>JASPKZ010000039.1:332500-1005000 GCA_030220185.1 Diploptera punctata | reverse complement strand
AAGCAATAGACTTCAAAAATTGGCGTTCCAATATACTCCAACTGGACATAGGGACCAAGGAAGACCAAAACATTGATGGAAAGATCAAGACCATCTTCGTTAGGTTTGCCGTCACAGGTCACATGGCCTAAAACGGATTTATTCATGATGATGATCCATCCATAGTAATTCTGCCCCAGGGCAGGTCCTTCACTGCAATCATAGCATGTTCATGCTATGCTTTGCAGCTTTACTAGGGAATTATAGGTGTAGTAGGAACATTTTTGGACCAAAGAGAGATGAACAGACAGGTGAATGGAGAAGACTAAATAACAATGAACTACATGGTCTTTATAGGAAGCCAGATATAATAAGAACAGTTAAGTCTCGTAGACTGCGATGGGCAGGACATGTTGCGCGTATGGGGAATGAAAGACGTGCATGGAAACTTCTTGTAGGAAAGCCAGAAGGAAAACGCCCAGTTGGTAGACCAAGAATGAGGTGGGAGAACAACATTAACTATGATTTGAGGGAAGTAGATTATACAGGAATGATTGGAAAGCATTAGCTCAGGATAGGAATGTATGGAGAGCTTATGTCCGTGCGGCCATGAACCTACGGGTTCGATAGTGCCAGTGAGTAAGTAAGTAAGTAAGTAAGTAAGTAGCTTCCCGTTTCTTTCCAAACCGATGAAGATGATGATGATGATGATGACAATGATGACCGGATAATTTTCGGGGACCGTTGGGCCCTAAGTTCCTGACATTTGTCTTACAGGTGAGGAAAACCCCCGAAAAAATCTCACCCAGGAGCCTGTCCCGACCGGGAATCGAACCCGGGTCCGCTGCATGACAAGGCAGCACGCTACCTCAAGAGCACAGCGGTGGGATGATGATCATTTATTATATCTAAGGATCTAGGGAATATAATAATCTGAAATTCTACAATGTGAGACAATCTTACTCTAAATGTATTTCAGTGAGGGTCCATTTTAGTACTTGGAAGGAATCTACAATTGAATACGTTATGCACGTGGATGTCCTAGCATTGTTTCCTAAATTCTTGCATTTAACATGAAAGCAAGAAAGGAAGAGTTTGAGGTTTAGGGTTCAGACGCATTTGTGTCCTTTGTGTAGTATTAACCCCGCCTTTGACCATCATCTGAGCTGGGGCTGGAGAATATATAGCTGAATGTTGCAGGGATTATGGTATTATGAATGATACGGGTCGGATTAAAGTCTTTAATGTTGACAATGTATCTGCTTTCATATTCATCCTGCTGCTGGAAGAATGATTCAACAGACATTATCTTCGAGGTGAGGGGAAATCGTGGTCTTCCATAATCTCAGTTTTAAATTCAAAAAGATACGCAGTAGGCCGGGTGGGAGAACAGTGCCTTTTTATTTACGCACTTTAACAGTACATAATTGGCATACATATTAATCAAATACCATATTTAACGTATTTCAATCTGGGAAAGTTATTATCATTTCTTTATTTTCTCGTAAATATGAAAATAAAGTGGGACTATTTCCTGTCATGACCACGAAGGTTACAACAGTTCTTACTTCTAACCAGCGATAAACCACCGATTATCACAACGATGAGCACCGATGACCAAGATACACCACCGATGACCACAGATATACCACCGATACAGCATATCAGTGGCTTCAACAAATTATGTCCGAATTTGTCTTTTACATATTTAACCGCTTAAAATAATAAAAAGGACGTTCCCTGGAATTCACCTACGTTAGAGTAAGTGATTTAGTTTCCATCCAATGCTTTAGGTTTGGTTAGCTTTTAGTTTCCTTGCATTTTAAATCTGATTTATTACGTAACATAAATGACCTCTTCATACCTGTTATTCTATGGAACATTCAACATGTCTGACGGTTACAATGTAAAATCATATTTCCACTACTTCATTTCATGATAGGTTTCAATATTTGGACGATGGTTAAATCCCAGAGGTAAATGGTATCATCAACACTTCGTAATACTTTAAATTAGATCAAAAATGGCATAAGTCGCGTAAGTAAAAAGCTGGTCTTGTACAACCCCACCTACGCAGTATACATAATATCGTATGAATGGCGAAAAATGTCACTTGCCATAGCAAAGTTGACAGCTGTATCTTTTATGAAGTTTATATTAAATTAAACCCAAAGAGATAAATTCGAGTTTTAAAATAAACAGATTTATCTTCAAATGTCTAAGAATTTTACTTCGATACCTTGAGTACACAAGGTAATTAATTGAAAAAATAACTTATCTTTATTGTTACTCCTAATGTTTATTTAATATTCTTCTAAAATAAAACTATGTAGGCTATATACCTGCCTCTTAGGCTAGTGGTCAGCGTTTCTAACTACTATATTGACTTAGGCTTTCACGGCCGGAGTTATTATGATGGTCTTGTAGAAGATTTGCGGGCTGTTGGCCGTGGTCTTGAGGCTTGTAGTTCCCCGACGTTTCGTTAGGTACTGCGTCCGGCATCCTCAAAGGTTGTCTTGAGACTGGCAATTTTGTCGGCTACCTGCCCTAATTATACATTTATCCGCGACGTGTTCTCTGCAGAGATAGGGCAGGTCGACAAAATTGCCAGTCTCAAGACAACCCTTGAGGATGCCGGACGCAGTCTCTGGCGAAACGTCGCGGGACTACAAGCCTCAAGACCACGGCCAACAGTCCGGAAATCTTCTACAAGATCATCATAATTTCTGACTACTGTTAATGAGGTCCCGGGTTCGATTCCCGGTCAAACCATAGGAATTCTTCCTTAAAGGGAATTATTGCCGTGATAGACCATGGTCTGGAATTTAGGTTCAGTTTAGGTTAACAACTTTCCTGACGCGTCATTATCATTTATCACCCATCATATCATTGGGGTAACGTAACTCCGCCTTCTAGGCGCCCCAACTTCAGAAGTGGGTTACAATTACGCCAATGCCAGGAGAAAAACCAGAAATGTTGAAATGACAACCTGGGGCATTGGATAAAATATATATATATATATATTTTCAAAATGACATTTTTATAGGAATGTTTTATATGAGAAAATATCGGTAAATAATAATACATTTTAAAGATTGAATTTTTAATTTTTAAAATACTGCTAAGTAGATATTAATAGCTGGGCTTTTCCAATCGCTAATTAAGTCCAAGGTCATCCCATACTATTCCATACTCCTACCTATTTTTATAGATAGATCATCGGTTGATTAATTTCTTTGACATCGTTCGATTCCTAATAGCCAATTTTGATATGATAAAATCTACATTTAAAAGAAATGTTTGGTCAATTCTTAATAGATTGACTGCCACCAATATCCCCACTTAAAGGTCTGAAGTCACCGTATTTTATTTTTATGGTGGATTATCAGTATCAGATGCGGCCTTTTCAACAACTGACGACTCAATTTTTTTTCTGGAACCTGGGTTCCTTATTTGCGATTGCTTGTCTACAACTCCTCAATAGTCAGGAACATTTATTCAGTTTAAATTATTTACACCCTGTTTATGATAAAAATAATATGAAGTAAATTATTGTACTGCGCATTTAATAATATAAAATAAAAACATGACTCCAAAAAGTTGTAAAATCGTAATAGTATATTACGATGCGAGGTTGGGAAGTGGTTTTTACAGAATCGAGGAAAATATTTAAAAACCGAGCGACAGCGAGAGTTTGAATTTCCGAGATTCTGTAAAACACTGCACAAACGTGCGGTCTACATTATTTTTTGCGCGGTGATGTTTTCAAAATCATAAATAATAATAAAATAACATATTTGTTGGAAATATTTGCGTTCATTATAAGCAATTGACAGTGTGGGCAATGTTTATTAGTTGAAACTACAGGAGGCCTTGAGAACAATTATTGATAACATTGCCGCAACTACGTATTTATTGTTTTATATTGTTTCAAATAATGTTCAGTTCATTTAAAATGCAGTGATTTGTTTCGTATAATGTATATCAACACTACCTTTTGGATATTTTTTTGTATATACATTGTATGTAGCATGCATAGAGGGCAGTGGTTTTACTTCCCACACGCGTTTTGTAATATGTAATATTACAGTAAAGTTATTTTATTACAGTATAGTTATTTAGGTTGACAACCCCGAAATGTAGGAAGTTGAACTTTCAATAATGGTCGCCATTGCTGTAAGTACAACAAAACGCACTATCACTCGAAAAACATTTTTTTTTTTTTTTTCCAACCATTCAATTATTGTTCCAATTTGAGTATCGCTTTTTAAAATGGAAATTTCTTTTAAATTTCCGATTGAGGGTTTTTCCACTTTTCAGCGGTTGCCCTTTTACCAGCCGGCTGCTGGCCCTTCACATCCACATGTGTCAATCACAGAGGTAAGATGATCAACAGCCAGTGTAGGGGTGACATGTGGTTAGCATGTCGAGTCCCCCAGCCGTTATAGCTGGTTCCTCAACCTGGAGCCGCTACTTATTGTAGCTACCCAATTGCCTCACGATGCTGGGTGGGCACCGGTCCCATACTGGCTGAAATACCATGAGAAAATTTCTTCCCCCATGGAGACTCGAACCAGCGCAAGTCCCGTAGCTCTGCGCCAAGGCTTCCTACCTTAACCGCTCGGCTTAAATTAAGATTGTAATATTAGGCAGTAAAAACTCTACTCGTGCCCGGAGTAATGTCATTTCGAGGGTTGAGATGAGATGAAGTCACTATTATTGAAAATATGTTAAATTCACAGATGCCTGCTGACCAAGACTATCACACCATCACAGGAAGAGATGTATCGACATGAAATGAAATAGATAATGTGGGTATGGAGAAGTGGAGGAATTTAGTTTTTTGGAGGACAAGGGATAAACCTCGAGAAAACCATCCCTGGCTCTGATCCGTTCACCAAAAACCCCACATGGAGTGAGCGAGACGTAAATTAGGGACCCAGAGGCGATAAGCTAGTGTGCCACGGAGCCGCCACTGTAATATTACGAATGAAACAAATTTATGTTAGTACTTAGTATAGCCGTTAATTTCGACAGTTTTAGAATATATTGTCATGATATATAGAGCTCAGGAACGGTGAGTTGCGTCCCAGAACCAGAAAATCTCGCCAGTTGCGGCCCAGGTGAGTTTGCTGATAAGTGACTTGCGGCCCAGGTAGGTTCGCTGGGTACGTAACTTGGGGCTCATGGGTCGTGTTAGCTACGTAGGTTGTTTTTAGAGAATTTAAGGGTGGCCAAATCCATCTCAAAGAACAAGCAACATTTCCATCCCATTTATAGGCTTAGGACTGTTGGCGGCATGGATAAAATGTTGGTTTGTATGTTATTAAAAACAGCCATTTATTAAATACTGTCATGCTATTTTACATTCACTAATTGGAAACGGGCAAACATTTAAAAGAAACTGACTTTATGTACTGAAGTCTAGTCACAGTTTTTCTCCCAGAGCAAGCATTTGTTCTTGTAAAAACATTTCTTTTCCAGGATGGATTTCGTTCGTTTTCCTTTACTCCTTAAATAAATATATGCTTCAGACCGTATATCCAATAAAGTGTGAACTAATTGAAATATATTTGAAGAGAAAAATTATACGCTCAGACCGGGACTTGAACCCGGGACCCTTGGTTCTCTAGACCAAGTGCTCTACCAACTGAGCTACCTGAGCAAGTACCGATCTAAACGCAAATCTTTCTCTATATACATTGTAATTCCCATCCACCAAATGCTGTGAAGCCATGCTTCTATCTTGCAAATGGCGGCTCCTTTATTAAGAAGACATATTTGGGAATTATACATTACAGCCAGTACGGCTTTTTCCAAGTTTTTATTATTGATTTCGTACATCTCAATGATGGATAAATCATATTTGAAGAGAAAAATTATACGATCAGACCAAGGGTCCCGGGTTCAAGTCCCGGTCTGAGCGTATAATTTTTCTCTTCAAATATGATTTATCCATCATTGAGATGTACGAAATCAATAATAAAAATAAATAATTGAAATATGTTGGGATGACTGCTTGAGAAAAGGCTATTCAGTTTCTTGTGAAATGATTCACAACTGTTTGTTTGCTCGTCTTGTTGAATAAGAAAATTCAGCCCATATTTTCGGCGTAAAACACATCTACGTCATTTGAAATATCGATACATATCAACAGATGAGACAAAATAGTAATTTGTCTTGTACACCCCTAACGATAGGATTTTATTTTGGCCGCAACTCACGTACTCCAAAAAGCACGCCGGGCCGCAACTCACGTACTTAAAAAGGTAAAGAGACCATATTGGACGCAACTCACATCATCCTAGAGCTTCGTGTAATTTCAATAGAATGTTTAAAAAGTAAATATCCTTTGCTAGATATTAGTATCTTTTAAGATAAACAACATATGGTCGAAACTGTAATCCTTCAGCAGAATTTATACTCTATGCTGATGCACCTGTAAATTCTCTTGTTATTTTAACCACATCCCCGATGGATAATGTAGGACTGTTTTATTAAACTGTTTGAAAAATTTCAAAATAATTTGTTTTTCTGCGATTTTCAAATGATTCCATTTCCAATTCTTCTATAGAAATTCTATAGAAAGAGGCCAATTTTTAAACAATATAAATCCAAACGTATTCTGCATTGCGCGCGCATAAGAATAAAAACAACTTATTTAATATATTAGAATTAGAATTATATTGTGTCCACCGCTGTGGTCTCGAGGTAGCGTGCTGCCTTGTCACGCAGCGGGCCCGGGTTCGATTTCCGGTCGGGACAGGCTCCTAGGTGAGGTTTTTTTTCGGTTTTTTCCACACTGTAAGACAAATCAGGAAGCTTAGGGCCCAATTGTCCCTAAAAATAATCCGGCCATCATCATTATCATTATCATCATCATCCTTCGCCTGTGTGGAAAGCAACGGGAAGCTACCACACCTTTAATTCCCTAGTAAAGCTGCAAAGCATAGCATGAAAATGCTATGATTGCAGTGAAAAACCTGCCCTCGGGTAGAATTACTATGGAATAATTATATGTATTGAGATTCTCCCATATAACTTATATAGACATGTGCTAGATAATGACAATTTTACACGCTTTATATTAGCTTTACCTGTATCTATCTATGTAATGGAATCTTTCAACACGATTTTCACCTATTTAAAAACATTGGATCGACTTGAAAATTTGTATACTTGTAAAGGACCTATGACAATACAATAATTTTATAAATAATATACAATATATAATATATATAATAGGTTGCGGACTTATCGACTTTTTAGTCCATCGTTGTAAGAAATTAATATTGTATCCTGTGGTAGGTCAGTTGGTAGAGTGGTTGACTGTAGTGGTATATCATTTCAGTAATCATTAGGTCGCTGGTTCAAATCCGGCCCGGAGGATTTTTTATATAAGAGTATTACTTTTAGCTCACGCTACAATAATATCGAATTTAAAGATATTTACATTTTTAGAAAACCAAACTAAAAAATAAAAAAATAAATAATAGTTTAAACAAACTAAAACAACACGGTTCGTTTGAAAACCGAACTAAAAAATTAAAAATAATTTTAATAGCCAACACGCTTGGGATAAAATTAAAGTGGTCAACAAAAAAATCATCTCCAACACATCTAGAATAAAACTGGAGTTATCTACAAAAAAAATAATTTTACCATCAAGAGCGTGGGGTCCTCTATATCAATTATTATATTTGATAATAAACAGATATTGGTAAACGTGAAGTCTCTAAGAAGAAAACGTAAAAACCATAAAAACACCACACGCTTTTGATGTTAAAATTATTTTGTTTGTAGATAACTCAAGTTTTATTCTAGATGTGTTGGAGATGATTTTTTGTTGACCACTTTAATTTTATCCCAAAGCATGTTGGGAATTAAGATTATTTTTTATTTATTAGTTCGGTTTTCTAATAAAGCGTGTTGTTTTAGTTTTTTAATTATTATTTATTTATTACATGTATTTCCTTTACTTCTAGTGTTAGAGAACGAACTATATTTTACATAGAGATAAAAACATTATTCGACCAATGAAAGTACAATATACATTAGTCTGTTTACATTAGAACTGGAACTTAGCGGAAGAGGTGTAGTACACATTGCTTCTAAAATTTCACACTTTTTTTTGCTCCTCTACTAACATAGTCTGATTTTTAACGTTTGATCAGGGACACTCTGTTAAGAGGGCTTGAGAACACTATTGCTGGAACATGGTTTTATTTTAAGGCTTCGCAATGAATGGTTTCTTACGAAATTACCATTCTCAAGTTTGTACTTTGGATATAGACTCTTAAGAGCTTTTACATTAACTCGCTTCCAGTAAGTACGTTCGCAAACTTAACTATCAAGGTTTATCATAACATGAAAACTTTTAGTGCAAAGTTTCTTTCAACTTATCTTTCCTGTTGCTTTATGTTATAAGTATTTGCATGTAAAAGGTCAAAAACTAAAAACAATTTTTATTTTCTTATATAACCTCTTCTAACTCAACTGATATCGGTTCACTAAATTCTACGTAACTCACCCGTATTTGTACGAGGGCGGATCGGAAAGTAACGCACAATAATTTTTTTCTGCCTTGGTATTGCAGCTAGAATGTCGAAATTTCACAGAGATATAGTTTGAAGTTTTCACTACAAATGGTATTTTTTTCTCAGGTGCACCTCTTGCGAGAGAAGCTTGAACTATGCAACAAAGATGGCGCGCATGCTACAGTCGTCCACCTGTGAGGAACAGAGAAGTGTTGTTCGATTTTTGTGGGCCAAAGGGCATAAACCCAGTGAAATTCACAGGGACATGCGTGGCGTGTATGGGGATGATTGTGTGGACCGTAGCAATGTCTCCAGGTGGTGCACATTCTTCCAAGAGGGACGCGTGAACCTTAGTGATTCGCCACGCTCCGGCCGGCCGACAACAGCAGCAATCCCGCAGAATGTCAGAGGCATTGAGGCGGCAATTCTGAACGACCGGCGTGTGCAACTGCGAGCCTTATCGCAGAAGTTCAACATTTCCTATGGTGCGGTGTACGATATTGTTCATGACAATTTGAAATTCCGTAAAGTTAGTGCTCGCTGGGTGCCTAAGAACCTGACAGACGACCACAAGGGCCAGCGAATGATGGCAAGCTTGGACCACTTAACGCGGTACACCGCACAAGGACATGCCTTTCTGGAAGGAATCGTCACAGGTGATGAGTCGTGGGCGTACCACTACACGCCCGAAACAAAGCAGGCATCAATGGAGTGGAAACATGCTGGTTCCCCAGTAAAGCAAACATTCAAAGTGACTCAATCTGCCAGGAAAGTGCTTGTGACAGTGTTCTGGGATATGCATGGTGTTTTATTGGTGGACTTTGCTGAACACGGGACCACTGTGAATGCTGCGGCCTACTTTAAAACTTTGGTGAAGTTGCGTCGTGCCATTCGTGACAAACGTCACAACATTAACGTTAAACTTCTTCATGACAATGCTCGCCCCCATGTTGCTGCTGTCGTTCGTCAGAAAATCGCCGAATTTGGTTGGGGGGTGCTCCAGCATTCACCATACAGTCCGGATCTTGCACCATCGGACTTTCATCTGTTTGGTCCCATGAAGAAATTCCTGGCCGGCAAACGCTTTGAGACAGATGTGGAAGTGAAATCAGCAGTGCGCAGATGGCTACACTCCAACCAAACGGACTTCTACGAACAGGGCATATTGATACTGGTAACACGATGGGACAAATGTGTTGAGAAAGTTGGTGACTATGTCGAAAAGTAGGTAAAAGATGTAAGTTCATTTGTGATTTTTTTCCTTTTTTTACTATTAAACTTTTAAAAAAAATATTGTGCGTTACTTTCCGATCCGCCCTCGTATTTACAGGTGCAATTATACATACATGATCATATAAACATATCCTCATGCCCGGTATTAAATTACCAATACACTTTACAAATATTGGATATGTCCTCTACCAAGGTCAATATGCATCTTTATACTATCGACTATCACACTCGTTTAGATTCAGGAATTTTATTACTACCAGAGTAATTATTATCCTTGCTATTAGGTCCTCTTCTATTCTATCGGTGTTTATAATCAAGCCCTTTAAGATGACCCTACAAACAAATCTGAAGGTGTTAAATGAGATAAACTATAAGACCTCCTTTTCCGATCAATTTTACCCGCAGAAAGTTAATTGAAATGATCTCATATATCCTGGGAGAATTAAGCAGGGGCACCATCATGCTGGTACAAAATGAGTTGATAAAGGTAATAGGAATATTAACTAGCAGTTCTCGAGTATTACAACTCGAGTTGATCATTTAAATGAGTAGGCACACACATGCACGCCAATTCTTACAGTTAACAATGAAGACATATACTAGACATTTTTGGTGTATTTACAAGTGAATACTTCTACTGATAGCTCTAGATATTATTTATGTTTATAATTGCATTTTTCTAGTGTTACTAAGCATGTATTAAAATAAAGTATTGTTTCTATTTATACTATTTATAATATACGATTTAAAACAGTAAAACAAGACAATTTTAGCTTTCTCGAAATGTGACATAATGGACATGGCCTATTTTAATACTAAAGGGCTCAATGAAAGTTGTTCTTGATTATGTTCTCTATTATCCCTAAAGGTTTCTAACACTCTGGATAATACTTACTTACTTACTTACTTACTTACTGGCACTATCGAACCCGCAGGTTCATGGCCGCGCGGACATAAGTTCTCCATACATCCCTATCCTGAGCTAATGCTTTCCAATCATTCACTGTATAATCTACTTCCCTCAAATCATAGTTAATGTTGTTCTCCCACCTCATTCTTGGTCTACCAACTGGGCGCTTTCCCTTTCGCTTTCCTACTAGAAGCTTCCATGCACGTCTTTCATTCCCCATACGCGCAAAAAACGTCCTGCCCATCGAAGTCTACGAGACTTAACTGTTCTTATTATATCTGGCTTCCTATAAAGACTATGTAGTTTATTGTTATGTAGTCTTCTCCATTCACCTGTCTGTCCATCTCCCATTGGTCCAAAAAGTTTCCTAAGTACTTTATTCTCGAATACTTGTAATCTCCTTTCCACCTTTAAAGTAAGAGTCCATGTTTCGCAGCCATATAATATAACTGGTAGAATAATAGTTTTATATATTTTCAGTTTAACGTTTTTTGAAAGGAGTTGGGACATCAATAGTCTCTGCAATGCATAATAGCACGCATTTCCAGAATTGAGCCCATGTTTAATTTTATTTGTGCATCTCATTCCTATTTGTGATTATTGTTCCTAGGTATTTGAATTCAGCCACTTCCTCAAAATTTCCCTCATTTGCCATTAGTTGTCCAAAGGCGCAAACACCCTGTATAATACTGTCCTAGAATGAGTTTTCGCAAAATTATTTATATAGTTTCAAACAACTTCCAGGAGGAAACAAGGAGTGTAGGAAACTGCAGAGTAATGTATCAACGTGTAGTGGAAACGGTTCTGTAAGCTAGGCTACACCTGGCCATTGCGGAAGAGTTATACATTACTGAAACGCCACGAAATTAATCATTCGATGCAGAACTCCTGACAGAAATGCTACAAGAATACGATCTTGTGAGGTTAGAGGAACTGTAGTTTGTGGGGTGATAAACGACTTGAGAAACACATTAAAAGTACTAAATTGTGTTAATTGTCCCCCTCCTGTGCAATATACAGTAGTAGGAACCAGCCCTTTATGAAGCTTGACAAAAACAACATTCACTCTTGCAATCTCATGTTTAATTCTACGCCGTTTACTAAAACAGTCCACTTCGTGCTCATTTTATAGCAGAAGGTATTCTCGAATATAAACTAATCCTGTATGTACTATCATCGTTTCCAACATGTGGTTCGCGAACCCCTGGAATATTGTGGGATAAAAATATAAGTAATAAAAATAAAATGAATATATATCATACAATTGTTAAAAGCATAATTACTTATGGAGCAGAACTTTGGCCATTAACAACAAAAACAAATAAGTACCTTTTGGCAACGGAAATGGATTTATACGAAGGGCCGCAAGAATTTCAAGAAGAGAAAAAATTAGAAACTCAGTTATAAGGGAGAAAATGAAGGTTGAAGACACTATTTTAGATTATATTAAAACTCAGCAATTAAGATGGTACGGACATGTCCAGCGAATGGAAGAGGATCGACTACCAAAATCTGTTTTGGAATGGAAACCTGAGGGAAGACGAAGCAGAGGAAGACCTAAAACCTCCTGGAGTCAGGGAATATGGTTATATATGAAGAAGAAACATTTCAACCAGGAGATTGGATGGACCGACAAAATTGGCTATTAGGAATCGGACGATGTCAAAGACATTAATCAACCGATGATCTATCTATTATTATTCTATATTTGCGGATGACCAGATAATAATTGCTCAAGAATATGAAGACATGGGGTTTATGTTCAGAAAATTTTTGGACGAATACGATAACTGGGTCTACCGCTGTGGTCTTGAGGTAGCGTGCTGCCTTGTCACGCAGCGGGCCCGGGTTCGATCCCCGATCGGGGCATTTTTTCTGGGTGAGGTTTTTATCGGGGTTTTTCCTCACCTGTAAGACAAATGTCAGCAAAACTTTAAGGCCCAAACGGTCCCCGAAATCATATGGCCATCATCATCATCCTTCTCATTATCATCATCATCATCATCACGTTGTGGAAAGCAACGGGAAGCTACCACACCTACAATTCCCTAGTAAAGCTGCAAGCATAGCATGAAAATGCTATGGTTGCAGTGAAGGACCTGCCTTCGGGCAGAATTACTATGGATGGATGATAACTGGGGTTTGAAAATAAATTTAGAAAAAAAACATTTTATATGTGATGTGGAGCCGAAACCCAAGATTTGATATTAGAAGATGAAAAGGGGTATATTAGAGGATGTGAAGAATTTGAGTATCTGGGAGTAAAATTAGATAAAGAGGATAAACAAGAAAGTGAAATTAAGAACAGAATAAATAAAGGTGGAGCAATAACAGCAATGATGAATGGAGTCTTATGGAACAGACATATAACCGGGAAAAATAAGTTACAAATATATAATTCAATAGTGACAAGTACTGTCACATATGGAGCTGAAGTTTGGAAATTCAACAAAAACTTGGAACAAAAACTTATGTAGATGGAAATGGATTTCTTGAGGAGAGCAGCAAGATGTTCAACATTAGACAAAATAAGATATACTGTCATAAGAGAAAAAATGAATATTGGTTATTCAATAGTAGATTATATACGGTATAAGCAATTAAATTGGTATGGGCACGTACGACGAATGCAAGAAGAAATATTACCCAGGGAAAACATTGGAATGGTGTCCACCTGGAAGAAGGAGGAGAGGAAGACCTCGAAACTTGTGGATGCAGGAAATAAGAACTGGAATGAGAGCAAGAGGACTGGAGGACATGGATTGGATGGAGAGAGACGAGTGGAGAAGAAAAATAAAACTTTAGGCACAGAAAGATGTGTAAACATTAAAATTCTGTATATAAAATAAAATTATTATTCTAAAATTACATTAACCCTATAATGTCCCACGTTACATATGTATACCCCTATTTGTACGAAAAGTCGTTTTTTTCATACATACATACATAATGTACTAAGAGACTGGAGGAAAACATGTCAAAAATGGGCATACCCATCCAAAATACACATGTATATTCACTAAATTTTGCAGATGACCAGGTATTAATAGCACAAGACCAAGATGACATAGAATATATGGCTAAAAACTAAAAGAGAATATGAAAAATGGGGACTTTATATAAACATTGAGAAAACTAAATGTCCCGCGCCGTAGCCGAGCGGTTAAGGAAGGAAGCCTTGGCGCAGAGCTACGGGACTTGCCCTGGTTCGAGTCTCCATGGGGGAAGAAATTTTCTCGTGGTATTTCGGCCAGTATGGGACCGGTGCCCACCCAGCATCGTGAGGCAATTGGGTAGCTACAATAAGTAGCGGCTCCAGGTTGAGGAACCAGCTATAACGGCTGGGGGACTCGACATACTAACCACATGTCACCCCTACACTGGCTGTTGATCATCTACCTCTGTGATTGACACATGTGGATGTGAAGGGCCAGCAGCCGGCTGGTAAAAGGGCAACCGCTGAAAAGTGGAAAGACCCTCAATCGGAGAAAACTAAATACCTGTGTATAAGAGAAGAAATGGAAAATATAAATTTCAACAATGGAGAAGAACTAAAACCTAGTATTGAATGCACTTATTTAGGAATAAAATTAGACCAATCAGGCGATAACACAGTGGAAATTAAAATTAGAATCGCTCAAACAAAACAAGCAATAAAAATGCTTTAAACGCTGTTTGGTGGAGCAAAAATATTACAAAAAATAGAAAAATACAAATATATCAAACCATAATTCAGAGCATATGGTGCTGAAGTCTGGCAAATTCCTTCCAGGGAAATGAAAAGCATTTTAAGTACAGAAATGGATGTTTTAAGGAGATCAGCTGGAAAATCTAGGATGGATAGAATACGAAATAAAGAAATAAGGGAAATTATGGGTGTACAAGAGGACCCGGACATCATAGACATCATAGAAAATAAAATATTACAGTGGTATGGCCATGTCAAAAGAATGCCAGAACAAAGATTGCCTAAAATTGTTATGGAATGGATCCCAATGGAAAGAAGGAAGAGAGGAAGACCGAGGAAAACTTGGATAGAAGAGGTACAAGCAGCTATGAATATCAGAGGAATGGAGGAAGATCAATGGATGGACTGAGAGGAAAGGCGTTTGGTTTCCGGAAGACGGCGGCAGCTGCCATGATACCGGTGATGATGATGATGATGACATAGTGTACTGCCCAAGAGCAGGTATTTCACTGCAAACTCAGCATTTTCCAGCGTGTTGTGTACACGCAGATTTAATTTTTTTCCTAGAATGGTTGATGTGTAGATTGTGCATTGTAAGACTACAGTCAAAAGCTCCTGCAGGAAAGACAAGGGCGGGGGGAGGAGACAGTGTTCCCTGATTTATGATCAATGGTATAACAATGCAGCAGACTTCAGTCTGACGTAATTCAATTTTCTCACTAAACATGACATATTCGCAGACCCCAGGGAAAACAAGCCCGCGTCTGGACAGGGATTTGAGTAAATATTGGTACTAGCAGCAGGTTCTCGTACCACGTGCTAACTGGTCGGGGACCTGTAGTTAACATATTCCCCTTGTCATTACTCTGTCAAATCCAAATCCACTTCATTTCTTGCATGTCTTATATCCTCACTCGTATCTTAAGCGACAGAAAGAGTTTATATTAAACACTGTGTTATTGCCTGTAGCCTAAATGAATTTAAGATTAACAAATATTTGATTTACATCATAACGACAGAAATATTTACTTTTCCCGAGTTATCAGCTTATTCAAGAGGTAAAATAATTCAGAAAGAGAGTAAAAATAAAGTTTTTTGTAAATTTAATTTTATTGAGAAAAAATTCAGAATTATTATTATTATTATTATTATTATTATTATTATTATTATTAGAAGAGAAAATCCATCCATAGTATCCATAGTAATTCTGCCCGAAGGCAGGTCCTTCACTGCAATCATAGCATTTTCATGCCATGCTTGCAGCTTTACTAGGGAATTGTGTAGGTGTGGTAGCTTCCCGTTGCTTTCCACACCGGTGAAGGATAATGATGATAATGATAATGGTAAGGATGATAATGATAAGGATGATGGCCATAGGAAATAAGAAATAGAAATAATAAAGGAAAATTTGCAATTGCTTGCCTCAATGGAATATTGTGGGATAACAATATAAGTAATAAAAATAAAATGAATATATATCATACAACTGTTAAAAGCATCATTACTTATGGAACAGAACTTTGGCCATTAACAACAAGAACAAATAAGTACCTTTTGGCAACGGAAATGGATTTTATACGAAGGGCCGCAAGAATTTCAAGAAGAGAAAAAAATTAGGAACTCAGTTATAAGGGAGAAAATGAAGATTGAAGACACTATTTTAGATTATATTAAAACTCAGCAATTAAGATGGTACGGACATGTCCAGCGAATGGAAGAGGATCGACTACCAAAATCTGTTTTGGAATGGAAACCTGAGGGAAGACGAAGCAGAGGAAGACCTAAAACCTCCTGGAGTCAGGGAATATGTTTATATATGAAGGAGAAACATCTACAACCAGGAGATTGGATGGACCAACAAAACTGGCTATTAGGAATCGGACGATGTCAAAGACATTAATCAACCGATGATCTATCTATTATTATTATTATTATTATTATTATTATTATTATTATTATTAATATGATTATTATTATTATTATTATTATTATTATTATTATTATTATTATTATTATTATTATTATTATTATCATTATTATTATGGAGCTGAAAAATGTAAATTGAACAAAAACATATATCTCTGAAATAGGTTTCTTGAGGAGAGCAGGAAGATGTCCAAAACTGAAAAAAATAAATAAATAAATAAATAAAATAAAATCATGAAGGAAAAATTGAATATTAAATATTCAATAGTAATTATATAAGATATAATCAAATGGTCGTATGTACGACGAATGCAAGAAGAAAGGTTATCCAGAAAAACATTGGAATGGTGTCTACTTCGAAGAAGAAAGAAAGGTGGATCTCGAAACTCATGGATGCAAGAAATAAGAACTGGAATGAGAACAAGAGGACTGAATGATATGGAGTGGATGGATTGGGACGAGTGGAGAAGGAAAATAAAACTTTAGGCACAGGAAGCTATGCAAACATTGAAAATCTGTATATAAATAATAATAATAGTAATAATAAAATAATAATAATGATGATAATGATATTAATAATAATAATAATAATAATAATAATAATAATAATAATAATAATAATGAACGGACAGGTGATTGGAGGAGACTTCATATCAGTGAGTTACATGACTGCGATGGGCAGAATACGTGGCATGCATTGGGAACGAAAGAGGGGTATGGAAGCTTCTTGTAGGAAAACCAGAGGGAAAACGCCCAGGTGGCAGGCCAGAAATGAGGTAGGAGAATAATATTAACCACGATTTGAGGGAAGTAGGTTATACAGGGGATGGTTGAAAAACATTAGCTCAGGATAGAGGACACCTCATAAGAATGGAAGAAGTAGAAGACGCAGCCTTTGAGAACGATGGATGGATGGAGTGAAGAGAAGTATGGAAGCTAGAGATTTGAGGGAAGAAGATACTTTAGACAGGAACCTCTGGTGACAAATCACTTTGGGTTGAAAGAGAAACACTGTATTGTGGAATATTCCTAAATAAAGAAATAAATAATAATAATAATAATAAAATCATTATTATTATTATTATTATTTGTGGTGGTAGTAATAGGGATAGTATTGCTGATTCAAAGAAGATTGCTAAATTCGTTGAGATGGAATTCGTAACCTTCAACGGGAACATTGCTGTGAAATTGAAACTAATTGACATTGCATGTCCGACCTTCAGAAGGCCGAAGCTATATGTAACTCACTAGTGTTAATATGTGTTGAAATTTTTCGAATAAGTGAATGTTATCATGAGGATACTTTCTTAACATATCATATTTCATAAATATCTGATTTACATAAGATTATTTTAACTGACTATTTAACTCATGCCACAAATGCTAGTCAATGACCAATCACGTTTCAATGAATGTTGTTTTACAACCAATGACAGTCGTGTTTCACCTCGCTCTTTATCGATTTCACTTTATCAGCTCCTGCTTTTGTGATAAAGAAAGCTCCTCCTTTTTAATGTTCTGAACAGGTCCAAGCATTATTTTTCTCCAACAAATACATTGAATATAGCAAATAATGAAAAGATTCCTTGATTTTACTGAGTTGTTTACTAAAAAAATAAAATGAATAACCTGTAATGTTGATTATGTTATATAGTTTGATGTGTTTCATTATTTCTCCACTTGGGTGCACTCTTACAATATTGCGATCTTATTTGGCAATAAATAATAAGATCAAGCAGCAGTGAATGAACATTACCTCACATTTCTGATTTGTTTTCAAACATCGCCGTTTACATTAAATATATAAATATTTTTAAAAACTATAGGTAAACAATGATTTGTGAGTAAACAGCTTAATTTTATTCGTTAAATATCCCTAACAAATGCCACTCTTGATTTCCAAATTATCTAGATAAATTAGAAATCACTCGTGGCATTACTTATGAAAGTAATACGTTTTCTCAGTATGTGCACTCCCTGAGCACTAAAGATGAAAGTTCAATCTGAATAAAATGCCTCTTTCTCTTCTTCTTATTCTTTTTTTGTAGGATTTTCATCCTGTTTATTTCCCAAATCACTCCTCGGAGTTTCTGTTATCACTGTCATATCTATACCTCTTTCTTTTAATTCTCTTTCCAGTTCAGTTTCTTTATGATGTATATGTTGCTACTTTAATTTGGTCTTGAATTCCAAAACGTTTATCCTTATGCTTTGCGTTTGTCGTTATCGATTGGACAGTCCGGCTATCTCTTTGGAGCTTGTAAGTATTTTGAAGTGTCCCCTGAGTACGCTACTAACGTACTGCAGGGTTAGTCCTTTGGAGGGGCTGCCTCCTTAAAGCCTGTAGACTTGCTTCCGTGTGTTTAATCCCCACAAGAAGGGTTGCCTCTTCCGCCTTCTGCCGTTGAGGACTTCACTCTTGTTTCCCCGAGCTGGGTCTCTTATTTCATCCCCAGAGATTGGGTTGCCACTTCCGCCATTTTTGCTGTTCCGATATTTCTATCTCCGCCGTGTCTGCCGTTGTGGTCTTCCGTGTTTGCAGCTTCCAGTGTGGTCGTTGCTGCTGAAATGAGATTCCTCAGACCAATAGCAGGATATCAAAGAGCAGACAAAAAACACAACACAGAAATAAGACATCAACTAAAAGTAGAGAAATTAAGCACAGCAATAGAGAAATACAGAACAAACTGGAAAGAACAGTTGGCAAGGATGACTGAGAATAGAACACCCAAAGCAGCATACAACTATTCACCACGAGGAAGAAGATATTTGGGTAGACGAAGGAAAAGATGGAAAGAGCAGCAATTTGGAGCCGGAACAGGCTAGTAAATAAGCCTAAACCGTGAAGAAGAAGAAGAAGAAGAAGACTCCTCGGAGGAAGACGTATTGGATGTGTATCCACTGTCTATCCATCTCTAGGCTGGTCTTCCTCTTGCTCTTCTCCCACCCATTGGTCTACCTTCTTTAGCTCCTTTTTACAAGTCTGTTGTCTTCCATTCTTTCTATATGATCTGTCCCAATATTTTCATCTGTCTATAATAATTTTGGTTATGTGTTGAATTCGACATTTGTCTCTAATTTTTGTATTGTGTATCCTATCATGGATTATCGCCTCGTTGTGCGGAGAGCCCAGTACCCAATGATCCAGATGATAGAGCCAGGAAGCGTAAGCTGTTGGCCTATAAGGGCCTGTTTCACCAAGAGAGGTAACTATATTACGCCAGAGCTATGCATTATACATGAGGAAAACTGGCGTAATACAGTTACCTCTCTTGGTGAAACTGGCCCTAAGAGGAGATGGGAAGCGAAGTATAATCCACAACGGACGGGTGGGGTTCGTTAGTTCTGTGAGACAACCCATCTATACTCTAATTCAACCCAGGAAGTTACTACAGATCTTATGGGCTATGCCAATGTCCCCCTACCTACAGTGGGTAAATGTTGCCAAACTCATAATAACGGTATTTGTTTGTTTAGGGAGGGATGGAGCGGCAAGGTTAGCAGCACTTTTTCCAAATCTATGTACTGCACAATTAAAAACATAGTTTTTCTTTTACGGCATGCAAACTAGTATTATAGTAAATATGAGAGTCGACACTTTCACACAGGATAGTACAGACTCGCAAGAACTCAGTGACAAGTGGTAACTGTTTTTTTTTTCTTTAAGAGGGGATGGCTTGGACGGCTACAACTTACAACTATGTACCTGCTGTGTTGCAATCTTCAGTTTTATATAAGGGTTTCTCTCAAGAAAATACTGTTAAAATGGCAACCTAGTTCCCTATTCCAAACACACAGTAACTTCCTGGGTTGAAACTGAGTGAAGGAGAGACAACTCCAAAGTAAAACGGGACAGGCTGAGTTCTGGAGCTGGGTGAAGGCAATCAGCCTAGCGGGGAAACCCTGAATAATAAACCTGCCATGAAAACGGGCTAGCAACCCACTTCAAGGTGTATCTTATACATTGCTCACAGTCCCAAGGACCAAGCCTCGGATCAAAGACGAAAAAAAAAAATGTATGAATAAAATGCCAATTATTTCAAAATGTATTAGTTAGGTTGTGAAACTTTTAATTTGGAAATATCCAGGAGCTGTGATGACGCACGCAGATGAATGGATTATCTCATCAAGCAGTGAAACATAAAATTAATGTGATGCTCATATTGTGGGGATCGCAGCTAATCCAAATAAACAATTACGCACGCCACTCTATAATGTGTTGTACTTTAGCCTTGAAATTCAATTTGCCTCCGCAATATTCCCTCCTCGGTGATGGGATATTAAATCGGAATGCTATACTAATTCATCAATCAATATTATGTGTAACCAATAATACATTGGATGTAATCTGATAACAGACTCGGTCATATTATTTTCGCATATTTTGGTCTCCTAATTACACTATTAAACTCTGACAGACTGCGATACACTCCATATCCAGAAGTTGCTAAGTACTGGAATGTCATCATCATCATTATCATCATAGTCCTGACATGTGTACCGGAGCTCAATGGTAGGCAAGAGATCTCAGGGTTATGAACTCTTTATAAGCAAAAGAACAACGTATAAATGTACACTCAATTTTAATGAATCCAAGAACTCTTTATTTTCGGAGAAATACACTTTTGTTAATACAGTTACAAGTTTTATCTAAGAGTGGAGTCGATGAAATACTTAGAGGTCCACGTGCTCGAGTCAATATTTTTAAAGTCCAAATGCTTAACGGACTATAACTTTAAATTTAACTATTACTCGGACGAATCTAATATTAACACTGAATCGGAGATCGCGGTCTGCAGGTCTACGATGTTCCAACACTGAACACAGAGTCACTGAGAGTGATAGAGAGTTTTTTTAACTGAATCGGAGATCGCAGTCTATAGGTCCACTATGTTTCAACACTGATCACAGAATGACCGAGAGTGATAGTGTTTTGATATAAGTTTTCGCTTATAAAGGCGGTGGCTCCTCGCACTTTTCTCGAATCCACTCCTTACAATTGAATATATTTATGTTTTATAATATTATTTACTAGTATGTATAACATTTCTAAGAACTGGGTAAAATGGTTCTTTGATATTTAATAGAAAAATGTTTATCAGTTTCTTTGTAAACTGTGAATGTTAAGAGATTATCTTTTCTAGAGGTGAATGAAAGTCTTTTGTTGTCTGCTAGTCAGGTAGTAATTCTTTATCATCATTTCTTGGAATTTGTATAGAGTGCTAATTGGAATTAGTTGTATTCTTTTGACAATACCCTTTTTTGTGTTCCTATATTTTTCGTAAGTTGTGTAGTAGGTAGAGTTCTGACAATACCTCTTTATTTGTCATTTGTATAGCAGGTAGCGTTTTACAGTATTTTATTCTAGACAAATGTAGGTGGAATTTTTACCTGGATATTTTTACTTTTCCACATACATATTTTATAGCGATATTAGTAATATATTCTATTTTCATTTTTTTATAGATTTATTTAATTTTAATAACCATTTAATATATTTGGGAACATTTTAGTTTCAGCTCCATGCATATTAGAGTTGTATCTTAGTTTATATGTCTCCTATCATATTAATCGCTACACATGTTAGAGTTCTTTAAGAATTGTTACGGCTATAAAATTCGCCTTCCATCTTTTTTGCGGACGTCCAATCGATCTTCTTCCCTGTGGTTGGTAGTTCAAAATAATTATACTTACTTACATACTTACTCACTGGCACTATCGAACCCGTAGGTTCATGGCCGCGCGGACATAAGCTCTCCATACAGCCCTATCCTGAGCTAATGCTTTCCAATCATTCCCTGTATAATTTACTTTCCTCAAATCATAGTTAATGTTGTTCTCCCACCTCATTCTTGGTCTACCAACTGGGCGTTTTCCCTCTGGCTTCCCTACAAGAAGCTTCCATGCACGTCTTTCATTCTCCATACGCGCAACATGTCCTGCCCATCGCAGTCTACGAGACTTAATTGTTCTTATTATATCTGGCTTCCTTATAAAGACCATGTAGTTCATTGTTATGTAGTCTTCTCCATTCGCCTTTCTCTGTTCATCTCTCTTTGGTCCATACATTTTCCTAAGTCCTTTATTCTCAAATACTCGTAATCTCATTTCCTCCCTTAAAGTAAGAGTCCATATTTCGCATCCATATAATATAACTGGTAGAATAATATTTCTATATATTTTCAGTTTAAAGTTTTTTGAAAGGAGTTGGGACATCAAAAGTCTCTGCAATGCATAATAGCATGCATTTGTTGAATTGAGTTTATGTTTAATTTCTTTGTGCATCTCATTCCTATTTGTGATTATTGTTCCTAAGTATTTAAATTCAGCCACTTCCTCAAAATTTCCCTCATTTGTCATTAGCTGTCCTTTTCCATTATATAATGTATTTCTAAGTGTGACCATGTATTCAGTTTTATTGATTTTTATTATTATTATTATTATTATTATTATTATTATTACTCTTACTCTTATTACATTAACTTATTACTTGGGATTTGTGTAGACCATAAAATATAGCCACGAAGAAGAATGAGAAAGTCTTATTTACTGAAATGACTTGAATTCTGGGGTTTAATTTACTCCTAAGATAATGAATGCATAAATTATTTTTTTTTTGTTTTAATCTTCTTCATTGTGATGATGTTATAACATTATTTTTCTTGTTGATTTTCTTCAGATAGTAATGATGATAATGAACATTCGTAAGTTGAATGTCTGTGTAAGAAGTTCTTATCTCGTTACTTAAAACCTAATTCACTTAGGAAGTCTTTTAACTGCACTTTTTCAGTGACAACTTGAGAAATTATTCTTCACTTGGTTTACTTTGGCAAGAGATCTTCCTGCTAGGGGAGCAATTCCCCACTGAACTTCCCTTCGTTTCACGCTATCCTTTCAACAAATTTAATGAAAACATACTGAAAAAACAGTGGTTTTAAACCATAGTAATGAATTTCCATTGACTGATGGTTCTCTTTAGAGGAACAATTTATCACGTTATCAAATGTTATAATGCGTGAGAATTAAGTAATATTTTAATGACAGAGTATGGGTGTCTTGCTTTTGAACATTCATTTTTTTTTAATCTGTTCGCAGGGATTTTATTATTATGCTTGGTCATCCTTCTTTTGTCGCACTTCGTGGTATTAGATTACTGGAAATGAAGTAATTGTTCTCCATGAGTGAGAATCAGAAATATGTGGTAATATCAATCATATATTTATTTGGACTATTTAAAGTTATTATCATTTTAGAGAATTCAATCCAATTCAAAATTTACCCCTCAAAATAAAAATTTACCCACACCAAAAACAATCACGGAGTACTTTATATTCAACTAGCATGACTAGCCACTTTGTTCGCGTGGAAAAAAATTTGAAAGACAAAAATTGCTATTGTGAGTTATCTTTAAAAGACTATTTAACTCATGCCCCAAATGGGAGTCAATGACCAATCACGTTTCAATGATTTCTGTATTACAACCAATCAGAGACGTGTTTCACGAAATAATTATCAACGTTAGGATTATCATATATTAAGCAAAAGCTCCTCCTTTTTAATTATTCTGAACAGGTCTGACCGTTATTTTGCAGTGACTGAGCCTATAACAAATACGGCTACCAGATTGTATATAATAGTGCTTACATGTCAACATTTGTAGCAATTGATTATACCACCAAAAAAGAAACCACTGTTTGCACTTTCTTAAATGTATACGACATCAAAAATGAATTAATATACAGATTGATGTGTTTTCATTTTTTCTCCACTAGAGAGCATTCTTACAATATTGCGTTCCTTTGGCAATAAATAGTATGATCTGGTTGCAGTGATAAACAAAAGAAGCAGTAGAAGCGTAGGCTACCTATCGTTTCTCATTAGTTTTTCAAACATCACCGTTTTAATTTAAAATCTTTAAATATAAAAAATATTTTTTTTTTTAAATCACTGTAGGTAAATAATGATTTGTGAGTTAAAACAGCTTTATTTTATTCGTTAAATAGTCCTAACAAATGCCACTCTTGATTTCCAAATTCTCTAGATAAATTCACTCCTCACTTCGTGAGTCGTGAATTTATCGATAATTTGGAAATCACTCGTGGCATTACTTATGATAAGCGTATGCTGTCCCGGACTTTTTGAACTTTTTTTCTACATATTCAATTCCTTGTACTTTAATTTGGCGTATTTGTTATGGTTTAGGCAGCGTAAACCATTTAAGCGTTCAAAAAACGACTTTTTAGTGCAACGATTCATTTTTTTCTCCGGCCCTATTGTACGTACAGGGCTTCCAATATAAAACCGGACACGCCTCACGGGGTTTCACCCGTCAGGCTGCGCTCTCTCCTCGTCCGCATTTCACTCTGCCAGCCGCAGAGTGTCCGGTTTTATACTGGAAACCCTATATGTCCGTACGCTGTGGTCTCGAGGTAGCGTGCTGTCTTGTCACGCAGCGGGCCCGCGTTCGATCCCCGGTCGGGGCAGTTTTTCTGGGTGAGGTTTTTATCGGGATTTTTCCTCACCTGTAAGACAAATGTCAGGACAACTTTAAGGCCCAAACGGTCCCCGAAATCATATGTCCATCATCATCATCATCCTCCTTATCATTATCATCATCCTTCACCGGTGTGGAAAGCAACGGGAAGCTACCACACCTATAATTCCCTAGTGAAGCTGCATGGCATGAAAATGCTGTAATTGCAGTGAAGGACCTGCGCTCGGGCAGAATTACTATGAATGGATAGTACATATGGTAATGTTATGTACGGTAATTGTCCCAGAACAATTCCCTGAGTGATGATGAAAACCCCATTGAAATCGGTGAAGTATTTTTGAGTCCATAAAGGACAGACTCACACTAGTTTTTATTTGTAAATATGTATAGGCCTGCGTAAGGAATGTGTGTATGTGTGAACTTTATTTTTGATCTTAAATTATTTTTAAAATATAGAATTATTATGAAAGTCGTGCAAATTCCGTGAAGAATTTTCCAGATTTATTGGAGGAAAACTGAGATGGGAAAACGTTTTTCAAATTTATAAATTGATTACACTGGGAAACAAAAATAAACTTTCTTTTATCTCAGTAAGAAAAATATGAGATCCTGATAGTATTTTTCTCCTGAATTCAAATATGATATCGGTTTTTCTCCATCACGGAAGGTTTCCGAGAGACAGGAATTTATAATTTCAAACACTTTAATATTTTCTACATTCGTAACTACACAATATTCGAACATTCGGAGCCACCTACAAAGTAAGAAATGACGATTTTCTGCTATATTTCGCCTTTGGAGCATCCCTCTTGATAGTTCAACAATAATCGGCCAGCATATTAGGATTCCATTTGCCTTGATATCTCTTTTCCATAGCTGAAATCTCCTGAGTTAGCTCATTTGGTTTTATTTTACAATGGACGAAAAAAACGTTTATTAAAAAATAATTATTTAAATCCATTAATTGAAATTGAAACAAAAAAAAACTGTGGGTGATGGAGAAATTCCGAATACATATTTGAAAACACGATAAAAAACTCCATTAAGTACAACTATTGGTACTCATGAGACAAAAATCATGTTGACCAGTGTTATTATTAAAGGTTACACGCGGACCTGAAACATCTGCCACAACTAGTGACTTCTTACGGAAAAAGTACCCTGTTCGGAATTCTTTAGCATATTGGTAGTCTACGTAAGAGATCTGGAACAATATGCAGACCTACACTAATAAGCTATAAACCAACTCTTTGTAATGTGTACCCTACAATTTATTCGATTGTGATATTTTGTGTCTGTGAACAGGGCCAACACACACACTGTCATTGAATAACACTATGAAATTGGGATTGGAAGTGAACATCAATAAAACTAAATATATGTTCAAACGTAGAAATGCATTATACTGTATAATGGAAATGGATAGCTAATGACAAATGAGGGAAATTTTGAAGAAGTGGCTTAATACAAATAACTAGGAACAATAATTACAAATAGGAATGAGATGCACAAAATAAATTAAACATGGACTCAATTCTGGAATTACGTGCTATTACAGGAGTCCACCGCTGTGGTCTCGGGGTAGCGTGTTACCTTGTCACGCAGGAATTCGATCCCCTGTCGGGGCAGTTTTTCTGGGTAAGGGTTTTCTCGGGGTTTTTCCTCACCTGTAAGACAAATGCCAGGGAAACTTTAAGGCCCAGACGGTCCCCGAATTCATATAGCCATCATCATCATCATCATCCTTATCATTATCATCATCATCCTTCACCGGTGTTGAAAGTAACGGGAAGCTACCACACCTACAATTCCCTAGTAAAGCTGCAAAGCATAGCATGAAAATGCTATGATTGCAGTGAAGGACCTGCCTTCAGGCAGAATTACCATGGAATGGAATGCATTGCAGGGATTCTTGTCGTCTCAATTTCTTTCAAAAA
Source organism: Diploptera punctata (assembly GCA_030220185.1). Taxonomy (NCBI): domain Eukaryota; kingdom Metazoa; phylum Arthropoda; class Insecta; order Blattodea; family Blaberidae; genus Diploptera; species Diploptera punctata. The sequence goes on along the minus strand of JASPKZ010000039.1, from coordinate 978,296 downwards.
CTTTAAACTGAAAATATATAAAAGTAATATTCTCCCAAATCTATTATATGGATGCGAAACATGGGCTCCTACTTTAAGGGAGGAGAAAAGTTTACGGGTTTTGAGAATAAAGTTCTTAGGAAAATGTTTGGACTAAAGAGAGATGAACAGACAGGTGAATGGAGAAGACTTCATAACAGCAAGCTACATCATCTTCATAGGTAACCAGATTTAATAAGAACGGTTAAGTTACGTAGGCTGAAATGGGCAAGAATGAAAGAGGGGGATGGAAGCTTCTTATAGGAAAACCTGAGGGAAAACGCCCAGTTGGTAGACCAAGTATGATTTGGGAGAATAACATTAACCATGATTTGATGAAAGTAGATTATGCAGGGGGTGATTGGAAATATTAGCTCAGGATACGGATGTATGGATAGCTTATGTCCGCGCTGCCACGAACCAGTGGGTTCGATAGAGCCAGTGAGTTAGCTAGATCAGGGAGCCACGCAATATACTGTTCTACTAGAAATGCCCTTTGAGTAGAACATTTTGCAGAATTCATTTTTATTAATCTCACTGGGTCCCAATTGTAACAGCGATCCTCTATTTTATTTAAGCTGCTGGTAAACTATCGTACTAATCTCTTCTCAAATTCATGAGGATATTTTCAGTTATTAAACAACATCTGCAGTTCTAAACACTTTATATTGCTGCTGGCATAAGCTTAAAGCATTTTCACACATCGCTTGGTGTTTGAGCAAACGGGTTTGAGTCATATTAAGTTTAACTGTGACTTAAGCTTGTTTGTCCAGACACCAGCGATATAACACCCTCCTACTTCTCAAAGTTCATATAAGGGAATATACATAAGAGAGCTATTTCTGTGCATAATATTCATGAGATTGCTTAAAAAATAATTTACTTTAAAAATATATTCACAAATATATTGACTTAGGCTTTCACGGCCGGAGTTATTATGATGATCTTGTAGAAGATTTTCGGGCTGTTGACTGTGGTCTTGAGGCTTGTAGTCCTCCGACGTTTCGCCAGATATTGTGTGGCATCCTCAAGGGTTGTCTTGAGACTGGCAATTTTGTTGACTACCTGCCCTGTTTATACATTTATCCGCGACGTGTTCTCTGCGTGGATAAATGTATATATAGGGCAAGTAGTCGACAAAATTGCCAGTCTCAAGACAACCCTTGAGGATGCCGGACGCAGTCTCTGGCGAAACGTCGGGGAACTACAAGCCTCAAGAAACAGCCCGGAAATCTTCTACAGGATCATCATATTCACAAATATTTATTGGGCCTAATTATATCGAGAAAATGGTACGTTTCCGGACATGAGTTCCTATGCTAAACGTAACCGTCTTGGTTCCCACTACACGTCTTCAAAGTCTGTAATGGGAATTTAGTTACACCCTGTAGAGAGTGTTTCTGCCCACGAGCAGTTCTTTCACTGCAAACTCAGCATTCTCCACTCTTTCCTTAACTCAGCTTTCCTTTTTGTATCCGCTTACAAACCATTTAATTTAGTATTGTGTCTCATCTGATGTATTTTTCTGCCTCTTCTTTCCGTTGACCACTCCATCTAGTCAGCAGGCAGTGGTCTTCTTAGCCAGTAGCCAATCCAATTTCTCTTCCTCTCTTTATGAGTTCCAGCTTTGTTTTTCCTTCACCCACTCTGTCTAGCACATCTTTATTTTCTATTTTGTCTCTCCATTTTATACGTTCCATCCTTCTTAATTATCCACATCTCAAAAGCTTAATGTATTAATTCAGAATTTAAAGAGAGTGTACATTATAGGGTTATAATTTTTGAACTTTTGTGAAATAAAATATTTCCTGTGCAATGGATGGATGAACTTTTACTTAGAAACATTGAAAAAGGTCTTCATTTCACTGAGCTTCAAGAAAAGTTCACATCCCCAAATCAATATTAAATATTGTTATGTAAATATATTTGGGGGTGACCTTTTCTTGAAGCTCAGTGAAATGAAGGCCCTTTTCAGTGGTTTTAAATAAAAGTTCACCCATTCATTGCACGGGAAATACTTACACTCATTCATTGCACTGGAAATATTTTATTTCACAAAAGTCCAAAAGTTATAAACCTAGAAAGTTATAACTTTTTGGACTCTTTGTTGAAATAAAATATTTCCTGTGCAATGAATGGGTGAACTTTTACTTAAAACCATTGAAAAAGGCCTCCATTTTACTGAGCTTCAAAAAAAAATCACCTCTAAATCACTATTAAATATTGATATATAAATATATAATTGGAGTGACCTTTTCTTTTAGCTCATTGAAATGAAGGTCTTTTTCAATTGTTTTATGTAAAAGTTCATCCATCCGTTGCAGAGGAAATATTTTATTTCATTTTGTATTGTATTGTAAGCCCATGTTTTCCCTTTACAGAGATTTAGGCGCTCTCCCCCTACAGGGAAGAATTTGAACCATACTAATTTGGTTACACTTGTTTTCGTATAGATGCCATTTTTGAGTGGTCCGTGGTCAGCGTTCCGCCTCATACTGGCATCTAGGAAACCAAGGAAGTACTAGGACGGGAAAATTCAGTAAATTTTGCTTAGAGGCCTTTTCATTCAGGCTTAAGAATTTTTTACGAGCCTGAAAATCTTCAGACTCGGGACCCACGGCTTAAAGTCCCTCCCGGAGGACTTGCTCCTTGGATTTTTCCGTCCTAAAAAATCCATCGACCCCGGCCGGGTATGAACCCGCGACCCTCGGGACCAGAGGCAAGGAACATAACCACTAGTCCATCACGGCCGATATTTTATTTCATGAAAGTCCAAAAAGTCATAACCCTAGTGTACGTACAATATTTCTCTAGATTTCCACACTTCAGTATTTTTATTTACCCTTTTAAGAGACCACTCTCATGAAAACCAATTTTTCTTGGAACCGTCAGTATCTCCTAATAGAGATTTTACTGTATTTATTTAATTTTTTAAAGCAAAAATCTACTACAATTCGTACTATAATTTGTATATTAAAATACCTTCCTGGGATTCTTGGCCGTGTCTTGTAGTTTTGTCTTTTCGACGTTTTATCACCTTCTGTGGGTGACATCTTCGGGAGATTTTGCTTCTGTAGATTTTTGTAGTAACTGTTAATTAACATAATTAACTATTACTACTAATATCTGCACAAGCAAATCTCCTGACAACGAAAATCTACACAAGCAAAATCTCCTGAAAATGTATATATGTATATACAGTAAAACCTGTCTTAGCCGGAACCTTTATAAGAAGGAAACCTGTAGAGAAGGGATATAAAATCTCCAGAACGGTACGATTTTATATGTAAAATCGTCCTGTATAAATCGAAAACCTTCGTAACGCGGAACGAAGAATGGTTTTTTAAAGTACCAATAGTTAATTTTTACCTCAGTAAGACGGAAAATTATTCTTAAGCACGTTCTAATTACAGTATTAATGACCACTCGTGAAAATTCTGCATATGGCGCTTTCTGCCTTATATCGTTTACCTTCTTGTGTTGCCATTGTATTGCGGGGATACTCTTGTTTATGTGTGACAGCAGGAAATAGCTCGCTTTTACTTGCCTGCTTACGTTACCTGCGAGGGAGTTGGGAAACTCTTGAGACTTCCTGTAGTTAAGTTCCTTCTCGCTTTTGTGTAATAAAGTTGTTTTGTATTGCCGTGCAAACTATGCTGTGTTACATGCACTATTTTGTGTGTATTTCAGTTCAATACGTTATGTCTTTAAAGCGTGCATGTAAAACCCTTACACTGCGTGAGAGAATTCAAGCTTGTAATTTCGGAACCCTTTATAAGAAGGAAAACTGCCAACATGGAAATATATTTAAGGAACCGCAATGCTCCTTAAGTAAAATCTCCTTACTACGAAATATATATATATATATATATATATATATATATATATTTCGCCTATGGAGCATCCCTCTGGTGGATAAAAAAAACACGTTCTGCTGGTTAATTGGTTACTGCCTGGAGATTTTATTCCTTCTCTACAGGTTTCCTTCTTATAAAAGTTCCGGCTAAGACAGATTTTACTGTATATACATATATACATCTTCAGGAGATTTTTGCTTGTGTTTTCAGGAGATTTTGCTTGTGTAGATTTTCGTAATCAGGAGATTTTGCTTGTGCAGATATTAGTAGTAACTGTTAATTATGTTAATTAACAGTTACTACTGTTAATTGTATCGATTCTTCATCGATCATTCAACTACTGTACAAGAGACGGCCAAGAATTCCGAAAAGTTATTTTAATATACATAACAATAACCGTGAAGGTCTTAACCAATATATTATAATTTGTATTAGAACGTCTCTTTGTTATATCAGAATTCATAGTATGCCTATATCAGACCATATTAAAACGGGCTGTAACAGGCGAAACCTAAGATGTAAAAGACGAAAGTATGTTTGTTTAGAGTAGTTCACGATAAGTGGATACAAAAAAATTACCACGTTCTCCTGGTTAATTAATTAATTATACTAAGCAACAAAAAGAAACTTTTTTTTTGTCTCAGAAAGAAAAATATGTGATTCTGATAGTACGTTTTCTCCTGAAATCAAATATGATATCGGTTTTTCTCCATCACGCAAGGTTTCCGAGAGACAGGAATTTATAATTTCAAACAATTTAATATTTTCTACATTCATAACTACTCAATATTCGAACATTCGGACTCACCTACAAAGCAAGAAATGACGATTTTCTGCTGTATTTCGCCTGTGGAGCATCCCTCTTGATGGTCCAACAATAATCGGCCAGCATATTAGGATTCCATTTGCCTTGATATCTCTTTTTCCCATAGCTGAAATCTCGTGAGTTAGCTCATCTGGTTTTATTTTATAATGGACTATTTAACTCATGCCACGAATGCTAGTCGATGACCAATCACGTTTCAATGAATGTTGTTTTACAACCAATGACAGTCGTGTTTCACCTTGCTCTTTATCGATTTCTCTTTATCAGCTCCTGCTTTTGTGATAAAGAAAGCTTCTCCCTTTTAATGTTCTGAACAGGTCAAAGCATTATTTTTCTCCAACAAATACATTGAATATAGCAAATAATGAAAAGATTCCTTGATTTTACTGAGTTGTTTACTAAAAAAATAAATGAATAACCCGTAATGTTGATTATGATATATAGTTTGATGTGTTTCATTATTTCTCCACTTGGGTGTACTCTTACAATATTGCGATCTTATTTGGCAATAAATAATGTGATCAAGCAGCAGTGAATGAACATAACCTCACATTTCTGATTTGGTTTTAAACATCGCCGTTTACATTAAATATACAAATATTTAAAAAAACTATAGTTAAACAATGATTTGTGAGTAAACAGCTTAATTTTATTCGTTAATGTGAGGAGTGAATTTATCTAGAGAATTTGGGAATCACTCGTGGCATTACTTATGACAAATGGATGAAAAAACGTTTATTAAAAAATAATTATTTAAATCCATTGATTGAAACTGAAATAGAAAAAACTGTGGGCGATGGAGCAATTCCGAATACATATTTGAAAACACGATAAAAAAACTGCATTAAATACAACTATTGGTACTCATGAGACAAAAATCATGTTGAACAGCGTAATTTTAGAATCATTCAATTGAAATGAGTTTGAAAATATCAATAATTTTTAAAGCACACTCAAAATTAGCGTCAAGACCTAATAATAATACTTACTCACTGGCACTATCAAACCCTTAGGTTCATGGCCGCGCGGACATAAGCTCTCCATACATCCCTATCCTGAGCTAATGCTTTTCAATCATTCCCCGTATAATCTACATCCCTCAAATCATAGTTAATGTTGTTCTCCCACCTCATTCTTGGTCTACCAACTGGGCGTTTTCCATCTGGCTTTCCTACAAGAAGCTTCCATGCACGTCTTTCATTCCCCATACGTGCAACATGTCCTGCCCATCGCAGTCTATGAGACTTAACTGTTCTTATTATATCTGGCATCCTATAAAGATCATGTAGTTTATTGTTATGTAGTCTCTCCATTCTCCTGTCTGTTCATGCTATGTTAAATGTTATATTGGTTCCAAACGAGTCTGAAGTTTTAATACGTATTAATCCGAATGTTAACTAAAAATGTACACGTGTATACTTTTATTAGCTTTGTTTTTTATCTCCCTTTCATTGCATTCGATATCACACAGGCTGCAGAGAAACAGATAAGCGTGATTTTTTTCCTCGAACTGCATCCCTCAGTGAGTGGTTAATTAATATCGATTGATTTATATTATGGGGAGCAGATACAGTGCTATTAATTTAGGAGGCAATACTTATTGATAACCACTGCCTATTGTTTGACTCTTATTTCATTATTTGAAAGGCCTTATACGTAGCATAAAACTGTTATTTTAAAATTCCCTGTAACCGACATCACATCACTCCATGTCATACTATCTTCACTTCTCGCAACTGGAATTTCCTACCAGAAAAATAAGGGGCTGTCGGACATTGGCATCTTTTAAAAGAAATCAACATTTATATTTGCTTAACCTTGACTTCATCATTACCCAGTGTAAGGTATATATATTAATTAGTGTTTCTCGCATAATTTATCGTAATTATATTATTATTATTGTTCTTATTATTATCTTAACCAGTTACATTATATGGATTCGGAACATGGAGTCTTACTTTAAGAGGAGTAAGGAGTATTTGAGAATAAAATTCTGAGGAATGTTTTTGGGCCGAAGACAGGCGAATGGAGAAGACTGCATAACATTGAAATACATGGTCATTATAGGAATCCAGATATAATGAGAGTTAAGTCTCGTAGACTGAGATGGGCAGGACATGTGACACGAATGGGGAATGAAATATGCACATGGAAGCTTCTTGTAGGAAAACCAGAGGGAAAACGTCCAGTTGATAGACCAAGAATGAGGTGGGAGATTAACATTAACTATGATTTGAGGGAAGTATATTATACAGAGGATGATTGGAAAACATCGGCTCAGGACAGGGATATATGGAGAGCTTATGTCCGCGCGGCCATGGGGTAGATAGTCATAAAAGGACAACAGTACATTAGGATCAGCATCGAGAACATATCATTAAATGTAGCGAAGAAATATACCTGCTGATGATGGAATAGATATTCTAAAAGGCCTTCAAGAAGCATTTTTACACGTTGGGGACGACAAGGTATATATTTTAACTTTATTTTATTTTATTGATTTGTTAATACCGAAGTAATTTATATCTCTATTATTGTACTCGGAAGTAATTTTGTGAGTTGGGGGATTTCGGAACAGGATTTGATACAGGAAATGATGATGTCTTGTGCAGAAGTTGGGAGAGGGAAAGAAGACAATCACGTGCTCTGTCATTGTCATCAGGTTGTCAACATGATTTTGTTGTACCACGTCTCATCGACTTTGTCTGTCGGCGTGTGTCCTCATTCACCCTCCGCACACGCACAGTGACGATTTCTTCAATGATATCATTTCACGTTCACTTCCTATCACTTTTTGAACTGTTTCCTAAGAAAACACGCAGTTTCCACGTTAATGAACTGAGAGCTAGCATACAAATGTTGCGTATTCAGTCCACGCTATGTAAGAAGTGACTTTATGTAGTCCATGTAGAGAAAGAGGAAATTGACGTAAATCAGGGATACAAGAAGCCTTTCATTTGTCTCCTTCAGCAAATTAGTTGATGTTAGTACAACCGTAGTTTCAAATAATATGTTTAAAATGTCCTAAGAAGGCAATATGATTGTTGATAAAGTATATTTATAGAAATTGAAAATTAATGTGAACTATACTTCTTTCGAGATAAGTTCCATTTATAATGTAAAGAAGCCTAATTTATGATTGCATTTTCGTTGATTGAATAATTTTTACACGCTTTATATTAGCTTGGCCTGTATCTATCTATGTAACAGAATTTTTCAACACGATTTTCACCCTCTTAAAATCATTGAATCGATTTGAAATTTTGTACACTTGTAAAGGACCCGTGACAATACAATAATTTCATTTTTTTCTAAAATCCTGGCCAGAATCGTCAGAAAACCAAAAAAACGTGTCTTTGCATCTATGTAACGGAATCTTTGAACACGATTTTCACCCACTTAGAAACATTGGATCGACTTGAAACTTTGTATACTTCTAAAGGACCCGTAACAATACAATCATTTCATATTTATTTTCTAAAATCCTGGCCAGAATCATCAGAAAAAAAAATGAATACTGATATAATAGGTTGCGGACTTGTTGGCTTTTTAGTTAATTGTTTTAAGAGCTCAGTTGGTAGAGCGGTGAACTCTAGTTGTATATAATTTCAGTAATTCATAGGTCGCTGGTTCAAATCCGGCTGGGGAGGATTTTTTTTAGAAGAGTATTACTTTTAGCTCATACTACAATAGTATCGAATTTAAAGATATTTACATTTTTATCTTATTCTGTAAAATATTAAAACTAAAAAATAAAAAATAAATAATAGTTTTAAAAAACTAAAACGACACGCTTTATTAGAAAACCGAACTAAAAAAATGAAAAATAAATTTAATTTCCAACACGCTTGGGATAAAATTAAAGTGGTCAACAAAAAAAATCATCTCCAACACATATAGCATAAATCGAAATTTATCAAAAAAAATAATTTTACCATCAAAAGCGTGGGGTGCTCTATATCAATTTTTGATAATAAACAGATATTGGTAAAAGTAAAGTCTCTAAGAATAAAATATAAATATCATAAAAAGCACCCCACGCTTTTGATGGTAAATTTATTTTCTTTTTGTTGATAACTCAACTCTAGATTTTTTCTATATGTGTTGGAGATGATTCTTTTGTTGACCACTTTAATTTTATCCTAAGCGTGTTGGAAATTAAAATTATTTTTCATTTTTTTAGTTCGGTTTTCTAATAAAGCGTGCTGTTTTAGTTTTTTAAAACTATTATTTATTTTTACCTCTAAGCATGTACGAAAATGTAGTTCCCTCTCTAACACCCGAAATAAATGAAATAATAATAATAATAATAATAATAATAATAATAATAATAATAATAATAATAATAATAATAATAATAATATATTACATTGTTCTGCATTTTAAAACTTATATTTTTAAATCTGATAGGTGTTTCTAAAGGGATTTTTGGCTCTGAATTAAAAAATGATCTCCATTTTCTCCCATCACGTGAGTTTTCAAAATATTCTTGAATAACTAAAAATTAAATTATAGCTCTGTAAAAGTAATAAAATTAACTTTTAACAAGAATTTTGTCTCAAAAACTAGGCCAGAATTGATTTGCCACAAATTAATCATTACTTAATAATAATAATTAATAATTATAAGCATTCCAGGCGTACTTCACTCTTCGACTCATAGTATTCTCGAACTGACTGTCCATCATAGGATAATGAAGGGAATGTAGTGCAAAGGTATTTAAAGCACTTACCGTCTTTATCTAGTTTTCACAAATTGTTTCATTGAACCTAATTTTACATGGAGAGGTGGCAACAATGCTTCTGAGGCATCAATAAGAGGTTCACTTCTTACATTTTTTCGCCCGGTATTAAATTAGTCCTACGTGGCCACTGTTCCTTTCCCAGTGTTCTGACCTAACTCTGCTATCCCATTCACATACGAAGCAAGGATATTTTATGAAACCAGCTTGCTGACCAACTAATAGTCCACTAATCATGAAATCCCCAGTTGGTAGACCAAGAATGAGGTGGGAGAACAACATTAACTATGATTTGAGGGAAGTAGATTATACAGGAAATGATTGGAAAGCATTAGCTCAGGATAGGGATGTATGGAGAGCTTATGTCCGCGCGGCCATGAACCTACGGGTTCGATAGTGCCAGTGAGTAAGTAAGTAAGTAAGTAATCATGAAATCTCCACAGATTAGCATAGATGCTTTTCGTACTGCAGTTTTTGCAATCAAAACTTTACATTTTCATATGTGTCCTTCAAAATAAAATAAATGGGCCACAGGAATGGAAGGATGTATGTTTACATTATGAAGCAAAAGTGTCAGTGGTTTAGAGTTCTTCTTCTTCTTCGTCAGGCTCTACGACTTGCAGTGGAATGTCTTGGCCATCTCAACTAGTTTACGCCATTTCTTCCTATATTGAGCAGTAGATTTCAAATAAAAAATCCCCATCTCTCTTAAATATTCAATTACGTCATCTTCCCACCGATCTTTAGGTCTTCCTCTTGGTCTTGTTCCCTGTGGCTTCCAATTTAAAATATCATTCAGCAGTCTTCCTTTTGGCATTCTTAGTGTATGTCCAAATCATCGCAATCTTTTGGATTTGATGAAACTAACTATATTTTCTTTATTATTCTTGAGGTATAATTCTTATTCTTTCTTAACCTCCAAGTTCCATTTTCCTTTATTGGACCTAGCACTCTTCTAAATATTTTCCTCTCAAACGTTAATAGTCTTAATTTATCTGCTTCTTTTAGTACCCAGTTTTCAGCTCCATAACAATTGGTCTTATTATTGCTGTATGTAATTCGAATTTAACATTTTTTTATATTTGTTTGCTTTTGAATATATCGAAATTAGCAAAATATGCTTTATTCCCTTGCGATATTCTTGTTTTGATTTCTTCTTCAACAGTATTATTATCGTTTAGTATTGTGCCTAGGTACTTAAAGGAGTTAATTTGATCAATACAGTCACTATTTATAGTTAGTTTATTCAAATTTGTTTTATTTCTCATACATCTTAAATACGTTAAGGGTTGTAAGGGGTAGTGACGTGTGTATAACCTCTCCTACCCAATTCTCATCCTCACCTTCTCGTGGTACAAACCGTTTTCACAAACGAGGCTCTGAGGACCGAGTCACGGCGGTATAACCGTTCCATCGGGTACTGAGTAAATGCAGTATCCTAATGTCTGTCCAGAGACTAAAAGGTAGCAGCCCTACCACTGGACTACTTAGCGTCGGGCCAGTAACCTGTCCTAAGGAACTTCAAAACTACTTTCAAGTCTCAACACGAAAAAATCCAGAAGGAATTGAAATATGACGACCCACAGCAAAGAAATATCGTGAATGTACTATGATGATGATGATACATCTTAAATATTTGGTTTTTTTTAGATTGATCACAAGCCCATATTTTATACTTTCATTTTTCAATTTGTCAAAGGTTTCCAGTAGGGAATTTTTTGGTCTTGCTGTTATTATTACATCATCAACATATGCAAGACATTGTTTTAGTCTTGTTGAAATATTCCCTCTTAAATCAAGTGAGTTAGAGTAAGTTAATGATAAAGTAAATTGATGTTATTTAAGGATTAATAATGCATTTTGTGTATGCGTACTCTTACTTGTTTATTCAGGAGTGTTACTGCTGACATTGAGTTGCTGTAAGTGCTCTAACAAGTAGCGCAGAGTGAATTTCGCGTGTTACGTAAGCACAGGGTTGAGTGAACTTTCTCTTATGTTGCCCTGGCGAGTTAGGAATGTCCATTTACATAACGTAACACAGATTCATCCTTTACATAACTCATGCTCTTCTCTAGATTTTATCTCAGTTTTCACAGCTCGTACATTCAGCACTTTTTTAACCACTTTACATATTTCTCTTATTAGTCATCACCGAGTATTTACTGAACGAATAATTCATGTACTTTATACCAGTGCAGTGATTTGGCTGTCTGAAGGGATTCACCCAGTGCGCAGATCCAGAATAAAAATATGTTCATACTTTTAATCTTCTTCTTCTTCTTCTACTGCTACAAGGTTTAGGCTATGCAGCCTGTTCCGGAGAAGTTAAAAGTGGAGTCCATCTTCTACGTGGTCGGCCAACATCCTCTGGGATTATACAGGAAGGTTCTTTTTGGTATTCTTTCGTTGTTCATTCTCATTAAGTGTTCTGTCCATTTCTTATTATTTTCGCTGATTTTATCTTCAGTTTTATATATGTTTAATTCTTCTCGTATAGTTTCATTCCTTATTCTATCCGCTCTTGTGCATCCTTTTACATTACGTAAAAACAGCATTTCCGCAGTCTGTATCCTGCTTTTATCCCTTGATTTCATTATCCAGTTTTCACTTCCATACAACAACAAAGGAACAGCCATTGTTTTATATAATTTAAGTTTCGTATCTTTCCTTGTTTTCCGACCTAAGGTTCTTTTTATGGTTCCAAAATAAAAATACTTTTAATCTTATATATAAAAATTAATGTTTGTTTGTTTGTATATTTATTTGTTTGTTCGTACTCTATGCGCGATCATAGCGTTGATCCGATTGTGATGGGTTTTTTTGCAAAATGTTCAGGAGATTCCCGGGATGAACATAGGCTATAAGAGAGTTGTGATACTCAACTCCTACACCCTTAAAAATCGCCCTTTGTAGTGGAAAACGTGAAAAAAGTAGCTCTTTGGACGCTTAAATGGCTCACGCTGCCTAAACCATAAGAAATACACAAAATTAATGCACACAGAATTGAATATCTCAAAAAGCTCTACAAAAAAGTCCGCGACAGCATATGTTTATCTCTTACGGATAACTCACAAAAACCATTTTTGTCTTTCATTGATACCAAGAGTCTCGCGCCGTAGCCGAGTGGTTAAGGCAAGAAGTCTTGGCGTAGAACTACGGGACTTACGGTGGTTCGAGTCTCTACAGGGGAAGACATTTTTCTCATGGAATTTCGGCCAGTATGGGACCGGTGCACAGTGGGTCAGAAATGAAATCTAGCTGAAAAAAAAAAACTTTTGACTCACTCTCAACAATTTATCTTTTTTTTTTTTTACTCTAATATAATTGTTATATGGCGGTTCTTAACTTATCTGCAAAGGAGGGTACAATTCTAATGTTCATTACTGTGTGACGTCATCATTCAAACTTCTTGAGTCACAACAGAAGACTGTGAAGACTGTAAGAGGGTTTCTTGCGAACTTACTTAATAATATCTAATTATGTCCTAATTGCTAAATTTTATGGCAAAAAGTAACATATTTTTATCGTCCGCCCATGACATGAGAATTGAACGTTCGGGCAGGACAACGTCTGCCGGGTGTCACGCTAATAATAAATGAAAAGCGCACAAGTTGTGCGTGGAACTAACTAAGGTTAGTCTTTTTCTACACTTCGTTCTCACAATGTTATTAACTGCTTGTTTCAATTATTGACTTGGGTAGTTTTTTACATGTTGTAATGTGGTAACGATCACAATATAGTTCACAAACACATGTTGAGTTAGGGTCGTGGTAGTTCTTCACATTACATACTTTGTGGTGGTATCCATGCGTTGCTAGGGAATTTATAAAGTGGCGTAGGTCTTGGTTGGTTTCCATCCATGTTCTATTTACCATTGCTTCTGTAGAATAGAATTCGGGCCAGAATTCTGTTGTTTTCTGTTTTCTCATATCCATCAGTTTTCCCCAGTTCTCCATAATGGTAGGTTAAATTTGGTCCTGAGATCTTCTATTACGAAGGCCTCTCTGGTCTTTATAGGAAGCCAGATATAATGAGGACAGTTAAGTCTCATAGACTGCGATGGGCAGGGCAATGTGGCACGAATGGGGAATGAAAGACGTGCATGGAAGCTTCTTGTAGGAAAACCGGAGGGAAAACGCCCAGTTGATAGACCAAGAATGAGGTGAGAGAATAGCATTAACTATGATTTGAGGGAAGTAGATTATACAGGGATGATTGGAAAACATTGGCTCAGGATAGGGATACATGGAGAGCTTATGACCGCGCGGCCGTGAACTTACCGGTTCGATAGTTCCAGATATTTAATGTAAACGGCGATGATTGAAAATAAATAAAAAATGTGAGGTTATGTAATTCACTGCAACTTGATCATATTATTTATTGCCAATTAAAATCACAATTTTGTTAGAGTGCACCCTAGTGGAAAAATTATGAAATACACCAAACTGTATATTATAATCAACATTACGGGTTATTAATTTATTTTTTTAGTAAACAACTCAGTAAAATCAAGGAATCTGTTCGTTATTTGCTATATTCAATGTATTTGTTAGAAAAAAAATGCTCTAAGCTGTTCAGAATATTAAAAAAGGAGGAGCTTTCTTTATCACAAAAGCAGGAGCTGATAAAGAGCGAGGTGAAACACGACTGTCATTGGTTATTAAACAAAATTCATTGAAACGTGATTGGTCATTGACAACCATTTTGGGGCATGAGTTAAATAGTCACCAAGAATATCCTATTTATTAATGTAAAACCATTAATACAAACCCGGTAAGCAAGTAGTAGAATGCTCAAGTATTCACTTTAGAATACAGTTTTTTTTTGCGTTTTTTTCAATTCTATGGGTAGCGTCTGGAAATATTTTTTCTGTTGGTTGATATAGAAGAGAATCTGAATTTACATACTACCTGTTCAATTTTAAAATCCATCTCTCTTATGCGGCTATACTGCAGCCGCCTGTGTTCCTTTGCAAATTCAGTCTGGTGCGTGGAAATCCACACATCAAAATTCCCAATGCAACCTGCACAGTGGCGTTATGCGTATATTAACTCCTTCCGAATAATTCAAGTCTGTAGCATAAAAATAATGTTCCGCCATTTGCTAATTAATACAAATAATAAATCATCGGATGATTAATGTCTTTGATATCGTCCGATTCCTAATAGCCAATTTTGTCGGTCCATCCTATATCCTGTTTATAAATGTTTCTCTGTATGAATGTATTCCCTGACTCCAGGAGGTTTTAGGTCTTCCCTGCTTCGTATTCCCTCAGGTTTCCATTCAAAAACACATTTTGGTAGCCGATCCTCTTCAATTCGCTGGACATGTCCGTCCCATCTCTTAATTGCTGAGTTTTAATATAATCTAAAATAATGTCTTCAATCTTCATTTTATTCCTTATAACTGGGTTTCTATTTTTTTTTTTTCTCATTTTGAAATTATTGCTGCCCTTCGTATAAAATCCATTTCCGTTGTCAAAACAAACTTATTTATTTTTGTGGTTATTGGCCAAATTTCTGCTCCGTAAGTAATGATGCTTTTAACAATTGCATGATAATCAATTGAGTTGGTGTTTACTTGATGAAAATCCATATTTATTAATTAAATCATCATCATCATCATCATCTGCATTCATGGATTAGGTCTACCCACATCTCGCGGGTGCCTTTAGGTTTGTATTTTGTTATTTGTTTTGGATATCTATCTTCATTCATTCTGTCTATGTGTTGCTTCCATTTTTGTCTATATGTATGTATTTTATCAGTTATTGCAAATATTTCAAGTTCCTGTCTTATTTCTGTGTTCTTGATTCTATCTTCCTTAGTGCACCCTTTAAGATATCTCAAAAATTTCATTTCTGCCGCCGTTATCCTAATTAGATCTTGCTTTTTATGTATCCAGGCTTCTGGACCATAGAGCAGTACCGGTATTGCCAACGTTTTGTAAAATTTCAATTGGGTCTCTCTTGTTGTTTTGTTATTTAGTGATTGTTTATTAATATATGAAATATCAAAATATATAAATATGAAAATCAAATAAAACTAAGTTTTATTTTTATTTAATTAATCATTGTATTAATGTATATTACTTATATTTTTATCCCACAATATTCTATTGAGGCAAGAAATTGTAAAATTTCCTTTATTATTTATAATTCTTATTTCCTCTTCATAACTTCCAATTTTATGTATTTTAATTCCTAAATATGTGATCTCACTACAAGATTTTATTGTTTCTCCAGTCTCCAAAATTAAATTTTGTTCTGGTCCACCAATTAATAATTTCTTTTTCATGTTCATAAGTAATGCCACGAGTGATTTCCAAATTATCGATAAATTCACGACTCACGAAGTGAGGAGTGAATTTATCTAGAGAATTTGGAAATCAAGAGTGGCATTTGTTAGGACTATTTAACGAATAAAATTAAGCTGTTTACTCACAAATCATTATTTAACTATAGTTATTTTAAAATATTTATATATTTAATGTAAACGGCGATGTTTCAAAACAAATGAGAAACTATAGGTACGCTTCTACTGCTTCTTTTGTATATCACTGCAACCAGATCATACTATTTATTGCCAAAGGAACGCAATATTGTAAGGAGGAGCTTTCTTTAATATGGTAATTATAACACTGATAAATATTTGGTGAAACACGACTCTGATTGGTTGTAAAATAGAAATCATTGAAATGTGATTGGTCATTAACTCCCATTTGGGGCATGAGTTAAATAGTCAGAATAAATCCCCACTTATCATACGCTTCTATTAATTTCCTAGTCATATATTCTAAATCTTCATAATGTTGTGCAATTAACAATTGATCATCGGCAAAATGAAGCATAAATTTTGTATTGTTTGAAATAGGAATTCTCATGCTTGAACATTTTCTCCTCCAATTCTTTAATATTTCATGTACATATGTTTTAAACAGAGTCGGTGATAAATAAAAACCTTGACGTAGACCTTTATTTATCATAAGTAATGCCAGTGATTTCCAATTTATCTAGAGAATTTGGAAATCAAGAGTGGCATTTTTTAGGACTATTTAACGAATAAGATTAAGCTGTTACAAATCGTTATTTAAATATAGCTATTTTAAAATATTTGTATCTGTTGGCTGACCAATGAACTACCAAATCAATTTTTTTTTCTCCGGGAATTTCAAAACTCATGGTTTTCTTTTTATTCTTGCAGATGTAAATTTTCTCCCAAATTGTGAGTTCCTTAGATTTTTTAAACATCTTAGTGTTATTTTCTACCGCTGTGGTCTCGGGGTAGCGTGATGCCTTGTCACGTAGCGGGCCCGAGTTCGATCCCCGGTCGGGACAGTTTTTCTGAGTGAGGTTTTATTGGGATTTTTCCTCACCTGTACGACAAATGTCAGGAAAACTCAAGGCCCAAACGGTCCCCGAAATCATATGGCCATCGCAATCATCTTCATTCATATTCATCTTAGGTTAAGCTTAGGATTAGGGACTCTCCTGGCGCACCATTATCATCATCATCACCCATCATATCATTGGGGCAACGTAACCCCGCCTTTCAGGCGCCCCAACCTCAGAAGTGGGTTACAAGTACGCCATGACATGAGGGAAACCAGGAATGTCGAGAGACAAACCTCGGGCATTTCAAAAAAAAATATGTAAACGCGATGTTTGAAAAGAAATGAGAAACGTTTGTTATGCTTCATTTGTTCATCACTGCAACCAGATCTGACAGTTGGATACTGCGGACTATCACCAGGAAACTTATTCTGAATGGGATCGAACTCCTCCTAGAAACAATGAAAGATCCATCCATAGTAATTCTGCCCGAGGGCAGGTCTTGCACTGCAATCATAACATTTTCATGCTATGCTTGCAGCTTTACTAGGGAATTGTAGGTGTGGTAGCTTCCCGTTGCTTTCCACACCGGTGAAGGATGATGATAATGATGATGGCCACATGATTTCGGGGACCGTTTGGGCCTTAAAGTTTTCTTGACATTTGTCTTGCAGGTGATGAAAAACCCCGATAAAAACCTCACCCAAAAAAACTGCCCCGATCGGGGATCGAACGCGGGCCCGCTGCGTGACAAGGCAGCACGCTACCTGGAGACCACAGCGGTGGACTAAAGAATGAATTTACAGCAAACAAAAACATTTTTTAAACAAATTATAAAGCAAAATAATTGTATACAATGACCGGTAAAAGTAAATAGAATGTGTTAAAATAATCATCTGATGTATTCCTGCTTGCAATTTATTATCTGTCCAAGATATTTGAATTTAACCACTTCTACAAATGTTCCCTGTTTAGTCAGTAACTCTCGATTTCCATAATGTACGTGAGCCACAACGAAACAAGTCCCACGAGATAGAGTAAACACCGTTTTATTATCCGATGTATCGGCCGCGATGGACTAGAGGATATGCTCCTTGCCTCTGGTCCCGGGGGTCGCGGGTTCATACCCGGCCGGGGTCGATGGAATTTCAGGACGGAGAAATCCAAGGAGCAAGTCCTCCGGGAGGGACTTTAAGCCGTGGGTCCCGAGTCTGAAGATTTTCAGGCTCGTAAAAAATCCTTCAGACTGAATGAAAGGCTCTAAGCAAAATTTACCGAATTTTCCCATCCTAGTACTACCTTGGTTTCCTAGATGTCAGTATGAGGCGGAACGCTGACCACGTACCACTCAAAATGACATATATACGAAAAGAAGTGTAACTAAATTAGTTTGGTTCAAATTCTTCCCTGTAGGGGGAAAGCGCCTAAATCTCTGTAAAGGGAAAATATAGGCTTATAATACAATACAATTATCCGATGTTGGTTATGGAACTTCGTTACATTTAACATAGATGGCAGTACTATTAATAAGTGTTTATTAAAATAATTATTATTGGATTATGAGAAACTAAACATGGATATATGTTAATTATCTGCTGCTGTTTTAATGTTTAATTATGTTGTTTTAATGGAGCGAGTAAAACGCGTTAATTTTTATACTAAAGAAATTGTACTGGAAGATCTTTAATAAATATAACAACGACTGGAATTATAGTTGCAATTTATATAGCATTCTATACAGTTTTGTGTATCTGTTTCCCTGTCCAATACATTTAAGCAATTTTTGTATTCGATTTTAGGTTCGTGCCTTAAAATCGATACTATCTACATTTCATTAACTACATTTTATAAATCTTACGCTTTGAATGTAACTCTTTACGTTGAATACTCAAAAATTAATTCAGTACGTACTTTGATAGCACTAAATGTGTGTTTAGAATTTACATAATTCTATTTCATGCAGAATAGTTAAAAATTGTAAATATTATCAGGTTTCCTTTCATATCAACGCCATGCCAGGAGAGAATACCAGAAATGCCATAATGATAAGCTGGTGGCATTCATTAAAAATAATATTATGATTTGTCAATTAATGGACTCCACCTGCCTCGAATTTTGAACCGTAATCACGTGACACTAATGGAAGGAGATGGGTCGTCCGGTGATTCAAAATTGTAACAACCACAACAGATAGCACGATGAAATTCAACTTCGTTATCTTTCGTTGAAATAGTAGATTAATAACACTCATTTAACGAAATATTTTACCCTGCCTCGTTTTTGGAGATTTGCGAACTAATGCCGTGTTATCCCGCGTACACTCGCTTCAACCAGTCTGTGACGTCATGGACGTGGGTGTGGAACAGCTATTCCCCTCAGTAAGCTGGGTAAGTGCTTCATTTGCTATTTGTTCCTGACTATACATGCTATACGGACTTTGTCCGTGCGATACAGCAACAGTGGTGCTATGACTGGAGGTAAACGTTTCGCTGTGTCGTATAATACAATGCACACATAATAAGCTGAACAATAACTGCGGTAGGCCTATAATACTGTAATCAAAATCGAAAAGCGGAGTACGTGTATAAGTTGGCCTATTCACTTCTCTTTGCTATATCTGCTCGTTCCATTAAATGTGTTCTTCTCCTATAATTTGTTGTATAACGAAATCATATGTCATGCATATTTTCCAGTGACAAGCGAATAAGGTGCTAAAGTTTTTCTTCAAGACGTCAAGAAATATTGGAATAAATTCTTTCAAGTACAAACTTAACACTAGTTGGCGCAATGATTTGCTATTAAAATGATAGTTATGATAAGTAATGCCACGAGCGATTTCCAAATTATGTAGAGAATTTGGAAATGTAGAGTGGCATTTGTTAGGACTATTTAACGAATAAAATTAAGCTGTTTACTCACAAATCATTATTTAAATATAGTTTTTTAAAAAATATTTATATATTTAATGTAAACGGCGATGTTTGAAAACAAATGAGAAACGATTGGTACGCTTCATTAGCTTCTTTTGTTCGTCACTGCAACCAGATCTTATTATTTATTGCCTAAGGAACGCAATATTGTAAGAATGCACTCTAGTGGAGAAAAAAGTAACGTATATTAATTCATTTCTGATGTAGTATGATGTAAATATGACAATTATATTTTTCTGGGAAAAAATACATTTAAGAAAGTGCAAACAGTGGTTTCTTTTTTTTTTGTGGCATAATCAATTGCTACAAATGTTTTTGTATTATCTCCCACATGCTGTATGTTTTGACATTCATGCACTATATATAAAATCTGGTAGCCGTATTTCTTACTGAGTCAGTCACTGCAAAATAATGCTATGACCTATTCGGAATGTTAAATAGGAGGCGCTTTCTTTATTATGATAAACTTTAGTTAGTAAATTCTAGGAGAAACACGACTGTGATTAGTTATAAATAAAAAAATCATTGTAACGTGATTGGTCATAGATTCCCATTTGGGGCATGAGTTAAATAGTCATAAGTAATGCCACGCACGAATTCCAATTTATCTAGAGGATTTGGAATTCAAGAATGTCATTTGTTAGGACTATTTAACGAATTCAATTAGCTGTTTATTCACAAATCGTTATTTAAATGTAGTTATTTAAAAATATTTATATATTTGATGTAAACGGCGATGTTTGAAAACAAATGATAAGCGTTTGTTATGCTTCATTTGTTCATCACTGCAACCAGATCTGAAAGTTTGATACTCGGACTCTCACCTGGACGGGATCGAACTTCTGCTCGAAACGACATTACCCCGATACCACAGTAGTGGAATATGTATGTATTTTTAACTACTGTTGGGTCATGGCTTCGTGACAGGTAAGACCCACACACTCATATAATAACCTTATTTATATATACAAAAAATCATTATTGTCATTATTAAAAAAATCCTGTATTAAATTAACCTAGGCAACAATTATGCTGAAACAATGAAAGATAAAAAATAAAATTAACAGCAAACAAAAACATGTTTTAAACAAATTCTAAAACAAAATAATTGTATACAATGACCGGTAAAACTTAAAGAGAATGTTTTAAAATAATCATCTGATGTATTCCTGTTTGCAATTATCTGCCCAAGATATTTGAATTTAACCACTTCTACAAAAAGTTCCCTGTTTAGTCAGTAACTCTCGATTTCCATCTCTTCTCTTCTTCTTCTTCTTCTTCTTCTTCTTCTTCTTCTTCTACTACAAGGTTTAGGATATGCAGCCTGTTCCGGCGAAGTTAAAAGTGGTCGGCCAACATCTCTTGTTCCTCTGGGATTATACAGGAAGGTTCTTTTTGGTTTTCTTTCGTTGTTCATTCTCATTAAGTGTTCTGTCCATTTCTTATTATTTTCGCTGATTTTATCTTTAATTTTATATATGTTTAATTCTTCTCGTATAGTTTCATTCCTTGTTCTATCCGCTCTTGTGCATCCTTTCACATTACGTAAAAACAGCATTTCCGCAGTCTGTATCCTGCTTTTATCCTTTGATTTCATTATCCAATTTTCACTTCCATACAACAACAAAGGAACCGCCATTGTTTTATATAATTTAAGTTTCGTATCTTTCCTTGTTTTCCGACCTAAGGTTCTTTTTATGGTTCCACAAATAGCCTGAAATTTATTTACTTTATTTTCTATATCTTTATTTTTTCTACAAGTTATATCTCATCCTAAATATTGGAAATGTGATATTTGTTCTATTATTTTGTTATCAAGTACAATTTTTGATCTAATTCCATATTTACCAATAAATGCCATTACTTTTGACTTATTTATTGATATTTTACAATTATATCTATTGGCTATTAATTTAAATGTATATGCTAACATTTGGAGCTCATTTTCAGATTCTACTAAAAGTACAACATCATCAGCGAATAATAAAGCATCTATTTTATCTGTATTATCAATTAATATTCCTTCATTAGTTAAAACCTTCTTCCATTCTTTTAGGATATCGTCCATATAAATATTAAATAATATAGGTGAGAGTGAACACCCTTGTCGTACTCCTTGGTTTATTTGAAAAAAATGTCTTATTTTTAGTCAACTGAGGGTCATTAAAAATATTTGTTCCATTATGTACTTAATGTACGCGAGCCACAACGAAACAAGTCTTACGACATAGGCTTAACTCTTACTGTTTTAATATCCGATGTTGATGTGGAAGTTCGTTAGAGTGAACATAGATGGCAGTACTATCAATAAGTGTTTATTAAAATAATTATTATTGGATTATGAGAAACGAAACATAGATATATGTTAATTATCTGCTGCTGGTTTAATGTTTAATTATGTTGTTTTAATAGAGCGAGTGAAACGCGTTAATTTTTATAGTAAAGAATTTGTACTGGACGATCTTTAATAAATATAACCATGACTGGGATTATAGCTGCAATTTATATAGCATTCTATACAGTTCTGCGCGTATGTGTCAGGTAGTATGTCGGTTAAGCAATTTTTGTATTCGATTTTAGGTTCGTGCCTTAAAATCGATACTATCTGCACCTAATCAACTACATATTATAAATCCTACGCCTTGAATGTAAAACTCTACATTAATACTAAAAACGTAATCCAATATGTACTTAGACAGCACTAAATGTGTGTTTAGAAATTACATGATTTTACTTCCATGCAGAATAGTTAAGAAAATTGTAAATATTATGAGGTTTCCTTTTATATTAACGGGACCGAGTAACACCGCTTTCCAGGGTTTGAAGTACGCCATGCCTGGATAGAATACTAGAAATGCCGTAATTATAAGCTGGTGGTATTTACTAAAAATAATATTATGTTTTGTCTATTAATAGACTCCACTTGCCTCGAATTTTGAACCGTAATCACGTGACACTGTAATGGAAGGAGAAGGTTCATCCGGTGATTCAAAATTGTAACAAACCACAACAGATAGCACGATGAAATTCAACGTCGCTATCTTTCGTTGAAATAGTAGACTAATAACACTCATTTAACGAAATATTTTACCCTGCATCGTTTTTGGAGATTTGCGAACTAATGCCGTGTTATCCCGCGTACACTCGCTTCAACAAGTCTGTGACGTCATGGGCGTGAGTGTGGATCAGCTATTGCCTTCAGTAAGCTGGGTAAGTGCTTCATTTGCTATTTGTTCCTGACTATACATGCTATACGGACTTCGTCCGTGCGATGCAGCAACAGTGGTGCTATGACTGGAGGTAAACGTTTCGCTGTGTCGTATAATACAATGCACACCTAATAAGCTGAACAATTTAATAACTGCGGTAGGCCTATAATACCCTAATCAAAATCGAAGTACGTGTATAAATGTATAAGTTGGCCTATTCACTTCTCTTTGCTATATCTGCTCGTTCCATTAAATGTGTTCTTCTCCTATCATTTGTTGTATAACGAAATCATATGTCATGCATATTTTCCAGAGACCACCGAATAAGTTTCTAAAGTTTTTTCTTCAAGACGTCAAGAATTCTTTGTAAGAAATCCTTTCAAGTACAAACTTAACACTAGTTGGCGCAATGGTTTGCTATTAAAATGATAATCATCATAAGTAATGCCTCGAGTGATTTCCAAATTATCTAGACGTTTTGGAAATCAAGAGTGTCATTTGTTAGGACTATTTAACAAATAAAATAAAGCCGTTTACTCACAAATCATTATTTAAATAGTTATTTTAAAATATTTATATATATTTAATGTAAACGGCGATGTTTGAAAACAAATGAGAAACGTTGTGTTTCACTTATTTATCACTGTGTCGCTGCCTCGTATGCAGCGGGCCGTAACTCGATCCCTGGTCGGGAGAAGTTTCATGGTTTATTTTCGTGTTTTTTCCTCACCTGTAATAAAAATGCTATAAAATAAAGTCGAAACGGTTCCCGAACATGATCTGACCATCATAATCATTATAATATTTGCCATGTTTAGTATAAATGTGTGTGTGAATGGTGTGTTTTGTCTTATTGTTGTGTTGTCTCGCAGGAGACCCTTACATTGAGCTGATTACTCTTTCGGAAAAACACTCCATGTCCTTGAGTGTTCAAAGAAGTATGTATTACCCATCCAAGTGTTTTGTGCAGGCGGAAAATATGTTAACTAACAAACTGTCTTTCTCTTTCTATTCCTTACTATGTTGCCACTTCCTGTCCTTTGTATTATGTTGTTTGATTTGCAGGTAGAGAGCTGACAAATACTATGTATTTTAATGATCCGTCGTTCTGCGCGGTCAGTGGCAAAATGACTAACTTGACAACCCTGTTACTTTTGGGGTTACGTCTCGGAATGAGCTGTCCCTTCCTGTCCTTCTCATTACATGTTGCCACTTGTGATTTATTGTCAGACTGGTAACGGAGAGACGACAAATACTGTGATTTTAAATGATCCGACCGCTTGAGCGTTCAATGCTTAAATGACTAATTTGACAACCATGTCAAGATCTTTCACACGTGTTAAGAGATTCTCCGCCCACATTTGAAGTTGAAAAATTTCAATACGTGATCGGATGTACAGTTTTCTCCTACATCCCTTCCACAGATTCAGTAGATCGGCGACACTAGCGCTAAAACTCTTCCCCTCCGCCCGTGAACAGTTAACTTGGATGTGTAATATGTGATTCATAGTTACTTTTTTTTCCGACTCGTCGTGTCACTGTAAGATCCGGGTGGCATGTGGCACGTGAATATACCTGTAAGGCGAGATGTTAAACTGTGCTAATGGAATCAAATTTCAATCCTAGCTGCACTTTTATCATCTTTTATTCTTATTCTGCCAAAAAACGCAGGAGTTTATTCCCGTCTGTGAACTACAACTGCAACTGATCTGTCCAACGGCGATGAGGTTGATCGAAGTCTCTGTTTTCTGCAGGGTGATAATTTTATATTTTTGGTAAACGATGTTCTGGAATCCTAAGAACGTGCTGTCTCCATTTATGTTGATGAAGTTGGACTATCGCATTCATTTCTTAAACACCCCATTTAGTTCTAATACAGTAAAATTTGTCTTAGCCGGAACGTTTATAAAGAGGGTAACCTGTAGTGACGGGAAAAAAAATCTCCAGAACGGTACCATTATATATATATATATATATATATATATATATATATATATACTTATGTCCACCACTGTGGTCTCGAAGTAGCGTGCTGCCTTGTCACGCAGCGGGTCCGGGTTCGATCCCCGGTCGGGGCAGTTTTTCTGGGTGAGGTTTTTATCGGGGATTTTCCTCACCTGTAAGACAAATGTCAGGAAACCTTTAAGCCCCAAACGGTCCCCGAAATCATATGGCCATCATCACCATCACCATCCTTATCATTATCATCATCACCATCATCCTTCATCGGTGTGGAAAGCAACGGGAAGCTACCACACCTACAATTCCCTAGTAAAGCTGCAACCATAGCATGAAAATGATATGATTGCAGTGAAGGACCTGCCCTCGGGCAGAATTACTATGGATATATGTATAATCAGTAAGACGGAAAATTATTCTTAAGGACGATCTAATTACAGTATTAATGACCACACGTGAAAATTTTGCATATGACGCTTCTGCGTTACATCGTTTTACCTTTTTGTGTTGCCATTGTATTGCGGGGTACCCTTGCTTATGTGTGATAGTGGGGAATTCCTCGCTTTTACTTGCCTGCTTACGTAACCTGCGAGGGAGTTGGGATACTGTTCAGTCCGGTTGAAGTCTTCCTATACTTCAGTTCCTTCTCGCTTTTGTGTAATTAAGTTGTTTTGTATTGCCGTGCAAACTGTACCCGTTACATATACGATTATATTGCTTTTATTTGGGAACCCATCATAAGAAGGAAAACTGCCAAGACGGAAATATATTTAAGGAACTGATGTTCTTTCATAGACAAGTTTTACTGTATCATCACTCGTTTTGGTCTCTCAAGGTAACACCTGTTGTTGACCGTAAAAATCTCACTTGTGGTTCTTTCATTATCTTTATTTCAATGAATTTCGCAACCTTTCATTTTTCACATTTTCAACGATTTAAAACATAATTATCTTACCTTTATATTTTTATGTGTGGAAAAAAATAAGAAGGAGGTGCTTAGATATAAACCGACAAAATATTTTGGCCGAATGTACGGGAAAACGATCACTATTTTTACAAAGAGACCTAAAACAAGTTTGGGGAAAAGAATCTTATATACTCAATCTAGGATTTAAAGAGAGATCAGGGCTTGCTTGGTTCAGGTTAGGGGCATGGAAATTTTTAAAAATTAGCGACGATCACGATATGCGAATATGTCCAATGAGCGGGAGCTTTGAAGACGAGATAGATACACTAGGAAAATATAACGATTTAGAATATTGAAGGCATCAGTTATTACCGGAAAGATTTCTAAATTCAAATCGTGGAAGATTGGCATGCTACGAGTTACTGGCAAACCCAGAAAATTGGATAAACCTGGGTAGATTTCTGGACAAAACGCGGAAAACAAGAACAACACTTATTCAGGAATAAATAAATATCTTAGCAAATTGCAATACCATTAATTCTTAATAATACAACATAACTAAGTTAATGTATAATGTAATTGTATTGATATCTAATTGTAATATTATTGTGTTTTCTTTTTTTGTTTTTGTTTTTAAACATCAACTTATTGTAACGGACTGTCAACAGCACGTACGGCTTACTGCTCATGCGATCCATATTTGTAAATAACATTGTATGTATCTTACTTTTAGTTTTTATCTGAAATTTCCTTAATTTATATAGGACATTATAGAGTAGAATATATTTAAAAAAACGCCACTGGAAGACAGCTAAAGAGTTGGAAGGGGGTTGTGAGCAGATACGCACATCATGCGGAAGAGGCTTATTGGCTCCCGTTGAGATCAGCCCTGCTGAGACTATTTGTGTTCCCGACAGCTGGCCTCTTCTTGTTCAGGGGGTTGCGTAATGACAAACCCCCAGACGTATACACGCACAGAATTGACGCGTACAGATAAATTAATAGAAAGAAAACAGCGTAAAGGAGATCAAAAGAGAAGAGTTTACAAAGGGGAGATGAACAGTGCTGATTGCGTTATGTGTGCGGTATCCGCACGATAATTACCGTCTCACAACATCTTTCTCACTGGAGGTCATATTCTACATTCTTCTTTTTTTCGTGTACTTTTTATTTACTGTCATGAAACGTTATATAGTCTAACATTAAAGAGATTCCATGTTTTTTTCTAATGAACATCATTTTATTGTTATTAACATTTTTAACTTTACTTACTTACTTACTAACTTACCCGTAGGTTCATGGCCGCGCGGACATAAGCTCTCCATACATCCCTATCCTGAGCTAATACTTTCCAATCATTCCCTGTATAATCCACTTCCCTCAAATCATAAAGTAAAGTGATCCCACAACAGGCCTCAGGAGGCCCTTGGGGTAGTAGGAGGTTAAGCTCCCACTTTTTCTAGACAATCGACACTTTATATCAGCCGGGTTGTCAGCCCTGCGTGACGGCCGCCTTTACCCCAGAACAAGCGTCTGGTACTCATTTCCGTTAGAGGCTTAGTCGACCCCAGGGCCATAGTGCCGCCAGAGGGTTTGGGTCAGTTTTAAAAAATCCTGACCCCAACTGGACTTGAACCCTCGACCCTCCGGCTTGTAGCTCAGTGCCTTAACCACTACGCTACGGCGTGCCCCCTCCCTCAAATCATAGTTAATGTTATTCTCCCACCTCATTCTTGGTCTACCAACTGGGCGTACTTCCTCTGGCTTTCCTACAAGAAGCTTTCATGCACCTCTTTCATTCCGCATACGTTCAACATGTCCTGTCCATCGCTGTCTACGATACTTAACTGTTCTTATTATATCTGGTTTCCTATAAAGACCATGTAGTTCATTGTTATGTAGTATTCTCCATTCACCTGTCTGTTCATCTCTGTTTGGTCCAAACATTTTCCTAAGTACTTATTCTCAAATACTTGTAATCTTCTTTCCTAACTTTAATCTTATACATATTATAACCGTTAAAAATCAAAAACATCGTTTGCAACAGCATTACGTTAAGAAGTTTTATGTTATATATACATATGTTATATTATAGATTAAGAGATTTTTATTGGGTTTTCCACGTCATAGATTCAAGGACCGCCTCTCGCCACTGATTCCGATGTTCGACATAATCCCACATGAAATTAACTAATTCTTCATCATCAGAAACAAGCGCTAATATACTATAAATTGGTTTAAGAGACAATTACTTGCTTTCAGTTATCTCATTGCCATGTCTGAAGATTTTCAGGCTCGTAAAAGATCCTTAAGCCTGAATAAAAAGTTCTCGAAGCAAAATTTACCGACCTCATCATCCTAGTATTATCTTAGTTGCTTACTAGATGTCTCATTGGATCAACATACGTTGATCCCATACCATTCATGACATCTGTGGAATAATTCTATTTATTATTTCAGAAGAATTTTTCTTTCTTTCATTTTTTTGAGCCTTCTTCATAGAAGTCTTTCCCCAGGCAAAAAGCGTAACTGCCGTATATATTTTCAAATATTTCCTTAAAACACATATTTTATTTTTTCGATAATTCTCCATGATTTTGATTTTCCATAACAATGCGAATATACAGACAAAGGCATGTGGCCCAATGAATGAACTTTCTGAAAGTGGTTATGGGTGGATTTGATGTTCACGCAAAACACGCAATACGCTTGTGTGGGGGACATCCAAGGCATGGACAGTGATTCGAGTAGTCTTCGACTGTTTTTCTTCCACGTGCTGAAGGTCGTGCTCTTCAAAGTGGAGAGTGCGACGCGTCCGTGGAGCACAACAATCAACCGTCCTAGCTTGGAAGGTATTATCGTCTCACAATGATGGTTTTCCGTTTATATAAAAGAGAGTGCCGCGCGACAATACTTGACAGTGATTAAAGTAAGTAAAGTGATCCCACAACAGGCCCGGAGGCCCTTGGGGTAGTAGGAGTTTAAGGCTCCCACTTTTTCTAGACAATCGGCACTTTATGTCAGCGGGTTGTCAGCCCTGCGTGACGACCGCATTTACCCCCAGAACAAGCGTCTTGTACTCATTTCCGTTAGGGGCTGAGTCGACCCGAAGGCCATAGTGCCGCCAGAAGGTTTGGGTCAGTTTAAAAACCTGATCCCAACGGGACTTGAACCCTCGACCCTCCGGCTTGTAGCTCAGTGCCTTACACCACTACGCTACGACGTAACATGTGGCGATAGTCGGCATCTTTATATTTATTTATATATAACAGCTGAGGGGAACAAGTATCACATTTCCAATATTTAGGATGAGATATAAACTTATAGAGAAAATAAAGATATAGAAAATAAAGTAAATAAATTTCAGGCTATTTGTGGAACCATAAAAAGAACCTTAGGTCGGAAATCAAGGAAAGATACGAAACATAAATTATATAAAACAATGGCTGTTCCTTTGTTGTTGTATGGAAGCGAGAATTGGATAATGAAATCAAGGGATAAAAGCAGGATACAGACTGCGGAAATGCTGTTTTTACGTAATGTGAAAGGATGCACAAGAGCGGATAGAATAAGGAATGAAACTATACGAGAAGAATTAAATATATATAAAATTGAAGATAAAATCAGCGAAAATAATAAAAAATGGACAGAACACTTAATGACAATGAACAACGAAAGAATACCAAAAAGAACCTTCCTGTATAATCCCAGAGGAACAAGAGAATGTTCGGCCGACCACGTAGAAGATGGACTCCACTTTTAACTTTTAACGTTACGGACATGGATTCCTATCAGAACTTTATTACTAAGTCCCCTTTGCAAACCCTAGAAGTCTGTAATTACTTTTTCTGAAACACCCTGGGGTCCTTATAAAAAATTTATATATTATGTCCCCTCTACAACCACTTACTCTGAAAAAACCCTGTATTATTTGTATTACAGTAAAATCTATCTGTGAAGGAACATAATGGTTCCTTAAATATATTTCTCCGTCTTGCCTTAACTTTCGTTTCTTATAAAGGGTTCCCAATTACAAGTTTGAATTTTCTCACGCAGTGTAAGAGTTTAACATGCACTCTTTAAACACATAACGCATTGGACTGAAGTACAGATAAAATAGTGTATGTAACACAGCATAGTTTGCACGGAAACACAAAACAACTTTATTACTCAAAAACGAGAAGGAAGGGTTTCCCGCTGTCACACATAAGCAAGGGTATCCCCGCAATACAATGACAACACAAGAAGGTAAAAGCGATATAATGCAGAGCGTCATATGCAGAATTTTCACATGTGGTCCATTAATACAAGTAATTAGAACGTGCCTTAAGAATAATTTCCGCGTCTTACTGAGGTACAAATCTAACTATTGGTAAGTTACTTTGAAAACCATCTGTTTCCGCCGTTATGGAGGTTTCTAGCTTATACAGAACGATTTTACGTTTTTTCCCCCCTCTTTTTCAAATAGTGACATCTTTGCCCGGGCCCATACAGGCAAAGAGGAATTCAACTTTCTTTACTAAATTCTCCCAAGTCATGTTTTCTGAGTTATAAAATACAATCGTGGAAGCTTTGGAATAAAGGAACTAACACACGCTTTAGCAAGCTTTTGGAATTTGACTTTGATATCTGACTTATGCTAACTACTGAATGAATAGGCATAAGTAAAAAAGCACAACTAAAGCTTTTAATGCGAGTCAAAATGTAGTCAGAAATAATATAAAGATAAATAAATAAATATTCGATTTACAACAGAAAATAAATAAATCATAATAGATCATCTATAGAAAAGAAAATATGATATAAATTATCATACATACATACATTATCACTCACTCTAGTCCAGCTCGGGTTGGGGGAAATACTGTCTTAGCGTTCCTACCCTGGCTTACTGGACTAAACAAACAAAACCAGCTCTCCTGAGCTGCTCTGACCAGACTGCAATGGTGACTAAGTAGATGATGATTCGATGTTACAAAACACAGCTATTTATGAGAGTTCACAGGGAGAGGGGGAATGCGCAATAGCACAGGGTGCGCACTAGGAAGGAAAGGATAGATAGGAAAGCATTTGGCACATAAAGATGACACTCGAGATGGAGACGCGATGACGTATAGTTTGCGCAGTAAGACGTAATTCCTGTATCGAAATGTCCATTTCGGTACAGCATATTCAACGCCATTTTGACTAATGACGTAAGTTCTACGCTGTGTTGTTTTATTCCATTGTTGTAATTTGAATAATTGCCTTTCCAACGGTAATTTCATATTTCCTGTAATGGTAATATTTTCATCACACAACGCGATCAAGCATAAAGCCATATTTATGATTCACTCTGTAGTAAAAGACTTGACGATATAGTGAAGAGAAAATAAAAGTGTTTAGTGTGTCCATCTATGTCGTGTGTAGAGCTATAAAAAGGGAAATAAATGTATTTTACATTTACGATTACGCACTTAAGGGCCTGAGAAGTTGATATTCTGTGAGCTCAGTTGTTGACCAAACCCCCGCGTTAGCACGTTTCCCGATTCCCAATTTATTAGCCCTGATCACGACAGTCCGCACTATCCAACTTTCAGATCTCCAGGGATCATAAAATCTGTCATTAAATCTATCGTTCGATATATATAACGTCTACTTCATATGTGTAGGATATCCGATAAAAAAATTGCTGAGTGGTAAATGAATGTATGGATTTTGTGAGATAAAAGAAACACAAAATAATGGGAAGGGAATAAAGTTGATTTATATATTATTTCGAATGAAACATTGGCAGATATTTCAATCATAAAAGTCACCAATTCTACATTTTAGGAAATATACCCTTGAAAAATGTACAGTTTTATGTGATTTCCCGTTCAAATTGACAAGAGTAATTGTGAACATAAATGCCAAGTATTTCTAGTCCCTGTGTCCAGGCTGAATGGAACTTTTTGTTATCTGGAAATGGCTTCTAGAGTTATTTACTTTTGTCCATTTGAGGTCTAGCAGCGCAACGTTCTTGTAGAAAAGAGTTCATTTATTGTCATTTTCTATTGGATAGGATCCATAAATGGGTGACCAGTCAGTTGTATTATCTAATACTTCTACATGTATGTATCTTTCTATGTGGGTTTTATTGAATGAATGTTCTATTCAGGGCGGATACGCTATTTTGATCTGCGACGTTACGTAAAACCCCTCTTTGGTCTCGACTTTGTTTTCCATTGTTCGAGAGAAAAGAAAGAGTAATTCGAGATAATGGATGGACAAGTATCCAGTTATAAAGTATTTATATCATAACTATTTTATAAACCACGGGACAGAAGAATAAACATCTGATAGTTCATTAACTTTTATGTTGTTTGAACTTCATAAGTTATATATGTATAGCGAATCAGAATTTTAGAATTCCATAATTCCATTATATTTATTTCCTGACTTTTTAACTTTCCTAAATTAAGTAACTGATGGCTAAATAAGTCCAGTTTTTGGCACATATAAGATAGAATATTATTTTTTTCTGAACATATAAATAACTTACAAACGACATGACCATTTATCATTTTCATGTATTAAAATTTCCACTGTGTTATCGCCTGAATGGTCTAATTTTGTTCCTAAATAAGTGCATTCAATACTAGGTTTTAGCTGGAAAATCTAGAATGCATAGAATACGAAATAAAGAAATGAGGGAAATTATGGGTGTACAAGAGGAGCCGGACATCATAGACATCATAGAAAAGAAAAGATTGCAGTGGTATGGTCATGTCAAACGAATGCCAGAGCAAAGATTGCCAAAAATTGTTATGGAATGGATCCCAATGGAAAGGAGGAAGAGAGGAAGACCGAAGAAAACTTGGATAGAAGGGGTACAAGCAGCTATGAATATCAGAGGAATGGAGGAAGATCAATGGATGGATAGAGAGGAATGACGTTTAGTTTCCGGAAGACGGCGGCAGCTGCCATGATACCGGATGATGATGTATTAAAATTTTTAATGAAAGGCTATGTAAATAAATTAAGTTGATTTAACTATTACTTTTGAATATATATATAATCCACCGCTGTGGTGTCGAGGTAGCGTGCTGCCTTGTCACGCTGGTTCGATTCCCGGTCGGGACAGGCTCCTGGGTGAGGTTTTTTCGGGGTTTTTCCTCACCTGTAAGACAAATGTCAAGGAAGCTTAGGGCCCAACGGTCCCCGAAAATTATCCGGCCATCATCATCATCCTTATCATTATCATTCTTCACCGGTGTGGAAAGCAACGGGAAGCTATTATCACACCTACAATTCCTTAGTAAAGCTGCAAAGCATAGCATGATAATGCTATGATTGCAGTGAAACACCGGTCCTCGGGCAGAATTACTATGGATGGATATAGATCTGCTAGGATGTCAAGGAGACAGAAAATTAGAAATGAAGTTATAAAAGAGAACATGAATGTACAAAACTTAATTTTAGAATTTATCCAAGAAAAGCAAGTGAAATGGTACGGGCAGATTAGGCGAATGGAGGACGTTAAAACCGGAATATATATACAGTGTGTAAGTAAATGCCAATTACAGGCTTTGAGGACGGTGTAGTGGGCACCAACACATTTAAGTTTAACATAGGTATACATGATTTTAGTATTGCCTAAACAGTAACATTAAAGTTAATAAATAATTTTGTATTTTAATATTCTTTTATACTTAAATTTAACTCTAAATCAAGTAATTATCGGCCGCGGTGGACCAGTGGTTATGCTCCTTGCCTCTGGTCCCGAAGTTCGCGGGTTCAAACCCGGCCGGGAGAGATGGATTTTTTTAGGACGGAAAAATAAGGAGTAAGTCCTCCGGGAGGGACTTTAATTCGTGGGTCCCCAGTCTGAAGATTTTCAGGCTCGTAAAAAAATCCTTAAGCCTGAATGAAAAGGCCTCTAAGCAAAATTTACCGAATTTTCCCCGTCCTAGTACTACCTTGGTTTCCTAGATGTCAGTATGAGGCGGAACGCTGACCACGGACCACTCAAAAATGACATCTATACGAATACAAGTGTAACTAAATTAGTATGGTTCAAATTCTTCCCTGTAGGGGGAGAGCGCCTAAATCTCTGTAGAGGGAAAACATGGACTTACAATACAATACAATACTATATATATATATATATATATATATATATATATATATATACACATATACATACATACATACATACATACATACACACACACACACAGGATATAACTACATGCCAATTACAGGCTTTGGGGACGGTGTAGTGGGGACCAAGACATCAATTAAGTTTAACATAGGTAGTCATGTTAAAGCAGGATTTCAGTTTTAATTTTGCCTAAACAGTAACATTAAAGTTGATAAATAATTTTGTATTTTAATATTCTTTTGTACTGAAATTTAACTTTAAATAAAACAAATATTTCATTGTTAGTTATTGTCAAATAAAAAATACCGTAATAATAATATTAAAAAATAAAAGTAAAACGAAAATCTTAGCTTTTAAAGGATCAGATGCCCTATGAGCTAAAATAATCCTGGAGGGGAAACCCGCTGAACAAATGAACCATTTTAAATACTTGGATTATTAAATCTCCTATTTTAAAAATGAAGATATTTTTGACAAATTGAATAAATTTAATTATATATGTGGCACAATTAAGAGAATATTTAAAAATCCATGAAAGGGAACAAAACTAAAATTTTATAAAGCAGTGGCAGTTCGCTTACTATTCTATGGTAGTGAATTTTCGGTTTTAACTAAAAGAGAAGAGAAGATCATAGAAAGCAGCTGAAATGAGATTTCTGAGAAGTGGAGCTGGCGCTGCAAACTTCTAGATAAAAGAAGAATTGGACGTTTTAGAAATGAGCTAAATATGTTAAACTTTTAGATAAAATAAAATAATCTAGAAAAAAGTGGAAAGAACATGTTGATAGAATGAAAGATTAATGCATACCAAAAATTATGCTTATTATATACCAACAGGCAGAGACCAGGATATTAATAGAATCTACTCTTTTTTATTCGTGGTTAGAGTTTAACTTGAATCTCTTCTTAGAATAATAAAATATGAAAAAGAAATCCGCACATAATAATATAATGTTACTAAATACATTATTACTACTGTATATATCGGAACACTGGGTCTTAACCAAAAACCAGGAACGAAGAATATAAACGTCAGAAATGAGGTTTCTGAGGAGTGTGACTGACTATACAATAATGGATCAAAGGCGAAGTGTGGATATACGAAGAGAACTGAATATATTCAAACTACTGTTTCCATAGTAATTTTGCCCGAAGGCAGGTTCTCCACTGCAATCATAGCATTTTCATGCTATGCTTGCAGCTTTACTAGGGAATTGTAGGTGTGGTAGCTTCCCGTTGCTTTCCACACCGGTGAAGGATGATGATGATAATGATAAGAATGTTAAGGATGATGATGGCCTTAAAGACCGTTTGGGCCTTAAAGTTTTCCTGACATTTGTGGCTTACAGGTGAGGAAAAGCCCAGATAAAAACCTCACCCAGAAAAACTGCCCCGACCCGGGATCGAACCCGGGCCCGCTGCGTGACAAGGCAACACACTACCTCGAGACCACAGCGGTGGACCAAACTACTGTAAAAGATAGAATTACATAATACAGAGATGAATGAATGGACCACATCAATAGAATGAAAAACAATAGAATTCCAAAATTAAAGCATAACATTATGGAATATTCACCTGAAAGGACCGTCTCCTCAATTTTATTAGTTATTTAACTGTAGCGCTTTCGGGACTAGTCCCATCTTCGGCAGGATTCAAAACTGATGTTTCATTGAAGATCTGGTAGAGGGGGTTACACGTACTGGGTTCGTTTTCGTTCATCAGATAGCCGTTGTTGTGAACTGGTTTCAAAATGTCCATCTCTTCGAATACGTTTATCTTCGCTGGATTATTTTCTCTCCACACATCCTTGTCCTGGGCTAATGTTTTCCAATAATCTCCTGTAAAATCTACTTCCCTCAAATCATGGTTAATGTTATTTTCCCCACCCCCCAATCTTGGTCTACCGACTAGGCCTATAAACATATATTTTTGTATATATTCTAAAATAATTCATAACGGGCGAATGGAGAAGATACATAACAGTGAGCTACATGGTCTTTATAGGAAACCAGATATAATAAGAACAGTTCCCGTAGATTGCGATGGGCAGGACATGTGGCACGAATGGGGAATGAAAGAGGGGTATGAAATTTGTTCGTAGTCCAAGTAACACTAAGAAATTTGAACTGGAAGTAAATATCAATAAAACTAAATATATGGTCACACGTAGAAGTACATTATATAATGGAAATGGACAGCTAATAACAAATAAGGGGAATTTTGAGGAAGTGGCTGAATTCAAATACCTAGGAACAATAATCACAAATAGGAATGAGATGCACAAAGAAATTAAACATAGGCTCAATTCTGGAAATGCGTGCTATTATGCATTGCAGAGACTCTTGATGTCCCAACTCCTTTCAAAAAACGTTAAACTGAAAATATATAAAACTATTATTCTACCAGTTATATTATATGGATACGAAACATGGACTCTTACTTTAAGGGAGGAAAGGAGATTACAAGTATTTGAGAATAAAGTACTTAGGAAAATTTTTGGACCAAAGAGAGATGAACAGACAGGTGAATGGAGAAGACTACTTAACAATGAACTACATGGTCTTTATAGGAAGCCAGATATAATAAAAACAGTTAAGTCTCGTAGACTGCGATGGGCAGGGCATGTTGCACGTATGGGGAATGAAAGACTTGCATGGAAGCTTCTTGTAGGAAAGCCAGAGGGAAAACGCCCAGTTGGTAGACCAAGAATGAGGTGGGAGAATAACATTAACTATGATTTGAGGGAAGTAGATTATACAGGGAATGATTGGAAAGCATTAGCTCAGGATAGGGGTGTATGGAGAGCATATGTCCGCGCGGTCATGGACCTATGGGTTCGATAGTGCCAGTGAGTAAGTAAGTCCAAAAATGAAGTGGGTAAAATAAAATTAACAATGAAGACTGCATGGAAGCTTCCTGTAGGAAAACCAGAAGGAAAACGCCCAGTTGGTAGACCAAGAATGAGGTGGGAGAATAACATTACCTATGATTTGAGGGAAGTAGGAGATTATACAGGAAATTATTGGAAAATATTAGCTCAGGAATAGGGATGTATAAAGAACCTATGTCCGCGCGGCCATGAACCTACGGGTTCGATTGTGCCAATGAGTTAGTTATTTATGAGGAAAGTAGATTATAAGGGGTGATTGGAAACATCTCTGATAGGAATATATGGATAGTTTATGTCCGCGCGGCCATGTACCTACGGGTTCGATAGGGCCAGTGAGTTAGTTGTATTCTAAAATAAACAAGAGAGCAATTTTTTTTATTTGTGCTTCGCAATTTGAAGATTGTTCTGGAAAATGAAATTCACTGTTATTGTTTGACTAATATGTCGGTAAGATAGAACACAGAT
This sequence comes from Diploptera punctata, assembly GCA_030220185.1. Classification (NCBI taxonomy): domain Eukaryota; kingdom Metazoa; phylum Arthropoda; class Insecta; order Blattodea; family Blaberidae; genus Diploptera; species Diploptera punctata. The sequence continues at coordinate 941,036 of JASPKZ010000039.1, read as the reverse complement.
AGTTGCATTGTTTCTATTTATACTCTTGAATCACTAATACCGCGAATTCATTAGCGGAAACTGTGGGATTATCATCCTTGTCGGATACTTTATGAGTAATGAGGTACAATTATAACGTACAGATACTAATGGGATGTGGCTCTAGTCTTGAAGGTTATACAGAGCTATTCATACAGGATAAACCACCCAAGTCTGTGGTACTGAGAATAGATAATAACATCAAAAACTTACTATATCTGATTTCTGTACCTTACGGATTTTAAGCGACAGATTACACTGGTCAGCATGATTTTTGTCTCATGAGTATCAATAGTTGTACTTTTTGCAGTTTTTATCGTGTTTTCAAATATGTATTCGGAATTTCTCCATCACCCACGGTATTTTTATTTCAATTTCAATTAATGGATTTAAATAATTATTTTTTAATAAACGTTTTTCGTCCATTTGTACATTGTAAAATAAAACCAAATGAGCTAACTCAGGAGATTTCAGCTATGGAAAAGATATATCAAGGCAAATGGAATCCTAATATGCTGGCCGATTATTGTTGTACAATCAAGAGGGATGCTCCACAGGCGAAATATAGCAGAAAATGGTAATTTCTTACTTTCTAGGTGAGTCCGAATGTTCGAATATTGTGTAGTTACGAATGTAGAAAATATTAAAGTGTTTGAAATTATAAATTCCTGTCTCTCGGAAACCTTGCGTGATGGAGAAAAACCGATATCATATTTGAATTCAGGAGAAAAAATACTATCAGAATCACATATTGTTCTTTCTGAGACAAAAAAGTTTATTTTTTGTTGCTGAGTGTTATGGAACAGTAAAGCACTGTACCATGTTCTGAATGGGCCTATTCAGAAAAAAATATGCTGTTTTCACCGGCTTATGTATAAACCAGACCAAACTTAGTCATTTTTCGAATAAACAACCGAAGATACACAATACGACTGACATAGACAAATGCTTATTTATTTTATCTACTATTATAACAATCAGTGATATTTTAGTTCATAGTTAAGACAATAAACTTACTTACTTACTTACTCACTGGCACTATCGAACCCGAAGGTTCATGGCCGCGCGGACATAAGCTCTCCATACATCCCTATCCTGAGCTAATGCTTTCCAATCATTCCCTGTATAATCTACTTCCCTCAAATCATAGTTAATGTTGTTCTCCCACCTCATTCTTGGTCTACCAACTGGGCGTTTTCTCTCTGGCTTTCCTACAAGAAGCTTCCATGCACGTCTTTCATTCCCCATACGTGCAACATGTCCTGCCCATCGCAGTCTACGAGACTTAACTGTTCTTATTATATCTGGCTTCCTATAAAAGACCATGTAGTTCATTGTTATGTAGTCTTCTCCATTCACCTGTCTGTTCATCTCTCTTTGGGTCAAAAATTTTCCTAAGAACTTTATTCTCAAATACTCGTAATCTCCTTTCCTCCCTTAAAGTAAGAGTCCATGTTTCGCACCCATATAATATAACTGGTAGAATAATAGTTTTATATATTTTCAGCTTAACGTTTTTTGAAAGGAGTTCGGACATCAAAAGTCTCTGCAATGCATAATAGCATGCATTTCAGAATTGAGCCTATGTTAATTTCTTTGTGCGTCTCATTCCTATTTGTGATTATTGTTCCTAGGTATTTGAATTCAGCCACTTCCTCAAAATTTCCCTCATTTGTCATTAGCTGTCCATTTCCATTATATACTGAATTTCTACGTGTGACCATATATTTAGTTTTACTGATATTTACTTCCAGTCCTAATTTCTTAGTGTTACTCAATAGTGTGTGCGTGTTGGCCTTTAGTATCTCCTCGCTATCGGCCAATAGTACTACATCATCAGCATAAACTAACAGCTTATTAATACCATTCAGTTGTAAGCCTTCCTCATTCTTTGGCATGGGTTCCCTGAAGTAGTCCCCGCCCGGAGAACCGAATGGGGGACTATTTGACCTCCGGAAAATTTTACCCCAGATGAACCCATGTCCGCATTTCTTGACGGTTGTATTTTTACGGTGAAAGATCGTCACTCTTTCGCCCAAGGCACTTTTTTCGTCTGGCTTATCACCTTCGACCAGTCCGGCATGGGTAACCCTATCTGCAGCAATGCTACCGCCGGCATAGCTCTCAGGATCATTTAAGCACGCAAGCCACTCCACCACGACAAGGTAAAGATACCATGGAGGGGTTAGGACAATAAAAGCTATACTTTATATTCTAACAAAACACAAAATACAGGTTCAACAAAACTTAAAGTACTACTTATTTATAACCACATAAATAAACTTTCCTTGACTTTTCTGGAAGTATATTAATACATAGTAGCATCTTGGACTGCTTTTAAAATTGTTTCCTGATGAACCGTGAAAATCAACTCCTCCGCTCATTTTTACTTTAAATTCACATATTAAAGTAATTAAGTCACTGGCACTATCGAACCCGTAGGTTCATGGCCGCGCGTTCATAAGCTCCCCATACATCCCTATCCTGAGCTAATGTTTTCCAATAATTCCTGGAATAATCACATATGAAACCAGCACCCAAAATGGCAGAATACAACAATTTTGTTGATGTATCGTGTCTTTTTTTTCTCACAAAACCCACATTACTCTTTTTCTAAACATGTCATTTCCGCAATAAATAAATGTCATTAAATTTACAACATATACTAAAATACTCTGAATGTATACTGCAGCTACTGATTCTCCAGCCTTGACGTTTTCACGACAGTGTTGCCGATATGGATATTCAGTGGGAGTGGCCGCTTTATGTATGCGGTTAGCAGACATACAGCTGACAACATCTCAGAAATTTCTAGCGCGCTATAGCTGCGTCAAGAGCAGTGATTGGTTGTGGCAGACATCTACTCCCACAACAATATCTTTATTGGCAGTAGAGGACGAATTCTCCCTTTAACCCTCGTATAACTTAAACTTCAGAGCCGGAGATATGACGGCTCGGGTATAGATAAAATATTGCGGACAACACGTTATAAAATTTGATTTAGTAACTCGCTGGTTAAGACAAAATACCTACCGCAGAGCTACGGGACTTGCGCTGTTTCGAATCCCCATGGGGGAAGAAATTTTCCAATGCAATTTCGGCCTGTATGGGACTGGTGCCCAGCCAGCATCATGAGGCATTTGGGTAGCTACAATAAGTACCGACTCCAGGTTGAGAAGATCAGCTATAACGGCTGGAAACCTGACATGTTGACCACATGTCACCCCTACACTGGTTTATGATCGTCTGCCTCTATGATTAACACATGTGGACGTCAGGCCAGTAGCCGGCTGATAGGACAAGGGCATTCTAGGCCTGTCGCACTTGGAGTAACTTGCTGCATCTCCTTACTAAATCTCTGCTTTTGTATCTGGTCGTCTATTGAACTTGTTTAGAAAACAAGTGAACATAAGCAGTAGAAATTATAGACACGCTTCCTCCTTTAGTCCCTCCCGGAGGATTTGCCCCTTAGATTTTTCCATTCTAAAAAAATCCATCGACCCCGGCCGGGTTTGAACTGGCACCAGAGGCAAGGGAAAAAAAAACATTTAATAAAAGCTCTACCAACTATTAAACGAAGTATGCATCTTCCTAAAAACAAATTTTTTTATGTGAATCTTTGAATTTCTTCTTCTTCTTCTTATTCCTTTCATGTGATAGACCTAGTGGTCTGTTACTGTCTCAATTCAACGTTTGAAGGGTCTGCCCAAAGATCTCTTTCCTGATGGCTGGTAATTTAAGATTTGACGTGATATTCTTGTTCTGCTCATTCTTCTTACGTGGGATTTCCAGTTGTTTCTGTATTTTTGTACATATTCCATGACCGATTCTGTTTGTAATTCTTTGAGAATCTGAGAATTCCTTTTATGGTCTGTTCTTGAGTAACCTGCAGTACGTCTCATAAATTTCATTTCTGCCGCAGTTAGTCTTTGTTCATCTACACTGCGAATTGTCCAGGCCTCACTGATTTGAATTTTAAAATTGGAAAACAAGAAACAAAGCGGTTTTATTGTGAAATCCAGAGCTTTAGATACATAGGCCTACATATAGAGATAGATTTGATTTTACAACATGTAAATTAAAAGTGAAATCACCTTCTGTTAATCAGTGGATCTGTATTAATTTATTACTCGATTCAAATTGGAAGTATATACATTTTACAAGTATAGGCATTGCTTGAAAGTAAGAGTGAATGGTTTTAGCGTTTCGGAACAAGAAAGTGTATTAGCTGTGCTGTGCAGTTTTATTTTTATTGGAACCTCGGAACAGACCCTAAAGCTAAAACTACGTTACTTGAATTCGTTGCACGAACTCGGTCTTTAAAAGGACCTTGTGTACAACATTTCCTGGAGGGCTGCACAAAAAACTTAGAGGAAATTTTGTACTGTTTACCTTGAAAATGAACTTTTTTGCGCCGCGCCGTTCTTTTGTAGATACGGTACAGTTTCATATATCACTGTATCCCTTCTTATTGTGAAGTTGAATGTGTAGGGGGTAGACATACACAAGGACAATATTTTAAAACTTTCGTGTTTGCTTTACCTTAACCTCTTCCTTTATAGTAGGTTATTTTACGCGTAGCACTTCTTCTGGGTCTTATATGGACACGGGATCATTTTTAACTCTATATCACATTATAATAGGACAAGATAAAGAAGATATAGAATATATGATTAGAAAGTTGGTAGATGCATTCGAGGTAGGTGGACTGAAGATAAATTATATTAAAACAGAATATATGGTAATCGGAGCAAATTCAGAAGACCTACAAATAAATAATATTATAATTAAACATGTTGAATTTAAATATCTTGGATTTATAATAGATAAATCTGGTACTTGTGAAAAATATATTATTAACAGAGTAAATTGTGCAAGGAAGGTGATCAGAGTGATACTTTCTATTCGCCTACGCCATCTTACGATCAATTCCTAATAAACTAGGTAGATCCCTGAATCGTCTTTTATGGAATAGAAACTTGACCAGAAAAAAAAAGAAGAGATTATACAGACAATAATAGAAAGTATACTCACATATGGATCAGAAAGCTGGACAATAAATGAAAGGATGCAGAAAAGAATCTTGGCGACAGAAATGGATGGATTACGGAGAAGTATGAGAATATGCAGGCTACAGCATATTCGAAATATATGTATCAGACAAGAAATGGATGCACAAGAAATTGTTATCGATAGGATAACAAAGAGAGCTCTACAATGGTATGGGCATATACAACGGATGTCGGAAGACCAGTGGCCTAAACAGGTGTTGGATTGGATGGTACCAGGCAGAAGGAGAAGAAGTAGAAGAGCATGGTATGAGGGAATATATGGTGCAATGATGAAGAGGGGTATGGAAGATGGATAGTGGGAAGATAGGAATCTCTGGAAAGCAGGAATCAAGGGCAACCTGCTGTAAAGTGGAAAGCCAGTATTAAGTATTAAGTAAGTATTACATTATTACCCTTTTGATCGCTAGAGCGAGAGCAAATATCCCATTGATGACAATGTATTCACGGTCCCTATGGTATATTCTCTTTCACGAGTGGTAGATGACGTAACTCAGGCATCAGGAAATGTAAACAAAAAGACAGGGTGTATTAGATGTTAATGAGGTATAATACAAGTGCCAAGTAATGATTTTCATAGTTTTGAAAAATTAAATAAAATACATTTGTATTTAAGTTGTCTCGCGCCGTAGCCGAGTGGTTAAGGCAAGATGTCTTGGCGCAAAACTTCGGGACTTGCACTGGTTTCAGACTCCATGGGGAAGACATTTTTCTCATGAAATTTCGGGCAGTATGGGACCTGAATCATGAAGCATTTGGGTAGCTGCAATACGTAGCAGCTTCAGGTTAAGAAAACCAGCTGTAATGTCAGGGGACCTGACATGCTGACGAGATGTTACCCCTACACTGGGTGGATGATTGTCTCCAAAAACTCCAAGCGCGACAAGCCTAAAAGGCCCTTGGCCTATCAGCTGACCATCGCAGTATACAAGACTTAATTGTTCTTATTATATCTGGTTTCCCATAAATGCATGTAGTTCATTGTTTGCAGTCTTCTCCATTCGCCTGTCTGTTCATCTCTCTTTGGTGCAAAAATATTCCTAAGAACTTTATATTCAAATACTCGTAACCTTTTCTCCTCCCTTAAAATAAGAGTTCATGTTTCGCATCCATATAATATAACTGGAAGAATGATATTTTTATATATTTTTAGTTTAACTTTTTTTAGAGGAGATGGGACGATAAGAGCCCATGCAATGCATAGTTGCATGCATTTCCAGGATTGAGTCTATGTTTAATTTCTTTGTGCATCTCATTCAGACTATCCGACACACATAATCTTGACACTCGATCCCATCAGCACATTGTCTTTTATATCCCGCCTCATCACACTGTATATTATTCATTATCTTTTACGGTCTCGCTTACCAAAACATGGAATTCCCTTCCGCCCTATGACTGTCAAACTATAACATCCTTCAAAAACAAACTAAAGAATTATTTAATAATAAACTAACTTATACACCTCACTGATAATATTCTTTTAATAATTAATAAATGTAATTATTTATGAAAATAATATTAAGATTAACAAATATTTTCATTTGTTTTGTTTTAAATATTGTATAATCGTAAAATTAGTTTTCTGTATCTCATTATTTTTCTTTGTTTTTTATATACACTAGACAGGGACAATTTAATATGTCTTGCTTGTATACATTTTATTCTTAGTTTTAGTCTTAATTTTAACTAACATTAACTGGTTGCTTTATAGATCGTAATATAATAGATATTATCTTTTCGATCAAATTTTTATTTAGTATTTAATATTAGAGTTAATTGAGATTGTTATATTCTGATGTAACATATGTTTGTCCTGATGAGTGGAAGAGAAGGGCACATGGCCTTAACTCCACCAGGCTAAATAAATCTAAATCTAAATCTAAAATTCCTATTTGTATTATTCCCAGATATTTGAATTCAGCCATTTCTACAGAATTTCCCTCGTCTGTTATTAATTGTCCAATTCCATTATGTAATGTATTTCTCAATTGTATACACACTTCTTTATTTGAGATGTACCAGGATACTGTGTAGAAGAAAAAATGTTAATTGATATTGCGATAATTGTATCTCTTCAATAAATAACTTTTTTTTTTCGAAGTTTAAATCCGCTTGTTGGACTAGAAAGCAAACATTCATGGAAGGGAACAGTTTGTAGACCACATGTATTTAGTTAGAATGTAAAAATCCGAAAATAGTGTGTGTTCTGCATTGCACACAATATATCTCCAAAGTACAATACAGATGTTCAATGTAAGCTTAGGAACATTCAGAGTAGATGGAGTGGAAATTCTAATCTAGCATTCGTTTCAGAAATAATCTATATCGTGTTTTTATGGCATAGTTTAATTATCTGAATGAGAGAAAACAAGCACCGATATACAGGGTGTCCACAAAGTCCTGCTACTAAAACATAGTAACTTAGCTCGTAGACTATTTGAGATGGACACATGCGGTTTTTTTTGCAACGTATTCTACATCTCTCAAAGTTCTGTTTACATTTGTTGCAGATTGATTTAAACGAAAATGACGATACCACAGGAAAATACCCAATGTGTGTGGTGGTGTGCTGAGAATGGTAAATCACCAGTGCCCCCATTTCCGTTATGGCGGTTAACATGTCTAGACACAAATAAATTGATCAATTAAATAAAAATAAAACTTAGTTTTATTTGATTTTCATATTTATTAAGATATAATTCAGTTACAGCTGTTTCGGTACACTGTAACTTCTTCAGACATGTTAACAAATTATGAATTGTGTTATTATAGTACATATCAACTGATCTAAGCAACAATGCAACAATAATTTATTTCATCATCATCATCATCATAGTACATTCACGAATTTAGGCCATTTGTTGACCTGTTTCGGCCTCAAGAGAAACACCATCCAGAAGTCTTTTGAGTGGACGTCCTGGTCTTCTTCTTCCTGCAGGTTGATAATTTATTTAAATTTTTTAATTTAACAAAGGCGATTCATTCAAATCAAGTTGAGAATTTAACAGTTTATTACTATTTTTCAATTTATTTATTTCTACAGCCTCCAAAGGGTCCAACTTCTTACCCTTATCACAAACATGTAAAATTTCAAAATTTGGATCGGAATAATGATTAAATTGGAATAGGTGGTTAGCATATTTTGAATATTCTAAATGTCTATTATATGATCTCATGTGTTCCTTTATCCGAGAGATAAAATAAAAGGTATTTTATCTCTCGGATAAAGGAACACATGAGAGCATATAACACCACCCTCTGCAGGTAGTCATTGCCTTCGTCAATTGCGTTCAGCATGGAATCAGCAAATCCCGCACGCCGAGGGACGTCAGTTGGTAGCGACGCTTGTGTAATTTGCACTTCATAGGCCTGAAGAGGTAGTCGCTTATGGATGACTTAACGAATGACTGATTTTGGTAAATGCAGTTCCCGTGAAGCACGACGAACCGATTTTTGAGGTCTGAGTTGAAATGCAAGTTGCACATTGTCGATAGTTTCTTGGCTCACACCTGGTCGTCCACTTCTTGGCAAGTCCATTACACTGCCAGTCGCTAGAAATTTCTCGGCCCATCTAATTATGGATGACTTGGATGGAGGATTTTTTTCATATTGCCGGCGGAAATTTCCCTGAACAGTTCTGGTGATTTACCAGACTCAGCATACCACCGTACACATTGGGCCTTTTCCTGTGGTGTCGTTATTGTTGTTTCAATTAAAAACTGCAACAAATGTAAACAAAACTTTGAGAGATGTAGAATACTTTGCAAAAAACCGCATGTCTCTATCTCAAATAGTTTACGAGCTAAGTTACATTGTTTTTGATAGCAGGACTTTGTGGACACCCTCTAGAGAGGATGATTGAATTTTCCTATAAACAGTTTTTAAAATATGAATTTAGTGTTCTCTTCCAAACTTCATTGTGGGACAGACCTAGATGGGCTTTGACCTACCTACCGGCTACTGGCCTCACTTCCACATGTGTTAATCACAGAGGTAGGCGATCATCCACCTAGTGTAGTGGTGACATGTGCTCAACATTTCGGATCCCCTAGCCGTTATAGCTGGTTTTCTAACTGGAAACGCTACACAAATGCTTTACGATGCAGGGTGGGCACTGGTCACAATCTGGTCGAAATTCCATGAGAAAATTACTTCCCCCATGGAGAGTCGAACAAGCGGTCGACCTATAGCTCTGCCTCAAGACATCTTGCTTTAACCACTCGGCTAGGCGTGACACAGTGCTCTCTTCCGGTTTAGTAGAAATCAAATGGAATATAAAGATTGGAAATTAACAAGTGGGGAAATAATAGGAACTGATAGAGACACTTTGCAGCTGTCTTATGTTTCTGGTAGGAGACAAGGGGGAAATGATGATAAATTCATTAAATAAGATCTTCTTCTGTTCTTTCTTCCAAGTATTAGGCCAAGGCCTGTTACGATTCTGTATAAAATTTTCCCTCCAGCGTTTCATAGGACGGCCCAGTGATCTTCGGCCTCTTGGTATATAATTATAAACAGCTTTGGGGATCCGATTTGAACTCATTCTTTCTAGATGGTGTTTCCAATTTAGTTGGTACTGTTTAATATATTCCAAAATTGCCATAGTCTTCAATTCTTTTAAGATATCGGTGTTCCTTTTCCGATCCCATCTGGTGTAACCCGCTGTTCTGCGCATGAATCTCATTTCACTACCATAGGTCAACACTGGTCTAGCCAAAGTGTTATATAAACGTAATCTGGCGATTTTTTGTACAAGGGATGGTTTGATAACTTGATTAATAATTCCCAAACTTTTATTATAACTAGTAATTTTTTTCAGGGATATCCTTTTCATCCCAGATAGAGAGATAATATCCATAATGTCCTCATCTAGGGGATATGTGGATGGCAACCACAAGGTGCCCAAGCTGAGCAAAACATTTCTTCCACTTACTTGTGTTTTGCACTCTTTTAACTTTACTAACCTCTCTTGGTTAACTCTTGTTTTTTCGACCCCGACGCTATTAGGGCATCCGAGGACTAGGGAGTCTTTCCTTTCTTCCATTTCTTCTTTCCTTTATTTTCTTTTCTTCTCCAGAAAAGCCTGACCAGAGGCTATAAGATGACAGCCCCATCACTGGTCTAGCCTTCCTTTGGCCAGCAACCAATCGAAGGGACTATTATTATGCTTTCAAGTCTCATACGAGAATTTCCCGGAAGGATCATTAAATCAGATATATTGAATAAATCACTGTTCATACCCATGGCGTAATCGGAGAAGTCTCTATCTTCTACTCCGGAACCCCGGATTCGATACCTAGCACAGTAGGGAATATTGACTCTTCAACTGGGATCTGAGTATATGCTCATAGTCATGTGCTGTCCAGTGCTGCCTTCGAGAGTGGCCCTGGATTATTGTTAAACACAGAACCAAGAGGCTGTAATTGACTTTATGTTCGGTGTATAAGTTCTGGGTTCCTGCCCCGTATCTATAGGCGACCAGGCGATCATATTTAAATACCATGGCAATTAAGTCCTACAAGACGAAAGATAGTAAAATATAATGATGATATATAATAAATAAAGAAGAAAATGTTTATTCTAAAAATGAAAACGACATTTTATTAACTAATCTCTTAATTTAAGAAATATTTCAAAAAGGTCCTTGATTAAATTCATAGAACAGTCCAATTATTAGGATAATTATAAAAAAATCTTGGGTTTAAGTACTCTCCTGGTGCTTCATTATCATTTATCACCTTCATTTTATCGGGGTACTGTAACTCCACCTTCCAGGTGCCCCAACTTAAGAAGGGGTTATAGATTATTTAATGCCAGGACAGAATAGTCCATCGGAAATTCAACCTGATGGCATTGACAATATATATATATATATATATATATATATATATATATAGGATTCCTGAGTAGCTCAGTTGGTTAAAGCGCTAACGTATAGAGTTAGAGATAACGGGTTCAAATCCCGACTAAGGCATTTATTATTCTTTACTATATATATATATATAATATAATATATATATATATATATGACGTTCAGTTGGTTAAAGCGCTAACGTATAGAGTTAGAGATAACGGGTTCAAATCCCGACTAAGGCATTTATTCTTCTTTACTATATATATATATGACGTAAAGAAGAATACATGCCTTAGTCGGGATTTGAACCCGTTATCTCTAACTCTATACGTTAGCGCTTTAACCAACTGAGCTACTCAGGAATCCTCATACAGAATCTATTTTTTCCTTTATATATATAGTATTTTCAATTTACACGAGAGGTACCGGGGTGTCGTTCAAACTGCCACCCTAGTGGCTACTAAAACAAGTAAGCATTCTTAAAGATAATTTTTACTTTATAGCAGTAACGCTTGTATTTTTAAATTTTATAACTATATTTTTGGCATTTAGCAGTGAAGGCCAATTATGACACGAAAAGAAAAATAAATGTCTGAGTCGGGATTTGAACCCTAGATCTCTAACTTTAAACGTTAGCACTCTAACCAACTTTTATTTTATTTAGAGCCCTACCAGCACCCCCCGGGTTACCTCGGGCATAATGCCCTTATCCCCGAGTCTGCTCTATGTCCCTATCTATATCTTATCTTTATTGAAGTACATCATCATCATCACTCCAGGGATTAGGCAATTGACCGTTCCGACTTCATATTGCATCAGCCCAACGTCTTCTAGGTCTTCCAACATCACGCCTTCCTCTTGCTTGATAATTTCTTGCTAACAATGGATATCTCTCCTTACTCATTCCATCCATGTGATCAATCCATCTGTCTGAGAAGCTTCATGAAGTACATAATTACACGCTTTATATTAGCTTGACCTGTATCTATCTATCTATCTATCTATCTATCTATCTATCTATCTATCTATGTAACGGAATTTTTCAATGCGATTTTCACCCACTTAAAATCATCGGATCGACTTGAAACTTTGTATACTTGTAGAAGACCCGTGACAATACAATAATTTCATATTTAATTTCTAAAATCGTGGCCATAATCATCAGAAAATCAAAAAAAAGTGTTTTTGTATCAATGTAACGGAATCTTTCAACGCGATTTTCACCCACTTAGAAACATTGGATCGACTTGAAACTTTGTATACTTGTAGAGGACCCGTGACAATACAATAATTTCATATTTATATATATATACAATTCGGGTATTTGAAGTGTGTTGTTACATAAAATTAAAAAAAAATTGTGTTTTGTTTGTTTCTTTATGTGTGTTAATGTGTGTATGTGACTGTGTGTTTAGTGCTTGTTTGTGTATATGTGCGTGTATGTGTGTGCGTGTAGTAATAGTAGTAGTAGTAGTAGTAGTGACGTATTTAACGCCTCTCTTGTCTCCGCTGGCTGCTCTTCGTCTCTTCTTAATCCCAAGACTCTTCTTGTGTACTTGGTGAGGGATTTGAAGGTTTCCTTTCCGGTCCAGAATGCTAAGGCTAGCGGCTGTGCTACTCAGGAATCCTAACACAAACATCTATTTGTAACATTATTATTGAATATTTAGTATGGTGAGTGCTTATGATAACCTGCCAAGTAAAATAAACCTTAATCATTGAAAATTGATTGCTAATAACTTACATTAATTTTGAGTTAACCTATTTGTAAACAATATACATGCTATGAACTAGATTACAATACAATTTCATATTGTCTGGTTATATCTGTCGCTAGGTTCCTGAGCCTATTTGTTGATCTACTATACTTGGGTCACACTGGTCAACATGATTTTTGTCTCATGAGTACCAATAGTTGTACTTAATGCAGTTTTTTATTCGTGTTTTCAAATGTGTATTCGGAATTTCTCCATCACCCATAGTTTTTTTTTATTTCAATTTCAATTAATGGATTTAAAATAATTATTTATTTTAATAAACTTTTTTCGTCCATTTATTAACTTGGCACAGTGAGCGACGAGCACGGGGAACACTTTCACCAGGAGATTTCAGCTATGGAAAAGAGATACCAAGGCAAATGGAATCCTAATATGCTGGCCGATTATTATTGGACCATCAAGAGGGATGCTCCACAGGCGAAATATAGCAGAAAATCATCATTTCTTACTTTCTAAGAGAGTCTGAATGCTCGAATATTGTGTAGTTACGAATGTAGAAAATATTTTTTTGAATGCCCCAGGTTGTCTTTCGACATTCCTGGTTTCTCTCCTGGCATGGCGTACTTGGAACCCACTTCTGAGGTTGGGGCGCCTGGAAGGCGGGGTTACGTTCCCCGATGATATGATGGGTGATGATGATGATAATGGTGCGCCAGGAGAGTCCCTAATCCTAAGCTTAGATTAAGATTAATATGAATGATGATGATTGCGATGGCCATATGATTTCGGGGACCGTTTGGGTCTTAAAATTTTCCTGGCATTTGTCTTACAGGTGAGGAAAAACCCCGATAAAAACCTCACCCAGAAAAACTGTCCCGATCGGGGATCGAACCCAGGCCCCATGCGTGACAAGGCAGCGCGCTACCCCGAGACCACAGCGGTGGACTATGTAGAAAGTATTAAAGTGTTTGAAATTATAAATTCCTGTCTCTCGGAAACCTTGCGTGATGGAGAAAAACCGATATCATATTTGACTTCTGGAGAAAAAATACTATCTGAATCACATATTTTTCTTTCTTCTTCTTCTTCTTCTTCTTCGGCTTTCCCCCACTTATAGGTTTGCCGTCTTCAGTTTCCATTTATCTCTATCATTCCAATCTCCCTCTTCCAAATTCCTATCCTCCATTATTGTTCTGACGTAGGTTTTCCATTTCCATCTTGGTCTACCACGTTTATTTCTTCCAGGGGGTGACCATTGGTATATATTTTTTGGCCATCTTTCATTTTCCATTCGTTGTACATGGGCATACCATTTAAGCGTTTGATTTTCAATCCTCTTAACAACAGATGTGGTGACCTTCATTTCTCTCCAAAGGAATTCATTTCTTATTTTATCCTGGCTTGTTTTTGGAGGCTTCTTCTAAAATAATCGAATTCAAACTGTTCTAATTTTATTCTTTTGTAATTCCGTCAAAGACCAAGTTTCGCTTCCATATGACAAACTATTCTGTATTATGCTCTTATAAATTTTCATTTTAGTTTTCTTTGTAATATTTTTGTTCCAAATTACTCCATGTAATGTCTTAGTTGCATTTTTTGTCATTGCAATTTTAGCCTGTACATCTCTCTCACAGGTACCGAAACTTGTAATTATTGACCCAAGATATTTAAAAAATTCACATTTTTTTATTTTCCCTGTTTCAAGTATGAGGTCATCCACATCCTTTCCCAAACACATATATTCTGTTTTCTGTAAATTTATATTCAGTCCCCATTTTTTATATTCTTCCATTGTTGTTTACAGATGATCAAATAATTTTTGCAGGGGATGAAGATGATATGAATATATGATAAATATTTTTCTTTCTGAGACAAAAAAAAAAGTTTATTTTTTGTTGCTCAGTGTAATTTTACCAGAGATATCATTTCCATATGAGAGGGTTATTTAAGGTGAATACATCTCTGTGACAGATGGCACAATGTCTTAAACTTCCCATATGAAAGAAACAGCGATTTCACTCGAAACATTCCATCGATTTTGGCTGAGATCAAAACTGTAAATCTTAGATCCGCCACTAGACCACCAAGGCTGAAGGATTCATGCAAAAGGACAGTTTATATATAGTGCAATGCCATTGAATTGATATGATGGAAATTTATGCGACAGACATGGCGTTTAAATGTTTTAAGAGAACATTTTGTATCACCCATCTGCAGCTATAGCGAGCTCTGTCATTGACTTACGTGAGACACATGCTACTCTGACTCTCAATAAAATATTTAAGCTGAAACCTATAGGTTCTATGTTTCTTTTATAAACTTCCATCATATGCCACAGGGAATAAACCTTTGTCTAATTCCATAAAATAATTAATCATATCAAATAATAATAATAATAATAATAATAATAATAATAATAATAATAATAATAATAATAATAATAATAATAAAATAATAATAAAAATCATCATCCAGTATCATGGCAGCTGCCGCCGTCTTCCGGAAACCAAACGCCATTCCTCTCTATCCATCCATTGATCTTCCTCCATTCCTCTGATATTCATAGCTGCTTGTACCCCTTCTATCCAAGTTTTCTTCGGTCTTCCTCTCTTCCTCCTTTCCATTGGGATCCATTCCATAACAATTTTTGGCAATCTTTGCTCTGGCATTCGTTTGACATGACCATACCACTGCAATCTTTACTTTTCTATGATGTCTATGATGTCCGGCTCCTCTTGTACACCCATAATTTCCCTTATTTCTTTATTTCGTATTCTGTCCATTCTAGAATTTCCAGCTGATCTTCTTAAAACATCCATTTCTGTACTTAAAATTCTTTTCATTTCCCTGGTAGGAATTTACCAGACTTCAGCACCATACGTTAAAATGCTCTGAATTATGGTTTGATATATTTGTAATTTTCTATTTTTTGTAATATTTTTGCTCCACCAAACAGAGTTTAAAGCATTTATTGCTTGTTTTGTTTGTGCGATTCTATTTTTCGCCTGAATGGCCTAATTTTGTTCATGCAATACTAGGTTTTAGTTCTTCTCCATTGTTGAAATTTATATTTTCCATTTCTTCTCCTATACTAATAATAATAATAATAATAATAATAATAATAATAATAATAATAATAATAATAATAATAATAATAATAATAATACTAATAATAATAATAATAATAATAGTAATAATAATTTTCAAAGTCCTTTTTCTTAGCTTTAATCGTCCTAGAGTGTTTTTCCAAGGCATGATGTTTGGTTTTTTAGCATTTTTTTCTTTTTATGATGAACGAAGAGCTGGCCCGATGCATCAACACTCAAACTGGGGGACGGGTCATTTTTGTTCAAGATTTTCTTCCTCTAGCCTTTGATAGTCCAGTATCTTATTGCAAGGCAGCAGCGCTAGCTTTGGTCCGCCCTGTGTATTTTATTTCCCCAGTACCCGCCATATCTGGTGAGCATTCCCCTATCCGCCACCTGGGGAGGCGTCCGAAGGGAGACTGGCAACTCCACACGGAGAAAAGATTGCAGTGGTATGGTCATGTCAAAATAATGCCAGAGCAAAGATTGCCAAAAATGGTTATGGAATGGATCCCAATGGAAAGGAGGAAGAGAGGAAGACAGAAGAAAACTTGGATAAAAGGGGTACAAGCAGCTATGAATATTAGAGGAATGGAGGAAGATCAATGGATGGACAGAGAGGAATGACGTTTGGTTTCCGGAAGACGGCGGCAGCTACCATGATACCGGATGAATAATAATAATAATAATAATAATAATAATAATAATAATAATAATAATAATAATAATAATAATAATAATGATTATTATTATTATTATTATTATTATTATTATTATTATTATTATTATATTCTACTGGCTAATACCCGGCGTGCGCTGCTACGCCCAAATAAATAATGTGTTTTCACGTTTAGTTGAATAATTGAAAGGAAAAATAATTATTAATTTATATCGTTAATATTTTTAGATACCCCGTGCTGATTACCCGGCATTGCCCAGGAATCTACGTATCCCGATGTATTTAACATAAATAAGCTGAAAGACAAAATTCGTTATTTCGAATTATCCGTGCTGCTGCTCTGCTTGCCCGGGAATCAACTTATTCCGATCTTTTTGGCATCTATGAAAGAGAAAAATGGTTATTGTGCGTTATCCATAAAAGATAAACATGTGCTGTCGCACGCTTTTTTGAGGAATTTTTTGAGATGTTGAATTCTGTATGCATTAATTTGGTGAATTTGTTATAGTTTAGGCAGTGTAAGCCATTTAAGCTTACAAAAAGCCACTTTTATTTTACTTTTTTACTACAAAGGGTGATTTTTAAAGGTGAAGGGTTTCACCATTATAACTCTCTTATAGCCTAAAGCCTTCCCGGGAAAACCCTGAACATTTTGCCAAAAGCCCCATCACAATCCTCATTGCACGCTTGTCCGGGAATCTACATATCCCAATCTTCTTGGCATCAATGAAAGACAAAAAGTGCTATTATGAGTTATCCGTAAGAGATAAACATATGCTGTCACGGACTTTTTTGTAGAGGGTTTTGAGATATTCAATTCTGTGTAAATTAATTTTGTGTATTTGTTATGATTTAGGCAGCGTAAGCCACTTAAACGTCAAAAAAGGATAATTTTTGACGCTTTTCACTACAAAGAGTGATTTTTAAGGGTGTACGAGTTGAGTATTACAACTCGTTTATAGCCTATGTTCATCCCGGGAATCTTCTGAACATTTTGCAAAAAACCCCATCACAATCGGATTAACGGTATGGCCGAGCATGAAGTACGAACAAACAAACATTAATTTTTATATATTCTACGTATACTGGCGTAGTCCATAGTTGAGCCATAGGCTGTTCTTTCTAACACGTTACTAGACCAAGTTAATTTTTAGTTACCTTATTTGCTCATAGATGTCATGGATAATGTGCGGTCAACACACCGACTCAATGAGACATCTAGCAGGCAATTAAGGTGTATAACTAGGACGTTGCGGTCGGCCAATTTTGCTTAGATGCCTTTTTATTCAGGCTTAAGGATATTTTACGAGCCTGAAAATCTTCAGACTCGGGACCCACGGCTTAAATACCCTCCCGGAGGACTTGCTTCTTGGATTTTTCCGTCCTAAAAAAATCCATCGACCCCGACCGGGTTTGAACCCGCGACCTTCGCAACTAGAGGTAAGGAGCATAACCACTAGTCCACTGCGTACCACCATATCAAATAATAATAATAATAATAATAATAATAATAATAATAATAATAATAATAATAATAATAGTAATAATAATAATAATAACGCCCAGTTGGTAGACCAAGAATGAGGTGGGAGAACAACATTAACTATGATTTGAGGGAAGTAGATTATACAGGGAATGATTGGAAAGCATTAGCTCAGGATACGGATGTATGGAGAGGTTTTGTCCGCGCGGCCATAAACCTACGGGTTCGATAGTGCCAGTGAGTGAGTAAGTAAGTAATAATAATAATAATAATAAAATAATAATAATAATAATATTAGTAATAATAATAGTAATTTTTTTTTATTATTCCGGCTTTTACAATGAATATACATTTTTCCGGTACCCATGTTCACAGTTAACTACACATTTGTTTCAACACATTTTTCCATTCCTGTCTGTTCATCCATATATCTTCTTCTATTTCCCATTCCCTCTTAGCTTCATTGATTCCCTGAATCCACGTAATAGTTGGTCTACCCTTCTTTTTCCTTCCCTGTGGTTCCCAATCCATGATTACCTTAGGTAGTCTTTCTTCTTCCATGCTTCTAATGTGTCCGTACCAATTTAATTGTTTCTTCTTTATAAAATCTAATATTGAATATTGTACCTGCATTTTTTTCTTTTATATATGAATTTCTGATTTTATCCTTCCTGGATATTCTTGCAGCACGTCTCCAGTAGTCCATTTCAGTGGCGAGCAATTTTTTTTTTTTTTCATTTGTGCATTTAAAGCCCACACATCAGCTCCATAGGTAATAATGCTTCTGATTATTGTATTAAAAATAGTTTGTTTTTGTTT
Organism: Diploptera punctata; assembly: GCA_030220185.1. Taxonomy (NCBI): domain Eukaryota; kingdom Metazoa; phylum Arthropoda; class Insecta; order Blattodea; family Blaberidae; genus Diploptera; species Diploptera punctata. The sequence goes on along the minus strand of JASPKZ010000039.1, from coordinate 922,307 downwards.
CTTTGAAGATATGTTTGTCCCATACTATTCCATTTAGGGCAGATATAGCATACTTTCCTATATTGATCCTGTTTCTTATCTCTGTTTCTTGTTTTCCATCTTTAGTAATTTTAATTCCCAAATACTTATATTCTTCAGTGTGTTTAATTGTCCCTAAATTTTCTTCTAGTATTAAATCTTGAGGAAGATCCCCTATTGTCATATATCTAGATTTATCCATATTGATCTTTAAACCCCATAAACTATATTCTTGTATTAATTTTCTAGTGAGGTATTCTATATCTTCAAATTCTTGAGCCAATATCAATTGGTCATCTGCAAACTGGAGTGTATATATTGTTGAATTATCATCTAGTGGTATTCCCATCGGTTTACATTTCTTTTTCCATTCTTCAACAGCTTTTTCAGCATAAATCTTATATAATGTTGGAGATATACAGCATCCCTGTCGTAATCCTTTATTTGTTTGAAAACCTTTAGACAAGTACTTTCCATTTTTACTTGCACATATGATTCTGAATATAGTTTTTGAATTGCTTCAATTTAGTATTGGATTTATTTTTTTTAGTTTTAAGACTTTCCATAATTTTGATGTAGGAATGTTATCGTAGGCTTTTTGTATATCTATAAATACTAGATGTAGCGGTTGTGCTCTGATTGTTTTCTTTTCTATAATCTGTCGTATGCTGAAAATGTGGTCTATTGTTGATCTGCCCACTCTAAATCCTGCCTGTTCCTCTGGTTAGCTCTTTGTATTCAATTTCTAGGAAATACTTGATTATCGTTCCATATAGTCTACTTAGTGTACTATTGACTGTAATTCCCCTATAGTTTTTGCATTCATCTTTTTTTCCTTTTTTATTTATGGTTGAAATATATCTTCTCCATTTATGCATTTTTCAAATAGACTTCTCAATAATTCGAACAACTTATCTGTTCCATGTTTTATTAATTCAGCTGGAATATTTCCTTTCCCTGATGACTTTCTATTCTTTAATGACTTTACTGCTTCTTTCACTGTTTCTATGTTTAGGTGTATATTTTCTTTTAGTTCTGCATCAAATTCCTTCTCTATAGGGTTTATATATTTTTCTCTGTTTTCTGTTATTAATTCTTTGAAGTATTTATCCCAAGTTTGGACATTAATGTAATGAATATATATATATATATATATATATATATATATAAAATAATGAATAATAGTAATAATAATAATAATGATAATGATGACGATAGTGATTATAATCATATTAATAATAATAATAATAATGTTCTAATTATTATTGTTATTACTATTATATAACATGCACTAATTTAATCATTATTATCATGAATACCTAATGTAAAACTTTGTAAAAATCAATAAAAAATTCGGTCCCGTGGTTATCGTGCTCGCCTCTGATTCCGATGTTCATGAGTTCAGAGCCGTCTCAGAGTTGGTGGATTTTTACATAAGTTATATAGGAGCCTGTTCGGACCGGGAATCGAACCCGAGCCTGCTGCGTGACAAAGCAGCGTGTTACCTCGAGACAACAGCGGTTACACATACACACACACACAAATACATATATATATATATCATCATAGTACATTCACGAATTTAGGCCATTTGTTGACCTGTTTCGGCCTCAAGAGAAACACCATCCAAAAGTCTTTTGAGTGGACGTCCTGGTCTTCTTCTTCCTGGAGGTTAATATCTTAAGATGAACATGTTGCATCCATCTTGACTTATAATTAGAAATTTTGTTTTCTAAAGATTCCATGTGTAATTCTTCTAAGATGTCTTTCATTTTTTTGTGATCTAGTAGTGTGTATCCTGCAGTCCTCCGAAGATATCTCATTTCTCTGTATATCCTTCTGTTTCAACGCTCATACTTCACTACCATACAAAAGAGTTGGAAGAGCCAGTGTTTTATACACATTCAGTCTTGAATGCTTTTGGACTAACTGTGGCTTGAAGATAGAATTTATTAACCCTAAAATTCTTAAAAATTGAGATATTTTTGCATTTACATCTTTTTCTTCTTCATATGAGATATTGCATCCTAGATATTTGAAATTATTCACATAGTGCATGTTATATATAATATTTCCTTGATATTGACATGTGGGATCATGTCGTAACGTCCTAATCAGTTTTTAGAGTCCAACCTTGAATCAATGACGCGGAAAACCCAAGAAATCTTCCTTAATCATACTTCTAGGCTATCCGCAAAAATCTACAATGTAATATATATATATATATCTGTTGAATTAAAAAAATAATGAGTATTCTAGTAAAACTTAATCCAACTATTTTATGTAATAATGAAACTTACGAAAATGTAAATGTAAGCCAGCTGATAAATATTAAAATATTGAAAAAAAAAAAAGAGGGCGAACGAAATTCTATGGATGTGAATGAAATGTCATGTCAGAATATTAAGGGAGATATCTGTGTCACCAAAGAAATAGGAATAAGGGAAAGTGATTCGCATCTGGTTTATCAGCACTTAGTATGGATTACAGAATTCGGGTCCAGACATTCAAAATCTACCATGTGGAAATATCCCACCCTCCAAAGTACAGAGACAACAGATCTAAACAAAAGAATGACGGCGTGCCATGTGCAGTTCGCTAATGTGAGGGTGGGAGGTGGGGGTATTGTGCGTGTCGTGCGTGAGTAATAAATAAGCTGCATGTGAAGCCAATATCCCACGACACCAGCGCCACAAGGATCAATAATAAGTTCCCTTCTTTCTATTTCCACTACAGGTTTTATAGGGCAGAAATATTCCTTGATAAATGCTGCCAATTTTGTTTGTGACGCACAAGGGGGAGATAACCTTGCGTTTAACGAGGAAAAAAGATATAAAATGAACAAAAAGGGGGATGGTTCCCTATACAGACATCTTATTTTAGGGAAAATAGATTTTTCTTAAGTGTTGTTGTTCGAAAAGGTAGAAGAAGGTACCTGTAACAATTTTGCAAAGCGCAGTATAATATGAACCTTAGATGTACCATTGTCCACCGCTGTGGTCTCGAGGTAGCGTGCTGCCTTGTCACGCAGCGGGCCCGGGTTCGATCCCCGGTCGGGGCAGTTTTTCTGGGTGAGGTTTTTATCGGGGTTTTTCCTCACCTGTAAGACAAATGTCAGGAAAACTTTAGGCCCAAACGGTCCCCGAAATCATATGGCCATCATCCTTATCATTATCATCCTTACCATTATCATTATCATCATCATCATCCTTCACCGGTGTGGAAAGCAACGGGAAGCTACCACACCTACACAATACCACAATGCTATGATTGCAGTGAAGGACCTGCCTTCGGGCAGAATTACTATGGATGGATGGAGATGTACCATTAGAAACAATGAACTACGTGGTCTTTATAGGAAGCCAGATATAATAAGAACAGTTAAGTCTCGTTGACTGAGATGGACAGGACATGTGGCAGGTATGGAGAATGAAAGACGTGCATGGAAGCTTCTTGTAGGAAAACCAGAAGGAAAACGCCCAGTTGGTAGACCAAGAATGAGGTGGGAAAATAACATTAACTATGGCTATTATGCATTGCACAGACTCTTGATGTCCCAACTCCTTTCAAAAAACGTTAAACTGAAAATATATAAAACTATCATTCTACCAGTTATATTATATGGGTGCGAAACGTGGACTCTTACTTTAAGGGAGGAAAGGAGATTACGAGTATTTGAGAATAAAATATTTAGGAACATTTTTGGACCAAAGAGAGATGAACAGACAGGTGAACGGAGAAGACTGCATAACAATGATCTACATGGTCTTTATAGGAAGCCAGATATAATAAGAACAGTTAAGTCTCATAGACTGCGATGGGCAGGACATGTGGCACGAATGGAGAATGAAAGACGTGCATGGAAGCTTCTTGTAGGAAAACCAGAGGTAAAACACCCAGTTGGTAGACCAAGAATGAGGTGGGAGAATAACATTAACTACTATTTGAGGGAAGTAGATTATACAGGGAATGATTGGAAAGCATTAGCTCAGGATAGGGATGTATGGAGAGTTTATGTCCGCGCGGCCATGAACCTACGTGTTCAATATTGCCAGTGAGTAAGTAAGTATGATTTGAGGGAAGTAGATTATACAGGGGATGATTGGAAAGCATTAGTTCAGGATAGGGATGTATGGATAGCTTATGTCCGCACGGCTATGAACCTATGGGTTCGATAGTGGCAGTGAGTTAGTTAGTAAGTTTATTATTTGTGTAACTGAATTGCACCCGAGCACGAGCACTTGCTCTTTCGGGTATCGATCTGTGCAACATTTATTTGTGAATAAATTTTATTCTTGTTATAAATGTAACATATATGTTACGTTTTTATGCTAAATTCATTGTGTGTTCTGTTTATATTCATTTAAATAAATAACATTATTAATTCAATATCAGTAAAATGCACTAAAACTAACTCACTGGCACTATGGAACCCGTAGGTTCATGGCCGCGCGGACATAAGCTCTCCATACATCCCTATCCTGAGCCAATGTTTTCCAATCATCACCTGTATAATCTACTTCCGTCAAATCATAGTTAATGCTATTCTCCCACCTCATTCTTGGTCTACCAACTGGGCGTTTTCCCTCCGGTTTTCCTACATTAAGCTTCCATGCACCTCTTACATTCCCCATTCGTGCCACATGTCCTGTCCATCGCAGTCTACGAGACTTAACTGTTCTTATTATATCTGGCTTCGTATAAAGACCATGTAATTCACTGTATTTCAGTTTTCTCCATTCACCTGTCTGTTCATCTCTCTTTAGTCCAAACATTTTCCTAAGAATTTTATTCTCAAATACTCGTAATCTCCTTTCCCCCCTTAAAGTAAGACTCCATGTTTCCCGTCCATTTAATATAACTGGTAGAATAATAGTTTTATATATTTTAAGTTTATCGTTTTTTTGAAAGGAGTTGGGAAGTCAAGAGTCTCTGTAATGCATAATAGCACGCATTTCCAGAATTGAGCCTATGTTTAATTTCCTTGTGAATATCATTCCTGTTTGTGATTATTTTTCCTAGGTGTTTGAATTCAACCACTTCCTCAAAATTTCCCTCGTTTGTCATTAGCTGTCATTTCCATTATATAATGTATTTTTATGTATGGTCATATATTTATTTTTATTGATATTTCTTCCAGTCCTAATTTCTTAGTATTACTCAGTAGTGTATAATATGTGTTGGCCTTTAGTATCTGCTCGTTATCCGCCAATAGTACTACATCATCATAAGTAATGCCACGAGTGATTTCCAAATTCTTTTGATAAATTCACTCCTCACTGCGTGAGTCGTGAATTTATCGATAATTTGGAAATCACTCGTGGCATTTGTTAGGACCATTTAACGAATAGAATTAAGCTGTTTACTCACAAATCATTATTTAACTATAGTTATTTTAAAATATTTATATATTTAATGTAAACGGCGATGTTTGAAAACAAATGAGAAACGATAGGTACACTTCATCTGCTTCTTTTGTTTATCACTGCAACCAGATCATGCTATTTATTGCCAAAGGAACTCAATATTTTAAGAATGCTCTCTAGTGGAGAAAAAATGAAACAAAACAAACTGTATATTAATTCATTTATGATGTCGTATGATGTAAATATGACAATTATATTTTTCTGGATTATTACCTGGGAAAAAATATATTTAGGAAAGTGCAAATAGTGGTTTCTTTTCTTGGTGGTATAATAAATTGCTACAAATGTGTTTATATTAACTCCTGCATGCGCTATGTGTTGACATCTATGCACTATACATACAATCTGGTAGCCGTATTTCTTACATGCTCAGTCACTGCAAAATAATGGTCAGACCTGTTCAGAATATTAAAAAGGAGGCGCTTTCTTTAATATGGTAAATATAACACTGATAAATATTTCGTGAAACACGACTCTGTTTGGTTGTAAAACAGAAATCATGCAAATGTGATTGGTCATTGACTCCAGTTTGGGGCATGAGTTAAATAGTCAGCATAAACCAACAGCTTATTAATGCCATTGAAGTGAAATGCACAGAGTTTTAAAATAATTCCGACATCTTCTTGTCTTTAGCGATATAGGTTATTTATGTTCTTACGGTTAAGAAAGTTGAAGGACACGTTTGGTGTAGGAAGAGAAATGAATGGAACAAATCACCACAGTCATTGTTTCCCAGAAAGTGACAAGTGAGAGATTTTCGCCTACATGTATAACTTTGGGTGGGTGTTGGCTCATGAGTGATGCAGCATACGAACCAGCAGTTCTGGCAGCACCATACATCACGGTGTAGGTGTTCGAATTTGCATGTAAATCTACTATCAATTCGCCTGGTATTCATACTTATCTAGTCACGAACCGCTTACAAATTGCTCAACATTTCGGCACATCTAGATATAAAGCTCATTTAAAAATCAAATATGTAGCTATGTTTAAATCGAGAAAATGTTTGATCTTATCCACTCCATTTCAGATATGTCTGTTTGTTATAAAGAGTAATATTGCTTTTTAACGGTACTTCAAAATATAGTAACATCCTTACATGCGTGATACAAAATTTAATGCGAGTCTATTTCCTTTATATGATACTAGCTACTACCCGGCGTGCTCTGCTACGCCTAAATGTGTTTTTTTTATGTTTAGTTAAATTATAAATGTTGATCTTGTAGAAGATTTCCGGGTATTGGCCCTGGTCTTGAGGCTTGTAGTTCCCCGACGTTTCGCCAGAGACGCAGTCCGGCATCCTCAAGGGTTGTCTTGAGACGTGTCGCGGATAAATGTAGTAGTAGGACTTTGTAGTAGTAGTAGTAGTAGTAGTAGTAGTAGTAGTAGGACTTTATTAGACAAAAAAGTAAGATATTTACAATATTATTTACAAATATGGGTCGCACGGGCAGTAAGCTGTACGTGCTGTTGACAGTCCGTTACAATAAAAGTAATAATTGGTACTAGTGTAAAGAAAAATAAACAAAAACAGCAATAACATTACAATTACATAAAGAAAACACAATAAAAATATTACAATTAAACAATAACACAATAGCATTATACACTAAAACATTAACATTACAATTACATAAAGAAAACACAATAATAATACAATTAAGTAATAACACAATAGCAATAACATTACAATTACGTAAAGAAAACACAATAATATTACAATTAGGTAATAACACAATAGCATTATACACTAAAAACATTAACATTACAATTACATAAAGAAAACACAATAATATTACAATTAGGTAATAACACAATAGCATTATACACTAAAAACATTAACATTACAATTACATAAAGAAAACACAATAATATTACAATTAGGTAATAACACAATAGCATTATACACTAAAAAAAACATTCACATTACAACTACATAAAGAAAACACATTAATATTACAATTAAATAATAACATAAATAGGGCAGGTAGTCGACAAAATTTCCAGTCTCAAGACAACCCTTGAGGATGCGTGTCGCGGATAGTAGTCGACAAAATTGCCAGTCTCAAGACAACCCTTGAGGATGCGTGTCGCGGATAGTAGTCGACCAAATTGCCAGTCTCAAGACAACCCTTGAGGATGCGTGTCGCGGATAGTAGTCGACAAAATTGCCAGTCTCAAGACAACCCTTGAGGATGCGTGTCGCGGATAGTAGTCGACAAAATTGCCAGTTTCAAGACAACCCTTGAGGATGCGTGTCGCGGATAGTAGTCGACAAAATTGCCAGTCTCAAGACAACCCTTGAGGATGCGTGTCGCGGATAGTAGTCGACAAAATTGCCAGTCTCAAGACAACCCTTGAGGATGCGTGTCGCGGATAGTAGTCGACAAAATTGCCAGTCTCAAGACAACCCTTGAGGATGCGTGTCGCGGATAGTAGTCGACAAAATTGCCAGTCTCAAGACAACCCTTGAGGATGCGTGTCGCGGATAGTAGTCGACAAAATTGCCAGTCTCAAGACACCCTTGAGGATGCGTGTCGCGGATAGTAGTCGACAAAATTGCCAGTCTCAAGACAACCCTTGAGGATGCGTGTCGCGGATAGTAGTCGACAAAATTGCCAGTCTCAAGACAACCCTTGAGGATGCGTGTCGCGGATAGTAGTCGACAAAATTGCCAGTCTCAAGACAACCCTTGAGGATGCGTGTCGCGGATAGTAGTCGACAAAATTGCCAGTCTCAAGACTACCCTTGAGGATGCGTGTCGCGGATAGTAGTCGACAAAATTGCCAGTCTCAAGACAACCCTTGAGGATGCGTGTCGCGGATAGTAGTCGACAAAATTGCCAGTCTCAAGACAACCCAGACGCAGTCTCTGGCGAAACGTCGGGGAACTACAAGCCTCAAGACCACGACCAACAACCCCGAAATCTTCTACAAGATCATCATAGTAACTCCGGCCGTGAAAACCTAAGTCAGTAAATTACAAATGTATATGAAGAGATACTAGATTGAAGTTTTATAAAACATTGACAGTTCCTGTACTACTTTATGGGAGTGAAACTTGGGTAATGACCAACAAATTACAAAGTAGAACACAAAGCGCAGAAATGAACTTCCTTAGAAGAACCAAAGGCTGCACAAGAATTGATCGAATGAAGAATGAAGATATAAGAACTGAGTTAAATATATGTCCAATGAATGATAAAACCAAAGAATGTAGAGAAAATGGTTTAGACATGTAGAAATATTGAATGTAACAAGATTACCAAAAGCAGCATTTAACTACAAGCCAAGAGGTTCAAGTAATGTAGGAAGGCCAGTGAAAAGATGGACAAAACAACTGTGAGGCGGAACAGGCAATTTGCCTAGCCCATTAAGTGAAGAAGAAGAAGATAAGTATCTCTTAATTATTTTTAGATGCCCCTACTGATTTCCTCGAGCTGCCCTGGAATCCACTTATCCCGATCTTCTTGGCATCCAGCCGTAGTAATTCAGCCCGACGGCAGGCCCTTCACTGCAATCATAGCATTTTCATACTATGCTTTGCTGCTTTACTAGAGAATTATTAGGTGTGTTAGTTTCCCGTTGCTTTCCACACCGGTAAAGAATGGTGATGATAATGATAAGGACGATGATGATGGCCGGATGATTTTCGGGGACCGTTGGGCCCTAAGCTTCCTGACATTTTCTTACGGGTGAGGAAAACCTCGAAAAAAACCACCGAGGAGCCTGCCCCTACCTGGAATTGAACCCGCTGCGTGACAAGGCAACACGTTACCTCTGGACAACAGCATTGAACTTCTTGGTACCAATGATCTAAAAGACAGACATTCTTATTGTGAGTTATCCGTAAAACAGACAATCTGTCGCGGACTTTTTGTAGAATTTTATTTTGAGATATTCAATTCTGTGTACATTAATTTGGTGTATTTGTTATGGTTTTGACAGCGTGTTTTAAGCTTCCAAAAAGTGACTTTTCAAGTGCACCGATTCACTGGCCCTACGGTAGGTAAGAATAACATGTGATATATGTTAATTGTTCCACAAACATTCTCCAAATGATGGTCAAAACCGAATTCAAATCGGACAGTAGTTTTTGAGTCCGTAAGGGACAGTCAGACTTAGTCATTTTCATATAAACACACGTTTTACAGAACGCTACCCGCCTTAAGTAAAGCTGGGTGCTCGGGTTCAAATAGGTCAAGAGATGAATGGAAATAGTTTCCCATATTTTAGTGTACAGAGCGATATTTCTTATTATGTTCTCTAGAAATTGTCTACGAATATTAATAATAATAATAATAATAATAATAATAATAATAATAATAATAATACTGAGCAACAAAAAATAAACTTTTTTTTTGTCTCAGAAAGAAAAATATGTGATTCTGATAGTATTTTTTCTCATGAATTCAAACATGTTTTTCTACATCACGCAAGGTTTCCGAGAGACAGGAATTTATAATTTCAAACACTTTAATATTTTCTACATTCGTAACTACACAATATTCGAACATTCGGACTCACATAGAAAGTAAGAAACGACGATTTTCTGCTATATTTCGCCTGTGAGCATTCCTCTTGATGGTCCAACAATAATCGGCCAGCATTCCATTTGCCTTGATATATCTTTTCCATAGCCGAAACCATTTGAGTTAGCTCATTCGGTTCTATTTTACAATGGACAAATATACGAAAAAACGTTTATTTAAAAACTTATTATTTAAATCCATTAATTGAAATTGAAATAAAAAAACTGTGGGTGATGGAGAAATTCCGAATACATATTTGAAAACACGATAAAAAAACTGCATTAAGTACAACTATTGGTGCTCATGAGACAAAAATCATGTTGACCAGTGTAATCACTCACTCACTCACTGGCACTATCGAACCCATGGTTCATGGCCGCACGGACATAAGCTCTCCATATCCTGAGCTAATGCTTTCCAATCATTCCCTGTATAATCTACTTCCCTCAAATCATAGTTTATGTTATTCTCCTACCTCATTCTTGGTCTATCAACTGGGCGTTTTCCCTCTGGCTTTCCTACAAGAAGCCTCCATGCAAGTCTTTCATTCCCCATACGTGCAACATGTCCTGCCCATCGCAGTCTACGAGACTTGACTGTTCTTATTATATCTGGCTTCCTATAAAGACCATGTAGTTCATTGTTATGGAGTCTTCTCCATTCACCTGTCTGTTCATCTCTCTTTGGACCAAAATTTTTCCTAAGTACTTTATTCTCAAATACTTCTAATCTCCTTTCCTCCCTTAAAGTAAGATTCCATGTGTCGCACTCTCATCTCATTAATAATAATAATAATAATAATAATAATAATAATAATAATAATAATAATAATAATAATAATATAGTAATAATAGTAATGAAATAGTCCTAGTAATAAACCTAGTGGCATTAATAAACTACTATCCTACTTTTATTCTAAAATTATTTAATAATGCACTGAGATATTAAGTAGATTTTTAACTACCTCATAAATTGCTTAAAATATGCGGTTAGAATTATCTTCAGTAAAGCACTGAGCGTAGTTATTAAATTACACAAACTTGACAAAATCCTAGAGTTACTAATATTTTATGATGCTTAATGGGTACCTGGCCCATTAAGTATTAAGGCTGGATAAGTTATGATAGCTGTACGTTGAAATATTCACCGAGTAAGAGTACAGTTGCCTGCAAAGTGCAAATAAAGGTCATCACGTTTCAAATGCAAATGAAGATATCATATACTGTCTTTGCATTAGCCGTATTTAGGTTACTGTTCATGTACTGGCACCAATTTACTTTAACAATGAGGCCAAGAGAAGTACCGTACTGCATTATATACAAATTAGGTTTAAGAAGTGCAGTTCTGTTCACGCAATTAAAGATAATGCAACTTTACATCTCTCTAAACTATTATGTATGCCGCGAAAGCTTTAATTAACTTAATCATATGCTAAAATCTGGCATTGTTAAAGTAATTGCGGATACTTCCTCCTTACAAAATTAAAAAATAGGAGTTGGAAAACAATTATATGAGAAATAACTATATTAAAATATTTTAAAATAACAATATAGTACCTTTTTTACTCGTCTTCCTCAATTAAAATGTATTTTATTCATAAAAACTTCGTTAAATAAAAAAAAAGTGATCCCACAACAGACCCGGAGGCCCTTGGGGTAGTAGGAGGTTAGGGCTCCCACTTTTTCTAGACAATCGGCACTTTATGTCAGCCGGATTGTCAGCCCTGCGTGACGGCCGCCTTTATCCCCAGAACAAGCGCCTGGTACTCATTTACGTTAGAGGCTGAGTCGACCCCAGGGCCATAGTGCCGCCAGAGGGTTTGGGTCAGTTTAAAAATCCTGACCCCAACGGGACTTGAACCCTCGACCCTCTGGCTTGTAGCTCAGTGCCTTAACCACTACGCTACGGCGTGCCCCACTTCGTTAAATTATTAACCCTTAAATTTGTAATGAATCCTCTTGGATACATCAGTTGGTTTAATTAATTTAATATTTAAAATAAATCAGAAGAAAACGAACAAAAAGAAACCACTTTAATGTGGGTTTAATTATACAATATACATAATAATAATATTTGCACAAGATTCCGTTTTCACTGCGGTCCGCCACATTTAAATAACTAACAGAAGTAATTTGTGTTTTGCCAATTTAAGGGTAAAATTATGAAGGCCTTTCAAAAACATGTTTCATCTCTGGCATGCTAATTGGTACCGGTAATGATGTCGGTGTATAATTTACATAATGGGGTTAGGTCTGTGGGTGTGTTTTCGTTTAGAATGTTTATATTCTTTGCTTATCTTAAAATGTCCATGTTTTCTAAGATGCTAATCTTCTTGTTGCTACTCTTTTTGTGTATGATTTGCATGATATCTTCGATTTTTGTTAAACTGATGACCCCTTTGTGGTATGTGTTTAGCAAAACTTGATTGTTCTTCGCTATTAATAACAGTTTTAATAATTTTGATTTTGAAAGGCCTTCATGATGTAAGAATTTAACGATTTTTAAAAATAAAAATCAATTTTAATTGGGGAAGACAGATAAAATATACTATATTTATTTATTTATAAACAGGTTACAATGTAATAAAACATCTTCCTGTGTTCAAAGCTTTTTACATTTTTATCTTATTTCTCCATTCTTCTCTATCTTCCCATTCCAATTCTTCCAGACCTAGCTCCCTCATACCTCTTCTTACATTATCCATCTATTTAAATCTAGGTCGACCTCTCTTTCCTTTCCCATGTGGGATTCATTCCAAAGCTTTCCTCGGGAATCTTTTCTCTGATATCCTACGTATATGGTTGTCCGTATCTCACAAAATCTATTATTGCATTTTGGCCTTTCATTTGTTATCTGATGATTGTATGTCTGATTTTTTTTTTTTTTCAATTTAGAATGTCTAGTTGAGCTTCTAAAGCTATTCATTTCAGTAGACATAACCTTTATTTAAAAATATTTTATAACATAACAATTCTGATAACAATGGATATAAAAAAATGTAAATAACTACATGCCATGTGTTAGATTTCGACTCGAAACAATGCCAATATGCACGACTAATCGGATCCTGTACCGAACCCTTCAAGTGCAAGACGACCTGACTATTGAAACGATCTGAACAACAGTTGCAATGAACAATAGGATCACAACAAGACGGGACCAGGTATGGGAGATAGGGGTTAAGTTTATTATAAATACATTAAATTTCTTCTAATAAGTTGAATAACTTGATGCACTTGATATTAGTACTAGTTCCTATTACTCCTCTTGGAAGCGTAGGGCCTTTGCGAGAGCACGCCACCGGACTCTGTTTTTTTTACCAAATTCCTGACTTCATTCCAACTTTTCCCTTGTTGTTCAATTTCTGTTGATGGTACATTCCAATATCCAATTCGAGTGTTATATTTCATGATAAATGTCGTCATTTTTATGTCCTATCGGCTTGCTTTCATTATGTTTTCTTTAGTAATAAGATTTTAAGAAGTACGGCTAATTAGCCTACATATTACAATTCTGATGATTGTGTTGCCAACTATTACTCGACCACATTAACTTTCTTCTTCTTCTTCTTTTTCTTCCTTTCCAGGATTAGGTCAATATGACTTGTCCTGGTCTCAAGTCCATCGTTTCCTTGGCCGTCCCAAAGATCTTTTCCCATGTGGTTTGTAGGTGTTGATCTTTTTGGGTAATCTTGTATTGTCCATTCTGTCTAAATGTTCTTTCCATTGGTATTTGTGCTCTTCTAGTTTATCAACTATTGAAAATATATCCAGTTCATTTCTTACTGATTCATTGTATAATCTATCCATACGTGTACATTCTTTTACAGATCTTAAAAATGTCATTTCAGTGACTTGAATGTGTGAGATATCTTTTTTTTGTAAGTACCAAAGACTCAGATCCATACAAAAGAACAGGAACAGCCATAATTTTATAAAATCTGAGCTGAGTTTCTCTTCGAGTCTTTCGGAGGGTTCTTCTTATGGTACCACACATCATTTGATATCGGTTTAATTTATTATGTATATCCCACAATCATAGCTGTATGTTATATCTGAACCGAGATAGTTAAAGTGTGCTATCTATTCTATTATTTCATTATTGATTACTATTTTTGCTCTGACTGGCACTTTGCCCTGAAAAGCCATTATTTTAGTTTTTGAAGTTGAGACTGTCCCGCGCCGTAGCCGAGCGGTTAAGGTAGGAAGCCTTGGCGCAGAGCTACGGGACTTGCGCTGGTTCGAGTCTCCATGGGGGAAGAAATTTTCTCATGGTATTTCGGCCAGTATGGGACCGGTGCCCACCCAGCATCGTGAGGCAATTGGGTAGCTACAATAAGTAGCGGTTCCAGGTTGAGGAACCAGATATAACGGCTGGGGGACTCGACATGCTAACCACATGTCACCCCTACACTGACTGTTGATCATCTACCTCTGTGATTGACACATGTGGATGTGAAGGGCCAGCAGCCGGCTGGTAAAAGGGCAACCGCTGAAAAGTGGAAAGACCCTCAATCGGAAGTTGAGACTTTGAGATTAGAATAGAGTCCTAATTGATTCAACATGTAAATGACTCTTTGTAAATCATCCTCTGACTTCTGTAAAATTACCAGATCGTCTGCATACATTAAAATATTCATATACATTTCGTGAATTAACATTAACTTTCAATGCGGAAAAACTGCGAACTAAAAGAATGTGGTAAGCGTGAGTTGGGTTGGAGGTAGTAGACCCTTGTCTTAGATTACAGTGATAGTGTTTATTATCCGTTAGTCGTGTATAGTCAGTTGGTAGTGACAATGTCAAGTGCGAAAGTTAGACCCTATTTCACAGTATGACAGTATGACAGACAGTAGCTGGAAATCTCGTACGTCACATTATCCAGAAACCCGTAGGCATACAAACTCTGACGATCTTTCATTAAGTTCATCTCCTATTTCAAGTAGGTCTACGACTATATTCTGCCACTGATTATACCAGTCATTGGCTTGTACCTAAGGTACCTAAGGTGGAAGGAGACACTTTACCCCATCTTCATAACTAGTGCCTTTGCTTCCCCTTACTGGATAAAAAGTAAATAGGCTGGTCAAATTAAATAAAATTAGACTCCTATATAATGTTTTTTCGGGGGGTTTCTTCCCCTATAAGGCAAATATCAGGAAGCTTATGGGCCAACGGTTCCCGAAAATCATCCGGCTATCACCATCCTTATCATTACTATAACCATCAATTCACCTGTGTGGAAAGCAACGGGAAGCTACCACACCTGTAATTCCCTAGTAAAGGTGCAAAGCATAGCATGAAAATGCTATGATTACAGTGGAACGACCTGCCCTCAAGAAGAACACTATATAATAGAACATCTATCAAAACTACGGTATAGCGTCTGTCAAATTTGAATGTCCAATACAATATATTTCCGACGGATTCAAGAGTCAGGTACTGTGGTATTCGATAAAGTATGGATGAAGGGCATATATCTCTATAGTTAAAGTGCCCCTTCATGACATCGGAAGTCGCGGCATCGAGAGACCACTCCAGACGTCAGATGTCTCTAGGGTGAGAGAGAATCAATTCACAGACCAAACATAATAGCCACAATGCACAGAAAAGTCGTAAAACGACTGTTTTATAATTTGTCGTCAAGTCCACCGCTGTAGCCTTTAGGTAGCGTGCTGTCTTGTCACGCAGCGGGCCCGGATTTGATCCTCGGTCGTGACGAGATTCATGGGTAAGGTTTTTTTGGGGATTTTCCTCACCTGAGATAAATGACAAGAAACTGGAAGGTATAAAAGGTCCCCAAGCATCGTCTATCTTTATCATATTCACCTCATTAAATTAATTTCAGTTTTAGAGCTCTACTGGTCATCATTACCATTACCTTTCATGTTAATCGGGGCAGCGTAACCCCGCCTTCCAGGCGTCCCAATCTCAGAAGTTGATTACAGTACGCCAAGTCCAGGAGAGAATACCAGAAATGTCGAAATTGTAGACTGGTGGCATTGAATAAAAAAGTCATTATGTAGAAAATTCTTATTGAAAAATTATTTTCATTTAGATTTTCAAATTGTTGTAGAATTATTAAAATATAATTAATGCCACTCTATTAGGTGTTTTAGCACTGCAATGTTTTCTGATGGGAGGGAGCTGACCTACCGCATCAACCCCCAACCTGGAGGACCAGGGATTTTTTTTTCAGGTGTCCATCCTTAGATCAGTTGCTTTCACTACACCTAAGAGCCTGATCTGCCCTTTAGGAAGAATTTGACAGAAAAGATAAGATGAAATGATCCCCTCGGTCTCGAATACTCTAATACCATCGGGGTCGGAAAACAACAACATTGATTTAATTTATTTGTTATAGTTTATTAAACAGTAAAAATAAAACAAATTATCTTAAATTACCTAAGAGTGTGTCAAATTACGTTAAAAATACAGTAATAACTTACTTTTGCATGATTTAATTTTTTTTGCGGTCCGAAACACTTGAATGACGGGCACTAGAAAATATTGTTTCGCCAATTTAAGGGTTAAGTAAGTGCTAATAGGAACAATATCAAGCAACTGTAAATATTAATCATAACTTGTTAGTGCCAAGAGGAACCATAACTTGCTTAAGTATAATTAACAGAGAGCATTGTTTGAAATGCAAATAACAACCACAACGAAATAGAACAATTTAGCGTCACAATAACTCAAAATTATATTTTAAGGAATCGAAAATAGAAAAATAATTTCACACATTAGAACTAGTAAATAACACTATAAATGCATAGTCAGGAACATCAACACACATAAAATGATAGAGATATTCTAATATTGCTAAACCAAAGCATGTAGTACTGCAGAAAACTGTAGTGGAGCATGCTGTCATATGAAGACTCTTAAAAAAAAGTGTCCAGTCCAGAGAGACTGGATAGGAAAGATATGAAAGAGATATGGTATGGAAGTGGAAGTAATACCATATTGGTCAATATCTCACCATGCTGACCAGTAGCCCATCCCGTCCGTTCACCACATAACTTATATGGTTACTAACAGCTGCACCACGTGAAGGTTGGATTGGACACTAGGAAGATGTGCAGGTCGGTTCCTCTAAGTCTTAGAATTTAAAGCAATTAGAGGCTCTCCTTCCTCTTAGCATCTTCCCTTTTAGACGAGGCAGAGGAAGACCTAAAACCTCCTGTAGTCAGGGAGTTTATACATGAAGGAGAAACATCTACAACCAGGAGATTAGATGGACCGACAAAATTGGCTGTTAGGAATCGAACCATGTCAAAGACATTAATCAACCGATGATCTATCTATCTATAATAAATGCCACTTTAGATTTAAAAATTGAAATTAATTCAATAATCATTGCAAGGATGTGTATGTTCTATTTTCTGTAGCATTATTAAAATATCGCAATAATGACATTTTAAATTTAAAAATAAAAAAAATATACCAATAATTATTGCAAGGATGTGTAAGTTACAAAATATAAACACTTTCTAAAAAGAACATGAAGAGGGGTTCGTGCTCTATCGCTCTCGGCAAAAAGAACAAGAGAAGAATGTAATGCATTCTGAGGAAACAATAGAGATGAGAAACAAAAGGTTCTAGCAGAGTGGCGTGTTTTGCTGCTATCGAACTTTCAAGTCGTGTCCGGGAGCTGACTTTGCCAACCTTACCATAATTCTGCCATAGTTACAAGAGAAACATTCAATTTAGTCTTCTCAATATCGCCTCGAGTGTAGTTTGGTTGGGATTAAAATGATTGTAAAGTAAACAAAAATTGAATTAAATTAGAGAACTTTTATGCGTGATCGAGTTTAGGCAATGCCGTGTGTTTTGCCAGTAATTTAAAATAAATTGATGATTTAAGTATAGTACCAAGATTTTGGTCGGTTCTGCAGACTAGTGCTTGTACCGATACTTCTAAAATTCATTACGAAACACCGTTGAGGGCACCATGTAATATTTATAATATAAATAAATAATAATTTAAAAAATACTAAAACAACCCGCTTTAATAGAAAACCGAACTAACAAATGAAAAATAATTTTAATTTCTAACACGCTTGGCATAAAACTAAAGTGCTCAACAAAAAAAATCGTCTCCAACACATGTAGAATAAAACTAGAGTTATCTACAAAAAAATAATTTTACCATCAAAAGCGTGGGGTGCTCTATATCAATTAATATATTTGATTATAAACAGATATTGGTGAAAGTAAAGTATCTAAGAAGAAAATGTAAAAATCATAAAAAGCACCCAATGCTTTTGATGGTAAAATTACTTTTTTTTTGTAGATAACTCTAGTTATATTCTAGATGTGTTGCAGATGATTTTTTTGTTGACCACTTTAATTTTATCCCAAGCGTGTTGGAAATTCAACTTATTTTTAATTTTTTAGTTCGATTTTCTAATAAAGCGTGTTATTTTAGTTTTTAAACTAATGTTTATTTTTTAATTTTTAGTTTTAATATTTTACATAATATGATAAAAATGTAAATATCTTTAAATTCAATACTATTGTAGTATGAGCTAAAAGTAATATTCTTCTAAAAAAAACCTCCCAGCCGGATTTGAACCAGCGACCTATGGATTAATGAAATTATATATCATTACAGTTCACCGCTCTACCAACTGAGCTCTTATAACGATTGACTGAAAAGTTGATAAGTCCGCTACCTATTAAACCGGTTTTTAATTATTTATTTTTCTGATGATTCTGGCCAGGATTTTAGAAAACATTTATGAAATTATTGTATTGTCATTGATCCTTTACAAATATACACAGTTTCAAGTCGATCCAATGTAGGTAAAAATCGTGTTGAAAGATTCCGTTACATAGATACACAGACACTTTTTTTGATGTCCTAATGATCCTGGCCAGGATCTTAGAAAAAATACGAAATTATTGTATTGTCATTGGTCCTTTACAAGTATACAAAGTTTCAAGTCGATCCAATGTTTTGAAGTGGGTGAAAATCGCGTTGAAAGATTCCGTTACATAGATGGACAGATACAGGTCAAGTTAATATAAAGCGTGTAAAATAGAGTACCTGAGATCTCATTCTTCCTCAACATTGGATGTGGGGTGTGGAGTACTTTCGAAGCATATGCTTCATCTTCAGCTTGTGAATTGGTACTGGTTGTTCGTGAGAATTCTGTAGAGCGAGTTGACGTCACTGGGTGAGTTCTTATTCAGCAGGTGAGTGTTTTTGGTTTCTTTTAGTATCTCGATTTCTTCGAGAATGTTGATTTTGAGTTTGTTGTTTTCTCTATGGATGACGGATAAAGTGTTGTCGATGGTATTGAATTGGTGACCTGTATCTATGACATGTTTTGCAAAGCTGGATTTGCCTTCATTAAATCTGAAGTCCTTGAGATGTTCGTTATAGATGTCCTAATGGTTTGTACTTTAATAACAGTTGAGGGTTCTATCTGTAGGCATTCTTTAAACATGTCCATACCAGTTGTTTCGCATATTGTCAATTCTATTTGTTAAATTAAACATATTTAAGTATTTTCAAATATCTTCATTTCTTTTTACACGCTTTATATTAGCTTGACCTGTATCTATCTATCTATCTATCTATCTATCTATCTATCTATCTATCTATCTATCTATCTATCTATCTATCTATCTATCTATCTATCTATCTATCTATCTATCTATCTATCTATCTATCTATCTATATATCTATCTATCTATCTATCTATCTATGTAACGGAATCTTTCAACGCGATTTTCACCCACTTAAAATCATCGGATCGACTTGAAACTTTGTATACTTGTAGAGGACCCGTGACAATACAATAATTTCATATTTATTTTCTAAAATCCTGGCCATAATCATCAGAAAATAAAAAAAAGTGTTTTTGTATCAATGTAACGGAATCTTTCAACGCGATTTTCACCCACTTAGAAACATTGGATCGACTTGAAACTTTGTATACTTGTAGAGGACCCATGACAATACAATAATTTCATATTTATTTTCTAAAATCCTGGCCATAATCATCAGAAAATAAAAAAAAGTGTTTTTGTATCAATGTAACGGAATCTTTCAACGCGATTTTCACCCACTTAGAAACATTGGATCGACTTGAAACTTTGTATACTTGTAGAGGACCCGTGGCAATACAATAATTTCATATTTTGTTTCTAAAATCATGGCCAGAATCATCCGAAAATCAAAAAATGAAAACTGGTATAATAGGTTACAGACTTCTCGAGTTTTTAGTCAATCGTTGTAAGAGCTCAGTTGGTATATCAGTGCACTCTTAGTGGTATATAATATCAGTAATCCGTACGTCGCTCGTTCAAATCCGGCTGGGAGGGTTTTTTTTTTATAGAAGAGTATTACTTTTAGCTCATACTACAATAGTATCGAATTTAAAGATATTTACATTTTTATCTTATTCTGTAAAAATATTAAAACTAAAAAATAAAAAATAAATAATAGTTTTAAAAAACTAAAACAACACGCTTTATTAGAAAACTAAAAAATGAAAAATAATTTTAATTTCCAGTACGCTTGGGATAAAATAAAGTGGTCAACAAAAAAATCATCTCCAACACATATAGAATAAAATTAGAGTTATCAACAAAAAGAAAATAATTTTACCATCAAAATCGTGGGGTGATTTTTATGATTTTTACATTTTCTTCTTAGAGAGCTTACTTTTACCAATATCTGTTTATTATCAAATATATTAATTGATATAGAGCACCCCACGCTTTTGATGGTAAAATAATTTTCTTTTTGTTGATAACTCTAATTTTATTCTATATGTGTTGGAGATGATTTTTTTGTTGACCAGTTTATTTTATCCCAAGGGTGTTGGAAATTAAAATTATTTTTCATTTTTTAGTTTTCTAATAAAGCGTGTTCTTTTAGTTTTTTTAAACTATTATTTATTCTGTCCAAATACTGTCACACCTGCTAGTGAACGTAAGAACTTCAATTCTGCAGTTTCTATTTTTCTTCTGTGTGAACGGTTAAGAGTCCAATTTTCACTTGCATATGCCAAGACAAGCACTACCATAATTTTGTAAAATTTTAATTGCAGTACTTCTAAATACATTTCCGCGTACTGTGTACTCTTTTCTCCTTCTTAAACATAATTTGTAGGATTTTCATCCTGTTTATTTCCAAAATCACTCCTCGGAGAAAGACGTATTGGATGTGCATTCACTGTCTATCCATCTCTTAGCTGGTCTTCCTCTTGTTCTTCTCCCGTCCATTGGTCTATCTTCTTTAGCTCTTTTTGCAAGTCGGTTTTCTTCCATTCTTTCTATATGACCCTTCCAATATTTTCATCTATCTATAATAATAATAATAATAATAATAATAATAATAATAATAATAATAATAATAATAATAATAATAATAATAATATTATTCTTCCGAATGCAGTATTGGGTGATGATGGGTTCTGCGACTACAAAAACTGATCTTTCCATCGGTTGAAGGGTCTTCCGAGGTCTCTTTTGTCTTTAGGGTTGAGGTGGTAAATCATCTTTGGTAAACGGGAATTTGACATTCTCTGGACGTGTTGGAACCATTTAATCTGATAATTTTGTATATGTTCAACCATTTCCCTAGTATTCCACTGCATCCTTATCTCATCACTTTTCATTCTATCCCTTAATGTTACTCCAGATAGTGTTCGGAGGAATCTCATTTGTGAACTATTAATGCGGGATTTAAATAATAATAATAATAAATTTGGTTATGCTTTGAATATGACATTTGTCCCTAATTTCTGTGTCGTGTATTTTATCAAATAATGTTTTCCCCTGAATAGTTCTTAAGATTTTAATTTCATATGTGCTTATTATTTGTTTAGTTTTTATTGTATCAGCCATGATTTCTGCTCCATATTCGATAACTGTTCGAACTATCGTTTTGTATATGCGGTTTTTGCTTTCTACTGACATATGTTTGTTGCACCAAATTAAATCTTTCATATATCCTGATATTTGTGCTGCTTTATCAGCTTGTTTCTTTACTTGTTTTATTAAATTTTTAGTGTTTGTTATTAATGAACCTAAATAAGTTCTGATACTTGTTCTATAATTTTTCTGTCCACTTCTAATTTGCATCTTACTGGTTCTTTTGATATTGTTAAGCATTTTGTCTTCTTCGTGTTAATTTCCATATTGTATTTTCTGGCATTTATATTAAATGTCATAGCCTGTCTCAAGCCAGGTTGAAAAAGGGTGAGGGGGAGGAGTAACACCTCGTAAAACAAAACCTAGGTTCAGCTTGCCCAGCTGATAATATATTGTGAGGGCAGATACAGCGGAGAAGGAGTCCTTCGGTATGGTGTACCTGACGGAAGAGGCAATTCTACATCTACTGCCTTGTAGATTGGCAAACAGGCGGATGGGGTTCGTTAGTCCTGCATGACAACCCATCTAGGAGAGACAACTCCGAAATAAAACGGGACAGGCTGAGCTCTGGAGCCGAGTGAAGGCAATCGGCCTAGGGAGGAAACCCCGAATAATAAACCCGCCATGAAAACGAGCTAGCAACCCACTTCAAGGTGTATCTTATACATTGCTCGCAGTCCCAAGGATCAAGCCTCAAATCAAAGACGGAAACAAAATACGACAAACTCTAGGAAAAGGTCTACGATTTGGAAAAAAGAAAAACATGTTAAGAATTGTTACTTGGGATTTTATGTCCTGGTTTAAAAGGAAATAAGAAATAATACAAGAAATAAAAGAAAAAAAGATATAAAAAATTGTGCATTATCAGAAACAAAAAAGAGGTATGATAAAAATGGATGATTATATGGCTCAACTGCACTTCTACTATCTCAAAATTTTTCTGTTATATTGTTGTAAACTATAGCTTTTGTTCTGTACTTACCATCATTTTCTAATATTTTAAAACGTTTTAAAACAATTTTATAATATTATTAGACAATTTTAAAGTATTTATTTAAATACGCAAATCGCAATATTATGAGACTGTTAGACTGTTGACGCTAACTACTATTTTCTCCACAGAGTATATTATTTAGTCTATGATTTTTCTATCGCTGTTTTGGGTTATCGCCGGTTGGATCAGCGTTAGGGAGTGATAAGTAAGTGTACACCCATTTTTAATAAACGTTTGGTAACTCACTGTAATGTTTGTTGGTTATCATTCAATGATAACGTTATCGCTGCTACTTCTAACTGCTACCGTGTATTCGCAGTTCTTTGCAGTTTTGTGATAGTGTAAGTGCAGTTTTTCCGATTATATATTATATACAGTGGCCAACCGAAAGAAAATAATGCACAATCTGGAGTAGACATATTGCTACACCAAATGTTTGAAGAAGGTAGGCCTATAGAAGATGTTGATTATATGAATGATAGAATTTTACATGTAAAAGTAGTAGTAGTAGTAGTAGGACTTTATTAGACAAAAAGTAAGATATTTACAATATTATTTACAAATATGGGTCGCACGGGCAGTAAGCCGTACGTGCTGTTGACAGTCCGTTACAATAAAGTAATAATTGGAACTAGTGTAAAGAAAAATAAACAACAAAAACAGCAATAACATTACAATTACATAAAGAAAACACAATAATAATATTACAATTAAATAATAACACAATAGCATTATACACTAAAAACATTAACATTACAATTACATAAAGAAAACACAATAATATTACAATTAAGTAATAACACAATAGCATTATACACTAAAAAAACATTAACATTACAATTACATAAAGAAAACACATTAATATTACAATTAAATAATAACACAACAGCATTATACACTAATTAATTTATATATAATTGTTAATAATTAATGTTATTGCATTTTGATAACATATATTTATTCATGAATGAGTGTTGTCCAGAAATTTACCGAGGTTTATCCAATTTTCTGGATTTACCAATAATTTGTAGCATGCCAATCTTTCCCGATTTGAATTTAGAAATCTTTCCTGTAATAACTGACGTCTCCAATATTCTAAATCATTACATTTTCCTAATATATGTATCTCATCTTCAAAGTTCCCGCACATTGGACATATTCGCATATCGTGATCGTCGCTAATTTTTAGAAATTTCCATGCCCCTAGCCTAAACCAAGCAAGCCCTGATCTCTCCTTAAATCCTAGGTTGAGTATATACGATTCTTTTCCCCAGACGTGTTTTAGGTCTCTTTGTAAACACAGTGAGCGTTTTCCTGTACATTCGGCGAAAGTATCTTGTTGGTTTATATCTAAGTATCTCCTCCTTATTTTTCTCCACACGTTCTTGCGATTTTCAGTCCCTTTTTCCCATATCCAGCCCATCCCAATCTTTTGGAGTTCTCTCCTAACCTCGTGTGTACTCGATTGTAGGAAATAACATCTAATAGAGTATCATTACCACATTTCATTTGTTTTCTTGAACTTTTAAATTTAGAAGTGTAGAACTTGTTAATATGAGCTTACTTACTTAGTAAGAAGATATTTGATGATGAAACGGGATCTGAGATACGACGAATTGAGGTTAATAGCAGAGAATATCTAGTCCCTCAGGGATAAGCCTCGGTGCCAATTAATTAGTCAGAGCTTTGGTTCACACTACTTGCACTGTGTGCAGGTATTCATATCTAATTCCCAGAGAGCTCTTTTTTTTAGGTAAATGTGCTACGTGGGAACGCTGTAGCTGGAGAAGCTTGCCAACTCTTCTCTTCCTCTCGTCTCTAATGGTTTTGTTTTCACGAGATGGATTCCAATCTCAGGTGCTAAGCGCCGTTACTCCGTTTCATTGTTTTTAAAATCTCGCTCATAAGAATACAAGTCATTTTGCATTATAATTATCTCGCTTACATTCTCAGCCTCATACATTCTCATGCATATATTCTAAACATTTGCATTCTACATTTGAAGAGTCCAGGGAAAAAACCTGATAAGTCCAAAATTACAGATTTTATGATTTTTTAATAATTTAATAGCTCAGCCACAAGACTATAATAATTGAAGCTGTACAAAATTTATATGACAATTGCATATCTAAAATTAAAATTGGCAGTAAATTGTCACATGGTTAAACGATAAATAAAGGTTTTCGTCAAGGTTGTTGGCTATCACCGACTCTGTTTAAAATATATGTACATGGACTATTAAAGAATTGGAGGAGAAAATGTTCAAGCATGGGAATTCCTATTTCAAACAACAAAACTTTATACAACTTATATTTTGCAGATGATCAATTGTTAATTGAAAAAGATTATGAAGATTTAGAATATATGACTAGAAAATTAATAGAAGAATATGAAAAATGGGGATTAAATTTGAACATCAAAAAATCAAAATATTTATCGATTGGTGAACCAAGATAAAAATGTATAATGTTATGGTGGTTCCCACAATATTGTATGGATGTGAAACTTGGGCTCCACTGAAAAAAAACAGAAGGATAGAATACAGACGGCGGAGATGAGGTTCCTAAGACAAGTAAAAGGATGTACAAGACTTGCTAGAATACGAAATGAGGATACTTACTTACTTACTCACTGGCACTATCGAACCCGTAGGTTCATGGCCGCACGGACATAAGCTCTCCATACATCCCTATCTTGAGCTAATGCTTTCCAATCATTCCCTGTATAATCTACTTCCCTCAAATCATAGTTAATGTTATTCTCCCACCTCATTCTTGGTCTACCAACTGGGCGATTTCCCTCTGGCTTTCCTACAAGAAGCTAAGAAATGAGGATATAAGAGAAGAATTGAAAGTACAGCCTTTATTGGATAAGGTCACGAATTACAGACAGAAATGGATTGATCACATGGATGGAATGAGTAAGGAGATATATCCATTGTTAGCAAGAGATTATCAAGCAAGAGGAAGACGTGATGTTGGAAGACCTAGAAGACGTTGGGCTGATGCATTATGAAGTCGGAACGGGCAATTGCCTAATCCCTGGAGTGATGATGATAATGAACCAGAACAAAATTTAATTTTGGAGACTGGAGAAACAATAAAATCTTGTAGTGAGATCACATATTTAGGAATAAAAATAAATAAAAATGGGAGTTATGAAGAGGAAATAAGAAATAGAAATAATAGAGGAAAATTTGCATTTGCTTACCTCAATTGAATATTGTGGGATAAAAATATAAGTAATCAAAATAAAATGAATATATATCATACAATTGTTAAAAAGCATCATTACTTATGGAGCAGAACTTTGGCCATTAACAACAAAAACAAAAAAGTATATTTTGGCAACGGAAATGGATTTTATATGAAGGGCAGCAAGAATTTCAAGAAGAGAAAAAATTAGGAATTCAGTTATAAGGAAGAAAATGAAGATTGAAGACACTATTTTAGATTATATTAAAACTCAGCAATTAAGATGGTACGGACATGTCCAGCGAATGGAAGAGGATCGACTACCAAAATCTGTTTTGGAATGAAAACCTGAGGGAAGACGAGGCAGAGGAAGACCTAAACCCTCCTGGAGTCAGGGAATATGTTTATACATGAAGGAGAAACATCTACAACCAGGAGATTGGATGAACCGACAAAATTGGCTATTAGGAATCGGACGATGTCAAAGACATTAATCAACCGATGATCTATCTATCTAATAGCTCAGCCAGTGTAGTTTTAGATGGTCCAGAAATATTTCAATATCTTTACATCGTGTACAGGGGAAAAATATTACAAGTTCATGCAAAACAGGGGAAAATTCTAACAAATTCAGGGAATCTAATTTTTCTTTAAAGGGAATTTTTCCTGTGGTTGCCCATGGTCTGGAATTTGGGTTAAGTTTAGATTAAGAACTCTCTTGGCACTTCATTATCATTTAACACCCATCATATATCATCGGGATAACGTAATTCCGTCCTCCAGGTGCCCCAACATCAGAAATGGATTACAATTCCGCCAATGCCAGAGAAGGAAGTCAGACGTGTCCTAAAAAAAACAACCTGGTGACATTAGACAAAAAATGGGGAAACCAAATATAATAAGAACTGTTAAATCATGTAGATTGCTAAGGAAAGTGACTTTGGAAACTTCTTGTACGAAAACCAGAGGGAAATTGCACAGTATATAGGCAGAGAATGAGGTGAGAGAATAACATTAACCATGATTTGAGGGTGGCAAATTATACAGGGGATGTTGGGAAACATAAGCTCAGGACATGTATTTTTGGAAAGCTTATGTCCGCGCGGCCATGAACCTAAGGGTTCGATAGTGTTATAATGTCATATCACATGTACAGTGCGATCCATATAAACCTGAACCAACTGTAATGAGAATTTAAATAAGTGACAAGTGTTTGAAACCTAGTAGCAACTTGAAATATGTTATGGACTTCCTCTGTGCAAATTGCATTCGTGACAGTAAATGCAGCATATTGTTACACGCCTTAATCAGATGTATATCATTTCAGTACTAATATATCTCTGGTGTATACATTAAAATCGTAAACAAAAATTAAAAAAATAACTTGAAAAAATTAAATATCATGAGTCTTGAAACTTTAAATTTTGTTTCCAGAAAAAAATAAGAATTGAGACTTATCAGGTTTTTCTCCTGGATTCTTCATTTGTATACCTTAGAAATGCATTATATGATGGAGATGGACAAATGAGGGAAGTTTTGAAGAAGTGGCTGAATTCAAATATCTAGGAACAATATTACAAAACAAGAAATGAGATGCACAAATAAATTAAACATAATCTCGATTCTGGAAATGCATTCTATTATACATCGTGTCCACAAATATAGTATCATACTTCAAACTACTATTACGTCGCTTTGGATAATCGTATCTAAATGAAATTGGTGATAATCGAAAGAGAAACTCAAAAAGTTTTGTGCATTTTAACAATGTCAACAATGGAGAATAATGGACAACAATACAGAAACTAAACTAAATTTAGTCATGTTTTTTGTGGCCGATATGCGTTCATTGTTGGATGTTTAGATATATAGATGTCTACAGCATCACTCATGGGGGCCACATTCAATGTCTATGAGGTATAGAAAAAACTTCTTGAGTTTCTCTTTTGATTGTCACCAACTTCTATTAGATATCCAAAGCGACGTAATGCTTACTTACTTACTTACCCACTGGCACTATCGAACCCGTAGGTTCATGACCGTACGGACATAAGCTCTCCATTCATCCCTATCCTGAGCTAATGCTTTCCAATCATTTCCTTGTATAATCTAGTTCCCTCAAATCATAGTTAATGTTATTCTTCAATCTCATTCTTGGTATACGAACTGGGCGTTTTCCCTCTGGATTTCCTACAAGAAGCTTCCATACAAGTCTTTCATTCCCCATACGTGCAACATGTCCTGCCCATCGCAGTCTACGAGACTTAACTGTTCTTATTATATCTGGCTTCCTATAAAGACCATGTAGTTCATTGTTATGAAGTCTTCTCCATTCACCTGTTTGTTCTAATCTCTCTTTGGTCCAAAAATTTTCCTAAGTACTTTATTCTCAAATACTTGTAATCTCCTTTCCTCCCTTAAAGTAAGAGTCCATGTTTCGCACCCATATAATATAACTGGTAGAATAATAGATTTTTTAAAAATTATGATACAATATTTGTGGACACGCTGTACATACAATACAGGGACTATTGTCATCCCAACATTCTCTTAAACTGAAAATATATAAAACTGTTACTCTCCCATTTGTATTATATGGGCGCAAAACATGGACTCTTACTTTAAGGACAGAGAAAATATTACGAGTATTTGAGATTAAAGTTCTTAGAATTTTTTTTATCAAAGAGAGATGAACAGACAGGCGAATGGAGAAGACTACATAACAGCGAGCTAATTATCTTTATAGGAATTCAGATATAATAACAACAGTTAAGTCTCATATACTATGATGGGCAGGACATGTGGCATGAATGGGGAATGAAAGAGAAGCATGGAAGCTTTTTCTAGGAAAACCAGAGGGAAATCGGTCAGTTGGTAGACCAAGAATGACATTAACCATGATTTGAGGGAAGTAGATTATACAAGGTCATCATCATCATCTGCATTCATGGATTAGGTCTGTTGATCCATTCCGACTTCAGCCCATCTCTTTCTAGGTCTGCCCACATCTCGGGTGCCTTTAGGTTTGTATTTTGTTATTTGTTTTGGATATCTATCTTCATTCATTCTGTCTACGTGTTGCTTCCATTTTTGTCTATATGTATCTATTTTATCAGTTATTGCAAATATTTCAAGTTCCTGTCCTATTTCTGTGTTCTTGATTCTGTCTTCCTTAGTGCACCCTTTAACAGATCTCAAAAATTTCATTTCTGCCGCCGTTATCCTACTTAGATCTTGTTTTTTATGTATCCAGGCTTCTGAACCATAGATCAGTACCGATACTGCCAACATTTTATAAAATTTCAATTGGGCCTCTCTTGTTGTTTTGTTATTTAGTGATCGTTTTATCGTACCACATATTCCCTGGAATTTTGCTATTTTATTATTTATATTATTATCATAATTAAATTAAATGTCACATATCAATTACCTAGGATTTGATTATACAAGGTATGATTGGGAAACATTAGCTCAGGATAGGGATGTATGGACAGCTTATGTCTGTGAGGCCATGAACCTAGGGGTTCGATAGTGCCATTGAGTTAGAATTAGTTATACCTGAGAAGTATGATGCACAAGCGAATAAAGCGAACAGAATACGTAGCTGGTTACCTAAAGAACATAATCTGGCGGAATGATTATTTAAGAACCAATACAGAGTTATAAATATGTAAATACATCATTAGACTCATTCTGGCATAGGTCTATACAGGAGATACAAGATTTGAGGCATCTATAATAAGAAGCATTTTGGGGAAATTGCGAGCTATTTCATACAATGGTAGGGGATCTGTTCTGTGTACCAAAGGGGCGAAATGAATATTTTTCGCCTAGGGCTTACGGGATTGCTCCCGAGGGTGCAATTGGCCCGAGGTTTAACATGAAATTTCGCACAAGGTTCATACATTATTTGGGAGCACACTCGTCCTCAGTTGAATACATTTAAATATTTTGTTGTTGTTGTTCTTCTTCTTCTTCCTTTCAACAGACAGACCTAGTAGTCTGTTACGGTCTCAATCCAACGTTTGAAGGATCTGTCCAAAGATCTCATGCCTGGTGGCTGGTAATTTAAGATTTGACGTGGTATTTTAATTCTGCTCATATTTCTTACGTGAGATTTCCAGTTGTTTATGTATTTTTGTGCACCCTGCGCGATCCTACCTTTCCTTTATAATTACCTTGAGTTTGAAAGTTTTGAGAAACAATCTCAACAATCCTTTGCCCGGGTCCATAGAAGGCGAAGATTAATCCATCTTTCCTTAGTAAATTACTAAAAATATAGTACTGAATGCTAAACAGTATTATAATCGTGGAAGCTAGAAGGAAAAAGGAGATTAATTTGGCTTGAGAAAGCTTTAGAATATAAATCAATATCATACATGACTAGCTACACAATTAGTAAACATAAGTTAACTAAAAAAATGTAACTTTTAATTAGAGTCATGAGTCAGATAATTGAAATACAAATAATATAACAAAAGTTTATCTTTTTGTACATTGAAAGAAAAGACATGAATGAAATAATATAAATAGGTCATCAAAAGAAAACGTCTAATAATAATAATAATAATAATAATAATAATAATAATAAACATACATACATGCACACACTCAATCCAGTCCAGCCAAAGCTAGGGTTCACAGTCCCGGTTGCCCTACCCTGGCTTATGGGACTGATGAAAACCAAACAGCTCCTTCGAGCTACTGTCGATCTGACCACGACGATTCCAAAGTTGATGATGACCCTGATACTATCTTGCACAGCTTATTTGAGGCCTTCGATAACAAGGGGAAGATGCGCGGTCACACGCAGCGCATAAAGAAGGAAGAAGAAATACGTAGGAGAAAGGACAAATATTTTTTAACTTTTTAATTAAACGCTACAGTGCAACAAAAAGTTAAACAACTATATAATTTCCGTACATTAGTTCTCTTTGTGCATCTATAAATACAATGCTGCATACATTATTACAAAAAATAACAAGTTCATTATTTCTGCACAATTATTTTCTTCGTAAAGTTTTAAATAAAGAGGTAACACAAAAAAAGTATGTGCACTGTACATAAAGATGCCGATTACCGCCATTATAAAAAATCCGCATGTTAATCATTGTAAAACATTGTCGCGTGACACCCGCTTTTATATAAATGGACAACCATCACACTGAGGCGATAATGCATTAGTGCCAGCGAGTTTTTAATAGTGTATTTTGTACAGTAGCAGAAATGTATTTAAGAACGCCTTCATAACAAGGAGGTAAATAATATCTGCATAAAGTTGTTCCACAAGGAATTTTTCTTCGCGTATATTTCTCAAAAGAATTATTAAGCTGGATTTTGCACTTTATTGAAAGCAATATTCGCGGAAACCATCGTTTCGCATAAATCCTTGTAAAATTCACGATGATTACAAGTGTCTGAAACTCCTTGTTCAGATGACTGTATTTCATCGTCAAGCTTATATTTTACATTCCCAATGTGTATTTTAGATTTGCAATGACTCTTCATAAAAATTCTTCTCTCCCCCTTCAATTCTACATTACACAATTTACAAAATATTTTATCTTCTTTTAACCAAAAAATACTCACGGCCGTACTCACGTACAAGTGAATTCATCTTGTGTGTGTTTTTTGTAATCATTCATCAGATCGTGGTGATCGGTATTATGATTTGACTGCATACTATACTTGTAGCAGCACAGCAAAGACGCCACTGACTGTGGCACTGCGCACGGGACAGGACTAACTACCTGTGTAGTCAACTGTTTGAAAGCGACACGGCAATGAAAAGTCAATGAAGTCCGAGCTCTAGTCATTACTGTTTCTTACAATCATCTAACTATGCTGTAGGTACTAACATGTGTAACACAAGAAAAGCATTTAATTTCAGCATGAATACTGTAAATGCCTCTTCCAGCCATGTGGTTAAGACTTGATGTAAGGTTTATGTGGGATTATTAATACATACTTTCATCCGCACACCATTTAACTCTCTGATTGTGTTCCTGACATAAATGCACCTTGTTCCTAACGAAGTAAGTAATAACTTCTAGCTATTGTTTTTTTTTTTTTTGGATTATTGCCATAAATTACTTTTATTTCTCTCTTATAAATGAAAGAGATAATTACCTTTTGCTACTTTTAACTACACCCATAAATCTTTCTTATAAACAGAATCCATTTCTTCCTTTCCTCACTTCTCTCTGTCCAACTAAGATTAAAAATAATGTGTTGTACTAACTAATTCACTGATACTATCAAACCCGAAGATTCATGACCGCGCGGACATAAGCTCTCCATACATTGATATCCTGAGACCTAACGTTTTCCAATCATTCCCTGTATAATCTACTTCCCTCAAATCATAGTTAATGTTATTTACCCACCTCATTTTTGGTCTACCAACTGGACGTTTTCCCTCTGGTTTTCCTACAAGACACTTCCATGCATGTATTTCATTCCCCATTCGTGCCACATGTCCTGCCCATTGCAATCTACGAGACTCAACTGTTCTTATTATATCTGGTTTCCTATAAAGACTATGTAATTCACTGTTATATAGTTTTCTCCATTCACTTATCTATTCATCTCTCTTGGTCCGAAAATTTTCCTAAGAACTTTATTCTCAAATACTCGTAATCTCCCTCTCTCCCTCCCTTAAAGTAAGAGTCCATGTTTTGCATCCATATAATATAACTGGTAGAATAATAGTTTTATATATTTTCATTTTAACGTTTTTTGAAAGGAATTGGGACGTCAAGTGTCCCTGCAATGCACAGTGTTGTAAAATGTTAAAGTATTTACGAAGAAGGTACTGCATTACATAATAGGAAGAGATAATGTGGATTATAAAATTAACTACTTCCTTAGGCAATATAATTTAAAAATCGAGTTCTGAAAGTATCATCATCATCATCTTCTTCAAAGATCATACTTGTTAAGTCTGTCCCGACTCAGAATTATTCGCACCATCTCTTTAATGGTCGACCTATATTTCTTGACCCCGTCGGATTATAACA
This sequence comes from Diploptera punctata, assembly GCA_030220185.1. NCBI lineage: Eukaryota > Metazoa > Arthropoda > Insecta > Blattodea > Blaberidae > Diploptera > Diploptera punctata. Next base: position 889,234 of record JASPKZ010000039.1, on the reverse strand, counting down.
TAAAACATTTTTTGCCATTCTGGTGTTTGGCATTCGTAGGAAATGCTCTCTCCACAATTTATTCTATATTTTTATATTATTGTTGTGATTCGTTCTATCTTCAATTACTCCGAATTTTCTCTGAAAAAAATTGCGATTAATTATTATATCCAAGCACTTGGAATTTAATTGACAGACGAAATTATATGAATGCATTTAATAAATCCTTTGTAATAGCGAAGTTATAAGGGAAAAGAACTGATATTGGAAAGTGTTTTGTTGCCTAACCCTAGCAGTTCATGTTACTGTCAGACAGATACTTTGATTTATGGCTTCATTCATGATCGATTTGAGGTTTGACACACGTGGCGATATGATTCATGTCCCTATGAGAAATTCTGATATGTGTTTACATCAGAAACATTGTTTTGAACATTGCATTCAATATTGATACACTTGACGTAGGTTTAAATATACATTGCTAAAAATAAATATATTATATTGAGGTTCATTGCTTTAATTTATCAATCAAATCTGGCATATAGAGTATTTCAGACAAATAATAATTTCTCTTAACATATTGTATGGTACTGGCTTACACTTGTATTAAATTTAATATAAAGAGGTATTCATCCCCTGCAATCATCCCCTGTATAATCTACTTCCCTCAAATCATAGTTAATATTATTCTCCCACTTCATTCTTAGTCTACCAACTGGGTGTTATTAAATAAATAAATAAATAAAATATAATCATCATGTTATATGTAGTCCATGAAAATGTTGAGCTGGTTGCTGTATTATGGATTAAATATGTGTTCATTGCAAGGTATGTTGACGGTAACGATAGAATAAATTAAATAAAATCAGAACGTATTGAATGTGCTGTAATGATATAAAGCACCAACTCATCACAGTGCGATTTTCTTCCCTATCCTTAGTGGGTTCCTTTATATAATCAAGTCCTTTTGACTTGCAAGTATTTTACTTAATTTTAACTTTCAAACTCGTCAGTTTGAACTCGTATGAACGTTTGGAATGTGTATGAATGGCAAATATTGGACCAAATACCCAGAGGAAAAGTCTGTAATTTGTGAACAGTTATATTCGACATTACATACAAATATATTTTACTGAAAATACAACTAAATGAATAAATAGGATGCTAGATAAGACCTTAAGTTCTTAACTCTGACAGGTAAAATAAAATAAAATAAAAAAACTCAAAAGACTTCTGGATGGTGTTTCTCTTCAGGCCGAAACAGGTCAACAAATGACCTGAATTCGTGAATGTATTATGATTATGATGAAAATAATAGCCTAATAATAATAATAATAATAATAATAATAATAATTATTATTATTATTATTATTATTGTTATTATTATTATTATTAATATAAAATTATAGAATATTCACCTGAAAGGTCCGTCTCCTCAACTTAATTAATCATTTAACTGTAGCGCTTTCGGGACTTGTCCCATCATCGGCAGGATTCAAAAACTGGTGTTTCACTGAAGATCTGGTAGAGGGGGTTGCATGTATTGGGTTCGTTTTCGTTTATCAGGCTGTCGTTGTGAGCTGCTTTCATGATTTCCATCTCTTCGAGTACTGAAACACCATTTTGAATCCTGCCGATGATGGGACAAGTCCCGAAAGCGCTACAGTTAAATGATTAATTAAGTTGAGGAGACGGACCTTTCAGGTGAATATTCTATAATTTTATATTAATTTTGAATAAACCTCAACGGAACACATCATGAATCTTATAAAAGTTGATTATTATTATTATTATTATTATTATTATTATTATGCAAAATTATAAGAAACGTTTTAGGTCCACAAGCCATAGGTGAAGCATTTAGACTCAGATATAAAAAGGAAATAAAAATATATACAGACATTCATAGTGATATTAGAAAACGAAAGTTAAAATTTGATGGCCATATTAAACGAATGAACTCAAATAGGCTTACAAAACAGATAATGGAATTCTAGGAAAACAGAAGTCAAACTCCAGTGGATACTATGAAGTGGATTGATGAAGTCAAAAAGGACTTAAATTGGCAGGAATTACTAAAGAAGGTATCCCAAACAGAGATATATTTAGAATTAAGGCGAATAAGTGGCAAGTCGACCAAGAGGACAAACCGAAGAAAAAACTGGAACAACTTGGATAGATGATAGAAAACAAGCTCATAGCAAAAGAATGAAAGAAATTTGGGCTCAAAGGAAACGCCTCTAAATACTTTGCGTAGTCCTACATGGGCTCATCCGCAATTAAAAAAAATATTATTATTATTAATTTGTTAAATAAATTGAACAACGGATGATTGATTATATCTATAAGTTATGTATTAAAGCAATTCTTTCAATATTTGTGTTGTGTGAGTTAAAATGTAGTTTTACATTAACATCAATTTAATATTATATATAAATTGTAATAATAATAATAAATTGGTAAGAGGCACTCGAAAGAGCATTAAGTTATAAGTTTATGATTTGTCTTTTATGAGTTCGTTCAGTGATCCTGTCCATATTCTGCATTGTTTGTAATGGTATCGCTCACACTTTTGGTCGCATATCTTGCATTCACACGAATCACTCGGTTGGTGGAATTTTGTATTTTTGCACAATTTGTGATGATATCCGTGTGTTGCTAAACCTATGATTCTGTGCCTTTGTGGTTGGTTACTTCCAGTCCACTCTCTGTTTACCATGGCATCTGAGGCGTAGAAATCTTCGTCGATCTCTTTTTCTCTCTGTTTCTTTTTTTTCGATGACTTTCTTATATGGCTCCGTTGCTGGCAGTAGTATCCTTTGCCTCAGGTCCTCTAGGAAGAAGGTTTCTCTGGCTAGCATATAGGTCATTCTATTTGGTGTGTATTTGCTTGCACCTAATGCCTTTTTGATGAATCTTGGTTTTACTTTTTCTAACCTCTCCAAATCGCTGGTCGATAGTTTCTCCCATATCAGTTCTATCCCGTAGGTGACGATCGGGGTGATCACTGATGCGAATAATTTCATGGCTGTGACTAATTTTAACGATGTGATGTCTTTGATACTGCACATAGCTCTTATAGCTGCTGCTGCTCTCTCCTGCACATGTGCGCTGAAAGACTTTGTTGTTGGCTGCAGTGTTATGCCTAAATGTCTGAATTTGTTGACCATTCTTATCGGTTCTTCTCCTAGTTTTAGATTATCACTTGCCGCTGTTCTTTCTTCTTTCTTGAAAACCATTTGTACGGTCTTGTTGCTGTTTATCTTGAACTCATTTTCCATAGCCCATCGTTGTATCCCATCTATGCCTTTTTGCAGTTCTTCTTTGTTTTCTGCCCCAATGGCCATGTCGTCCGCATACATTACCAGCGTGGTCCCGTTTGTTGCTTTCCCAATGTCAGCCGTCATTAATCAATTTAATATTAACATTTGAAATAATAAGTTCGTTGAGTTTGTATGTTTTAAACATTCTTACCTCATATGTTTGTTTTGTTGGACGATCGTTTCAAAGCTTATTGCTCCATCCTCAGCTTGTCACAAACTGTTTCAAAGCTTATTGCTCCATCCTCAGCTTGTCACAAACTGTTTCAAAGCTTATTGCTCCATCCTCAGCTTGTCACAAACTGTTTCAAAGCTTATTGCTCCATCCTCAGCTTGTCACAAACTGTTTCAAAGCTTATTGCTCCATCCTCAGCTTGTCACAAACTGTTTCAAAGCTTATTGCTCCATCCTCAGCTTGTCACAAACTGTTTCAAAGCTTATTGCTCCATCCTCAGCTTGTCACAAACTGTTTTTTTTTTCTTTTCTTCAAGTTATCGGCCCTGGATCTGTGTTCCAATGAACTTGGTAATGAGGCTCCTTTCTCCCGGAATTTCAAAGTGCTGTTTTAATAATTAATTAATTAATAATATTAAATAGTTCGAAAATACCAATGAACTCACAATATGGGAAAAAATCTACATACAGAAGAACAAGGAGAAAATTATGAACTTTGAAATTCCCGGAAAAGGAGCATCATTACCAAGTTCTTTCGAACACAGATCCAGGGCCGACAACTTGAAGAAATAAAAAACCAGTTTGTGACAACCTGAGGAAGGAGCAATAAGCTTTCAAACGATCGTCCAACAAAACAAACATATGAGGTAAGAATGTTTAAAATACAAACTCAATTAAATTAAACCTCATAATGTTATTTCCTAATGATTTTATAATACGTTTATGTTTATTAATTTACATACATAATAATCATATTGATTTGCAATGAGTAATGATATTACCGCTTTTAATATTGAAATTTGAGAGATTGTTTAAAGTATAATGGCTCAAAAACAAAAGAAATTTCATCTTAATCACTAGCTCTCATTCCTATTAAAACATGCTAGCAGATTATGTGAAAGAGTGCAAGAAAATTTGTATTTTTAAAAGTCGAGACGAAAGTAAAAAAAAAAAAAAAATTAAACTGAGCTCAATATAGGAACATTTATGGGCAAGAAGTATATATATATATATATATATATATATATATATATATGTATATATATTTTAAGATTTTGAAGGTATATTTAGAATTATATATATATTTATTCATTTATTTACCTGATGGAGTAAAGACCGTAAAGTCTTCTCTTCCACTGCACCAGAATTAATTTCTTAAACTTTTGCAAAAAAATATTATAATATTATAATGATATTGTGAAAAGAAAAAATGTCTGAGCCAGGAATCGAACCGTGGACCTCTAGTTCTCCAGACTAGTGGTGCAGCCCACTACACAATTCAAGACTTAAGGCATAAACATTAATAATTTTTACCACATATACACAAATCCATAATTCCCGTTTCGTCGCTGCCAGGTAGGTGTCACTACCATCGCCAACGGCCGGCTTCGTTTAGAAGTATCTATATTTGAGAATTTTACACCACCACTTTTATAACCAGTAAACGATGTTATTTAACAATTTCCAATACTGTTATTTTTAATGAATTGAGTTGGTGTTTACTTGATGAAAATCCATATTTATTAATTAAATAAAAATAAAACGTAGTTTTATGTCATTTTCATATTTATTATATAATTCAATGACAGCTGTTTCGGTGTGCTGTACCTTCTTCAGATATGTTAACAAATTATGAATTGTGTTCCAACTGATCTAAGCAACAATACAACAATATTTATTTAAATTTTCAAATTTAACAAAGGGGATTATTTTGTTATTTTTAACACAGTTCCAATAATGAATCATATTATAATATTATAATAATAATGTGAAAAGAAAAATTAATGTCTGAACCAGGAAGCCGGTCGTTGGCGATGGTGGTGACACCTACCTGACAACGGACGAAACGAGAATTACAGATGTGTATATGTGGAAAGAATTGTTAATGTTTGTTTGGCCTTGAATAGTGTAGTCGGCTGCACACTAGTCTGGAGAACTAGAGGTTCACGGTTCGATTCCTGGTTCAAACATTAATTTTTTTTTCACAATATCATTATAATATGATCCATTATTGGAACTGTGTTAAAAAATAACAGTATTGGAAAATGTTTTAAAAAATATTAACTACGTTATAAAATAATATAATAATTTAGGTCAGTTTTTTTTAGATTATCCGATGTAATGTAGCCGTAATGTCCAATGAAGGAAGCATCGTAGGTGGTTTGATCTCAGGAGATTGAGGAATAATGTTTTTCTTCGTTCCCTCGGGTCTGGATTGGTGCTGGTACTAACTCAGCCTTTTTAATAAGATTTAGATCTTTTTTTGAAGATATAGTTGAATAGGATTTAAGATTATATCTTATTTTACTGTCCTTGTATGAGAATATATCAATCCTGATAACAAAGTTCGCCATAGTTTCTTGCTGAAGTCCTTTCACTGTGTTTCAATATTGTATTTCTTGAATAAGAAATAAAAATCTTTCAAAAGCTTGTTAGAGTTTTAATGGCAGAGAACAAAAAAGACAGTTGTAATTCATTAGAGCCACCAGTAAAAAAGTGTAATGTACAGAATACCATAAACAGAAAGCGAAATGAGTATGGCGGAGTGACGAAGGAAAAGAATGCAGTGTTAACACACCACCAAGCCCGCATATTGTGGGCTATTCTCTCAAGTGTGAACATATGCTGAGGGCAAATCTTCTCTTCGGTATAAACTTCCTCTTCTGCTCGTACCAACTTCCTGCTTTCTCAGACATTAGGCGACAACTTTTATTATATTGGATTGTTTTTTTTTCTTGTAAACGTGACGAAATCTCGTGAGAATAATTTCTTTCACATGTGCATCTTATTACAAAGAAGCCAATGCATTAAAATACTGTTTTCTCGATAATTCCAGTTAGTTTGAATTAAAGACATCCTCAAAGCAAGTAAAGCTTGAATATGCGTAAAGATTGATTCAGTCACACCAGATTTTGCAGCAACTTTTCTCTTACAGTTTCTCTTTCGATGACTTCTGCTTTTTAGGAACAATACTATAATTTTACTTTTAACATGCATTACTTGAAACAAACACTGGTCTGATCATTAAAAGGCAGACGCATTTAAACAAATGAGTACACGACATGCAATTTTGAAGACCATTCCAATTCAGCTTTACCTATTTACGATAAACTCCGGTACTTTTTTTTATTTAAAGATGCCTTCATTAATCAGGTTATATAGCGTCTATTTTTTTCATTGTTTTGTATTTGTATTTATATTTAATAATAATATGAAATGGCGAATTTAACTCATGCTTCAAATGGTAGTCAATGACCAATCACGTTTCAATGAATTTTGTTTTACAGCCAATTACAGTCGTGTTTCACCTCGCTCTTTATCAGCTCCTGCTTTTGTGATAAAGAAAGCTCCTCCTTTTTAATATTCTGAACAGCTGAGAGCATTATTTTTCTCCCACAAATACATTGAATATAGCAAATAATTAACAGATTCCTTGATTTTACTGAGTTGTTTACTAAAAAAATAAATTATTAACCTATAATGTTGCATGTAATATACAGTTTGACGTGTTTTATTTTTTCTCCACTACGGTGCATTCTTACAATATTGCGATCCTATTTGGCAATAAATAATATGATCAAGTTGCAGTGAATGTACATAACTTCATATTTCTGATTAACTTTATTCGTTAAATAGTCCTGACAAATGCCACTCTTGATTTCCAAATCCTCTAGGTAACACTGGTCAACATGATGTTTGTCTCATGAATACTTAATGCAGTTTTCAAATATGTATTCGGAATTTTTCCATCATTCACAATTTTTTTATTTGAATTTCAATTAATGGATTTAAATAATTATTTTTTTAATAAATGTTTTTTCGTCCATTTGTCCATTGTAAAATAAAACCACTTTCACACCAATTCTAACTTGAGATCGAAACAAACCTTAAGGTTTAATACTTGATACTGCTGATGATATTAAGCTATGCTAAAATAGGTTTTTATTGTAAGTTATACCAATGGCATTTATTTAGAGTATTCCATAAATAATGTAACTTACAAGTTCGTCTTATCACTCTTAAAATTTAACTCTTTAAATTAATATTTAACATTAAAGGTATCGGCCGCGATGGACTAGTGGTTATGCTCCTTGCCTCTGGTCCCAAGGGTCGCGGGTTCAAACCCGGTCGGGGTCGATTGATTTTTTAGGACGGAAAAATCCAAGGAGCAAGTCCTCCGAGAGGGACTTTAAACCGTGGGTCCCGAGTCTGAAGATTTTCAGGCTCGTAAAAAATCCTTAAGCCTGAATGAAAAGGCCTCTAAGCTAAATTTACCGAATTTTCCCGTCCTAGTACTACCTTGGTTGAAAACAAGTGTAACTAAATTAGTATGGTTCAAATTCTTCCCTGTAGGGGGAGAGCGCCTAAATCTCTGTAAAGGGAAACATGGGCTTACAATACATACATTAAAGGTGTAATTTGTCTATTTTTTTAAGTATCCCTATGCTTGAAACCGTTCAAAGAATGTATAATATCATTGTATGAAATCCGCTTGCTTGAAACAGAAATTTATATCATTGTATGAACATTGGATTTAAAAGCTTGTCTTGAATTGCAAAAGTTAACACAAAGTAGATCTAGGTTACGCTCTCTTTCATAAGAAGTAGGTCATGTGGCACATTCATATCAACATACATATTTATACAATGGCAGCTATGCAAAAAATATGATAAAGTTTATCGCTCTTATGTTGAAATCATCACCAGCTGACCTTCCGATTAACAACATTTAATGAAGGAAAAAGTAACATGTCTAAAATATCACAAAATTGTGATATTGACTATTGTATTAATAATAATAATAATGATAATGATAATAATAATAATTTTTTATTATTCCGGGTTTTACAATGAATATACATTTTTCCGGTACCCATGTTCACAGTTAACTACACATTTGTTTCAACACATTTTTCCATTCCTGTCTGTTCATCCATATATCTTCTTCTATTTCCCATTCCCTCTTAGCTTCATTGATTCCCTGAATCCACGTAATAATAATAATAATAATAATAATAATAATAATAATAATAATAATAATAATAATAATAATAATAATACTTTATTTATTCTGGCAGAGTTAAGGCCATAAGGCCCTCTCTTCCACTCAACCAGCACAAATACAAATAAATATTCGACAAATATAGATATACACTATACTAATTATAAACAGTTAAAGATACAATAATTGTAGCAATGTAAATGTCATGTACAAACAACATTTTATAGGGTAATAACAATAATGATACGATAATAATAATAATAATAATATAAATATGATACATTATACGGGAAACACCAATTAATATATATATCTTACACTGGATAATAATGAAGTCATAGTTGGTCTAATAATAATAATAATAATAATAATAATAATAATAATAATAATAATATAATAATAATAATAATAATAGAATTAATATTACTAGTAATACTATATACTAATTGTCTAATATTATTATTATTATTGTTTATTGTTCTTACCATTTGTCACTTTAGACTATAAAGAAATTTTGAACATTACACAGTGGACATCACTTATACTTAATGTCATGTAAAAAAATTCCGTTATTCATAGAGGAGTTGATATAAGAAAATACGCTGCTATAAAAAATGGTCCTAAATTTGGTCAACAGAGGTTTTATATATCCATCCACAGTAATTCTACCCGAAGGCAGGTCCTTCACTACAATCATGCTATGCTTGCAGCTTTACTAGGGAATTGTAGGTGTGGTAGCTTCCCGTTACTTTCCACACCGGTGTAGGATGATGATGATTATGATAAGGATGATGATGGCCATATGATTCCGGGGACCGTTAGGGCCTTAAAGTTTTCCTGACATTTGTCTTACAGATGAGGAAAAAACCCGATAAAAACCTCACTCAGAAAAACTGCCCCGACTGGGAATCGAACCCGCTGCGTGACAAGACAGTACGCTACCTTGAGACCATATATATAACAGTCCACCGTTGTGGAGGTAGCGTGCTGCCTTGTCACGCAGCGGGCCCGGGTTCGATTCCCGGTCGGGGTAGTTTTTCTGGGTGAGGTTTTTATCGGGGTTTTTCCTCACCTGTAAGACAAATGTCAGGAAAACTTTAAGGCCCTAACGGTCCCCGGAATCATATGGCCATCATCATCATCATCATCATCCTTCACCGGTGTGGAAAGCAACGGGAAGCTATTTATCCCTAGTAAAGCTGGAAGCATAGCATGAAAATGCTATGATTGCAGTAAAGGACCTGGACATTATAGCAAAGGGACGTTCCGTCCTACATGAGGGTAATCACGCATAGTTTGGAATATTCCGGATTGTTACTGGATTTCCTTGACGTCAATGAACAAACATTCTTGTGATGTATCGGATCATTTGTGCTGGCTGAGGTGGTCTAGTTGATATGTCCCTTGCATCTAATTCCGAGGGTCGCGTTTTCAAACCCGGCCTGAATGGATTTTTTAGTGTTGAAAAATCTAAGGGACAACTCTTAAGTCGTGGAACCGGAATGTGAAAATGTTCAGACTCATTAAAGTACCGATCTTAGAGTGATCCTAACATAAACAAATGCCATTCGCGCCACAATTACTGTCACATTGACAGAGAGCATATGTGAAGTATATACGACATGTGATCGTTAAATAGAGTAGATTACAAGAAAGCTGGTAAAATTTTTCACTGAATTTTGTGAAATACATTCAAAATAACTGGTTTTTGACCACTAGTCAAAGGTTTGCCAGATTTGTTTTAAAACTTCAGATGGCGACATAACGACAGAAGACTCAACACCTTCAGCCATTTTTTCGTAATAAACAACTGAACCATGACTCAAATGCCTCATCCATGTGTAATAATGTATTTTAAGTTGTAATTATTGATTAGGTATATTTTAGAATATTTTCTAGGTTTTGAATAATATTATTTTCATTCACGAAGAATAACAAATATATTCAGAGGACTTTTTTAATTTAATGAAGGGAACTACTTTTTCGCGTACTTATTGCTTCTACATCGTACGTCGGTGTCCATAACCAATGAAAAGCGAGCAGGTCACATTGTTTTGTTTTGATGAGGATCACTTTAAGAGCTGGTAACCTTTAGATGTCCTTTGGGCGACACGCTGATCACATGTCACTCATGACATCTGCAGGAAAATAGGCGTAATTAAATTAGATTGGTTACAAAAGAAGGCGAGACCAGAGTCCGACAGGGTTATAAGAGTCTTATGTAGGAAGGGTCCCGCGCCGTAGCCGAGCGGTTAAGATAGGAAGCCTTGGCGCAGAGCTACGGGACTTGCGCTGGTTCGAGTCTCCATGGGGGAAGAAATTTTCTCATGGTATTTCGGCCAGTATGGGACCGGTGCCCACCCAGCATCGTGAGGCAATTGGGTAGCTACAATCAGTAGCGGCTCCAGGTTGAGGAACCAGCTATAACGGCTGGGGAACTCGACATGCTAACCACATATCACTCCTACACTGGCTGTTGATCATCTACCTCTGTGATTGACACATGTGGATGTGAAGGGCCAGCAGCCGGCTGGTAAAGGGCAACCGCTGAAAAGTGGAAAGACCCTCAATCGGATGTAGGAAGGAAGGATCAGATGATTTATAGGGACTGTGCCCTAAAAATTCTTTATTTATCCTCATTTGTCAAAATGATCACATTAGAATAAGTTATGCTACTCTTACAATATAACAAATCATTAAAAAAATCATTTCTTAAAATAAAGTTATATTTTGGAACACTTAGCGTATATTAGGTAAAGGTTACATGATTATAGGCCTATATGCTTTTTCTTGTTTTGTTGCATTTAATTTCTCTGGAAAAATTGGAAACTTCCTCCAATACTCTGCATTTAAATGTAAAGTTCGAAGTTTGATGCTCTTACAATGTAATGTAATAAAATACAAAAAATCGTCGAAAATGTTATCATCATCATCGTCCGGTATCATGGCAGCTACCGCCGTGTCTCGGAAACCAAACGCCATCCTTTCTGTCCATCATTTGATCTTCCTCCATTCCTCTGATATTCATAGCTGTTTGTACCCCTTCTATCCAAGTTTTCTTCGGTCTTCCTCTCCTCTTCCTTTCCATTGGGATCCATTCCATAACAATTTTTGGCAATCTTTGCTCTGGCATTCTTTTGACATGTGTTAATTTGTTAAAATAAAAAAAAAATGATTATATTTAGGAAAATATAATAGGTAAAATTATGATCATAGTATTTGAAAAAGGTTAAAAGTTTTTTCTTGTTTCCTTCCATACTGCCTCCTCTATAAATATTATAATATTTCTTTCAGAATGCACTGTATATGCCTATAAGTAAAAACAAAAAAGTTTGAAGACTTGCACATGTTTATATTGAACTCAAAGTAAGCAGTTGTTCATTCATTTCCTTCATCTGGTTTTCTTTCCAGGTTTGTAACTGTAATTGTGTGACCATTACCATTTCCTATTTAGAAATGGGCAATAAAATAGTAATAATCTCGCTAACAGATACTAACCGTAAATGGTAACAAAAAAGCGGTTATGCTTAATTGATTAAGCTATTCCTGTTATATGAAACATAAACATATAATTCTCGAGATATGTTATTATATAGTTAAGTCCATGTATGAGGTACAGTTATATGACTTTGCGAATTTAAAAAAATATTAGGAAATATGTTGGCAACTTTCCGAGTTCCGTAAGAAAAACAGAATTGTAGATTAGTCATTTTCCTACATAGTAAAGCTGGAAAAATTGACTTACAATAATACACATCAATGATACATAATAACTAACTAACTCACTGGCACTATCGAACCCGTAAGTTCATGGCCTCGCGGACATAAGCTCTCCATACATCCCTATCCTGAGCCAATGTTTTCCAATCATCCCCTCTATAATCTACTTCCCTCAAATCGTAGTTAATGTTATCTTTTACCTAAATAATTCTTGCGCACGTTTTATTTGTGGTATTCGCAAATTTGACCATGTTACACCGTCCCTGGAACAATTATTGTGGCTTCGTCTAAGAGATCGTAGAACTGTCCATTCCCTATCCCTTCTCTATAAAATACTTCACACATCATCGCATAATTATTTATCACGCCGCTTCATCAGACTATCCGACACACATAATCTTGACACTCGATCCCATCAGCACATTGTCCTTTATATCCCTCCTCATCACACTGTGTATTATTCATTATCTTTTACGGTCTCACTTACCAAAACATGGAATTCCCTTCCTACCTATGTCAGAGACTGTCAAACTATAACATCCTTCAAAAACAAACTAAAGAATAATTTAATAACAAACTAACTTATACACCTCACTGATAGTATTCTTTTAATAATTAATACATTTAATTATTTATGAAAATAATATTAAGATTAACAAACATTTTCTTTCGTTTTGTTTTAAATATCGTATAAACGTAAAATTAGTTTTCTATATCTCATTATTTTTCTTTGTTTTTTTATATACATTAGACAGGGACAGTTTAATATGTCTTGCTTGTATACATTTTATTATTAGTTTTAGTCTTAATTTTAACTAACATTAACTGGTTGCATTATAGATCGTAATATAATAGATATTATCTTCTTGATCAAATTTTTATTTAGTGTTTAATATTAGAGTTACTTCAGATTGTTATATTCTGATGTAATATATGTTTGCCCTGGTGAGTGGAAGAGAAGGCCACATGGCCTTAACTCCACTAGGCTAAATCAATCTAATCTAATCTAAATCTAATCTGATCTAAAAATACTACTGTCAAGAAAAACGGACATGGGTTCAACGGGGGTAAAATTTTCAATGATACATAATACTTTAATTAATGCTTCCAGATTGTCTTTACGACATTTCTGGCATTCATTTCAGGCATTGGTGAAATTGTAAGCCACTTTTTAACATGGGGCGCCTGGAAGGCGGAGTTATATTATTCCGGTGATACGATTGATGATGAATGATGATAACTTTTAATTTTACCAGTGTAAGAATACTTTCTTAATACTGTATTTTAAAAAGCAATAAATGCATTATATTATTTAATTTTTGTTTCAGGTACGTACCTAAAATGGCCATATTCAAGAAATAGAAACTTAAGAAATGATGTAAGTAATTTCTTTAATATAAAAATTAATAAATATATTTCTAGCTATCTTCGGATTTTTACAGCTGCTGGCGTCTTCCCGTGTCAAACCTCCAAAGCCTACAAATAAATATATTTTGTATCTTATTTTCTTTTTGCATTTCGTCCAGGTGAATAATATTTATGAACTCTGAAAATTAATTTATCTAACCCCAATTACTACTGGTTTTCAAGTAGTGAACTTTCTTTCGGCAAATCTTTGAAATTTTGTAATTCGTCGGTGTTCCCTAGGTAGTTTTAGCGGATTCATAAACCCATGTATCCACAATTTCTAATGTTACCAGCTTGACTAGTTGTAATTTAGATTCTATATAAGACTGATCAACATGATGTTTGTCTCATGAGTACCAATAGTTGTACTTATGCAGTTTTTATCATCTTTAAAAATATGTATTCGGAATTTCTCCATCATCCACAGTTTGTTTTATTTCAATTTCAATTAATGGATTTAAATAATTATTTTTTAATAAACGTTTTTTCGTCCATTTGTCCATTGTAAAATAAAACCAAATGAGCTAACTCAGGAGATTTCAGCTATGGAAAAGAGATATCTAGGCAAATTGAAACCTAATATGCTGGCCGATTATTTTTGGACCATCAAGAGGGATGCTCCACAGGCGAAATATAGCAGAAAATCGTCATTTCTTACTTTCTAGGTGAGTCCAAATGTTCGAATATTGTGTAGTTACGAATGTAGAAAATATTAAAGTGTTTGAAATTGTAAATTCCTGTCTCTCGGAAACCTTGCGCGATCGAGGAAAACCGATATCATATTTGAATTCAGGAGAAAAAATACTATCAGAATAACATATTTTTCTTTCTGAGACAAAAAAAGTTTATTCAAAGTGTAATCAATCCTTGTCAAACTCGTCCTTATCTTTACCCCGCGGTTCTTAGTTAGATTCCCAATCGAGATACGTTTCAGCGTGAGGTTATTTCGCGCTTTTACTTGAAGATAGTCCCTCGGGAGACTTACAAATACTCGCGCCAGAGATCCTCTGCTTAGTAAGTCTGTTGCCTTCGAGGCGCATTCATCATCATAATACACTTGATTCATAACTATTAAGCAAAGTTTATTTTTGTTTATTAACTTGGGAACCTTCTTTTTTCTGTTTTCTTTACTTTAACCTTTCTCAACAGGGCCTTACAGGGACAGAATCATTTACATACATTTTTGATCATATCAGGACATAGAGACTCTTCGTGGATGTGTGATAAACTCAATACCGGAGCCAGGTCCAAGATAACACGAACATTTAAGACAATTATAATTCATAACAAACAAGAGGAATATGATGTGGATGTTTCTTAGTCGTAAAGCCAAATGCTGGTTTGATTTTTATTACCGTAAAAAATTCATAATTAATGATTTCACGATTCATAAAATCAGTAAATACGCAAAATTAATGCACACAGAATTGAATATCTCAAAAAGCTCTACAAAAAGTTCGCGACAGCATATGTTTATCTCTTACGGATAACTCACAATAACCATTTTTGTCTTTCATTGATGGCAAGAAGATCGAGACAAGTACGTAGATTCCTGTGCAAGCACAGCAGCACATGGCGGGTATTCTTTTACGTATAACTAATAATAATGAATTTTGTCTTTTAGCTCATTTATGCCAAGAAGATCGAAATAAGTAGATTCCCGGGCAACATCGGGTAATCAACACGGAGGATATTAAAATAATTACGATATACATTAAATATTATTTTTCATTTTACTTATTCGACTAATAATAAGTACATTAATTTTTGTTTTTCAGCTCATTTATGTCAAGAATATCGGAATTAGTAGATTTCCGGGCAACGCCGGGTAATCAGCACGGGTTATCTAAAAAATATAAATGTATAATTATTTTCCCTTTCACTTATTCAACTAAACATAAAAGCACATTAATTTTCATTTATTTAGGCGGGGGTATTAGCTAGTTTATTTATAGATATTTTGCATACGCATTTTTACAGAGTGCTTCAAATTGTTGTATACACTCTTTTAAACATTATTTCTCAGCATCGAAATCAAACATAAATACAATTTTTGCTGTACATGGTTCAGTAGGCACTGGAAAAGCATTGCAACACAATCAGAGATTGAAGAGGAAGTGCTATGGAGTTCCGCCATGATCTCCCAATTTAACCACTCTAGACTTCTACTTTTGGGGAACTTTAAAGAACACGGTGTACGCCACAGGACCACAAACATCGGAAGAACTGAGAGATCAGATTGAATATGCCATCGATGATACTCCATTAGCAACAATTCATACAGTATGTCGCTCTGTTGGATGCCATTGTTGGGAGCTGTACTGTAACAGAATGTGGACATCTTGAACATGTGTGGCGTTTAAAAGAACAAAACCACGGTCTGCCTACCATTTGTGGGTCATTTGAAAACCACGCAGACTGCTACCTTTACTCCGGGATCGGGTTTTGTAATTTGCTGTTTCTATTAATGTGGATCTGATTTCCAAAGAGGATATCTTATCAGGAAAATGGCTTACCTCGGGCCCATAGAAGGTAGCCGTTGATTCATCTTTCTTTCTCTGATATATATATATATATAAGAGTACTGATTATTAAATACATACAGTGAGTGAATAAGATAATTGTGTTTTAAGAATGCTAATCAGCATGATAGTTGAGGAGCTCGGAATGGTTTCTTACATGAGTGATTTTCATAACAGGATAGTGAACAACTATTTATACTTAAACAATGCAAGAGGGGCGTTGTTTAAAAGATAACTTTTAATAAACAAGTTGGCTGAGTAAAAATGAATTAACAACAAAAAAATGATGGCATTCGATCAAACGATCAAAGTAGCCGTACAGAAAAATAAATAAGTAACATACCATACATCACACAACACTCACACATGTGTCCGAGTTTCGGGGATATCCTCTTCCCTAGGCTGTCGGACCAACTCAAACAGGCCTCTTCTTGGCCTCAGGACAACTTGTCTATGTAGAATTCCATGTTTAAGTTTCCAGTCGCATATTGACCTGGAACCGGATTCCACTCTTGAATCCGTTCATACAACCAAAACGCCGATTGCTAGGATGATCGAATGATATAGTTCTGTTGGTGCACTATGTATATAAAGGCTCCGAGGTAGAGGGGGAATGCGCCGTAGACATGCGCGGCAGGAAGGATGAAGAGGGAAGGGGTAGCCACTAGGAGAACATGGATATTGGCATATTTCACAAATGTTCCTGTGTAGGGAGGAGAACAAAGATACCACACTGAACCGAAAAAAATGCACTTTCGGTTCACATGTACGGGCTTAAGGAAGTTTAAGGAACACAACACAACAAAAACTGTCTCATTTTGTTGCTGAGAAATAACGTTTTAAAGAGTGTATACATTGATTTGAGACACTATGTTTATCAGACTGTAGGCATACTTTATTATTAATATAATAGAGTTGGGAATTTTTATATTATGAGGTTTTCTTAATAAGAATCAAATGAATCGTGAATTCTTCTTACCTCATACATCTATGTTTTTTAACACAGAACTGCAGTATCGGGAAACACATGATTCTCTCTTCAGCTGTTTTCACCAATGTCAGTTTTTCATTATGCCAGTAATTTTCTAAACTGCCATCTGGCGTACTTTCCAAGAACTTTGTAATACAATTTGGTTCGTGTTGAAACTCAAAGTTCATGGTTCTAGTATGGTGTTTTTGAATATATATATATATATATATATATTTTTCCCCCCAAACTGTTATTTCCAAAGGTTTTGATAGATGTTTCAAAAGTTTTGCTTCTTTTTCAATTCTACGATTCTATAATAAACTATGTGCTGCTATTGCTGATTTTTCAAATTCACCATTTTTTATGTTTCAAAAGTGTTCTTTTTTTTTCGAGTGTCAAAATTCCTTTTTTGTTTTTCCTATATATACTTTATTGCTATCATCATCATCATCAGCAGCATCAAGGATTAGACCTGCTGGTCTGTTCCGATCTCATGTTAGGATTGGTGTGTCCATCTTTAACTGGGTCTTCCAACATTTCTTCGTCCTAGTGGTTTGTAATGTTGAATCTGTTTCTGAATTCTATTGTTATCCATTCTATTGATGTGGTCCATCCATTCATCTCTGCATTGTGTAATTCTATCTAATAGTTTGAATATATTCAGTTCTCTGCGTATATCCTCACTTCGCCTTTGATCCATTATTGTACAGCCAGCCACACTCCTCAGAAACCTAATTTCTGACGTTTCTAATCTTTTCTGGTTTTTGGTTACGACCCAGTGTTCCGATCCATATAGTAGTGTTGTAACCTTTTTCCCTTCTTCTTCTTCTTCTTCTTCCCGGTTTAGGCTTATTTACTAGCCTGTTCCGGCTCCAAATTGCTGCTCTTTCCATCTTTTCTTTGGTCTTCCCAAACTTCTTCTTCCTCGTGGTGAATAGCTGCATGCTGCTTTTGGTATTCTATTCTCAGTCATCCTTGCCAAGTGTTCTTTCCTGCTTGTTCTGTATTTCTCTATTGTTGTGTTTAATTCCTCTACTTTTAGTTGTTGTCTTATTTCTGTGTTATGTTTTTTGTGTTATTTGATATCCTGCTATTGGTTTGAGGAATCTCATTTCAGCAGCTTGTATTCAGTATTAGAACCGCCATTGTTTCATAAAATTTTAAAAGTATCTCCTTTCTAGTTCCTTTGAGACTTCGTTTTATGGCGCCACACATATAATTAAATTTATTTACTTTGTTTTCAATGTCTTCACTTTTTTGCAATCTTTGCAATTAATGTGACTATTTAACTCATGCCCCAAATGGGAGTCAATGACCAATCACGTTTCAATGATTTCTGTTTTACAACCAATCAGAGCCGTGTTTCACCAAATATTTATCAGTGTTATAATTACCATATTAAAGAAAGCTCCTCCTTACAATATTGCGTTCCTTTGGCAATAAATAGTATGATCTGGTTGCAGTGATAAACAAATGAAGCAGTAGAAGCGTACCTATCGTTTCTCATTTGTTTTCAAACATCGCCGTTTACATTAAATATATAAATATTTTAAAATAACTATAGTTAAATAATGATTTGTGAGTAAACAGCTTAATTTTATTCGTTAAATAGTCCTAACAAATGCCACTCTTGATTTCCAAATTCTCTAGATAAATTCACTCCTCACTTCGTGAGTCGTGAATTTATCGATAATTTGGAAATCACTCGTGGCATTACTTATGATAAATTCCAGATTTTTTTACTGGCTGGGGGTTAACTTTTTTATTAGTTAACAGAAGATTACCCAGCAGTGTTATATTCAATTTTTTGAAATTTGTTAAGAACTTCTGGATTGTAAGTAAATTTCTTGAATTTTTCATCTTTCTTGGAATTATGCTGCATAATGAAAAATTGACAGTCGTGAAAACAGCTGAAGATGGGAATGATATGTTTCCCGATACTGCAGTTCTCTGTTAAAAAACATAGATCTATGAGGCAAGTAGAATTGACGATTCATTTAATTCTTATACCTAATTATTTTTTCATAGTTCTAATTCTCAGCTAAGTAAACAGTTGCGTGAAAACATTAGATATAATGGTTAACGAGACAAACCTAATGTCACCAATATTACATTTCATTGCATCATTGGGGCGTGCTGTAATTGCAATCAATATATTAGGGATATATATATCTTTCCATATGTTTTAATCCGAATTTCAAACCATGAACGCGACGGATTAAAATCGTGCATATTCTGTACTGTTTTTCTGTAGATCGGAGTTCAATATTTGCATTGAATAACTCAATTTAAACCAGTATTTGCTCTGGTTGAATTTTCATATAAAGTATTAGTCTGCCAGAGCGGACGTGTGGGTACATGTACAACTGCTGACAATGTGAATTCAGGTGGACCAACCATGCATACTTGATCACGAATTTGCAAATAGAAATCTTCGTTAATATTCCAGGCTATATAAGCTATACAAGTTTATATGACAGAAAATTAGAACATTGATTTAATATATATATATATATATATATATATATATATATATATATATACGTTCATGGTCGCGCGGACATACGCTCTCCATACATCCCTATCATGAGCTAATGTTTTCCAATCATTCCCTATTCCTGTCTTAACATATGCAAGTGAAAATTGGACTCTTAACCGTTCAGACGGAAGGAAAATAGAAACTGCAGAAATGAAGTTCCTACGTTCAGTAGCGTGTGTGAAAATTTTGGACAAGAAAAGAAGGGAGGATATTAGGAAGGACCTAAATATTTTCAATATTTTCAATTTTAACAAATAGAATTGACAACATGAGAAACAACTGATATGAACATGTCAAGAGAATGCCTACAGATAGAATCCCTCAGCTGTTACTTACTTACTTACTCACTGGCACTATCGAACCCGTAGGTTCATGGCAGCGCGGACATAAGCTCTCCATACATCCCTATCCTGAGCTAATGATTTCCAATCATTCCCTGTATAATCTACTTCCCTCAAATCATAGTTAATGTTGTTCTCCCACCTCATTCTTGGTCTACCAACTGGGCGTTTTCCTTCTGGCTTTCCTACAAGAAGTTTCCATGCACGTCTTTCATTCCCCATACGCGCAACATGTCCTGCCCATCGCAGTCTACGGGACTTAACTGTTCTTATTATATCTGGCTTCCTATAAAGACCATGTAGTTCATTGTTATGTAGTCTTCTCCATTCACCTGTCTGTTCATCTCTCTTTGGTCCAAAAATTTTCCTAAGTACTTTATTCTCAAATACTCGTAATCTCCTTTCCTCCCTTAAAGTAAGAGTCCATGTTTCGCACCCATATAATATAACTGGTAGAATAATAGTTTTATATATTTTCAGCTTAACGTTTTTTGAAAGGAGTTGGGACATCAAAAGTCTCTGCAATGCATAATAGCATGCATTTCCAGAATTGAGCCTATGTTTAATTTCTTTGTGCATCTCATTCCTATTTGTCATTATTGTTCCTAGGTATTTGAATTCAGCCAATTCCTCAAAATTTCCCTCATTTGTCATTAGCTGTCCATTTCCATTATATAATGTATTTCTACGTGTGACCATATATTTAGTTTTACTGATATTTACTTCCAGTCCTAATTTCTTAGTGTTACTCAATGAATTATATATATATATATATATAACTAACTAATTAATTCACTGGCACTATTGAACCCGTAGGTTCATGGCCGAGCGGACATAAGCTCTCCATACATCCCTATCCTGAGCCAATGTTTTCCAATCATCCCCTGTATATTCTACTTCCCTCAAATCATAGTTGATGTTATTCTCCCACCTGTGTTCATTTCCGTAGCAGGTATGGATGATATGAGGATGGTCATGGAAGTGGACCGTCATCGGGGTCTCTGGTGAATATGTTTCGGTGTACAGCACGTTGCTGTAGCATATGCCCTATATTGCGAACAATTGGATTCTCATGATTTTCTATATGTTGCAACATGTGCACAACTCTTTTTTCAATTGTATCAGCAATATAGGGCATCTGTGCTTGGTCGTGAAGTACTGAGATCCTAGTGCGTAGTGGAGCTGAAAGTATAATTTTTAAGCATTTATTCTGGATTATTTGAACTTTTTTTCTTATGTCCAGCAGCTAGGATACTCCAGGCTTCACAACCGTACAGCAACATGCTGCGGATCGCAACTTGATATAAAGTAAGTTTGATCCTGGTAGATAGCATAGGCGACTTGAAAAATGGATATAAAAGAGCAATGGCAGCGTTTGCTTTATGTTTTAGATTTTCAATATGAATTTTGAACGTAAGCTTGGAATCCAAATGGATTCCAAGATACTTGGCTGAAGTCTCTGGACGGAGTCTAAGAGTTCCTAAGGTGATCGGGCAGGAGTGCGTTTGTGGTTTTTGCAAATACAACAAATTTTGTTTTATTTGCATTTAGTTTTATATTCCACAGACGCATATAGGATTGGACTGTATTTAGGGCAGTTTGGACCACACGAATGTGGAACGGTACGGAACGAAAACGTGCCTGATAAAACAGACACGTATCATCAGCAAAAGATGCGATATTTACGCTAGGAAAGGTAGGGAAGTCGGAAAACATAAAGGCTATATAGGATAGGTGAGAGTACTGCACCTTGAGGAACTCCCGCCAAGAGGGTCTTGCAGTCAGAATTATACCCACTAACCGACACATAAAATTGTCGGTTAGTGAGGTATTTAGCTATCAATTTAATTAAATGAGCCGAAATGTTGAATTTGATAAGTTTGTAAATAAGTCCATTTATCCAAGTAGTATCAAAAGCTTTCTCAATGTCAAGAAATATTGCCACAGTACTTTTCCTAGCGTTGAAGCCCGTAACAACATGGTCAACCAGTCTTGCAAGCTGCAGTGGAGTGCTATGTGCTTTTCTAAATCCAAACTGATGAGTAGGAATAAGGTTTCTCTCAGAAATTGCAATTTTTAATTTTGCCAAAATAATTTTTTCCATAATTTTGCCCAGCACTGGTAGCAGACTGATTGGACGCAAGTTGTCCGGTATGGTTGGGTCTTTACCAGGTTTAGGAATAGCGATTACCTTTGCTTTCTTCCATACTTCCGGGAAGTAGTGGAAACGAAAGCAAAGATTCACTATTTGTAGGAGTAGGAGTAAGGTTTTTTCAGGTAAGTGTTTTATGGCCAGATTAGAAATCTGATCATGACCAGGGGCACGGTGGGACGGGAGGTTATGTACAATAGCTTTGAGTTCACAAAGCTGTACATCAGGATGGGGTATAGGAATAGGTGCTTCTAGAAAAGTACTGATTGTATGTTGCACCTCAGCTTCGTGAGTCGGTGTTGTAAGCTCATGAGGTCTAAACCGGTTCGCGAAATTGTCGGCTAGAACCTGGGCCTTCTCCCTAGGGAGATACGCCCAAGTTCCGTCCGACTGGATGGCTGAGGGAGGAGGCGGAGCTCGACTCCTTTTGAGGCGTTTTATTATCTCCCATGGTGGAGTCTTTTTGTCTGAGAATTGCTGAAGGGAAGAATCCCAATCAGCATTTCTCAGCTCTTTAAGCCGGCTTTTGACCAAATGAGCATAGTGATTGTATTGCTGTTTGTGATGTGGAGCTCCGAAATCGCGGTACCATTTTGGTACTGCCTTTTTAGATTTAAATAATTTTGAAGTGCTGGATCGTTATATTTTGTTCGCGTATTATTAGTTTCTTTTGGTCGCGTTGTAGCAAGTGTAATGGCCGTTTTTATTGTGGCCTGTAGATTAAGGACAGTGTGTTCTTTGTTCCGTAGACTCGCCAGAGAGTGTAGGCATAACCCATTGGTTAAGCATGTTAGTGTAACTCTGCCAGTCTGTGCAATGTTGTTGTAACTTAAATGGGGAGGACAATAAAAATGTGGATGAAATTTTAAAAAGTATTGGCGTGTGATCAGAGTCAAGTGCGTCTGTAACAGTATGATGTGTGGTGAAATAGCAACATTCTTCGATAGAACTATGTCCAAAATATCGGACGTGAGACCGTAGGCGTGTTGGAAGAACAGTGTGTGTTCCCTTGGAGCAGAGATTTCAATGTTATGAAGTTGGCAGTAGTTTTGAAGGATTGTACCGGAGACATTCTGGACACGACAATTCCAATAATGATGTTTTGAATTAAAGTCTCCCGCAAGCAGATAGTTTGGGGAGATAGAAGTGAGGATATCTAAGTCGTGTCTTGTCAGAAGTCTTCGAGGAGATTTGTAGATTGCTGCTATGAATAATGTTTCGCGGTCTGTGATTGGTAGGAAGATACCCGTGGCTTCAATAAATTGAAGTCCCGGGATTTGGGCCACCCTATGGCCAATGGACTTTTTGATACAGATGGCAGTGCCTCCAAGGGGACCATCAAGACGGTCATTCCTATACGTGTAGTACTGCGGAATTTGGAATTTCATTCTTGGTTTTAAGTGCGTTTCGTTCAGAAGAAGAATGTCGATAATCTCTTGTTTGTATAAAAGTAATTAACTCATGAATCTGGTTGGATACCCCATTGGCATTAAATGCCATGACATTAAGATAGCTTTGTGAAGGATGCCTAGCCATCTCCGAAACATGAGTTCACCAGGTTAGTCAGGAACACAAACCTCTCCATAGGTGTCGACAGACCACTCAGCAGAGGCTGAATGTCATGGAAAAGTTGTTGTCCCTGATCCGTCATTGGTATAGCAGCCACAGATCCTGGCTGACGTGGAACAGTGCCTGCAGTATGTTTAACTGTGTTGCCAGAATTTACCATAGAACTATATGAGACTGTAGGATTAACAGGTTTTGTTGTGAAAGTTCGAGGTTGGGACGCCGGGGTTGTTGGACTTTGGTTTGGTTTTCTTTTTTCATAAGTCTCTTTTGCTTTCTTATAGGCTTCACAACCCCGGTAGGAAGCGGGATGTCCCTTTTCCCCACAGTTCGCGCACTTCAGCAGGCTCTTGTCCGTGAGTGCCGCGGTTCTCACCGGACACTCACGATGACTATGAGTACCAGCGCAAATTACGCAAGATGGGGTCAAGGAACACCCCATGAAAGTATGGTTAAACTTCTGGCATCTGAAGCACTGCTTCGGGCACAATTACTATGGATATATATACTATATTGCAGATTTTCGCGGACCGCACTGAAAACTGAAAATGTTTAACTACATAAGAACAACCTTGGATGGGTGTACGTCTTCGGAAACGGACCACAGCGAAAACTCTATTTGTTTAATTATATATGACCTAAACCTGTGACTCGAACTTATCATTCCTTGATAATGGCATGTGGGATCATGCCGAAACGTCGGAGTCAGTGGCCAGGGGCCGAACTTGAATCCAAGACGCGGAAAACCCAAGAAAACTTTCTTATTCATATATATACGTGTGTGTGTGTTATAATTAAATGTTTAACATTGAGCAATGCAAGCTTAATATTGTATGCCGTCCAGGCATTTATTTTTTTTTATCATACCATATGTGTGTGTATATATATATATATATATATATAATGCAAGGGAAATTAAACAACTTTGAAATCCCGTCCATCATTTTGGAGCACTCTGTGTAACATCTGAGTTGTATTCAGAGTGTATTGAATAGGCAATTTATCTGAATAGAGTTAGAAAAAATAATGTAATTAGTTTCGTCCATATCTTTGTGTGGTAGATAAAGTATATGTGTTTAAATCCCTCTCCCGACATGTCTTACCATTGTAAGTTCCGGATGGCGTGTGGTATGTAAAAAGTTAAACACAGTCAGTGGCAAACAAAACTGGTTTGAAAATGGAACCAGTTCCGAATGGCCTAGCTGAATAGTTTAAACAAATTTAATGTGTTGAGGACGACTGCCACAACGGTTACAACTTTTATTGTTTTAAATATGTAAAAAGTACGAATAAGATCATCTTCTTGTATTTTGTAAGCCCACGTTTCCCTTAACAGAGATTTAGGCGCTCTCCCCCTACAGGGTAGAATTTGAACCAAATTAATTTAGTTACACTTGTTTTCGTATAAATGTCATTTGAGTGGTCCGTGGTCAGTGTTCCGCCTCATACTGACATCTAGGAAACCAAGGTAGTACTAGAACGGGAAAATTCGGTAAATTTTGCTTTGAGGTCTTTTCATTCAGGCTTAAGGATCTTTTACGAGCCTGAAAATCTTCAGACTCGGGACTCACGGCTTAAAGTCCCTCCCGGAGGACTTGCTCCTTGGATTTTTCTATCCTAAAACAATCCATCGACCCCGGCCGGATTTGAAACCGCGACTCTGGGGACCAGAGGCAAGGAGCATAACCACTAGTCCACCGCGGCCGAATACGTATAAGATGAGAGGTTAAACCAACTTAATGGAATGGAACAATGCCAATAAAATATCCATCCATAGTAATTCTGCCCGAAGGCAGGTCCTTCACTGCAATCATATCATTTTCATGCTATGCTTGCAGCTTTACTAGGGACTTGTAGGTGTGGTAGCTTCCCGTTGTTTTCCACACCGGTGAAGGATGATGATGATGTTAATGATAAGGATGATGATGGCCATATGATTTCGGGGACCGTTTGGGCCTTAAAGTTTTCCTGACATTTGTCTTACAGATGAGGAAATACTCCGATAAAAACCTCACCCAGAAGAACTGCCCTGACCGGGGATCGAACCCAGGCCCGCTGCGTGACAAGGCAGCACGCTACCTCGAGACCACAGCGGTGGATAATAAAATATATTCAACTATAATACCTTAGTATTTATTTTTCAGGATTATTGTAATGAATAAAAAATGAGCATCGTATGGAACACCCTTCTCTAAGAACAAAGGATAACAATGGTATAATTAACAGCGGAACTCAGAAATTTTATTAATGAATAACAATACACTGTGCCTACTAATGCTTTGTTGTTTCCAAAGCCGTTCTCTTCGTGTTACTGACAATACGTGACTTTTTTTTATAAAGCCAGAAGTGTGATGCATGGCAAAAAGTTTGAAAACATTGATGAATGATATGTGACCTACATTAGTACAGCATGCATTATGCCTGTTTAATGGCTTCACACATTCCCCTATCGCTATGAACTTGTTACTGCATAACTTCATTAGTTAAATCTATTTATTAGGCTACATAGGCTACAGAATGTTTCAAATGGGAATTTACGCATTAATTTTCAGGTATGATTAATTTTAAATCCATGGCACGGGAGCACCGAAGAACAACTGTAGATTAAATCGGTTCCTATCATTGATAGGTCAGGCTAATTAGCGATAAGAGGCTCATTTAATATTAGGTTCTGGGAACTTTTTCAACCCTATAATTATCAACAGTAATCTCACAAGATATTTTTCTGAAAAAAAAAATCAAGTCGCGAGTGATTTTGTCTAATGAAAAACTCAACTTCGCGTTGGATTTGGAGTTACTATTTAGCGATTAATACAACATTGTTCGCAAGCCCATGTTTTTCCCTTTATAGAGAGTTAGGCGCTCTCCGTCTACAGGGAAGAATTTGAACCATACTAATTTAGTTACACTTGTTTTCGTATAGATGTCATTTTTGAGTGGTCCGTGGTCAGCGTTCCGCCTCATACTAACATCTAGGAAACCAAGGCAGTACTAGGACGGGAAAATTCGGTAAATTTTGCTTAGAGGCCTTTTCATTCAGGCTTAAGGATTTTTTACGAGCTAAAAATCTTCAGACTCGGGACCCGCGGCTTAAATTCCCTCCCGGAGGACTTGCTCCTTGGATTTTTCCGTCCTAAAAATCCATCGGCCCCGGCCGGGTTTGAACCCGCGACCCTCGGGACCAGAGGCAAGGAGCATAACCACTAGTCCACCGCGATACAACGTCAGAAGCTAAAAATAATTATAATGTTTAATATTTACCAAATATGAGGTTATGTATTCCGATCTTATTTCCGGGCGATTTTTAAGCCGGCTGGATAGTTATAAATAGTGTCAGACAAAATTGGCTATTAGGAATCGGACGATGTCAAAAATATGAATCAACCGATAATCTATCGATCTATCTATCTATCTATCTATCTATCTATCTATCTATCTATTATTATTATTATTATTATTATTATTATTATTATTATTATTATTATTATTATTATTATGCAGAAAATAATCTTGGCGACAGAAATGGATGGATTAAGGAGAAGTATGAGAATATCCAGACTACTACATATTCGAAATACATATATCAGACAAAAATGGATGCACAAGAAGCTGTTATCGAAAGGATAACAAAGAGAGCTTTATAGTGGTATGGACATGTACAACGGATGTCGGAAGACCAGTGGCCTAAACATGTGTTAGATTGGATGGTACCAGGCAGAAGGAAGATGGGGAGAAGTAGAAGAACGTGGTACGAGGGAATATATGATGCCATGATGAAGAGGAGTATGGAAGAAGGACAATGGGAAGATATGAATCTCTGGACAGCAGGAATCAAAGGCGAACTGCTGTAAAGTGGAAAGCCTGTATTAAGTATTATTGTTGTTATTATTATTATTATTATTATTATTATTAATATTATTATTATCATTATTAATAATATTAATAGTAGTAGTAATAGTAGTAGTACATGGACTCTTACTTTAAGGGAGGAAACAAGATTACGAGTATTTGAGAATAAACTGCTTAGGATTTTTTTTTGGTAAAAAAGAGATGAACAGACAGATGAATGAAGAAGACTACATAATTGTGAGTTACATGATATGTATAGGAAACCGTACATAATAAGAATAATAAGAACAGTTAAGTCTCGTAGACTGCGATGGGCAGGACATGTGACACATATGGGGGATGAAAGAGGTTCATGGAAGCTTCTTGTAAGAAAACCAGAAGGAAAACACCCAGTTGGTAGACCAAGAATGAGGTGGGAGTTTAACATTATCCATGATTTGAGGGAAGCACATTATGCAGGGTATGATTGGAAAAATTAGCTCAGGATAGGGATGCATGGAGAGCTTATGTTCGCGCGGCCATGAACCTACGGGTTCTATAATGCCAGTTAGTTAGTTAGTAATAGCAGTAACAGTGGACCAAAGAGAGATGAACAGACAGGTGAATGGAGAAGACTACTTAACAATGAACTACATGGTCTTTATAAGAAGCCAGATATAATAAGAACAGTTAAGTCTCGTAGACTGCGATGGGCAGGACATGTTGCACGTATGGGGTATGAAAGACGTGCATGGAAGCTTCTTGTAGGAAAGCCAGAGGAAAAACGCCCAATTGGTAGACCAAGAATGAGGTGGGAGAACAACATTAACTATGATTTGAGGGAAGTAGATTATACAGGGAATGATTGGAAAGCATTAGCTCAGGATAGGGATGTATGGAGAGCTTATGTCCGCGCGGCCATGAACCTACGGGTTTGATAGTGCCAGTGAGTAAGTAAGTAAGTAAGTAAGTAACAGTAGTAGTGGCAGTAGTGGTGGTAGTGGTACCGGTACTACTAGTGGTAAAGAAGAATATTTTTTAATTAAGTGATTTTTAAGCAACGCCCAGTTGGTAGATCAAGAATGAGGTGGGCGAATAACATTAACTATGATTTGAGGGAAGTAGATTATACAGGGGATGAATGGAAAACATTGGCTCAGGAATTGGTTGTATGGAGAGCTTATGTCCGCGCGGCCATGAACCTACGGGTTCGACAGAGCCAGTGAGTTAGTTAGCTAGATTTTTAAGCAACACTTTCTCAATAAATTTGAGTAAAAAACGAGATATTGATTGTAGGTTATATTTTTTACCATTGCAAAATTTTCTGCAGTATTCATTTACAAAAATGTAATCTATCCCTATTTAAGCTATATCTTTACCTCTTCTGCAACAAGGGATGTGTAATTTATATGATGCTCTAATGAAAGAGAACAGTAAAATTCTCGTAAAAGCAATAATGAAACCGGTAATACTCCATTTGTTACTAAAATGGTTTTTTGAGGATGATTCTTTCTCGCTTAGTTGTGTATGTAATCGATATTAAACATGAGGTAGAGGCAATCAGGGTGAGATTAGCCGTGGAATTTACCTTCCCACACAGCGGCCACCCACAGGCTATTCTCTAATGATTGATGAGCTGAACAAAGTGGACCAACCACTTTTAAGTCTTTATATCAAATGTTATCCTGATTGATTTGAAATTAATTGTAATTCAAGTTATAAACATTTAATTACATACACTACATTTAAGGATATTTGGAGATCGAAGAAAACGAATATATATAACAACATATATAAGCTCTTCCAGATGAATGGAAGGAATCAATTATCGTACCAATTTATAAGAAAGATAAAACTGATTGCAACAACTACAGGGGCATCTCATTACTTTCAACTTCGTACAAAATTCTAACAAACAGACTTACTCCCTATATTGATGACATTCTAGGAGATCACCAATGTGGATTTAGAAGAAACTGGTCTACAACAGATCAGATTTTTAGTATAAGACAGATTTTAGAAAAGAAATTGGAATATAATGGTACTGTACATCAAATATATGTAGACTTCAAAAAAAGCATATGATTCAATTAAGAGGGAGAAGTTATATAGTATCCTGCTGGAGTTCGGAATTCCTATAAAGTTAGTTAAACTTATACGAATGTGTCTAAATGGCACAAAGAGTAGGGTGCGTGTAGGCAAACAGTTTTCGGACACTTTTAAAATCCAGAATGGGTTCAAGCAAGGAGATGCACTATCTCCTCTACTATTTAATTTTGTACTAGAGCATGCCATTAAATCTTTAGAGAATGAGGAAGGCTTACAACTCAATGGTATTAATAAGCTGTTAGTTTATGCTGATGCTGTAGTACTATTGGCCGATAGCGAGGATATACTAAAGGACAACATGCACACACTATTGAGTAACACTATGAAATTAGGACTGGAAGTAAATAAAACTAAATATATAGTCACACGTAGAAATACATTATATAATGGAAATGGACAGCTAATGACAAATGAGGGAAATTTTGAGGAAGTGGCTGAATTCAAATACCTAGGAAAAATAATCACAAACAGGAATGAGATGCACAAAGAAATTAAACATAGACTCAATTCTGGAAATATGTGCTATTATGCATTGCAGAGACTTTTGATGTCCCAACTCCTTTAAAAAAATGTTAAATTGAAAATATATAAAACTATTATTCTACCAGTTATATTATATTTGTGCGAAACATGGACTCTTACTTTAAGGGAGGAAAGGAGATTACGAGTATTTTAGAATGAAGTTCTTAGGAAAATTTTTGGACCAAAGAGAGATGAACAGACAGGTGAATGGAGAAGACTGAATAACAGTGAATTACATGGTCTCTATCGGAAGCCAGATATAATGAGAACAGTTAAGTCTCGAAGACGCGACGGGCAGGACATGTGGCACGAATAGGGAATGAAAGACGAGCATGGAAGCTTCTTGTAGGAAAACCTGTAAGAAAACGCCCAGTTGGTAGACCGAAAATGAGGTGGGAGAATAACATTAACTATGATTTCAGGGAAGTAGATTATACTGGGTATTATTGGAAAACATTGGCTCAGGATAGGCATATATGGAAAGCTTATGTTCCCGCGGCCATAAACCTACGGGTTCGGTAGTGCTAGTGAGTTAGTTAGTTATATGTAAGGATGTTTGGAGATGGAAGAAAATGAATATACAGGGTGTAACAGGACCTAACCGACAAAATGATAGGGATGATAGGCCATGCAGAGAGGATAATTTTAGTGAAGGAACATATAGACGCAAACACGTCGTTTAGGAGTTATGCGCAGATGAAGGTCTTCAGACGTAGGCCTAAGGGTCGGAATTGAATACAAACAATGGTACACGTATAGTTTTATTGAAAAAATACATGTTTTTACAGTAAGTGTTCAAACAGCCGATCCTTTGCCTCATTGCATGTTTGATATCAGGCCGATCATGGCAGGATTCTTTTTGACGTCGTCAAAACACTTATTGTTTGAACACTTATTGTAGAAACATGTCTTTTTCAATAAAATTATACGTGTACAATTGTTTGTATTTAATTCCGACCCTTACGGGTGAACACCTTCACCTGCGCATAACTCATAAACGACGTGTTTGCGGCTATATGTTCCTTCACAAAAAATGATCCTCTCTGCATGACCTATCACCCATACCATATTGTCGGTGAGGTCCTGTTACACCCTGTGTATATCCATCCATAATAATTGTGCCCGAAGGCAGGTCTTTCATTGCAATCATAGCATTTTTATGCTATGCTTTACAGCTTTACTACTAGGGAGTTATAGGTGTTGGTAGTTTCCCGTTGCTTTAACCCTGTATATATATATATATATATATATATATATATATATATATATGGTATGATAAGAAAAATAAATGCCTGGACGGGATTCGAACCCGGATCTCTGAGTCTGTACCTCAGCGTGATATCCATTACACTACCAGGCGAATCCAATTCAAACACTTATTTTTCTTATATATGTATTATATTCTCCATTATTACTAGATGTCGCGAGAACTCGGTCTTCACTGCCATCTAGTAGCTGACTATAACAAGTAAGCACATTAAAGATAATATTTATTTTACTTTATAGCAGTGACGCTTTATCGATGTTATAATTAAATGTTTAACATTGAGCAATGCAAGCTTAATATGGTATGATAAGAAAAATAAATGCCTGGACGGGATTCGAACCCGGATCTCTGAGTCTGTACCTCAGCGTGATATCCATTACACTACCAGGCGAATCCAATTCAAACATTTATTTTTCTTATATATGTATTATATTCTCCATTATTACTAGATGTCGCGAGAACTCGGTCTTCACTGCCATCTAGTAGCTGACTATAACAAGTAAGCAAATTAAAGAGAATATTTATTTTACTTTATAGCAGTGACGCTTTATCGATGTTATAATTAAATGTTTAACATTGAGCAATGCAAGCTTAATATGGTATGATAAGAAAAATAAATGCCTGGACGGGATTCGAACCCGGATCTCTGAGTCTGTACCTCAGCGTGATATCCATTACACTACCAGGCGAATCCAATTCAAACACTTATTTTTCTTATATATGTATTATATTCTCCATTATTACTAGATGTCGCGAGAACTCGGTCTTCACTGCCATCTAGTAGCTGACTATAACAAGTAAGCAAATTAAAGAGAATATTTATTTTACTTTATAGCAGTGTGACGCTTTATCGATGTTATAATTAAATGTTTAACATTGAGCAATGCAAGCTTAATATGGTATGATAAGAAAAATAAATGCCTGGACGGGATTCGAACCCGGATCTCTGAGTCTGTACCTCAGCGTGATATCCTTTACACTACCAGGCGAATCCAATTCAAACACTTATTTTTCTTATATATGTATTATATTCTCCATTATTACTAGATGTCGCGAGAACTCGGTCTTCACTGCCATCTAGTAGCTGACTATAACAAGTAAGCACATTAAAGAGAATATTTATTTTACTTTATAGCAGTGACGCTTTATCGATGTTATAATTAAATGTTTAACATTGAGCAATGCAAGCTTAATATGGTATGATAAGAAAAATAAATGCCTGGACGGGATTCGAACCCGGATCTCTGAGTCTGTACCTCAGCGTGATATCCTTTACACTACCAGGCGAATCCAATTCAAACACTTATTTTTCTTATATATGTATTATATTCTCCATTATTACTAGATGTCGCGAGAACTCGGTCTTCACTGCCATCTAGTAGCTGACTATAACAAGTAAGCAAATTAAAGAGAATATTTATTTTACTTTATAGCAGTGACGCTTTATATATATATATATATATATATATATATATAATATATATATATCTGTGTGTGTGTGTGTGTGACATGAGAAAAGAAAAAATGCTTGAGTCAGTATTGGTTAAAACGCTAACGTGTAGAGTTATAGATCTCGAGTTCAAAACCCGACTCAGGCATTTATTTTTCTTTTCATATCCTAATTAGCCTTAATTGCTAAATGTAAACAAAATAGTTATAACATCTAGCCTATACATATTTTTTCTAACACTGTAGATTCCTGAATAATGGAAAACAATTATTGTAGAGAATTTGGGATCAATTTTGGCAATATATTGTAGGTTACTGCTAATAATGATAAAAAGTTCAATGATTATACAAGTACTATTGCAGTGGCATAGCTCATTGTTGACCCTTAGCCTCTCCTTTGTTAGGAGTTACTAGACCAAGTTAATTTAGTTACACTCATTATCTCACAGATGTCGTGAATGTTAAACAGTCGACATACTGACCCAACGAGACATCTAGCAGACAACTGAGATATTAGTAGAAGAGCCGGTCAGTAAGTTTTGCATAGAGGCATTTTTATTCAGGCTTCAGGATCTTTTACGAATCTGAAAATCTTCAGACTCGGGACCCACGGCTTAAAGTCCCTCCCGGATGACCTCTCATTGGATTTTTCTATCCTGAGCTATGGAGCATAATCACAAGTCCAACACGCTGCTATGAAAATTAATATTCATTGTAAAATTTTTAGAACTTTATTTTCAATGTTAGTACATCTTCTAATATATAAAAATGAATGTTGGTTTGTTTGTTCGTACTTTATGCACGGCCATACTGTTGATCCGATTGTGATGGGGCTTTTTGCAAAATGTTCAGGAGATTCCCGGGATGAACATTGGCTATAAAATAGTTTTTAATTACTTAACCTCTTCACCCTTAAAATTCACCCTTCATAGTGAAAAACGTGAAATAAAGTCCCTATTTTGACGCTGAAATGGCTTACGCTGCCTAAAGCCATAACAAATACACCGGATTAATGTACACAGAATTGAACACCTCAAAAAACGATACAAAAAAGTCCGCGACAGCATATGTTTATCTTCTACGGATAACTCACAATAACCATTTTTGTCTTTCATTGATGCCAAGAAGATCGGGATAAATAGATTACTGGGCAAGCGTGCTCTATCATACCGTTCATCCGATTGTGATTGGGCTTTTTGCAAAATGTTCAGGATTTTCCCGGGAAGGTTATAGGCGATAAGATAGTTTTAATGCTCAAGCCCTTACCCTTTGTAGGGAAAACGTGAAAAAATCGCATTTTGTACGTTTATGGCTTACGCTGCCTAAACTATAACACATGACCAAATTAATGTACCAAATTTATCTACTAATTTTGTACAGAGGATTGTGTGGATTAGGTGTGTATTCATTGAGAATCAGGTTGTTGTTGATTTCTCTTAGGATTGCGATTTCCTCCAGTATATTTATTGTCGTTGGAATGTTTTCTCTATGTACTATTGTGAGGGTGTTATCGATGTTATGCATATGGTGTCCAGCTTGAATTACATGTTTTGCGTAACTTGGTTTTCCTCCATTGTAAATGAAATCTCTGAAATGTTGAAGCTTCTGTTAGTCTTCCCAATATAGAATTTATTGCAGTCTGTACATGTTAATTTGTAGATGCCTTTATTGTCGAATTCATCTATTTCTTCGATGCTGTCAATCCTCTATACAAAATTCTCACAACCAAGTCAGTGCTTCAACAAGGGTCAACAAGAACGGACCTAGTGCATTCTGCTGATGATGGGACTAGTCCCGACAGGCCTACAGAGTTTTAAAAGAACTTAAGTTGAGGAGACGGACCTACAAGGTAACTATAGTTTTTAACCGTACATTATATAGTAAGTAATTTTATATTTTTATGACTAAATTTTTAAGTGCCTCAAACCTTGTTCATTATGTCTAAATTCCGTAGCTTTAGCCATAACCAATATTATAAAATTTAAAGGCTACCATTGCTATGATAGTTGACATTCCTTTTGAACTCGAACATGATTTTACATCGCGTTAAACCGAGTACTCTGTAAGATTTGGAATAATATGTGTGTTTCCATTTAACGCGACTCTGAAGTCTATAACTCAGTCGTATGGAAGTGATGCACACAAATCATGACTAAGTTTGATTACAACTCAGTAAACCAGAATGAGCAGGTACAAAGAGGGGGCGAGTATGTTTGGAAAATTAGGCTCATTTGTCACAGTAAGAGTGCGTAAGACAGACACAACTTGCTCTTTAGGGCGTTGTCTTGACAAGTGCTCCCGCCCTATGTTGATGGCATTTCTAATATGGAAGTACTAACAACTCATAAATCCCATCGAGAATATGAAGACCTTAAACTGA
This sequence comes from Diploptera punctata, assembly GCA_030220185.1. Classification (NCBI taxonomy): domain Eukaryota; kingdom Metazoa; phylum Arthropoda; class Insecta; order Blattodea; family Blaberidae; genus Diploptera; species Diploptera punctata. Next base: position 853,988 of record JASPKZ010000039.1, on the reverse strand, counting down.
AAGACATACTAAATATCAAAATATTAACAAATAAAGTTTTTACGTATATTTATGAGTTTTAACCAAATTTGTATAATATTATTTTGTAACTTTACTGTAACATGTACAATTCTATCAACATCTATACTTTCTTGAAACATTTGGTGTAGCAACATGCCTACTCCAGATTGTGCTACAGACACTCGTTTACAAATTTGACGAAACGGACCTATTAGGTAACACAATTTCTTCTTTCTTCTTCTTCCTTCCAAGTATTAGGCCAAGGCCTGTTACGATCCTATAGAAAATTTTCCCTCCCCGGGAAATTCTCATATAAGACTTGAAAGCATAATAATAGTCCCTTCGATTGGTTGCTGGCCAAAGGAAGGCAAGACCAGTGATGGGGCTGCCATCTTATAGCCTCTGGTCAGGCTTTTCTGGAGAAGAAAAGAAAATAAGGGAAAGAAGAAATGGAAGAAAGGAAAGACTCCCTAGCCCTCAGATGCCCTAATAGCGTCGGGGTCGAAAAAACAAGAGTTAACCAAGAGAGGTTAGATAGTAAAGTTAAAAGAGTGCAAAACACAAGTAAGTGGAAGAAATGTTTTGCTCAGCTTGGGCACCTTGTGGTCGCCATCCACATATCCCCTAGATGAGGACCCCTGAGGGTGGTAACACAATTTTATAATTTTATATTGTAATTTTAATTTTTAATGATGACAATGAAAAATGACCCTTTGTTATTTTTGAATATAACTGACTACATATTTCAATTCCTTCTGGATTTTTTCGTGTTGAGACTTTTTAACAATTTTAGGGTTAATAAATTCTATCTTCAAGCCACAGTTAGTCCAAAAGCATTCAAGATTAAAAGTGTATAAAACACTGGTTCTTCCAACTCTTTTGTATGGTAGCGAAGTATGGACGTTGAAACAGAAGGATATACAGAGACTTAGATCTGCTGAAATGAGATATCTTCGGAGGACTGCAGGATACACACTACTAGATCACAAAAAAAATGAAGACATCTTAGAAGAATTACACATGGAATCTTTAGAAAACAAATTTCTGATTATAAGTCAAGATGGACACAACATGTTCATCGAATGGAAGATCACAGAATACCCAAACAAATGTTAAGATATCAACCTGCAGGAAGAAGAAGACCAGGACGTCCACTCAAAAAACTTTTGGATGGTGTTTCTCTTGAGGCCGAAACAGGTCAACAAATGGCCTAAATTCGTGAATGTACTATGATGATGATGATGATGATGATGATATAACTGACTACTGGAATCTTATATCGCAGAAGTGTGTAATTTTTCATGGATCAGAACTATATCGATTCAAATCATATCAAACTCTAACCAAACTCTAAAGTTATCTGTACATAAATTCTAATCTATTCACATTATTAACTGTTAGGTCAGAAGACAACCATTAGACAAATCATTTAAAATAACGAGAATCTATTCTCGAATTACTTAGTAATATATAAATATATTTATAAATATTAACTTTTGCAACAGAACATGACACTGGCAGAGGAAAGACGGATGCCGCAGAATTCTTTGAAACTTTCTCTCTATTCATAAAAAGAATATTGGTTTGAGCGAGATGTTATGTACAGATAAATAATTCAAATAAGTATTGATTTTTTAACCACGAGCGCCATTGATTCGAAATGTATAGAAGTTCTAGTGATGTCCTTATAGGAAAAATCAGGCAACAAGGCGATAAGTAATAAGCAGGGAATAATGGGAAAATTTCTGAAACCTTGGGATTACAAACACAATAGAAAAGACTATCATCAATGACATCCTGCAAGCACTTGTCTTAAACTAGCAGGTATAGCTGGACAATGCTATATTGAAGGGGTTGTTTGCCTAGTCCACTTCATTACATACGTTATGTTAAAATGGCTTTATTGAAAGTGTAGAAAAGAAAGTAATACTAGTCGTACATACAGAATTATAGAAATGATCAAAATACAGTGAAACCTGTCTTAGCCGGAACCTTTATAAGAAGGAAACCTGTAGAGACCGAAAAAAATCTTCAGAACGGTACGATTTTATTTGTAAAATCGTCCTGTATAAGCCGGATACCTTAAATATGCGGAACCGGAATGGTTTTTAAAGTACCAATAATTAATTTTTACCTCAGTAAGACGGAAAATTATTGTTAAGCACGTTCTAATTACACTATTAATGGCCACACGTGAAAATTCTGCATATGACGCTTTCTGCATTATATCGTTTTACCTTCTTGTGTTGTCATTGTATTGCGGGGATATCCTTGCTTATGTGTGACAGCGAGGAGTCCCTCTCTTTTCCTTGCCTGCTTACGTAACCTGCGAGGGAGTTGGTAAACTCTTCAGTCCTCCTGTAGTTGAGTTCCTTCTCGTTTTTGTGTAATAAAGTTGTTTTGTATTGCCGTGCAATCTGTACTGTGTTACATATACCATTTTTCTGTATTTCTCTCCAATACGTTATGTCTTTAAAGCGTGCGTGTAAAACCCGTACACTGTGTGAGAAAATTCTAGCTTGTAATTTGGGAACCCTTTATAAGAAGGAAAACTGCCAAGACGGAAATATATTTAAGGAGCCGTCATGTTCCTTCATAGACAGGTTTTACTGTATTAGAGAAGATACAAAAGAAATAATGAGTGATCTAATGGGTTTAATTAGATATTTGTGGTCAAAATTTAATGAAAATGCATATAAATGACCAAATAGAACAAAACTGTCCTTAACCCTTAAATTGGCTAAACACAATTTTCTTCTGTTAGTTATTTGATTGTGGCGGACCGCAGTGAAAACGGAATCTTGTGTAACTGTTATTATTATGTATATTGTATAATTAGATGCACATTTAAATGGTATCTTTTTGTTCATTTTATTCTAATTTATTTAAAATATTAAATTAATTAAACCAGCCGTTGTATCCAAAAGGATACATTACGAATTTAAGGGTTAAGCAGAAAAAAATACAAAATAAAACGCACTTAGAAAATATATCTTAAAACGCACCATTTTTCATTAAAATTTTTATGATTTATAAGAAAAAATCTTCATCAAAATCTTCCTCCTACATATGACAAAAATGTACATACTTCAACCTCCGGAACAAACCACAACTGTTTGACTGATCTCATGATATTCCATATTACAAATACGCCAAAGTTTTCCTTAAACTAGTTTTGTTAATTCATAATGGTATCCATCCATAGTAATTCTGCCCGAAGGCAGGTCCTTCACTGCAATCATAGCATTTTCATGCTATGCTTGCAGCTTTACTAAGGAAATGTAGGTGTGGTAGCTTCCCGTTGCTTTTCACACCGGTGAAGGATCATGATGACGATGATAATGACAAGGATGATGATGATGATGATGGTGGTGGCCATATGATTTCGGGGACCGTTTGGGCCTTAAGGTTTTCCTGACATTTGTCTTACAGATGAGGAAAAACCCCGATAAAAACGTCACCCAGAAAAACTGCCCCGACCGGGGATCGAACCCGAGCCCGCTGCGTGACAAGTTAGCACGCTACCTCGAGACCACAGCGGTGGACATAATGGTATAATATTTAATATTATTGCCTTAGAGGGTGTCATCCACAGAATACAATAATTTTGTTGCATCAATGGTAGATTTTTACGACCTGACATATCATCTTACAGAGAAACAAATTACAATCTTCATTCTGCCTAGATATTTCTTAGTAAAGATTTCGACAGTATTTTTATCTGGTCTCACTTGAACTAATTTCCTCATTAATCTTCCTCACATCTTCTCTTATCCCATCCATCTCAGCATTAGTAGAGCCACCCGCCTTTTCCCTCTTCAAGTTAGACTGCATAATCTTCTTTGGTATAGGCCTATAATTGGAATTCATTATCTAAACATTCACGGCACATCTCATTGGATTTGTTTTAATTGAATATATATGTATATGTTAGCAGATAAAGGGCACAAGGAAAGAACCAAATAAGTAACTTTTTGTCGAAATGGAGTTTGAGGTGTCATTAGATTCTCCATAGAAAGCACTATCATTCAGAAGTGTGAAACATTAACAGATGCAGTTTAGTCAAGGGTTTATTTACCTCCAAAGTTTGGCATTCGGGTAAAGTATGTAGGTTGTATAACTAAAAGTAAGTTTCCTAGATTTCAAGGAAAAAAATAACATCATCATCATCATCATCATCCGGTATCATGGCAGCTGCCGCCGTCTTCCGGAAACCAAACGCCATTCCTCTCTGTCCATCCAATGATCTTGCTCCAATCCTCTGATATTCATAGCTGCTTGTACCACTTCTATCCAAGTTTTCTTCGGTCTTCCTCTTTTTCTCCTTTCCATTGGGATCCATTCCATAACAATTTTAGGCAATCTTTGCTGTGGCATTCTTTTGACATGGCCATACCACTGTAATATTTTCTTTTCTATAATGTCCGGCTCCTCTTGTGCACCCATAATTTCCTGACGTTATTGGAAGTTATCACTGTACTGTTTAATAAAATAATAAATGGCGAAGAAGTGCCAGAAGAGTGGAAAATCGCTATTATAACATCGATACATAAGAAGGGAGACAAGAGAAAATGTGAAAATTATAGAGGCATATCACTAATAAGTACATTAAGTAGAATATATGGACGTATACTAATTAAATTATTGATTTAGAATATCAGGATAGAGAAATGGAAGAACAATCTGGTTTTAGAAGTGGTAGGTCATGCACAGATAATATATTTTGCATAACACAAAAGTAACATAGGCCTACCTGTTTTCTTTTCCTTATTCTCCATGTACCAATGACTACTGCACAGTAGGTCTAAGTAATAATGACTACGAATTTATAATTTTAGTACAAGGAACTGACTTCCGGAAATGTAGGTTTAAACCTTACGAGGGGTTCTATCAGCTGTATTATTTGATATGTTATATTGGAAGCAGCTATTAACAAGTGGAATCCAAGCGCGACAGGCCTAGAAGGCCCTTGGCCTATCAGTCGGCTGCTGGCCTCACGTCCACATATGTTAATCATAGAGATAGACGATCATAAGTCAGTGTGAATGTGACATGTAAAACCGGATATTTATCCCCATATAATAATAATAACGGGTTTTTATTTAATATGTAAATATAATTATATTTATTTCTAGAAACAATGGAAATAAGATTGATTTAGAGAATTCAATTTTTTTATAAGTATATATAAAAAATTCAAACTGGTCAATATAAACTGTTAATACAGTTAGATGTATTTCTAACTGATTTAATATGTGTAAAAATACTTTATATATTTGAATTAATATTTTTATAGATAAATAAATGGGATTGGACGAATTGGATGGGAGTCAGCCAGTAGTACTCCTTCCTTTTCAGTTGGGCCAATCAGAACTTCCAGATTATAACAGAAATGAAATGGGAATAAAAAGAAGGCTACAATAATTGAAAGAGGTTGGACGTGTAAAATAATGAGTCATCGAAAAATAAGATAATTACTGTCCATTTCTTGATATTAGTTGACAAAATGGTGTCAAAGTTATGGAAAATAATATTGTAGTATAAATTTAATTCATATGGAGTATAAATAATCCATAAAGTGAAAATAAAGTGTTAGTGAAAAATTGACCGTTGGAAATAGTCATGATTGCTTATACTTACTTACTCACTGGCACTATCGAACCCGTAGGTTCATGGCCGCGCGGACATAAGCTCTCCATACATCCCTATCCTGAGCTAATGATTTCCAATCATTCCCTGTATAATCTAGTTCCCTCAAATCATAGTTAATGTTGTTCTCCCACCTCATTCTTGGTCTGCCAACTGGGCGTTATCCCTCTGGTTTTCCTACAAGAAGCTTCCATGCACGTCTTTCATTCCCCCACACGCGAAACATGTCCTGCCCATCGCAGTCTACGAGACTTAACTGTTCTTATTATATCTGGCTTCCTATAAAGACCATGTAGTTCATTGTTATGTAGTCTTCTCCATTCACCTGTCTGTTCATCTCTCTTTGGTCCAAAAATTTTCCTAAGAACTTTATTCTCAAATACTCGTAATCTCCTTTCCTCCCTTTAAGTAAGAGTCCATGTTTCGCACCCATATAATATAACTGGTAGAATAATAGTTTTATATATTTTCAGCTTAACGTTTTCTGAAAGGAGTTGGGACATCAAAAGTCTCTGCAATGCATAATAGCAGGCATTTCCAGAATTGAGCCTATGTTTAATTTCTTTGTGCATCTCATTCCTATTTGTGATTATTGTTCCTAGGTATTTGAATTCAGCCACTTCCTCAAAATTTCCCTCATTTGTCATTAGCTGGCCATTTCCATTATATACTGAATTTCATATATGAAGTAATAATCTTCTACAAGTGAAATTTATTAATTTAAGCCGGAATATTTTAAATTATTGACCATTTACAAGATTCATCTAAACAGAAGTGAAAACTTTAATAAAATAACATTTAGTTTAACTGTTAACAAAGTGTTGTTTTTTGTTTATCTAAGAAACTTTCCCCCATTCCCCTGAAGGGAGTCATCAGTGTCATGGCAAATAACAATGATCTAAATTATTACAATCATATATCCACAACGTGGGACATCACATCCAACACCCATATTTACATGTGGTCAGCACGTCACGTCCCCCAGCCGTTATAGCTGGTCTTCTCAACCTAGAGTCGCTACTTATTGTAGCTACCCAAATGCTTCAAGATGCTGGGTTGGCATCGGTCTCATACTGACCGACATTTCATGAGAAAATGTCTTCCCCATGGGGACTCAAACCAGCGCAAGTTCCCTAGCTCTGCGCCTTAACCATTCGGCTGAATTGTACGTATAGCAAGATATTAGTTACTAGAGGATGGAAGAAGAACACCTGGAAGATAAAAAAAATAGATGGAGGTTCTCTTAATTCTGGATGGAACTTCTAATGAATCTAAAACAAAGAGAATAAGAAGAATAATATTATAAATTGTTTATTTTATTCACATGAAGAAAATACATTGAAATGAAGTAAAACATTATTTAACGAACATGTAATTAAGTTATGTATGTATATATATATATCTAAAAGAGAGAAGAAAATTGCACTGTCCAATTCTCTTATTTAAGATCCTACATACCTCGATTCCCAATTATTTATCATCCCGCTTCCAGTATCTATCCTCAAACCATAACTTAAACACAAGATCACATATAATCTTTTGCTTAATATACCGCAACACATGACATCACATCACTCCATGTCATATACCATCTTCACTTCTCGCAACTGGAATTCCCTACCACAAGAAATGAGGGGCTGCCGGACATTGGCATCTTTTAAAAGAAATCTAAATTTATATTTGCTCTAACGTCGATTTCATTATTACCCAGTGTAAGGTACATATATTAATTGGTGTTTCTCGTATAATGTATGATGTTTATATTACTATATTATTATTATTATTATTATTATTATTATTATTATTATTATTATTATTATTATTATTATTATTATTATTATTATTATTATTATTATTATTATTATTATTATTATTATTATTATTATTATTATTATTATTATCATTATTATTATTATTATTATTAGTATTATTATATTAATATTATTATTATTTCGTAAGTATTATTATTGTTGTTATCGTATAAATGTTTGTTTGTACATGAAATATACATTCCTACATTTAATGTATCTTTAACTGTTTGTAATTAGTATTGTGTATATCTATATTTGTCAGATATTTATTTGTATTTGTGCTGGTTGAGTGGAAGAGAAGGCATTATGGCCTTAACTCTTCTAGAATAAACAAAACACTTATTATTATTATTGTTATTATTATTTTTATTATTAATTATTATTATTATTATTATTATTATTATTACATTTTTTCTTTTCTATTTGCCGCTAATACTAAAAACGTATTTTTTCAATACAAACCTATTTTTCTCCCCAATATTCTATATAATTTAACATTGTGTAATATAATTAAAATTGTAATTTTTCTAATACAAACTAATAATGCATATTCTTGTAAAGTGTTTAGTTTATTATTCTAAAGCCATTCTAATATAGTTATAATAAGTTATTGTTTTAATAATTGCATTTATTCTCCATTATTTTGGCAGTCAGATCACAATTATTGCAATGTTATATTTATATACCACAGATATCCAATTTGACTCTAAAATAAATTATATAAAAGCATATAGCTATAAATATAATTATGTTACAAGAGGAAGCATAAAATAAATTAATTTTGTTGCACATTTTAATCCAGATTGCATTGCGGTGTCAGTAATAATATAGTGATTCTAGTTTATCGGATTAAAATATTAGCAAGCAGACATTATAAATAACGTAAATGCATTCCCTCAGGTTATGGGACATGATTACAGTATAGTTATTTTCATTTGCTAACTGACCCAGTTCTTAATACGAAACATTCCCAAGTTTTTAGTACCAAGCAAATTGCTATGTCTGAATGTTGGCACACTTTAATATGTCTGAAACTAGGGATGTAAACTTTATTTAACAAAATATGGTTTGTTCTAAGCAAGTAAGACACTTACTAGTTACTCCATAGAGACTCGTTTAACTGTAAATTAAAAACAAATATAGGGAATATAATGCTCCTTTAAATAAATAGGAAGCATTATGGAAGTAGATTAAGAGTTAAAAGATATTTGTGACATCTCGACGTAATTAGGTTAATAGATTAAATTACTATACTTCATTCCATTAACTAGGTTTAACCTCTCTTTTTACACGCTTTTATATCAGCTTGACCTGTATCTATCCATCTATTTATCTATGTAACGGAATCTTTCAACGCGAATTTCACCCACTTAAAAACATTGGATCGACTTGAAACGTTGTATACTTGGAAAGGACCCGTGAGAATACAATATTTTCATATTTGTTTCTAAAATCCTGGCCAGAATCGTCAGATAATAAAAAAGTGTCTTTGTATCTATGTAACGGAATCTTTGAGCACGATTTTCACCCACTTAGAAACATTGGATCACTTGAAACTTTGTATACTTGTAAAGGACCCGTGACAATACAATAATTTCATATTTTGTTTGTAAAATCCTGGCCAGAATCATCAGAAAATCAAAAAAATTAAATATGGTATAATACGTTGCGGACTTGTCGAGTTTTTAGTCAATCGTTGTAAGAGGTCTGTTGGTAGAGCGGTGAACTCTAGTGGTATATAATTTCAGTAATCCATATGTCGCTGGTTCAAATCCGGCTGGGAGGTTTTTCTTTTAGAAGAGTATTACTTTTAGCTCATACTACAATAGTATCGAATTTAAAGATATTTACATTGTTATCTTATTCTGTAAAATATTAAAACTAAAAAATAAAAAAATAAGCGTGGGGTGCTTTTCATGATTTTTACATTTTCTTCTTAGAGACTTTATTTTTACCAATATCTGTTTATTATGAAATATATTAATTGATAAATAGCACCCCACGCTTTTGATGGTAAAATTATTTATCCCAAGCGTGTTGGAAATTAAAATTATTTTTTTATTTTTTTAGTTCGGTTTTCTAATAAAGCGTGTTGTTTTAGTTTTTTAAAACTATTATTTATTTCACGCTTTATATTAGCTTAACCCATATCTGTCTACGTAACGGAATATTTCAACACGATTTTCACCCTTTTAACAACATTGGATCGGCTTAAAACTTTGTATACTTGTAAAGGACCAATGGCAATACAATAATTTCATAAATGTTTTCTAAGATCCTGGCCAGGATCATCAGGACATCAAAAAAATAAAGACCGGTATAATATGTTGCGGACGTATCGACTTTTTTTAGTCCATCGTTGTAAGAAATTAATATTATATCCCCTGGTAGCTCAGTTGGTAGAGCGATGGACTGCAGTGGTATATAATTTCAGTAATCCATAAGTCGCTGGTTCAAATTGTTTTATTTATATACAGATTTTCAATGTTTACACATCTTTCTGAGCATAAAGTTTTACTTTCCTCCTCCACTTGTCCCGATACGTTCAATCCATGGCCTCTGGTCCTCTTATTCTCATTCCAGTTCTTATTTCTTGCATGCAAGCGTTTGAGTTTTTCCTTTCTTTCTTCTTCCAGGTGGACACTATTACAATGTTTTTTTTTGGCTTAACCTTTCATGTGGCATTCCTAATATATGTTCATACCAATTTAATCGTATTTACCGGCAATCTAATATTAAATATTTAATGTTAATTGTTTTCTCGTATGACTTTATTTATTTATTTATTTATTAATTTTGAACATCATGCTGCTCTCCTCATGAACTCCATTTCCATGACATAAGTTTGTGTTCTAATACTTTGTTGAATGATGAAGATCTGTTACAATTGGCTGCTTACAAACTAAATGCAATATGTAGCGATTATAATTTTAAAATTTCAATAAGTAAAACAAAAGTAATGGCATTTTGTGGAAGAAATACTCTGCGTGCAAAAATAGTAATTAGAGACGAAATTATTGAACAAGTATCCCACTTTAAATATTTAGGATGTGACATCAGCTATGGGTATGATAAAGATATTGAACACAAAACACATCAGTTTCAAGCTATTTGTGGTACAATAAATTGAACATTGAATAATAAAGCCCACAAACAAACAAAATTAAAATTTTATAAAACAATGCTGTCCCTGTCCTTTTGTATGGGAGTGAATTTTGGATTACCACTACCAAACAAGAAAGTAAAATCCAAGCAGCCGAGATGAAATTTTTAAAAAGAGTAGAAGGCTGCACTAGAATGGACCAGATAAGAAACGATGATATCCGTGAAGAACTGCAGATCTACTCCATAAAAGAAAATAAATTTAACAACAAGATACAGTGGAAAGAACATGTAGAAAGAATGGAAGAAAGTAGATTACCAAATAAAATCTTCCATTATTTTCCAAGAGGAAGAAGAGATGTCGGACGTCCTCGGAAGAGATGGTCTTAGATCTATTAGTGAAGACGGAACAGGCAACTCTTGCCTAAACCAGGAAGTGAAGATGAAGATGATGATATTTTGTTGAATTTGCATGCTTCAGATCCATATGTCACAGCAGTTCTCACTGTTGAATTATATATTTGTAACTTATTTCTCCTGATTATGTCTACTGCGATAATTGTATGATATGCACTCACCTTTACGTAGTGCAGTGTGATAGCGTAGTGTTTAGTCACTGGTCTAGGGTGCATGGATTGTTTGTTCTATTCCTTGTCTGGTAAACGTACGGCACAAAGCAGTTGTACCAAGGTACAGTGCCTATGGGCTAGTAAGTACCCGCCCTGACTCTCCTTAATCGGATTTCCTGCATTACTTGTGTATTTTAGTAGGCAACCAGTGTATAAATGAGCACACTTCAAGGAAATAAATCGCATCCTTGGCCTGAATAAATGAGTGCCATCGATATTCTCTCGTTGAGTAACGGCTTTAAATTAAAGGGGAGATGCTGAATGAAAATCAAATGATACATAAGCGATTCTTTTAGAGTAGTTTACTTTTTCATTTCGTAAGAGTCATCTATTGGTCGTCATTGGTTTAAATTTGTCATTACCCCATCATTCTTCCCTTATTTTGTTCCACCTAAAAGAATCTATTGTGTCTCTCGGTCAATACATTTCCTTTTCTGATATATTACGTATTTTTAATTATTATTAATTTATTTATTTAAAAGTTGTGTGAACCACATTCTGGAGTTAATCGCCCAGAAAACAAAAACAACTTTACAAATAAAAATCAAGTAATGTTGTCAAATATTGAGGAGGCGATTCGAAACAAGTTTTATCTCTGCTTCTGGAATGATACTAGCAGTTATTCAGGAGGCTTTCCAAATATGTTTCACCTTCTGCATCTGGAATGGAACAAGCATATATTCAGGAGGCCTTTCGAAACATGTTTCACCTTCTGCATCTGGAATGGAACAAGCATATATTCAGGAGGCCTTTCGAAACATGTTTCACCTTCTGCAGCTGGGATGGAATAGCCGTTATTCAGGAGGCCTTTCGAAACATGTTTCATCTTCTGCATCTGGAATGGAACAAGCAGATATTCAGGAAGCCTTTCGAAACATGTTTCATCTTCTGCATCTGGAATGGAACAAGCAGATATTCAGGAGGCCTTTCGAAACATGTTTCACCTTCTTCATCTGGAATGGAACAAGCAGATATTCAGGAGGCCTTTCGAAACATGTTTCATCTTCTGCAGCTGGGATGGAATAGCCGTTATTCAGGAGGCCTTTCGAAACATGTTTCATCTTCTGCATCTGGAATGGAACAAGCAGATATTCAGGAAGCCTTTCGAAACATGTTTCATCTTCTGCATCTGGAATGGAACAAGCAGATATTCAGGAGGCCTTTCGAAACATGTTTCACCTTCTTCATCTGGAATGGAACAAGCAGATATTCAGGAGGCCTTTCGAAACATGTTTCACCTTCTGCATCTGGAATGGAACAAGCATATATTCAGGAGGCCTTTCGAAACATGTTTCATCTTCTGCAGCTGGGATGGAATAGCCGTTATTCAGGAGGCCTTTCGAAACATGTTTCATCTTCTGCATCTGGAATGGAACAAGCAGATATTCAGGAAGCCTTTCGAAACATGTTTCATCTTCTGCATCTGGAATGGAACAAGCAGATATTCAGGAAGCCTTTCGAAACATGTTTCATCTTCTGCATCTGGAATGGAACAAGCAGATATTCAGGAGGCCTTTCGAAACATGTTTCACCTTCTTCATCTGGAATGGAACAAGCAGATATTCAGGAGGCCTTTCGAAACATGTTTCACCTTCTGCATCTGGAATGGAACAAGCATATATTCAGGAGGCCTTTCGAAACATGTTTCATCTTCTGCAGCTGGGATGGAATAGCCGTTATTCAGGAGGCCTTTCGAAACATGTTTCATCTTCTGCATCTGGAATGGAACAAGCAGATATTCAGGAGGCCTTTCGAAACATGTTTCACCTTCTGCATCTGGAATGGAACAAGCAGATATTCAGGAGGCCTTTCGAAACATGTTTCATCTTCTGCATCTGGAATGGAACAAGCAGATATTCAGGAAGCCTTTCGAAACATGTTTCATCTTCTGCATCTGGAATGGAACAAGCAGATATTCAGGAAGCCTTTCGAAACATGTTTCATCTTCTGCATCTGGAATGGAACAAGCAGATATTCAGGAAGCCTTTCGAAACATGTTTCATCTTCTGCATCTGGAATGGAACAAGCAGATATTCAGGAAGCCTTTCGAAACATGTTTCATCTTCTGCATCTGGAATGGAACAAGCAGATATTCAGAAGGCCTTTCGAAACATGTTTCATCTTCTGCATCTGGAATGGAACAAGCAGATATTCAGGAAGCCTTTCGAAACATGTTTCATCTTCTGCATCTGGAATGGAACAAGCAGATATTCAGGAAGCCTTTCGAAACATGTTTCATCTTCTGCATCTGGAATGGAACAAGCAGATATTCAGAAGGCCTTTCGAAACATGTTTCATCTTCTGCAGCTGGAATGGAATAGCCGTTATTCAGGAGACCTTTCGAAACATGTTTCATCTTCTGCATCTGGAATGGAACAAGCAGATATTCAGGAGGCCTTTCGAAACTTGTTTCATCTTCTGCATCTGGAATGGAACAAGCAGATATTCAGGAGGCCTTTCGAAACATGTTTCATCTTCAGCATCTGGAATGGTATAGCCGTTATTCAGGAGGCCTTTCGAAACATGTTTCATCTTCTGCACCTGGAATGGAATAAGCAGATATTCAGGAGGCTTTCGAAACATGTTTCATCTTCTGCATCTGGAATGGAACAAGCAGTTATTCAGGAGGCCTTTCGAAACATGTTTCATCTTCTGCATCTGGAATGGAACAAGCAGATATTCAGGAGGCCTTTCGAAACATGTTTCATCTTCTGCATCTGGAATGGAACAAACAGTTATTCAGGAGGCCTTTCGAAACATGTTTCATCTTCTGCATCTGGAATGGAACAAGCAGATATTCAGGAGGCCTTTCGAAACATGTTTCATCTTCTGCATCTGGAATGGAACAAACAGTTATTCAGGAGGCCTTTCGAAACATGTTTCATCTTCTGCATCTGGAATGGAACAAGCAGATATTCAGGAGGCCTTTCGAAACATGTTTCATCTTCTGCATCTGGAATGGTATAGCCGTTATTCAGGAGGCCTTTCGAAACATGTTTCATCTTCTGCATCTGGAATGGAATAGCCGTTATTCAGGAGACCTTTCGAAACATGTTCATCTTCTGCATCTGGAATGGAACAAGTAGATATTCAGGAGGCCTTTCGAATCATGTTTCATCTTCTGCATCTGGAATGGAGCAAGCAGATATTCAGGAGGTCTTTCGAAACATGTTTCATCTTCTGCAGGTAAAATGGAATAGCCGTTATTCAGGAGGCCTTTCGAAACATGTTTTATCTTTTGCTTCTGGAATGGAATAACCGTTATTCAGGAGGCCTTTCGAAACATGTTTCATCTTTTGCTTCTGGAATGGTACTAACAGTTAGTACCATTTTAGAAGCAGAAGTTGAAACATAAATTTCGAGAGGTCTCCTGAATATTTTACAATATTCGATTATTGAGGAAGACTGAGAGGTCAGGTATCAATTTTATATTTTGAGCTTGATTTAGTAACTACTGTGAGGGAGTAATCTTGCCCCATCTGGCGAAGTATGAGTATAGACAAACAATAGTAGTACTGCTGGTGGTATGGAAACAGTAATTTGTACAATATATATATATATATATATATATATAATACGAGTCGTGTTATAAGTAATATTGACCGTGGAATAACGACTCTTCAAATTCTAGGAATCTACTTCATATTTATGAACTCCAAGTCCATTTCTTATCCGTAAAATGAGTTTGTGATATGCTGAATGTGAGACGTAAAATGCGAGGACTATTTTAATTGAAGTCGCAAGTCTGGAATATATTGAATATCTGGGCCTTTAAATGAAACCATTTGGCACTTGGAGAAGCGGCGAACGATATAAATCCGCTGTCTCTTGCCAGACCGTCTTTATTATCTTATTTGAGATCTGCATCAGTATTGCTCCTTTGCGCATAATATAACTTTGTTAAGAATTTCATTACTTCTACCAACTTCCTCTCTTGGGGCAAATAATTAAGTCTGCTAATACAATTTCATAGTAAAAAAATACATTTTAGAAAATCATTTACATTTAAAAACTGTATCTATTAGGTCTACTATATTATTAAAAATGTTCTTCTAACTTTTATATAACCCCTCCATGGTATGTTTACCTTGTCGTGGTGGAGTGGCTTGCGTGCTTAAATGATCCTGAGAGCTATGCCGGCGGTAGCATTGCTGCCGATAGGGTTACCCATGCCGGACTGGTCGAAGGTGATAAGCCAGACGAAAAAAGTACCTTGGGCGAAAGAGTGTCGATCTTTCACCGTAAAAATACAACCGCCAAGAAATGCGGACATGGGTTCATCTGGGGTAAAATTTTCCGGAGGTCAAATAGTCCCCCATTCGGTTCTCCGGGCGGAGACAATTTCAGGGAACCCATGCCAAAGGACCAAAGAGAGATGAACAGACAGGTGAATGGAGAAGACTACATAACAATGAACTACATGGTCTTTATAGGAAGCCAGATATAATAAGAACAGTTAAGTCTCGTAGACTGCGATGGGCAGGACATGTTGCGCGTATGGGGAATGAAAGACGTGCATGGAAGCTTCTTGTAGCAAAGCCAGAGGGAAAACGCCCAGTTGGTAGACCAAGAATGAGGTGGGAGAACAACATTAACTATGATTTGAGGGAAGTAGATTATACAGGGAATGATTGGAAA
Source organism: Diploptera punctata (assembly GCA_030220185.1). Taxonomy (NCBI): domain Eukaryota; kingdom Metazoa; phylum Arthropoda; class Insecta; order Blattodea; family Blaberidae; genus Diploptera; species Diploptera punctata. The sequence continues at coordinate 838,159 of JASPKZ010000039.1, read as the reverse complement.
GCATTAGCTCAGGATAGGGATGTATGGAGAGCTTATGTCCGCGCGGTCATTAATCTACGGGTTCGATAGTGCCAGTGAGTAAGTAAGTAACTTTTATATAACAGATAAATCCTCGTAGATAATGATTATATATTTTATTCTTCTTCCTATTTGTTTTTGGACCAAAGACAGATTAACAGATATGCGAATGGACAAGACTTCATAACAATTACCTATAGTTTAGCTCTGGTTTATGTAGCCCCATTTGAGGGGTGTATGTTGTATGGTGCGATAAGAGGGGAGCGCGAGTTGCGGGTATTGCCAGCAACTACACTCAGTTTGAAAACATAATAGTTACTACACGTTGAATTTTTATCTCTACTAGTTTTGTGTTAGTGAAAACTTATGTTTTCTCATATGTTTGGAGTGTTGATTATAGAATAGTGTTTTTTTTTATAGGCGCTCATCCAGTTCGGACAAATATAATATTAGAAAATAAACCAATAGAACAAGTAGTAAGATATAACTTCCTGGGTTGCGAAATATCATACACAGCGGAAACAGATATAAATAACAAACTAAATAAGTTTATTAATATAACAGGAACACTAGAAAGAACTTTGAAAAATAAAGCCAGGAAAGACTCTAGAGTGAAATTATACAAGACAATGGCAGTGCCTTTTAGTACTTATGGATCCGAAACGTGGACAGTGACAACACAACAATCTGCCAGAATACAAGCTGCTGAAATGAAATTCCTCAGACAATAGCAGGATATCAAAGAACAGACAAAGCATAACACAGAAATAAGACAACAACTAAAAGTAGAGGAATTAAACACAACAATAGAGAAATACAGAACAAACTGGAAAGAACACTTGGCAAGGATAACTGAGAATAGAATACCAAAAGCAGCATACAACTATTCACCACGAGGAAGAAGAAGTTTGAGAAGACGAAGGAAAAGATGGAAAGAACAGCAATTTGGAGCCGGAACGGGCTGGTAAATAAGCCTAAACCGTGAAGAAGAAGAAGAAGAAGTTTTATAACAATTTATTTTATTATTATATTAATAAGAAAATGTTTTTTGTCTGATTACTACTTCCCTCCACCACTTGGCAATGCTCCCTTCTGCCATGTGCCGTAGGATTCACCAAGACGGCTACAGTTTTCAGAACTGGACTATACATAATAGTATAATGATATTGTGAAAACAAAAATTAATGTCTGAACCAGGAATCGAACCATGGACCTCTAGTGGTCCACGGTTCGATTCCTGGTTCAGACATTAATTTTTGTTTTCACAATATCATTAGAATATTATAATATGATCAATTATTGGAACTGTGTTAAAATAACAGTATTGGAAAATGTTAAATGGACTATGCCTGATCTTCATAGGAAACCAGATATAATAAGTGCAATTAAGTCTCGTAGACTGTGATGGGCAGGACATGTGGCACGAATGGGGAATGAAAGAGAAGCATGAAAGCTTCTTGTAGGAAAACAGAATGAAAACGCCAGTTGGTAGAACAAGATTGAGGCGAGAGAATAATATTAACCATGATTAATTTAATGGAACTACATTATACAGGAATGATTGGAAAACATTAGCTTAGGATAGAGATGTGTGGAGAGCTTATGGCCACGCGGCCAATAACGTACGGTTCGATAGTGTCAGTGAATTAGTTAGTTCGTTAGTCATTCTTCTGCCGCATTGTAACCTCTCTCTCTTTGTAGGAACCCATGACATCCGGGACATGCAGAGACACCACCTGTCGGGACAGAATTTTCTCTAGATCACACTACATATTTTTAGCGAATTCCAAGGAAACAAGCTATTGATGTTGTTCTCATGAAAATATAATACTTTTTTTTAAAGATTTTCACATATCGTATCTAACAGACGCCGAAAATGACCATAATCAAAATGTATAGTTGTATACATGAGTCCGTTATTGCTGCAGCAAGGCGCAATTTTTGTTTCTCGTAAACAAACTTGGCATATAGCATTTAATTAAATTAATCTCATATTAAACAAAGCTCCTCCTTTTTAATATTCTGAATAGGTCATAGCATTATTTTGCAGTGATAGACTCTCCAAGAAATACGGCTACCAGATTGTATATATATATATATGATATGAAAATAAAAAATGAATGCTTGAGTCGGGATTTGGGGATTTGAACTCGAGTCTCTAAAGTCTGTACCTTTAGCGCTCTAACCAACTGAGCTACCCAAGAATTCCAAGACAAGCATACAATTTTCTTATACATGTAGTATTCTCAATTCACACAAGAGGTAGCGGAAATTTGATCCAACTCCCATCTAGCGGGTAACAGAACAGTGAACTATATATATATATATATATATATATATATATATATATATATATATATATAGTACACGAATGTAAGGGGGCACGCCGTAGCGTAGTGGTTAAGGCACTGAGCTACAAGCCGGAGGGTCGAGGGTTCAAGTCCCGTTGGGGTCAGGATTTTTAAACTGACCCAAACCCTCTGGCGGCACTATGGCCCTGTGGTCGACTCAGCCTCTAACGGAAATGAGTACCAGACGCTTGTTCTGGGGGTAAAGGCGGCCGTCACGCAGGGCTGACAACCCGGCTGACATAAAGTGCCGATTGTCTAGAAAAAGTGGGAGCCTTAACCTCCTACTACCCCAAGGACCTCCGGGTCTGTTGTGGGATCACTTTACTTTTTACACGAATGTAACCTTATCGTGGTTGCGGGAGATAATATAAAAAGAATTTGTAGCAATTGATTATACCACAAAAAAAAACACTGTTTGCACTTTCTTAAACGAATTATTTCCCAGGAAATAACGTTGCAGAAAAATATAATTGACCTATTTACATCATAGGACATCGGAAATTAATTAATACCTATAATGTTGGTTATAAATTTCTCCACTAGGGTGCATTCTTGCAATATTGCGATCCTTTGGCAATAAATATGATCTGGTTGCAGTGATGAACAAGCGTAACAATCGCTTCTCATTTGTTTTCAAACATCGCTTCTCGTTTGTTTTCAAACATCGCCGTTTACATTAAATAAATAAATATTTTAAAATAACTATATTTAAATAATGATTTGTGAGTAAACAGCTTAATTTTATTCGTTAAATATTCCTAACAAATGCCACTCTTGATTTCCAAATTCTCATAAGTAATGCCACGAGTGATTTCCAAATTATCGATAAATTCACGACTCATGAAGTGAGGACTGAATTTATCTAGAGAATTTGGAAATCAAGAGTGGCATTTGTTAGCACTATTTAACGAATAACATTAAGCTGTTTACTTACAAATAATTATTTAAATATAGTTATTTTAAAATATTTATATACTTAATGTAAACGGCGATGTTTGAAAACAAATGAGAAACGATTGGTACTCTTCCTTTGTTCATCACTGCAACCAGATCATAAAATTATTTATTGCCAAACGATCGCAATATTGTAAGAATGCACCCTTGTGGATAAATTTATAACTAACGTTATAGGTATTAATTAATTTGATGTCCTATGATGTAAATATATCAGTTATATTTTTCTGCAACGTCATTACCTGGAAAATAATTCGTTTAAGAAAGTGCAAACAGTGTTTTTTTTTGTGGTATAATCAATTGTTACAAATGTTTTTATATTATCTATCGCATGCGCTTTCTGCTGACATTCATACACTATATATACAATCTGATAGCCGTATTTCTTAGAGGGTCAGTCACTGCAAAATAGCAAAATAATGCTATGACCTATTCAGAATGTTAAAAAGGAGGTGCTTTTTTATTATGGTAAACTTTAGTTGGTAAATTTTAGGCGAAACACGACTGTGATTGGTTGTAAATAAAAAATTATTTAAATGTGATTGGTCATTGACTCCCATTTGGGGCATCAGTTAAATAGTCATAAGTAATGCCACGAGTGATTTCCAAATTATCGATAAATTCACGACTCACGAAGTGAGGAGTGAATTTATCTAGAGAATTTGGAAATCAAGAGTGGCATTTGTTAGGACTATTTAACGAATAAAATTAAGCTGTTTACTCACAAATCATTATTTAACTATAGTTATTTTAAAATATTTATATATTTAATGTAAACGGCGATGTTTGAAAACAAATGAGAAACTATAGGTACGCTTCTACTGCTTCTTTTGTTTATCACTGCAACCAGATCATACTATTTATTGCCAAAGGAACGCAATATTGTAAGGAGGAGCTTTCTTTAATATGGTAATCATAACACTGATAAATATTTGGTGAAACACGACTCTGATTGGTTGTAAAACAGAAATCATTGAAACGTGATTGGTCATTGACTCCCATTTGGGGCATGAGTTAAATAGTCTAGATAAATTTACTCCTCACTTCATGAGTCGTGAATTTATCGATAATTTGGAAATCACTCGTGGCATTACTTATGAAGAATCCATAGTAATTCTGCCCGAAGGCAGGTCCTTTACTGCAATCATAGCATTTTCATGCTATGTTTGCAGGTTTACTAGGGAATTGGTGTAGGTGTGGTAGCTTCCCGTTGCTTTCCACAGCGGTGAAGGATGATGATGACAATGATAATGGTAAGGATGATAATGATAAGGATGATGGCCATATGATTTCGGGGACCGTTAGGGCCTTAAAGTTTTCCTGACATTTGTCTTACAGGTGAGGAAAACCCCCGATAAAAACCTCACCCAGGAAAACTGCCCCGACCGGGGATCGAACCCGGGCCCGCTACGTGACAAGGCAGCACGCTACCTCGAGACCACAGCGGTGGACACTTATGAAGATGTATACAGAATATTTAAGGACTGTTGTAATTTAAAAAATATATTTTTTTAACGTCTGAATTATCGATTATAAATACACAGTAGCTTATTATTTATGGAATATTTAGGAACCATGTAGTTGGTAATAAATTTGAAATCTCCAACCCTCTTCCTTTATACGTAAGATCATATTTCGTATGACAAACGACCGCAGAGCTTCCAAGTATGATAAAACATTTACAAGCTTCTGATGACGTATCGCTAAACGTGAAAATAAAAGGATAGGAAACTTTTAACATGCGTCAATTTATTTCCCCCTTGCGATTTTTATCTGATGTTATAAAAGCACGAGAATTCCGAATTACATTGTTGTGTGCGGAAATTTTAAATGTTTCCACGTGTTATGTTTGTCGCGTGTGCACGGAAGAGTACTTACACCGCCTTTTATTTACGCTAACGATATTACCAGGAGTATGCATATATATACCAGTTACGTAATTATATGTGTGCACGGAAATCAGGGAAATTTGTGTACGTAGCCTGTAATCTTTACAATCAACGATAATTTGTAACCAGCTAAACGAAAAAAGAGCCTCATTATTAAAGATTTATTGAGATTAATGATACTACGTTTACATCAAACAAATGACTGCAATGTTGTTCACAAACGAAGTGTATTTAGAGGATAATTCGTAAATAGAATATGCTTATCTGATAAAACTAGCCCATTTTTAATAAAAATCTCCACACGAATACAAACTTCATATGAAGATGGTTTTATAAATCCGGTATTATTAAAAAAAAATACTGAATGATTGTTTACCTCTGTGATAGATACATGTGGATGTGAGGCCATCAGCTGTCTTATTAAAACAAGTCCTTTCTACATAGGTGTACCAATCAAAATTGTATATATGTATGTGATTGCATACATTGAAAGATACAACAAACGAATTTACTGTGATGATGGTGATAGTGATGATAATGATAATTAAGGGGCGGATTTCTATGACCTAAAAAATGGAAAATATGCATGCATTTATGACCTAAAAAAAGGTATAAATATGACCTAAAAGACAAATATATGACCTTATATTAATTTTTACCCATACTATATTAATTGTTCATTCATATACATTTTCAATTGTATCATAAGAAAAAGGAAATCTTTTTCTATTGTCTAGTGTAAATGTTTGCTACCTGTTAACAGAAACCTTCGAAATAAGTGTACTGTGTAATGGACGATTTTTATATAGATACAATGTTGGTTATTTCCAATCGCCTGATAGCTAGACTATTAAAAAACCCAAAATATGACTTTATCATAAGTAATGCCACGAGTGATTTCCAAATTTGAATTTATGTAGAGAATTTGGAAATCAAGAGTGGCATTTGTTAGGACTATTAAACGAATAAAATTAAGCTGTTTACTCACAAATCATTGTTTAACTATAGTTATTTTAAAATATTTATATATTTAATGTAAACGGCGATGTTTGAAAACAAATCAGAAATGTGAGGTTATGTTTATTCACTGCTGCTTAATCATATTATTTATTGCCAAATAAGATCGCAATGTTGTAAGTGTGCACCCAAGTGGAGAAATAATGAAACACATCAAACTATATATCATAATCAACATTATTTTTTTAGTAAACAACTCAGTAAAATCAAGGAATCTTTTCATTATTTGCTATATTCAATGTATTTGTTGGAGAAAAATAATGATTTGGCCTGTTCAGAACATTAAAAAGGAGGAGCTTTCTTTATCACAAAAGCCGGAGCTGATAAAGATAAATCGATAAAGAGCGAGGTGAAACACGACTGTCATTGGTTGTAAAACAACATTCATTGAAATGTGATTGGTCATTGACTAGCATTTGTGGCATGAGTTAAATAATCTGATAAAACTAGCCGATATTAAAAAAAAAAATCTTCACACGAATACAAACTTCATATGAAGACGGTTTTATAAATCCGGTATTATTTTGAAAAAAAAACTGAATGATTTAATGTATTGACTTTAGGCTTTCACGGCCAAGTTGCTATTTTTTTGAAACAGGCAATTTTGTCCACTGTCTGTCCTATTTATACCGTTCACGGCGATGTCTTCGTAGGCTATATCTGCCTTCTGATTGGTCAGCGGTAGGGGCTTCCATTGCTCCAATGAGGTTGCTGTTTGATGGTCTAACAGACTGTTCTTGTAGAGGTTTGCATTCTGCGTTTTTTTAGAACCGGTATCCATACTTTGTTGACTTTTAATGATTCTTCTTTTTCTATTGAAACTGTTTTTATTGTTGAATATTTTGATGGCTTCTCATTGTAGACGGAAATCTTCTTCAAGGTCATAATACTGAATGATTGTTTACCTCTGTGATTTATACATGTGGATGTGAGGCCAGCAGTTGATTTTTAGATCAAGTCCTTTCTACGGGTGTACCAATCAAAATTGTTTATATATGCATGTGATTGCTTACATTGAAAGACACAAAAAACGAATTGACTGTGATGATGGTGATAGTGATGATAATGATAATAATAGTAATTTTTATTAGGAATTTCTCTACAATGCAGTAGTTTTCCTACAACCCATTGTACATCTTACTCCTCCGTGCATCCTTATTCTCTGCATCACTCTCTCCTAATCCTCTCGATATCATAGTCCTATATACTCCTTGAACCCACTGTTCGTTTGGTCTCCCCTTTCTTCTGTTGCCCTCCACTTCAAAATTTAATTGTACAATTAACTAACTAACTAACTCACTGGCACTATCGAACCCGTAGGTTCATGCCACGCGAACATAAGCTCTACATATATCCCTATCCTGAGCCAATGTTTCCCAATCATCCCCTGTATAATCTACTTCCCTCAAATCATAGTTAATGTTATTCTCCCACCTCATTCTTGGTCTACAAACTAGGCGTTTTCTCTCTGACTTTCCTACAGAAGCTTCCATGCACGTCTTTAATTCCCCATTCGTGCCAATTTAATTGTACAATATTAATAATAATAATAATAATAATAATAATAATAATAATAATAATAATGATACTACTACTACTAATAATAATAATAATAATTATTATTATAATAATTATTATAATAATACTATTATTATTATTTATTATTATTATTATTATTATTATTATTATTATTATTATTATTCGGTATAAGCAATTAAATTGGTATGGACACGTACGACGAATGCAAGAAGAAAGATTACCCAGGAAAACATTGGAATGGTATCCACCTGGAAGAAGGAGGAGAGGAAGACCTCGAAACTCGTGAATGCAGGAAGTAAGAACTGGAATGAGAGCAAGAGGACTAGAGGACATGGATTGGATGGAGAGAGACGAGTGGAGAAGAAAAATAAAACTTTAGGCACACATATAAATACATTATTATTATTATTATTATTATTATTATTATTATTATTATTATTATTATTATTATTATTATTATTATTATTATTATTATTATTTAATTAAATCTGTAATGATTGGCTTATTAGATAATTTTGTTTGTAGAATAATAAACTATGTAAAAATATGACATTTTTAAAATACCACTTTTAAACTAAATATAATTTCTCTCTTAGTCGGTCCCGAATGACTATGGTTAGGCCTATGCTCCTTTCCTCTGGTCCAGAGGGTCGAGGATTTAAACCAGGTCGGGGTCGATGGATCTTTTAGGATGGAAAAATCCAAGTAGCAAATCCTCCGGGAGGGACTTTATGCAGTAGGTCCCAAGTCGGAAGATTTTCAGCCTAATAAAAGATCTTTAACCCTAAATGAAAAGGTATGCAGTAGGTCCCAAGTCGGAAGATTTTCAGCCTAATAAAAGATCTTTAACCCTAAATGAAAAAGCCTCTAAGCAAAATTTTCCCAACTCATCATCCTAATAATACATTAGTTGCGCACTACAATCAGATTCAACCCAGGAAGTTACTGTGTGTTTAGAATAGGGAACTGGGTTGCCATTTTAACAGTATTTTCTTGAGAGAAATCCTTATATAAAACTGAAGCAGGTACAAAGTTATAAGTTGTAGTAAGTTTTATAGCTCCGGCCCTATAGTATATAGGGTTAATTGTCCCAGAAAAGTTCTCTAAATGATGATGAAAACGTGAAAATCCCATTCAGAGTCCATAAAGGACACAGAGAGAGATTCACAGTCACTCATTTTTATTTATAAATATTTTGACCAATTTTAATTTACTTAAAAAAGTTTTACTCATTTGTATGAACGGTTCGATGATGATGTTGATGATGATAATAATAATAATAATAATAATAATAATAATAATAATAATAATAATAATAACTAACTCACTGGCACTATCGAACCCGTAGGTTCATGGCCGCGCGGACATAAGCTCTCCATATATCCCTATCCTGAGCCAATGTTTTCCAATCATCCCTTGTATAATCTACTTCCCTCAAATCATAGTTAATGTTATTCTCCCACCTCATTCTTGGTCTACCAACTAATAATAACAATAATAATAATAATAATAATAATAATAATAATAATAATACTTACTTACTTACTTACTCACTGGCACTATCGAACCCGAAGGTTCATGGCCGCGCGGACATAAGCTCTCCATACATCCCTATCCTGAGCTAATGCTTTCCAATCATTCCCTGTATAATCTACTTCCCTCAAATCATAGTTAATGTTGTTCTCCCACCTCATTCTTGGTCTACCAACTGGGCGCTTTCGCTCTGGCTTTCCTACAAGAAGCTTCCATGCACGTCTTTCATTCCCCATACGCGCAACATGTCCTGCCCATCGCAGTCTACGAGACTTAACTGTTCTTATTATATCTGGCTTCCTATAAAGACCATGTAGTTCATTGTTATGTAGTCTTCTCCATTCACCTGTATCTTCATCTCTCTTTGGTCCAAAAATTTTCCTAAGAACTTTATTCTCAAATACTCGTAATCTCCTTTCCTCCCTTAAAGTAAGAGTCCAGGTTTCGCATCCATATAATATAACTGGTAGAATAATAGTTTTATATATTTTCAGCTTAACGTTTTTTGAAAGGAGTTGGGACATCTAAAGTCTCTGCAATGCATAATAGCATGCATTTCCAGAATTGAGCCTATGTTTAATTTCTTTTTGCATCTCATTCCTATTTGTGATTATTGTTCGTAGGTATTTGAATAATAATAATAATAATAATAATAATAATAATAATAATAATAATAACAATAATAATGTTAGTAAAATTAAGTAGGAGATACAATTTAATTTTGCGGGAGTACTCATTTTTATTTCTTCTTCTTTATCATGCTCTTCGTCACAGTTTAGGCTTTTTTACTAGCCTGTTCCGACTCCAAATTGTTGCTGTTTCCATTTTTCTTTGGTCTTCCGAAGCAGCTTCTTCTTCCTCGTGGTAAATAGCTGTATGTTGCTTTTGGTATTCTGTTCTCAGTCATATTTGTCAAGTGTTCTTTCCTGTTTGTTCTGTATTTCACTATTGTTGTGTTTGATTCTTCTAATTTTAGTTGCTGCCTTATTTCTATGTTGTATTTTTTTGTCTGTTCTTTGATATCCTGCTATTTCATTTTCACAAATAAGCTTTATATTTTAGGAGCGTACATTGGAATGTCATTGTTAATACAAAAATTCTAGAAGGCGTTGTTCAGCCCACATAGAGTATCGTTTCATTGATTAACGAAGCCGTTAATAATATTTCAACACAGTCTTGGCGCCAGTAACTAAGTACTCCACACCTTTCTGAATTAGCATCTTTATGAATAACACGAGTGAATTTTTCATTCGGTGCTTGTTTTTTTTTATATCCAGAGTGTCACACGGAGTTTGCAAAACTGTTATATGTACATATTTTCAAAATCAGAAAATTGATCTTATAGTAATAATAATAATAATAATAATAATAATAATAATAATAATAATAATAACTTTATTTTACCTGGCAGAGTTAAGGCCTTAAGGCCTTGTCTACCACTCAACCAGGTTTAAAAAAATACAAAAGAAAAGTCTTAAATCTAAATTACAATAAATATATATATATATATATATATATATAAACGATTACAAGTTATGAATACAATACAATTAATATTTATAATGTATTTTGATTTACTCTAAATTTAACGAATCAAATATATGATATGTACAAGATATATAAAAAACGAGGAAAAGATTAATGATATAGTATAAAATTAAATAAATAGAGAAAAATTAATTATTAGACAACAGGTAACTGTATAAGCGTGACTTAAAGGTGCCAAGGGTGCGTCAACCCCTGATATCTTGAGGAAGGAGATTCCAGGAGCGGGCAGAGGCTACTGTGAAGGAAGTAGAATAGGAGGAAGTGCTATGAAGAGGAATTGTTAGCAGACTGCTATCTTGTGACCTAGTGTCAATATTGTGGTAGGAGGATAACTTCTCAAATCTAATGAAGTAGCAGTTTATTATAAATGTATTATTATTATTATTATTATTATTATTATTATTATTATTATTATTATTATTATTTATGCAGGATCATATCACCTCTAGTATAATTTGGATATGTACTAGTAGGGTGTCCACATTTATTGTTGTGTGTAGTCCTGTATATTGTAGGTGTTGAAGTTATTTTTTATTCAAATACTAGCTAATGCCCGGCGTGCGCTACTACGCCTAAATAAATGAAAATTAATGTGCTTTTATGTTTAGTTGAATAGTAAAAGGAAAAATAATTATAATTATAATCATAGAACAGGTGAACCATCTCAATTATCTAGGATGTGACATTTCATTTAATTATGATAATGATATAACTAATAAAATAGCAAAATTCCAGGGAATATGTGGTACGATAAAACGATCACTAAATAACAAAACAACAAGAGAGACCCAATTGAAATTTTATAAAACATTGGCAGTACCGGTACTGCTCTATGGATCAGAAGCCTGGATACATAAAAAACAAGATCTAAGTAGGATAACGGCGGCAGAAATGAAATTTTTGAGATCTGTTAAAGGGTGCACTAAGGAAGACAGAATCAAGAATACAGAAATAAGACAGGAACTTGACATATTTGCAATAACTAATAAAATAGATACATATAGACAAAAATGGAAGCAACACATGGACAGAATGAATGAAGATAGATATCCACAACAAATAACAAAATACAAACCTAAAGGCACCCGAGATGTTGGCAGACCTAGAAAGAGATGGGCTGAAGTCGGAACGGGTCAACAGACCTAATCCATGAATGCAGATGATGATGATGATGACATATTTTTTAGATACCCCGTGCTTATTACCCGGCGTTGCTCGGGAATCTAGTTATCCCGATCTTCTTGACATAAATGAGCTGAAATACGAAAATTAATGTGTTTTATGTTTAGTTAAATAAATGATAGGAAACATTTATATTGTAATTATTTTTAGATACCCCATGCTGTTTACCCGGCGCTGTCCGGGAATCTACTCATCCCGATCTTCTTGCATAAATGAGCTGAAAGACAAAAATTAATATACTTGTTATGATTAGTTGAATAAGTGAAATTAAATATAATTATAAATGTATATTGTAATTATTTTAAGATTCCCCGTGCTGATTACCTGGTGTTACCCGGGAATCTACTTACCTCGATCTTCTTGGCATAAAAGAGCTAAAAGACAAAATTCGTTATTGTGAATTACCCGTAAAAGAATACCCGCCATGTGCTACCATGCTTGCACATGAATCTACGTAGTTGTCTCTATATTCTTGGCATCAATGAAAGACAAAAATGGGTATTGTGAGTTATCAGTAAGAGATAAACATATGCTGTCGTGTACTTTTTTGTAGAGCTTTGTGAGATATTCAATTCTGTGTACATTAATTTTGTGTGTTTGTTATGGTTTAGGCAGCTTAAGCCATTTAAGCATCCAAATAGCTACTTTTTCACGTTTTCCACTAGAAAGGGCGATTTTTAAGGGTGTAAGAGTTGAATATCACAACTCTCTTATAGCCTATGTTCATCCCGGGAATCTTCTGAACATTTTGCGAAAAGCACCATCATAATCGGATCAACGGTATGGCCGCGCATAAAGTACGAACAAACAAACAAACAAACAAGCATTTTTATATATTAGATTAGCATATCTATTCAGGTTATATATCTTAATTAATTTATTTATTATGGATTAAACAAGTAATTTGAATATTTTTTTATCTTTCCTGGAGGAATAGGAAATCATGCTCAGAGATATTCCACAAAATTATTAAAATAGGCCTACAAACAATAATAATTATTAAAGACACATTTACCAGAATGAAGTAATACTATAACCTTATAACATATAAGTTATGCAAAACTAGTGAACGTAAAAAAAATAAAATAAAAAGTCGTTATAGACCTAATAATAAAACACATAAACTACCGCATATTAAACTGTTAAAAATAGACCCTACATAATTTAATTAATGCATCGTAATTCATTCACAATAATTATTTTGGGTTCTGAAATTAAAATTAACTGAAAAATTCCATGTCTGAGATTTAAGTCTCTTGGTCTTGTGGTCAGTTACAATTCATGAGGTCCTGGGTTCGATTCCCGGTCAGACCATAAGAATTTTTCTTTAAAGGGAATCATTCCTTTGATTGCCTATAGTCTGGAATTTAGTCCCTCCTGGGACTTGTTTACTATCATAGGCCTATCATCGGGGTAACGTAACTCCGCCTTCCAGGTGCCCCAACATAAGAAATAGGTTACAATTCCGCCAATGCCAGGGTATAAAGTCAAAAATGTAATAAAAACAACTTGGTGGCATTAGACAAAAGAAATCTGGAACCGTGTCATTATCATTGCTCTGGATTACTTTAGTTCATTATTACAAAGAAGTAATAGTTCAGAATTAACTTTTTGTGATTTTCTGAAAGGAAGGAGGTTGTAGCATTCTTTGTTTTCCCATCAAGTTTCGATTTATGATGGACATAAAAATAATTTAGTATGGCAGTAAAATGTAACCTATTTGGAATATTTCCAAGAAACGATAAAACATTACATTTTTCAAATTGTTCTGGATTCTTATTTAGCAGTTCATTTCGACACGTGCTTTAACTGCAACTGTGCTAGTGAGATCCTGGGAACAGAAACAAAATTGAGCCAGTTGATCCAGACAGTCTATAACTCTACATATCCCTGTGTTCACCAATTTATATGGGGATTTTTCCTGTTTTATTCTCAACGTCAAAGAATTTTTTTTGGAAAATTAATCATCATCATCTTCAAGGTATGGGTCTGTTGGCCCGTTCCGCTCCCAGATGCACAATATGCTACAGGTCGTCCTTCCAACGTTGTTTTGGTCTTCCTACAGTTCTTCGGCCTTGAAGTTTATAATGAAGAAAAAATGTTGGGGAAAAAAAGTTAAATTTACTCCTGTAAATATAATTATAAACTGAACTTTTAATTTTTAATTTGTTTTTATAAACGTTTATTTGACATTCTTTGTGCATGTTCAAACCAATTACATTTGTTTCTCTATAGGCCCTCTTCTATCGTTTATATTATATAAGTTATTTGTAATTCATCTCTGATATCTTGACTTCTCATTTAATCTCTTAAAGATACACCTGCAACGTATCTCAGAAATATCATTTCTATTGTCTCAATTTTTGTTTATCAGAGATCGTTAAAGGCAAAGTCTCAGACCCGTATGTTAATGTTGGAACGGCTACTGATTTGTAAAAATGTCAATTGCGTTTCCCTTGTGATCTTATTTCTCAAATATTTTTATTGAACTTCAGATCTGTTGAAATGTCCTTAATATCATCTCCATATCCAAATTTTGCAGGTACGATATGAAAAATCAATACTGCAATAAATTCAGTTCAACATTAATCATCAACAAAATTAACAATGATTGATCCCTTCAAATGCCCGTTCCGAGACTCAAAAACATTGGTAAGATCATGTTTAGAAGATAATCTGCAGAAAGGTCTGTATGAACTTAACAAAATTACAGAAGAATATGGATTGAAGATATCTACAGAAAAAACGAAAATTATGGTATTTGAAGGTGTAGATCCTGTCAGAAGTAAAATTGTACTGGACAATACAATTTTGGAGCAGGTGAATAATATTACATATCCAGGATGAAATTTCTCATATGAAGAAAAAAAGGATGTAAATGCAAAAATATCTAAATTTTTAAGAATTTTAGGGTTAATAAATTCTATCTTAAAGCACAGTTAGTCCGAAAACATTCAAGACTAGGGTCGAATGCAAATACATTACTCTCTACTCAAATTACTTCCAATCACTGGTGAGCTGAGATAGAATTAACGGCCGCCTTAACCGGTCATGCATGAATGTTGACGTTTTCGTAATATTGACAACGAATTACCCAGAATTCTCAGCGATAAAACCACTTCCGTTATTTTCGTCTGCTATAGAGGAATGCATTTATGCTTGCATCCCGCAAATAATACCGTATACAAACACGTCTGCGACGCGCAATATTACGCCGATTCTCCTGTTCTTCCAGTTGAATTCTTTGGTAGACTCTATCAAATTCCTCTTCTCCGCGTATATCGAAAACATGATCGAAGTCTTCAAGGTCCGACATCTTGGATAAGTTTCAAACTACATTGGTTACCATCGGTTCCCTTCGGGATTTTCACATAAGTTTATATCTTGAGCTACGATCTTAAGGTACCTTGTCAGGTAGCTTTACAATTATTACCGCGTGAATAGATTTCTGAGTAAGAAAAATGTGTTTCAATAATACTTTATCAGCAGAGAACGCCTTTTACTGTCTAATGCGTTCAAACATTCGACCCTAAAAGTGTATAAAACACTGGCTCTTCCAACTCTTTTGTATGGTAGCGAAGCATGGACTTTGAAACAGAAGAATATACAGAGACTTAGATCTGCTGAAATGAGATACCTTCGGAGGACTGCAGGATACACACTACTAGATCACAAAAAAAATGAAGACATCTTAGAAGAATTACACATGGAATCTTTAGAAAACAAAATTTCTGATTATAAGTGAAGATGGATGCAACATGTTCATCGAATGGAATGTCACAGGATACCGAAACAAATGTTAAGGTATCAACCTGCAGGCAGAAGAAGACCAGGACGTCCACTCAAAAGACTTATGGATGGTGTTTCTCTTGAGGCCGAAACAGGTCAACAAATAGCCTCAATTCGTGAATGTACTGTGATGATGATGAAGAAATAAATGTTTGAAGTCTGTTTCTTCTTTCTGAATAGCCCTGTAGTTGGTATGCGTAAACTAATTGTAAGAAGTGTCCTTCTTGCACAACACAGTAGAAACTTCAGCATGGTTGTATTTTGTAATATATTCATTTGGCCGTGTTGATCTTGAAGTATGACACTCCTACACGTGGTTATAGTCAGTCAAGGTTAGCCAACTTTAAAAATATGCATCATAAACTCTTCTATAAAATATTAATAAACTGTATATACAAAGTTCCTTTTCTCCTGAAATGTTTGTTATTCTGACACTCAATCAAGCCAACTGAATGCGCTTTGTGTTGGTTGCAATGGAGTAATCATATAAATTCGTTTTAACATACAACATGGACGCGAAAATAAATTTCGCCAACATTAAAACAGTGGAGAGCTCTAGAAATAAATTTCGCCAGTGTTAAAACAGTGAATGGTATTTTTTTTTTTAATTCTGGCAGTTGCAACGTTGGAAAATTTAAAACCTCTGTTTGTTTTCCTATAGAATCTAGCTACAGCGAATTGATTTAGATGATAGTATACCATCATCATTAACTTATTTAGGTTTAAGTCATTCGAGCCTGTTCTTAGGGGATATAAAGATGTGATTGGTCAGTCCGTCTTAATTTTGATCTAACTCGGAAGTCCTTTAGGTTGATACTGCAATGCTAATTTGAGAAAGCGAGATGGGTTCATTCTTTGGCTGTAACCAATTGCTTTGATATTTCTGAATGTATTCAATTTTATTTTGAAATTTTAATTTATCGCGTATATTTGTGTTGTCCATTTTCGTCAAACCTGGGAGTGGACGTATTACTCGACATCGTTAACTTTCAATGCGGATAAACTAGGAAGAGTGAGTAGGGGTTGGAGGTAGTAGACCCTTGTCTCAGGTTGCAGTGACAATATTTATTATCCGTCAGTCGTGTATAGTCAGTTGTTAGTGACAATGTAAAGTGCGAACGTTAGACGCTTTATTCAAAGTATATACACATTTAAGTCTGTCAGACAGTTGTTGGAAGTCAGAGCAGATTTAATTTCTTTGTACGTCACATTATCCAGAAACCCGTAGACATTCAACCTCCGATGATCTTTCATTAACTTCATATCCTATTTCAAGTAGATCTACCACTATATTTCAAGTAGATCTACCACTATATTTCAAGTAGATCTACCACTATATTTCAAGTAGATCTACCACTATATTTCAAGTAGATCTACCACTATATTTCAAGTAGATCTACCACTATATTTCAAGTAGATCTACCACTATATTTTGCCACTGATTTTACCAGTTGCCCAGTCATTCACTTGTACCAAAGGTGGAATGAGATACTTTTCCCCTCTTCAACACTAGCGCCATTGCTTACCCTCACCGGCTAAAAAGTTAATGCGGTTGAGTAATAGAAATGTCATCTGTGCCGCTAGCAGTTTTGATTTGATTTTAGTATTTAGTATTCAATTTTATAATGACACGAAAATTATCCTTAATTTAGATAATTATTCCAGAGAATAAATTTTAATAAATCAAGGAGTTCGACAAGGGTGTACATTATCACCTACATTGTTTAATATATATTTTGAGGATGTTATACGAAAATGGAAAAAATCAAGTCCAATAGGACTACAAATTAATAAGGAAATGTATATGAATATTTTAATGTATGCAGACGATCTGGTAATTATACAGAAGTCAGAGGATGATTTATAAAGAGCCATGTTGAATCAATTAGGACTCTATTATAACCTCAAAGTCTCAACTTCAAAAACTAAAATTATGGCTTTTCAGGGCAAAGTGCCAGTCAGAGCAAAAATAGCGATCAATAATGAAATAATAGAACAGATAGCACACTTTAACTATCTTGGTTCAGATATAACATATAGCTATGATTGGGATATACATAATAAATTAAACCGATATCAAATGATGTGTGGCACCATAAGAAGAACCCTCCGAGAGACTAGAAGAGAAACTCAGCTCAGGTTTTATAAAATTATGGCTGTTCCTGTTCTTTTATATGGATCTGAATCTTGGGCACTTACAAAAATATATATCCCACGCATTCAAGCTACTGAAATGACATTTTTATGATCCGTAAAAGGATGTACACGCATGGATAGATTACACAATGAATCAATAAGAAATGAACTGGAGATATTTTTCAGTAGTCGATAAACTAGAAGAGCACAAATACCAATAGAAAGAACATTTAGACAGAATGGACAATACAAGATTACCCAAAACGATCAACACCTACAAACTACATGGAAAAAAATCTTTGGGACGGCCAAGGAAACGATGGACTTGAGACCGGAACAGGTCACATTGACCTAATCCTGGAAAGGAAGAAGAAGAAGAAGAAGTATCCAATTTTTGCTGCCATATTTCAGTCCTGATTTTGCATATATATGCAAACAATTAGCAGTATTTGAAAGATCTTGAGAAGGATTTTCGGAGCAATTGAAACGTAGGATTAATGGAGAACCAAATACATCGATGCGATATATGAAATGTATAAGGAGTTTGATTTGGAGACACATATACTTACTTAATACAGGCTTTCCACTTTACAGCAGTTTGCCCTTGATTCCTGCTTTCCAGAGATTCCTATCTTCCCATTGTCCATCTTCCATACCCCTCTTCATCATGGCATCATATATTCCCTCATACCATGCTCTTCTACTTCTCCTCCTCTTCCTTCTGCCTGGTACCATCCAATCCAACACCTGTTTAGGCCACTGGTCTTCCGGCATCCGTTGTACATGTCCATACCACTGTAGAGCTCTCTTTGTTATCCTATCGATAACAGTTTCTTGTGCATCCATTTCTTGTCTGATATATGTATTTCGAATATGTTGTAGTCTGGATATTCTCATACTTCTCCGTAATCCATCCATTTCTGTCGCCAAGATTCTTTTCTGCATCCTTTCATTTATTGTCCAGCTTTCTGATCCATATGTGAGTATACTTTATATTATTATCTGTATAATCCCTTTTTTTGTTTTTCTCGTCAAATTTCTATTCCATAAAAGACCATTCAGGGATCTAATCGCCTTCCTTGCACAATTTACTCTGTTAATAATATCTTTTTCACAAGTACCAGATTTATCTATTATAGATCCAAGATATTTAAATTCTTCAACGCGTTTAATTATCATATTATTTATTTGTAGGTCTTCTGAATTTCCTCCGATTACCATATATTCTGTTTTAATATAATTTATCTTCAGTCCACCTACCTCAAATGCATCGACTAACTTTCTGATCATATATTCTATATCTTCTTTATCTTGTCCTATTATAGGGGGGAGACACATATGAGATGTCAAATATTGAGGACATATTACGAGGATGGAAACTACAAGGAAAGTGAAGATTGTCTTCAATAACAATCCAGACGGAACCAGATGAAGAGGAAGATCAAGAACAAGACGGTGGAATTGTGTACAAGAAGACGTTAAAGGATTTGTAATAAAGAACTGGAGGGAGTAGACGATTGATAGAGAAGGATGGAAGAAGGCCATAGAGGGGGTTAATGTTTTTTCGGGATGTAATGCCAAAATAGAGAGAAGAAGAAGGAGAAGAAGAATAGGCTACACATATTATTGCATGGTAGTAATAATTTAACCGTTAATTTTTAAATTGACGGAATTCTAATTTCTCGTGCCACTTATTTAAATATGCCAGACCGCAGTGAAAATAAAATCCTCATTTTTTTAACTCAGCACCCATTTTACATTTTTTAGGACTCAAACTCATGCCCCAAATGGATGTCAATGACCAGTCACGTTTCAATGAATTCTGTTTTAAACCAATCACAGTCGTGTTTCACCTCGGTATTTATCAATTAAGTTTATCATATTAAAGAAAGCTCTTCCTTTTTAATATTCTGAACAGCTCAGAGCATTATTCTGCCGTGACTGACTCTCTAAGAAATACGTTGAATGTAACAGTTTATATATTAAGATGTAAGAATCATGGAATGAATGTAGCTCCCAGATTGTGTATATAATATATATAGTGCACGAATATAAACAAGTACTGCTTGCGAGATATAAGAGAAAAAATTGTAGCAATCGATTATTATACAATAAAAAGAAACCACTGTTTCCACTTTTTTAAACATATTATTTCCCAGGTATTTACGTTCCAGAAAAATATAATTGACATATTTACATCATAGGACACCAGAAATTAGTTAGATAATTAGTAACATATAATTTTGGTTATAAACATTTTGATGTGTTTAATTTTTATCTCCGCTAGAGTGCATTCTTACAATATTGCGATGCTATTTGGCAATAAGAAATATGATCTGGTTGCAGTGATGAACAAATGAAACAAAACAAACATTTCTCATTTGTTTTCAAACATCGCCGTTTACATTAAATATATAAATATTCTAATATAACCATATTAAAAAAATGATTTGTGAGTAAACAACTTAATTGTATTCGTTAAATCTTCTTCTTCTTCGTCAGGCTCTACGACTTCCAGTGGAATGTCTTGGCCTTCTCAACCAGTTTACGCCACTTCTTCCTATCTTGTGCAGTAGATTTCAAATCAAAAATCCCCATCTCTTTCAAATCCTCAATTACGTCATCTTCCCATCGATCCTTGGATCTTCCCCTTGGTCTTGTTCCATGTGGCTTCCAATTCAAAATATCATTCGGCCATCTTCCCTTTGGCATTCTTAGTGTATGTCCAAGCCATTGTAATCTCTTGGATTTCATGAAACTAACTATATTTTCTTTATTATTCTTGAGGTATAATTCGTCATTCCTTCTCAACCTCCAATTTCTATTTTCCTTTACTGGACCTAGTATTCGTTAAATAGTCCTAACAAATGCCACTCTTGATTTCCAAATTCTGTAAATAAATTGGAAATCACTCGTGGCATTACTTATGATAAATCCCAAGTCATTCAAACAACCGGCACTCTGAACCATTAAGTTTGACAGTAAGCGCATTGACAAAAAAGTGCATTTAACTCTTTTGGATTCTAGACCCCTTAATTATAATTCATATAAATGCATTGTATTGTATGTTGGCAAACTTAGGTTGCAAGAGCCCCCCCCCCTACATTCTAAATCCACCAGGCGCCACTGAAAGTCAGTTGCGTAATTTGTTAACCATGTCTCCAGTCGCGTCTTCCTTGTCATAAAAGCTAAAAAATACGGATTTCATTGACAGTTCTTTGACAACAGATGGTAAAAATATCCTCCGCCAATCTTGTGATAAACGTATAGGGTGGGTCTACGATGAAATTTCAATCTGAACAAAATTTACAAACCAATCTACGTATTAGGAATATACTTACATAGTATTCTGCCTCAGAGCAGGTCTTTCACTGCAAACTCAGCATTCTCCACTCTTTCCTTAACTCAGCTTTCCTTTTTGTATCTGCATACAAACCATTTATTTTAAAAGTCTCTATCATCTGATGTCTTTTTCTGCCTCTTTCTTTCCGTTGCCCATTCCTTCTAGGGCATGTGTCAGCAGGCAGTTTCTTCTTAGCCAGTGGCCAATCCAATTTCTTTTCCTCTTCTTTATGAGTTCCAGCATTGTTCTTTCTTCACCCACTCTGTCTAGCACAACTTTATTGTTTTTTTTTTATTTTTCTGTCCATTTTATACGTATTATCCTTCTCCATATCAACATGTCAAAAGCTTCCAGTCACTTTTCCTCAATGTCCAAGTCACTGCACCATACAATGCTACACTCCTTAGAAAACAATTCACTAGCCTCTAAACATGGATTTTGTTCAATGAAATATGTACTATTTATATAGTTCCAGAGGCTTTATACATAACATAAAATGACTTTTACAATGAAATGTGAGAAATAAAATAGGCCTATTTGATTTTGCAAATAATTGCTTCATTGTCAGCCGCAGTGGACTAATGGTTATTTTCCTTGCTTCTGGCACCGAAGGTCGCGGGTCCAAACCCGGCCGGGGTAGATGGAGTTTTTAGGATGGAAACTCCGGGAGAGACTTTCAGCCGTTGGTCCCAAGACTGAGGATTTTCAGGCACGTAAAAGATCCTTAAGCCTGAATAAAGAGGCCTCTAAGGAAAATTTACTGACCTTCTTCATCCTAGTAATACCTTAGTTGCCTACTAGATGTCTCATTGGGTCGGTGTGTTGACCGCATACCATTCATGGCATCTTTAGGGAAATATGTGTAAGTAAATTAACTTGGTGTTGTAACTCCTAACAAAGGACAGACTAAGGTCCAACATGGGGCTGTTAAGCCATTGTACATAGATATAATTGCTTCATTATATGATTATTTATATACTTAATCAAATTGGTTAAATATTTACGTATGTATTTCTCAAATTGATATTATTCAAAAGCAGGGTTCTTCTGATAACCCGAAGATCCTAGGCGCGATATGACCAAAAATGTTAAATGTTGTAGGATTTTATGTGTCCGAGGATTTCTGGTTGGGTTTATGTTGGATCATGGATTAATTGAGGTTAATTGCGGTGGAACTGTGGTTTCTCCTCTCAGGGATTAGAGGTTAGGGTACAGGAGACGCTTCATAAAAAAATCTTGTAGGTTGACTAAATAATTTAGATTCATTCCAAATTTGAACATCCAAGAACACTAAGTCTTTTTCGGTGGTAATCTTCACCATGTATGTAAATCAGTTCTTCTTATTGAATATCGTTGATTATTTTCAAGTCACTTCAATTTTAAAATTTATATCTTATAAAACCGTCCTCCTCAACTGCAATAGCTTATAAATGTCGCCACACTATTAAAATTCTAGGCCTTTCAAAGATATGAAATACCTCGTTAACATAACAACCAAAGACCTCTGTATGAAATAACTAACTAACTCACTGGCACTATCGAACCCGTAGGACATAAGCTCCATACATCCCTATCCTGAGCGAATGTTTTCCAATCATTCCCTGTATAATCTACTTCCCTCAAATCATACTTAATGTTATTCTCCCACCTCATTCTTGGTCTACCAACTAGGCGTTTCCTCTCTGGTTTTCCTACAAGAAGCTTCCATGCACGTCTTTCATTCCCCATACGCGCAACATGTCCTGCCCATCGCAGTCTACGAGACTTAACTATTCTGATTATATCTGGCTTCTTACAAAGACCATGTAATTCATTGTTATGAAGTCTTCCCCATTCACCTGTCTGTTCATGTATCTTTGGTCCAAAAAATGTCCATAAAATAATTTAAGTACAAAATTATTTAATAACTTTAACTATATTATTTAGGCAATATAAAGTCTTGCTTTATGAAGCGTCTCAAAATAAAACGTAATTCGCATACTAATGCTAATATTACAACGCATTAACTCTTAAATTAAAATTGGATACATTGATTTCATTTATTTAATTTTGTTTTTAGATCAGTAGAAAAACAAACAAGTAAAAATTGCGTATATTTATGTCAAATTACGCAATAATGTATAATAATAACAATGTTTAAAATGAGTTTAATTTTCTTGCGGTCCGGAACATTTAAATAACTGGCACGAGAAAATATTGTATTGCCTATTTAACTCATGCCCCAAATGGGAGTCAATGACCAATCACGTTTCAATGATTTCTGTTTTACAACCAATCAGAGTCGTGTTTCACGAAATATTTATCAGTGTTATATTTACCATATTAAAGAAAGCTCCTCCTTTTTAATATTCTGAACAGGTCCGACCGTTATTTTGCAGTGACTGAGCCTATAAGAAATACGACTACCAGATTGTATTTATAGTGCATACATGTCAACATTTGTAGCAATTTATTATACCACCAAAAAAAGAAACCACTGTTTGCACTTTCTTAAATGTATTTTTTCCCAGGTAATAATCCAGAAAAATATAATTGTCATATTTACATCATACGACATCAGAAATGAATTAATATACAGTTTGATATGTTTCATTTTTCTCCACTAGAGAGCATTCTTACAATATTGCGTTCCTTTGGCAATAAATAGTATGATCTGGTTGCAGTGATAAACAAAAGAAGCAGATGAAGCGTACCTATCGTTTCTCATTTGTTTTCAAACATCGCCGTTTACATTAAATATATAAATATTTTAAAATAACTATAGTTAAATAATGATTTGTGAGCAAAGAACTTAATTTTATTCGTTAAATAGTCCTAACAAATGCCACTCTTGATTTCCAAATTCTCTAGATAAATTCACTTCTCACTTCGTGAGTCGTGGACTTATCGATAATTTGGAAATCACTCGTGGCATTACTTATGACAATTTAAGGGTTAAGAGAGTAATTTATAAGATCAGATACGCCTACAAAAACGTAGCTAGCAAGTATGTATAAATTAATATAAAATTATAGAATATTCACCTGGAAGGTCCGTCTCCTCAACTTAATTATCATTTAACTGTAGCGCTTTCGGGACTTGTCCCATCATCGGCAGGTGAATATTCTATAATTTTATATTAATTTTGAATAAACCTCAACGGAACACATCATGAATCTTATAAAAGTATGTATAGATCATAGAAATTTAGACGGCTAGACTGCAGAACGCAGTTTGTATTCACTAGTGTAAAACTGGAAATTTCCACATCTCCGGTTCGTGTTTGTAAAAGCAGGAGTCTATAAATGTCGCATATAGTGAGAACTGATACATCTGCAGTCCTGCATTCCTCGGGTTTGGAAAATTGAATTTTGTTGGCGCACGAACCACTATTATGTGCACTAACTTGTTTTTATTTGCTTTTTTAAGTGCGTGGCTGGATGTCTCCACGCTGGAAGTACATGCAAATTTATGGAGCAGCAGACACTTAAATCTTTGACAAGTGGCTTTACATAGCGCATGCTCCTAATGCGATATCTACCAGCCACAATTTCATTACCAATACTCCTAACACATACAGTGAAATGCTGTTACTTTTACATAGACGATACATGCAACAAAATATTCTTCTTCTCCTTCTTCTTCTTCACGGTTTAGGCTTATTTATTAGCCTGTTCCGGCTCCAAATTGCTGCTCTTTCCATCTTTTCCATGGTCTTCCCAAACTTCATCAGAAAAAAAAATGAAAACTGGTATAATAGGTTGCGGACTTGTCGACTTTTTAGTCAGTCGTTTATAAGAGCTCAGTTGGTAGAGGGATGAACTCTATTGGTATA
This sequence comes from Diploptera punctata, assembly GCA_030220185.1. Taxonomy (NCBI): domain Eukaryota; kingdom Metazoa; phylum Arthropoda; class Insecta; order Blattodea; family Blaberidae; genus Diploptera; species Diploptera punctata. The sequence continues at coordinate 813,046 of JASPKZ010000039.1, read as the reverse complement.
TAATTTCAGTAATCCATAGGTCGCTGGTTCAAATCTGGCTGGAAGGATTTTTTTTAGATGAGTATTACTTTTACCACTACTATAGGGGCATCTCATTACTTTCAACTTCGTACAAAATTCTAACAAATATATTAGTAAGCAGACTTACTCCCTATATTGATGACATTCTAGGAGATTATCAATGTGCATTTAGAAGAAACAGGTCTACAACAGATCAGATTTTTAGTATAAGACAGATTTTAGAAAAGAAATGGGAATATAATGGTACTGTACATCAACTATACGTAGACTCCAAAAAGCATATGATTCAATTAAGAGGGAGAAGTTATATAGTATCCTGCTGGAGTTCGGAATTCCTAAAAAGTTAGTTAGACTTATACGAATGTGTCTAAATGGCTCAACGAGTAGGGTGCGTGTAGGCAAACAGTTTTCAGACACTTTTGAAATCCAGAATGGGTTGAAGCAAGGAGATGCACTATCTCCTCTACTATTTAATTTTGTACTAGAGCATGCCATTAACTCTTTAGAGAATGAGGAAGGCTTACAACTGAATGGTATTAATAAGCTGTTAGTTTATGCTCATGATGTAGTAATACTGGCCGATAGCGAGGAGATACTAAAGGCCAACACGCACACACTATTGAGTAACACTAAGAAATTAGGACTGGAAGTAAATATCAGTAAAACTAAATATATGGTCACACGTAGAAATACATTATATAATGGAAATGGACAGCTAATGACAAATGAGGGAAATTTTGAGGAATTGGCTGAATTCAAATACCTAGGAACAATAATCACAAATAGGAATGAGATGCACAAAGATATTAAACATAGGCTCAATTCTGGAAATGCATGCTATTATGCATTGCAGAGACTTTTGAAGTCCCAACTCCTTTCAAAAAACGTTAAGCTGAAAATATATAAAACTATTATTCTACCAGTTATATTATATGGGTGCGAAACATGGACTGTTACTTTAAGGGAGGAAAGGAGATTACGAGTATTTGAGAATAAAGTTCTTAGGAAAATTTTTGGACCAAAGAGAGATGAACAGACAGGTGAATGGAGAAGACTACATAACAATGAACTACATGGTCTTTATAGGAAGCCAGATATAATAAGAACAGTTACGTCCCGTAGACTGCGATGGACAGGACATGTTGCGCGTATGGGGAATGAAAGACGTGCATGGAAACTTCTTGTAGGAAAGCCAGAAGGAAAACGCCCAGTTGGTAGACCAAGAATGAGGTGGGAGAACAACATTAACTATGATTTGAGGGAAGTAGATTATACAGGGAATGATTGGAAAGCATTAGCTCAGGATAGGGATGTATGGAGAGCTTATGTCCGTGCGGCCATGAACCTACGGGTTCGATAGTGCCAGTGAGTAAGTAAGTAAGTAAGAGTGTTACTTTTAGCTCATACTACAATAGTATCGAATTTAAAGATATTTAAATTTTTATCTTATTCTGTGAAATATTAATACTTCTTATGATTTTTACATTTTCTTCTTAGAGACTTTACTTTTACCAATATCTGTGTATTATCAAATATATTAATTGATATAGAGCACCCCACACTTTTGATGGTAGAATTATTTTCTTTTTGTTGATAACTCTTGTTTTATTCTGTGTTGGATATTATTTTTTTGTTGACCGCTTTAATTTTATCCCAAGCGTGTTGGAAATTAAAATTATTTTTCATTTTTTAGTTCGGTTTTCTAATAAAGCGTGTTGTTTTAGTTTTTTAAAACTATTATTTATTATAATGTTAATCAGATAATCACTTATAACACAGTTGCAGACACAATCCTTCCTCACAGTTATGCTCACAATTAACCTATCGCCATCCAATTTCAGACCATCGCAACAACTGACTCGCCGGCCTTCTCCGCTCTTTTATATAAGCGGGGAGGAAAGCTCTAGCAATAGCTTCGAGCAACTTCGAAGCCCAGAAACCTCTGGCTTCCGATCTTTCTCCAAGGGGGAAGGAGAGGCTGGTAGAAAGGTCTTTTTTCTTTATTAATTCCTCTGCATGCCCCATTACATAGTAATATTACATGCTTTTTTTTTAATTCTTATACATCGCTGACTTATAATATATTATTACATAACTATATTTACATTTTACATATACATTTTTACAATCTCTAACTTAATATTAATTAAATAAAAATAAAACGTAGTTTTATTTGATTTTCATATTTATTATATAATTCAGTGACAGCTGTTTCGGTACACTGTACCTTCTTCAGACATGTTAACAAATTATGAATTGTGTTCCAAATGATATAAGCAACAATACAACAATATTTATTTAAATTTTTTAATTTAACAAAGGGGATTCATTCAAACTCAATTGACTATCTAACTTCATAACTATTTTCTGTTCCTAAATATATAATTTACAGTTATACTTAGTTCATGTAATTCTAAATCTAATATACTAAATTGTCTATAAGCAATGTTACATATTTACATGGTCAATTTTGAAGTTTTAGTGTCTGTACAAATTTCGTAAATGGTAGTAAATGCTTCGTAACTAGTTATTGGTTTCTAGCAGGCCAAATATTTCCATTCTTGTTATTTAATTTATTGGTGTCATTCTCTGCTGGTTTAAATCTTTACATTCATATATCTTCTTCTTCCTTCCAAGTATTAGGCCAAGGCCTGTTACGATCCTATAGAAAATTTTCCCTCCAGCGTTTCATAGGACGGCCCAGTGATCTTCGACCTCTTGGTATATAATTATAAACAGCTTTGGGGATCCGATTTGAACTCATTCTTTCAAGATGGTGTTTCCAATTTAGTTGGTACTGTTTAATATATTCCAAAATTGGCGTAGTCTTCAATTCTTTTAAGATATCGGTGTTCCTTTTCCGATCCCATCTGGTGTAACCCGCTGTTCTGCGCATGAATATCATTTCACAAGCCGTTATTCTGCTTTCGTGTTGTCTTTTTAGTGTCCATGCTTCACTACCATAGGTCAACACTGGCGTCAACTACGCCGTGGCGTAGTGGTTAAGACACTGAGCTACAAGCCGGAAGGTCGAGGGTTCAAGTCGCGGTGAGGTCAGGATTTTTAAACTGTCCCAAACCTTCTGGCGGCACTATGACCCTGGGGTCGACTCAGCCTCTAACGGAAATGAGTACCACACGCTTGTTCTTGGGGGTAAAGGCGCCCGTCACGCAGGGCTGACAACCCGGCTGACATCAAGTGCCGATTGTCCAGAAATAGTGGGAGCCTTAACCGCCTACTACCCCAAGGGCCTCCTGAGGCCTGTAGAGGGATTACTTTACATTCATATATTAAGTGGTTGATTTTTTTTCTGCTCTATTGCATGTACAGGTTGGATTTTAAACATTCCAGACCATTCAAGCGGCTCTGCGGGTCACTAACTCGCTAGGGGCGACTCACCCGCGCAATTCAAACGCCGCTTACACGACATGTAACAATACAGTAAAAATCAGAGTTGAACGTGGTAATCACAAGCCCATCAGAGGAAGAAGAATACATAAGGAACATTTGCTTTAACCCTTAAATTGATAGTATATCATATAAGATACATTGATTTTATTTCTTTAATATTGTTTATAAGACAGAAGTACAAACTAATAGGAATTATTTAAATAACTTTTTGCGCGATAGTGCGTTTTGCCGTACTTACAGCTATGGCGACCATGATTCAAAGTTCAACTTCCTACATTTCGGAGTTGCCAACCTAAATATCTATACTGTAATAAAATAACTATATTATAATATTACATATTACATACCACTTGTGTGAAGTAAAACCACTAACCTTTATTTATACTACATACAATGTATATACAAAAATATCCAAAAGGTAGTGTTAATATACCATCCATCCATAGTAATTCTGCCCGAGGGCAGGTCTTTCACTGCAATCATAGCATTTTCAAGCTATGCTTTGCATCTTTACTAGGTAATTGTAGGTGTGGTAGCTTCCCGTTGCTTTCCACACCGGTGAAGGATGATGATGATGATAAGTATGAAGATGATAATGATGAGGATGATGATGATCTTGGCCATATGATTTTGGGGACCGTTTGGGCCTTAAAGTTTTCATGACATTTGTCTTACAGGTGAGGAAAACGCCCGATAAAAACCTCACCCAGAAAAACTGCCCCGAACGGGGATAGACCCGGGCCCGCTGCGTGATAAAGCGGCACACTACCTCGAGACCACAGCGGTGGACTTGTTAATATACATTATACGAAATAAATCACTTCACTTTAAATGAACTGAATTTTATTTGAAACAATATAAAAAATAAATACGTACTTTCCGTCATTTTATAACTAAATTAGTGTCACGGCCTCCTGCAATTTCAACTAATAAACATTGCCCACACTGTTAACCTTAGTCAATTGTTTGTAATGAACGCAAACAGTTCCAACAAATATATTATTATTTTCCTATTATTTATTATTTTGAAAACACTATCGCGAAAAACATGTATATCCCACGTTTGTGAAGTGTTTTACAGAATCTCGTAAATTAAAAACCTCGCTATCGCTCGGTTTTTAAACATTTCCCTCGATTCTGTAAAAACCACTTCCCAAACTTGCATCGTAATAAACTCTTCATATTTCCAATAGAGATTATTTATTAGATAATTTGGAGATTAAATGTGTAAAAACGGAGTTGAAATTAAAGTAGATATGATTACAAACTTTCCTTGGATCATTAATATCTTCTTTCAAAAAGTTGCCTGGCGTGCGATTGAATAAGAGTTAAGTTTTCCTTTAATTAGCTCTCTGGAAAACAGGGAAAAGAAGTTGATACCAAAAGTAATTAGAATGAAATTCCTTGGAGAATAAATTCTGAAGTTCATAATCAAACAGAAGTAGCTTTACAGACTGAATTGACAGTTAATTTAAGCGAATACTTTTTTTTTTCTTTAGGCGTTCACAAGAAACGAAAACCGCTAAGAGTTTAATTACTTCAAATTTAAATGTGCACTGGATATAATTAAATGTAAGTTCGAATGTTCCTATTTCCATTAATTCATTACTATCTACATCCCTGATATCTGTTATATACTATTTTGGTCGATGTGACTAATTTCTTATACTTACCAATAGGGCAAGGCATTCAATGACCTATAAATTGTTAAAAATGCAAAATAAAAAATGCATTTATGACCTAAAAATGCAAAAAATGACCAATAAAATAAAAAAAATTACAAACAAAAAGTTAAGAATTACCAATAAAAATACTATTTATTAGATTAAGTACTCACTTGATTACTGAATTATGTAAAATTTAACTTAACATCAAAATATTAAAAGAAAAGTATTTAAAAATACACATTACAGCACCTTTTATTGCAGAAAATCCATTTCAATTACACAGTGCACTTTTACAGCAATTTTGAATTGCAGTTAACAAGCAGAATAAGGGTAGAAGCTAGCATAAGCTCTAAGAAATTGAATGAAATTCCTAGAAGTGGGCAAGTTCATTATGCACATACCTTGAAAAATAGGGGTAGTAGTTAGCAAAACAACTACTTAATTCCAAGAAATTGTATTGACAAGGAAAAATACTGAATTATAATAAAAATCTTAAATCGAATACAAATAATGTCCCAACCTTCCGGAAAAGTGTAAAAAATACTCAAAATGACCTAAAAATTGCCAAAAAAAATGACGTATCCCTAAAAAAGTTAAGAAAATGCAAAAAATTCCCTAACGAATTGCTTTTATTTAATCCGTTTTTTAATGCCGTACATTTTCATATATGCAAGCAATGTTTCAACCTTCATATTGTTGTTACTGGAAGTAAGTCAACGTTCTCACATCTAACCTGGTTGCTATGCAAACAAAAGAAATCGCAATGCTGATATGAACTCAAAAAGCACACGTTCGGTAAGTAAAATAAAACATTTCTTGAATGTTTTGTACACTAACTCGTACCTTTCTTTAGACTTTTCCGGAATTTATGCAGAATATCCCACTCTCCAGGCTTCTTCAATTTCTCTATCATCTACCATGACTCCTTCCACAATAAAATTATCAAACAGATTCTAATCACGGTACTACATATAAAAATGTCTCTACAGCCAACAATCCTTATGATAAAACAAATGAAAAGCTACATAGCAACGATCACCAAATGTTTCTTTCTCATAGAAGTCATTTACATCCAACCAATATTTTAATTCTTTTATTACTATATTTAATAAAAATTAGTCACATCGACCAAAAAATAGTATGCAATACACATGAGGTAAGCACGTAACAGATCTCGAAAATTGAAAAAACTCTGCGCAAGCGCCTCGTTTTTTTCAAACTTTTTCTGGATCAGTAACAAGTGCTTACTTCACTTGTATCGCAATATACTATACTATCTGTTAAAACATCGTTTCATCATGGTTTGCATGTATTTATTCTACTAGCGTTCACTACTAAAGAAGTTTGACAAACAAGGCTCCCTGTAACATCTGAAAATGAAGAAACTGAAAATATATAGGACCTCAGACTGTTGATCGCCCTGTTCTATTATGCGGATGCAAAATGGACTCTTACTTTAAGGGAGGAGAGAAGTTTACAAATATTTCAGAATAAAGTTCTTGGAAAAAAAATTGGACCAAGGAGAGACGAACAGGCAGGTAAATGAAGAAGACTACATAACACATTATGAATGATGATGCTAATAATAATAATAATAATAATAATAATAATAATAATAATGATGATGATGATGATGATGATGATGACGATGATGATGATAATGATGATGATAATAATAATGACGATAATAATGTTAATGATAATAATGGCAATAATAATAATAATAATAATGGCAATAATAATAATAATAATAATAATAATTATATGCTAATAATAAGGGGGCACGCCGTAGCGTAGTGGTTAAGGCACTGAGATACAAGCCGGAGGGTCGAGGGTTCAAGTCCCATTGGGGTCAGGATTTTTAAACTGACCCAAACCCTCTGGCGGCACTATGGCCCTGGGGTCGACTCAGCCTCAAACGGAAATGAGTACCAGACGCTTGTTCTGGGGGTAAATGCGGCCGTCACGCAGGGCTGACAACCCGGCTGACATAAAGTGCCGATTGTCTAGAAAAAAATGGGAGCCTTAACCTCCTATACCCCAATAATAATAATAATAATAATAATAATAATAATAATAATAATAATAATAATAATAATAATAATGATGATGATGATGATGATGATGAAGATGAAGATGATGATAATGATGATGACGACGATGATGATAATATAGATAATGATGATAATAATGATGATAATAACAATAATAATGATCATGATTCCATTCCATTGATGCAGTTTAACCTCTCGCCTTATATCTAATTTTACGTGCCAGATGGATTTTAACTATGGTTCACATACAAACTTTCTTGAAATAAGTCATAAATAATTCTAAGCAAATAAAAAGTCAATCAACGTCATTAGACCTACTTAATGATGATGAAGTAATAATTAACTTTACATTATTCAGTATTCAAGATCCATGACACTGTTTGGGGGAAGTTTGGCAACATCCCTACTCGGGAAGTTATCCTGGCTGCTGCCTGACGTGATGGAAGGGAAGCACGTGGAATGGAGTGAGTGCAGGTGTAAACTTTTCTAAGAACGACTGCGGCGCTAAAGGGGCACAGATCCGTTGGACCAACACAATGTCCGATCGCGTTCAGTCAAATTATTTGCTATCTAGTAGTAGACCCTAATGCCTTCTTTTTTTCACGAGCATGTTTCATATGGAGATTTATACGAGCGAAAGTAATCAAGTCAAATTAACCGTTTTCACCGGTTTTGTTTATTTTCCACTATACATGCGTTCGGAGTTCAGCCGGACCGATCCGCGGCGGCCCTGGACTGGGCGAGCACCGGCGCGCCTTCGCCAGAGCCACACGCACACGTCCGGCAAGTCACGCTGAAATCTCCAAGTAAAAAAAAAATAAATAGGCCTACTTGCTGGTGAATAAATACAAAACAAGCAATCATACCTCATCACAGTCAACATGCTTAAGAACATCTATACCATTTTAATCTAATTCATGTTTGTTACTTCCTCTTCTAAATTATTTTTTTAGTGGAATTCAAATTTATACACGAACTCTAATCAGCAAGTGCTCTCTGAATGTCTCTTCTTTAGCCAACTCACTGGCACTTTAAAATAGGAGTTTAATAATAATAATAATAATAATAATAATAATAATAATAATAATAATAATAATAATAATAATAATGTTTTATTTATTCTGGCAGAGTTATGGCCACAAGGCCTTCTCTTCCACTCTACCACCACAATATAAATAAATATTTGAGAAATATAGATATACTTACTTACTTACTTACTTACTCACTGGCAATACCTGCAACATGTCCTGCCCATCGCAGTCTACGATACTTAACTGTTCTTATTATATCTGGCTTCCTATAAAGACTATGTAGTTCATTGTTGTGTAGTCTTCTCCATTCACCTGTCTGTTCATCTCTCTTTGGTCCAAAAAAATTCCTAAGTACTTTATTCTCAAATATTTGTAATCTCCTTTCCTCCCTTAAAGTAAGAGTCCATGTTTCGCACCCATATAATATAACTGGTAGAATAATAGTTTTATATATGTTCAGTTTAACGTTTTTTGAAAGGAGTTGGGACATCAAGAGTCTCTGCAATGCATAATAGCTCGCATTTCTAGAATTGAGCTTATGTTTAATTTCTTTGTACATCTCATTCCTATTTGTGATTATTGTTCCTAGCTATTTGAATTCAAAATTTCCCTCATTTGTCATTAGCTGTCCATTTCCATTATATAATGTATTTTTACGTGTGACCATATATTTAGTATTATTAGGGGCTTACTACTACTAATAGTATTAATTGATTATAATCAAGTGATATCAAACTGGAATTTAGATTTTGTTAGACTGCTCTTCAGTTGACACCTATTGTTCAGCAAGAACCAATAAATTTGTGTCAACCTGGCAACATTGCTGTCAAATGAAGGTTTTAAAATCTGGCATCACTTGCTTGAGTTAGAAGACAATAAGCATGCCACACACAATCTAATAATCCAAAGCCACATAATATATGCTATTGAATTGTTTTGTAACAAAAGAACTGCAACTGACACGCAATAAACATGACACATTCATTTATCATTGTTCACTTGATACCATCTTGTCCTATGGACATAATTCTGTTATTAATAATGGACAGGGTTGCTAGAGTGCCAACCTTCCACTCCGATGTTCCGGGTTCGATTCCATGCGGAAAGTATGTAGGAAGTATTTTTATTTATCGATGCTTTTAATAACCAATATCATTATCATAAGTAATGCCACGAGTGATTTCCAAATTATCGATAAATTCACTCCTCACGAATATTGTTGTTTGAAAAATAGGGTGTAAAATTGTTAACAGTATAGATTGTAATTACCACAGTTAGAATGGGTAATTCAAGAATTTTAATTAACTTACTTACGTAAGGTATAGTGATCCCACTACAGGCCTCAGGAGGCCTTTGGGGTAGCGGAAGGTTAAGGCTCCCACTTTTTCTGAAAAATCGGCACTTGATGTCAGCCGGGTTGTCAGCCCAGCATGACCGCCGCCTTTACTCCCAGAACAAGGGTCAGGTGCTCATTTCCGTTAGATGCTGAGTCGACCCGCGGGCCATAGTGCCGCCAGAAGGTTTGGATCAGTTTAAAAATCCTGACCCCACCACAACTCGAACCCTCGACCTTCCGACTTGTAGCGCAGTGCCTTAACCACTACGCTACGGCGTGCTCCCTTAACTAACATAGAAATATTAATTATTTCTTTTGTATTGCTCATTTATCGACTTTAACATTATTTATTAAAACTAACCAGTGGTAATTGCAAAGAAACAAACTTGTACGTACTCAACGAAATAGCTAGGAGATTGTTAAACTTAACTGGGAATAAAAAAAATGTGTTTTTTTACGTTGTTAAATTTATTGTTTCAGGGTAGGTTTCTCCAACAGAGGTGACTGTATTACGCCAGTTTTCCCCATGTATAATGCATAGCTTAAACTGGCGTAATGCAGTTACCTCTCTTGATGAAACTTACCCTTAATGTTAAACTAGAAACCTCTTATAAAACAATCATTTTATATTAATATTCTTATGTGGAAAACGTTTAATTTTCTTTGCTATAATTTAGAAGATTTTAAAATTAATTAATTCCACATTTGAAACATTCGGTATCTAGTAAAGATAATTCATATTTATTAGGAAAATCCTGTTGGGTTTAGCGGGTTTAAGGTGACGTACAAACGTCTGAAATATGTGAGTATCATTGGATCTTAGGAATGGATATTGCATAGGTTATTGCAAGGACTTCTATACGCTGGAATATTGCTATTGTTACTGTTATTTCTTTAACAGTGTTGTATTAGCACGTCTACTCTCTTCTCTCTTACTGAAACCGCTCTCAAATACAAATGCAAATGTCTTCTTCCTCGCATCTCCTGCAATAAAATAAAATTATATGTGCACTGCAATGTTTCAGTCTTAATTTTATTTCGATTATGTAAGGTTACTGTACGGATATTTTACTAGAACCGGAAGTATGTCAATTAAGAGGTTTTAATATATTTTATACGTAGCTCACCGTTTAAAACCGTGCGAAAAGTTTTGATACATTTTAATTCCCTATTATCGTGAAACTAAAGGAATTAGAGAAATACAAATGTTTTAAAAATATATTTTTATAAATAATTTCCTCAAGCGAAAAACGAAGATATAAGAACAGAACTTAATATATTTAATCTCTGTGGAATAATGAAATATTATCAAAATGCTTATCTTCAGCACGTATTACGAATGAATCAACACCGCATACCAAGAAGAATGTCTTCTACTTCTTCTTCTTCCTTTCATGTGATAGACCTAGTGGTCTGTTACGGTCTCAATCCAACGTTTGAAGGGTCTGCCCAAAGATCTCTTGCCTGGTGGCTGGTAATTTAAGATCTGACGTGGTATTCTTGTTCTGCTCATTCTTCGAACGTGATATTTCCAGTTGTTTCTGTATTTTTGTACATATTCCATGACTGATTATGTTTCTAATTCTTTGAGAATCTCAGAATTCCTTTTATAGTATGACCTTGAATAGCCCGCAGTACTTCTCATAAATTTCATTTCTGCCGCAGTTAGTCTTTGTTCATCTACACTGCGAATTGTCCAGGCCTCACTGCCGTAACATAATATGGGTTTGGCCAGTGTTTTATAAATTCTAGTTCGTGTGTGTTGCTGTACTATGTTTGGCTTGAAAATATTATTTATAATAAGAATGTATAATTATAAACTAAAAGGGTAAACGGCATGATTTTATAATTGTAAATGTACATGCCCCCACAGAAGATAAAGATGACAAGATCAAGGATGAGTTCTATGAAGAATTAGAATGCTTATTTGATAGCCTTTCACGATATCATATGAAAATTGTCTTAGGAGATTTTAATGCAAAAGTGGGGCGGGAAGATATATTCAAACCAACAATAGGCAAATTCAGTCTTCATGAAGATAGTAACGACAACGGGGTTAGATTAGTCACATTTGCCACATCAAAGAATCTCATTGTTAAGAGCACAACATTTCAGCATAAGGATATTCATAAATACACCTGGACATCCCCAGATGGAGAAACTCGGAACCAGATAGATCATGTATTAGTGGATAAACGCTGGCACAGTAGCATCATTGATGTTAGATCAGTTAGAGGGACAGACTGCAATTCGGATCATCATCTGGTCAGAGTGAAAATCAGACAACGGCTATCGCTTATGAGAGGAACGAATGCTAAAGATGATTCTGTAAAATATGAATTAAAAAACTTGAGAAATGATGAAATGCGGCAAGAATACCAAATCAAAATGCTAATAGATTTGAAGTACTGGAATCTTCAGATGACAATGTGGCAAACGAAGAAGAAACTGGTATAAATAAAGAATGGGAGGCTATAAGAGATACTATTAAATTGTCAGCATCAGAAAGCATTGGTGTTTAAAAAAGAGGCAAAACAAGAAATGGTTTGATGAGGAATGTGCCGACATTGTAAAGAAAAAAACTAGCAAAAATTAAATGGTTACACGAGCCAAATGAGGTAAATTTAGAGCATTGTGTAGTATTAGACGGGAAACCACTAAGTTACTAAAGAGTAAAAGAGGGAATATTTGAGAGAGAAGATTAATGATCTTGAAATGAATGCAAAAAATAGGAACATTAGAGAATTATATCAGGGAATTAGTATAGAGAAGAAAGGGTTTCAGGCTAGAACAAACATAATTCGAAATGAAAATGGGGATATGATTGCAGATTCTAGGAGTATATTAAATAGATGGAAAAGTTACTTTAATCAGCTATTAAATGTACATACAGAACAGGACATTGAGGAGGATAAGTTACAGACAGCTGAAATGCTAGTCGCAGAGCCAAGTGCATTAGAGGTTTAAATGGCGATTGAAAAATTGAAGATGTATAAAGCATCAGGTTCAGATGAGATCCCAGCAGAACTCATAAAATCAGGAGGAGAAAAATTGATGGACAAGATACGCTGGTTGCTTAGTATGATTTGGGAAAAAGAAGCTATTCCAGATGAATGGAAGGAATCAATTATCGTACCAATTTATAAGAAAGGAGATAAAACTGATTGCAACAACTACAGGGGCATCTCATTACTTTCAACTTCATACAAAATTCTTACAAATATATTAGTAAGCAGACTTACTCCCTACATTGATGACATTCTAGGAGATCATCAATGTGCATTTAGAAGAAACAGGTCTACAACAGATCAGATTTTTAGTATAAGACAGATTTTAGAAAAGAAATGGGAATATAATGGCACTGTACATCAACTATATGTAGACTTCAAAAAAGCATATGATTCAATTAAGAGGGAGAAGTTATATAGTATCCTGCTGGAGTTCGGAATTCCTAAAAAGTTAGTTAGACTTATACGAATGTGTCTAAATGGCTCAAAGAGTAGGGTGCGTGTAGGCAAACAGTTTTCAGACACTTTTGAAATCCAGAATGGGTTGAAGCAAGGAGATGCACTATCTCCTCTACTATTTAATTTTGTACTAGAGCATGCCATTAAATCTTTAGAGAATGAGGAAGGCTTACAACTGAATGGTATTAATAAGCTGTTAGTTTATGCTGATGATGTAGTACTATTGGCCGATAGCGAGGAGATACTAAAGGCCAACACGCACACACTATTGAGTAACACTAAGAAATTAGGACTGGAAGTAAATATCAGTAAAACTAAATATATGGTCACAGGTAGAAATTCAGTATATAATGGAAATGGACAGCTAATGACAAATGAGGGAAATTTTGAGGAAGTGGCTGAATTCAAATACCTAGGAACAATAATCACAAATAGGAATGAGACGCACAAAGAAATTAAACATAGGCTCAATTCTGGAAATGCATGCTATTATGCATTGCAGAGACTTTTGATGTCCCAACTCCTTTCAAAAAACGTTAAGCTGAAAATATATAAAACTATTATTCTACCAGTTATATTATATGGGTGCGAAACATGGACTCTTACTTTAAGGGAGGAAAGGAGATTACGAGTATTTGAGAATAAAGTTCTTAGGAAAATTTTTGGACCAAAGAGAGATGAACAGACAGGTGAATGGAGGAGACTACATAACAATGAACTACATGGTCTTTATAGGAAGCCAGATATAATAAGAACAGTAAAGTCTCGTAGACTGCGATGGGCAGGACATGTTGCACGTATGGGGAATGAAAGACGTGCATGGAAGCTTCTTGTAGGAAAGCCAGAGGGAAAACGCCCAGTTGGTAGACCAAGAATGAGGTGGGAGAACAACATTAACTATGATTTGAAGGAAGTAGATTATACAGGGAATGATTGGAAAGCATTAGCGCAGGATAGGGATGTATGGAGAGCTTATGTCCGCGCGGCCATGAACCTACGGGTTCGATAGTGCCAGTGAGTAAGTAAGTAAGTAAGTAAGTAAAAGGGGGAACAATGTTGGGAAGACCATTGAAGAGATGGAAGGACCAATTCGACCTATAATGAGATCGGAACAGGCCATTGGGCTTAATCCTTGTTGTTGATGATGATGATTTCCTCAAGTCTTGTCAAACTCAGGGTCGGTTCGAGGAATGAGATGATAAGAGCCCCTTGTATAGAGGTCTGGGAATGATACAGGTGCCGGCCGACCACGCCTGACGCACCATCACGGGGGCAGATGAACAAAGTGAAACGAAATGAATGCGATGAGTATGAAGAAATGGTAGAATGAAATTGTGGCTAACGGGAGAAAACCCTAGAAGAACCTGTCCAAGTTCCGTGTCTTCCACCAAGAAACCCACATGGAGTGATCGAGACTCGATATCGGGACTCCCAGCGGTGAGAGACGAGCGTCTAACCGCTTGCGCCACGGAGCCTCCATAATTTATAAAATTTGCTTTATGTATATATATATACACTTCCATATACTTACTCACTCTTACTTACTTACTCACTGGCACTATCGAACCCGTAGGTTCATTGCCGCGCGGACATAAGCTCTCCATACATCCCTATCCTGAGCTAATGCTTTCCAATCATTCCCTGTATAATCTACCTCCCTCAAATCATAATAATAATAATAATAATAATAATAATAATAATATAATATTATATCCATCCATAGTAATTCTACCCGAGGGCAGGTCTTTCACTGCAATCATAGAATTTTCATGCTATGCTTTGCAGATTTACTAAGGAATTATAAGTGTGGTAGCTTTCTACACCAGTGAAAAATTATGATAATTATGGCCGAATGATTTTCGGGGACCGTTGGGCCCCAAGCATCCTGACATTTATCTTACAGATGAGGAAAAACCCCGAAAAACCTCACCCAGGAGCGAGTTCTGCGTGACAAGGCAGCACGCTACCTCGAGACTACAGCGGTGGACATATATATATATATATATGAATTCGCTCTCTGGGATTGTAATTTGCACAGTTAAAAGAAAAGGTGTCGTTAACCGATTAAAAACAAAGTTTAACTTTTGTTAATTAGAATATGTCTATAACCTATATGTCGCCCATTGACCGCAGCATAGATATGTTTGAGGTTATTGTTCACATAAAAAAATCTCAGCAGAAATCTCGTCATCATAAGACACACTTTTTTTAAACTTTTTTCTGTACTTAAAAATACTTTGTTACTTGTTGCTGAAGGAAGCTTTAGTTGAAGAACAGGGTAGGAAGATAATGGAATTGGCAAGAATGTGGCTTCCTTAGTGGAAGGAACCCCAAGGGACATCTGTCCTGCTTTTGAAAGAACTTACACAGGACTTCAGGATTTCTTTCGGTACGATTTCTGATAACTTGAAGATGCTATTTCATTAGATTTAATGGAAACAAAAGTGGCGTATGTTTCCCAGTTCAAGAATATCCAAATGAAAACATTGTTTTGCGTGGAGATTATATAAATCTAATCCTGATTAGGAGAATAAAAACTCTATGTATTCTCTATGGTATTTAATCGTTAGCGGATTAAACATTTACAAAAAAAGGGAATTATGAAAAATTCTGCAGTTTTGTTTGTGAAAATACACATATATACATACATATACACAATAGTTTATTACGATGCGATGTTGGGAAGTGGTATTTACAAAAGCGAGGAAAAATACACTTCACAAACGTGAGTTGTACATTAATTTTTGCGCGATGGTGTTTTCAAAATAATAAATAATAGTAAAATAATAACATCTTTGTTGGAAATATTTGCGTTCATTATAAACAATTGACTAACGTTAACAGTGTGGGCAATGTTTATTAGTTGAAACAACAGGAGGCCTTGAGAACAATTATTGATAACATGGCCGCAAGTACGTATTTATTGTTTTATATTGTTTCAAATAAAGTTCAGTTAATTTAAAATGCAGTGATTTGTTTCATATAATGTATATTAACACTACCTTTTGGATATTTTCTGTATATACATTGTACGTAGTATACATAGAGGGCAGTGGGTGTAAATATAATATTACAGTATAGTTGTTTAGGTTGGCAACCACAAAACTTAGGATGTTGAACTTTCAATAATGGTCACCATTGATGGTAAGTACGACAAAACGCCCTATCGCGCAAAAACATATAGCCTATGTACCGTAAGTATGTTATAGAGAGATTTATCAGAGATTAATTATGCATAATTACCATATTAAATTCGATATATATTATTCATCATCATCAACATCTTCATGCTAGGCTTCGGCCTATTCCGCTCTCAGAATTCATCTTCCCATCGTCTTCTAGGACGTCCCACATCTCTATTAGCCCAGAATCTTGTGTTGCCACACTTCGATTATTGTGACATTATGTATAATGATCTAAACCATGACTTGTCGTAAAGATTGCAGCGTGTTCATATTGCTTGCGTTCGATTCATTTTCAATATCCGCCGTTATGACCATATTTCCGAACACTTCAATAACCTCTCTTGGCTCCGTCTTACTGACAGACGTAATTTGCATTCTCTTTCACTACTTTTCAAGCTTCTGAATTCCTACATTCCTACTTACCTGGCGTCCAGATTTGAGAAGTCATCCTCTTACCACAATATTGACACTAGGTCACACGATAACAGTCTGCTAACAATTCCTCTTCATAGCACTTCCTCTTATTCTACTTCCTTCACAGTAGCCTCTGCCCGCTACTGGAATTTCCTTCCTCAAAATATCAGGGGTTGCCGCACAGTTGGCACTTTTAAGTCACGCTTATATAGTTACCTGTTGTCTAAAAATTAAATTTCTCTTTATTTATTTAAATTTATACTATGTCATTAATAATTTGTTTCTGATTTTTGTATACCTTGTACATAGTATATATTTAATTCGTTAAATTTAGAGAAAATCAAAATAGATTATAAATATTGATTGTATTGTATTTTTTTTATAATATGTAATTGTTTATGTAGTTGTAAGACTATTCTTTTGTATTTTGTATTTTTTTAAAAACCTGGTTGAGTGGAAGACAAGGCCTTAAGGCCTTAACTCTGCCAGTTAAAATAAATATATTTTTTTATAGCCTTGAGGCTGGTACAACAGTGCTTGTTTTGTTAGCCTAGAAGGTTCCATTCATAAAATAATTTCATGCCATTTTTGTTCAAAGCTTTGTATTTTTTTTTCATTTAGATTAAACATTTGTGTTCTTGCCTAATTGTTTCACTAGGAATATGGTCTCTTAAGATTATATTCTGCAAAGTATCCGAGGAACTTCATCTCTGACGTTTCTAATTATCTTATGTCTGATCTATTCATTTCACTGCAATCAGGGAAATAACACTATAGAATAGAATAGACCATGGAGATGGCATAGAATTGGGGCCTCTTGAATATGAGTTCTCAAAGTGATACCGTAAGAGCCATCTTGTTAGCGTCAAGAGTTATTTATTCAAATTGCCTTTTATCTTTTTACATATTAATATTCTCAGTTTTATTTTGTAATTAGAATATCATTGTCTCTTTTAATAATATTAATTTGATTTTATCAGATGATGTCGATTTATTTCGGCAATGTTAATTTTTGGAAGTGAATTTTGGCCCATTCCTCAGGTATAGGGGTAACGTAATTGCCTCATACGCTGCAGGCCTGACGCGCATGAATGGATTAACGAGATTCCCTCTGTCCCTATTTCAGGCATTCATGCCGAGACAAGTTTCCTGGATGAGGTGTAAGATAAAACATCAGGAAACTTTAAGGCTCAGATGATTTCCGCGCATCAACTGGTTATCTCAACCATTTACAAATAATAATACCTTAAAAGAAGAACATGATGATCCGAAACATGGGCAGTAAGTAGAAAACAATCCAACAAGCTGTTAGCTGTACAAATGGATTTTTGGAGGCGATCGGCAAGAATTTCAAAAAGGGATAAGGTCAGAAACAGCACAATAAGGAAAATTATACAAGTTGAAAAAAAAACATTAGAAAAAATAGGAGGAAAACGTTTGAAATGGTATGGACACCTCATAAGAATGGAAGAAGAAAGAATACCAAAGAATATCTTTAATTGGAAAGCTAATGCAAGAAGTGGAAGAGGCAGACCTAGAGAACGTTGGATAGATGGAGTGAGGAGAAGTATGGAAGCTAGATATAAGGGAAGAACATGCTTTAGACAGGAACCTTTGGCGACAAATCACTTCGGGTAGAAGAAGAAACACTGTATTGTGGAATATTCATAATAAAAAAAAAGAGCATGGGTTAATAAATGGAAAAAAGACTAATCCACACATATATTCGGCTTGTTTGAATGAGTATGCGGTACGTCATGTCTGAAATTTTCGTTTTGTCGAGGGTGGTCATTCATCCACGGAGGCCTTCTGTCTCCTTGTGTGATAAAAAAAGTGTATGTAATCCAGAATTCCAAATCCTCTCCCGACAATCGTGTCTCTGTAAGGCCCGGATAGTTTGGGGAATAGAAAATTACCTACAAATTGAGAAATTAAACTAAGGTAGTGAAAGAAGAGACCAGTAAATTTTGAAGTAGTCCACCGCTGTGATCTCGAGGTAGCGTGTTGCCTGGTCATGCAGCGGGCCCGGGTTCGATCCCCGGTCGGGACAGTTTCCTGGGTGAGGTTTTATCGGATTTTTTCTACATCTGTAAGACAAATGTCAGGAAACTTTCAGGCCCAAACGGTCCCCGAACATCGTGTGGCCATCGCAATCATCATCATTCATATTCATCTTAGATTAAGCTTAGGATTAGGGACTCTCCTGCCGCATCACTATCATCATCATCACCCATCATATCATCGGGGCAACGTATCCCTGCCTTCCAGGCGCCTCAACCTCAGAAGTGGTTTATAATTACGCTAATGCCAGGAGATAATACCAAAAAGGACAACCTGGGGTATTAAAAAAATTGAAGTCGTATTAAGTGTACTCACAAGGGAACAGTTACATGCATCTACCTTGAAATTTCTTCCAGAGAAACTTTGAGATGTGCAAAGGCAGTGTCCAAAAAAATATCTGCCGTTTTTAACATTAAGTCACTATAATTCAGCGCAAAATATGCCATTTAAACTATAGGGAAATAATACAACTGCTGAATAGCTAGATTCGATAGCCTTCACTACCTGCCGTCCGCGCCGCATCCTGTCTCACTCCGTTCCGCTCTTACTCAAGCAGGGAGTCCATCTGCCCCGTACAGTTGGTTTCCATTCATGGATTTAAGCTTCGATTTCAGTGCCTTACAGTTTTTTTTATTTATTTCTTTGTCATTTTATTTTGTTTACACTGTTCTTCCTTTTTGTTTAATTTTGTTAACCTTTTTATCTTATTCACACATACGAACACAAGACAGGACACACACCCAGACCCAAGGTGGAGATTTAAAATGCCCTACCCCGCCGGGAATCGAACCCGGTTCGCCGGAGTGGAAGGTAGGGACTTTACCGACTACGCCACGGCGACGGACAAGTACCTACGGAAGATAATTACTTTTTTTGACACATCCTTGATACAATACAACGCTTCTCTAGGAGAAATGTCAAGGTAGGTTTTGGCATACAAAAGCCCTTGTCAGAATCCTACAGAATTAAAATTATTGATAACGCTAATATCATAAATAGGGTCCACCGCTGTGGCCTCGAGGTGCGTGCTGCCTTGTCACGCAGCGGGCCCGGATTCGATCCCCGGTCGGGACAAGCTTTCTGGGTGAGGTTTTTTCCTCACCTGTAAGACAAATGTCAGGAAGCTTAGGGCCCAATTGTCCCCGAAAATCATCCGGCCGTCATCATCATCATCCTATGTGGAAAGCAACGGGAAGCTACCACACCTATAATTCCCTAGTAAAGCTGCAAAACATGGCATGAAAATGCTATGATTGCAGTGAAAGACCTGTCCTCGGGCAGAATTACTATGGATGGAATATCATAAATCTTCAGTAACATTTATTAAGGGTCAGATGTTCTTTGAATGGACCAACTAACAAAGCCATCGCATGACAGGGTTGTTTGAGAAATACCTTTCCCTACATATTATAACTTTTTTGTGTTATATCTGAGGTGAAGTTTTATTCTTGGAGGAAAACGTGAAATGTATGTGGTCTTTTCTGTAAAAGTAATTTTCTCATCTATCATTTTCATTCTACGGAAAGAAGTACAGCATACGTCTGTCAACTTCCTGACAGACTGACGTTTTCAAATATATAACATAATTTACCTTGTATCTTTGTATACGCTAATGTTATTTTTGAACTTAGGAGCAATGCGTTTTCACGAGGGGACTTGAAATTACTTGCCATAAGTTAGGACGACCGATCGAGTTGATTCAGCTTTTCTGGTTCGTATTCTCGTGCTCCGGTTCAAATCATTGACAGATTTTTCCATATATTTCATCAATCTACAAGAAAATTCTGGGTTCAATTATTAATATTTTGATATATTTCATAACGCTCGTCATCAACATCATCGTCCTTTCAAGTATTAGGCCCAGTGGCCCGTTACGGTCTCCCGCCATCTCCGAAAAGGTCGACCCACAGATCTTCTGCCTCGAGGAATGTAGTGAAGAATTTTTGGTATTCTGTGACGATCCATGCGCTGAATATGGGCTAGCCAATTGTTTCTATATTCTTGGAGGTATTCAGATATAGATACGATGTTTAACTCTCTGCCTATTGTTGAATTTCTTTGGTGGTCTAGAAGGCTATAACATGCAGTTCGTCGCAGAAATTTCATCTCCGTGGCTGTAATATGACGATCATCCTGAGTTCTGATGGTCCAAGCTTCACTGCCATAACAGATTATGGGTCTAGCGAGAATTTTATAGATTTTCATTCTTGTGTGTCCCTGCACTTTTGATGGTTTAAAAACTTGGTTGATAATTCTTAAAGCTTTATTATAGTTTTGTATTTTAAAGGATATATCACATTCCTCATTATAAGTTAGATTATATCCTAAGTATTTAAATGAATTAACTTGCTCTAATATTGAATTCTGAATACAAATTTTACTTCTTACTGGGAATTTCCCTTGAAAGGCCATAACTTTAGATTTTGTTGTTGATACTTCCATGTTAAATCGTTGGGCTATTATATTAAGATGATGAGTGGAATATTGTAATTCATCTTCATTATTGCCGAAAAGAGCCTGAGCATCTGCATATAAGAGTGTGTCTAAAATTGTGTGTCTTGAGAGAGGAATATTACCATGAACTGTCAATCTCCAGTGTCTGATGATAGCATGAATGTATACATTAAATAGAAGTGGTGTCCCGCGCCGTAGCCGAGCGGTTAAGGTAGGAAGCCTTGGCGCAGAGCTACGGGACTTGCGCTGGTTCGAGTCTCCATGGGGGAAGAAATTTTCTCATGGTATTTCGGCCAGTATGGGACCGGAGCCCACCCAGCATCGTGAGGCAATTGGGTAGCTACAATAAGTAGCGGCTCCAGGTTGAGCAACCAGCTATAATGGCTGGGGGACTCGACATGCTAACCACATGTCACCCCTACACTGGCTGTTGATCATCTACCTCTGTGATTGACACATGTGGATGTGAAGGGCCAGCAGCCGGCTGGTAAAAGGGCAACCGCTGAAAAGTGGAAAGACCCTCAATCGGAAATAGAAGTGGTGATAGAGGACATCCTTGTCTGACTCCGCAATTTATATGTTTCCAATCTGACAATTCTGTTCCTATTTGTACTGCCATGATGTTATTTTTATACAGATTAAAATTTGTTTGGATCAGTTGATTTGGTGTTCCATCATCAGTTAAGATATCTAAAAGTTATTGTCTGTCAACTCGATCAAATGCTTTGATAAAATCTCATCAACATGATTTTTGTCTCATGAGTACCAATAGTTGTACTTAATGCAGTTTTTTATCGTGTTTTCAAATATGTATTCGGAATATCAGTTTTTGTGGTTCGTATTCTCGTGCTCCGGTTCAAATAATTGACAGATTTTTCCATATATGTCATCAATCTACAAGCAAATTCTGGGTTCAATTCTTAATATTTTGATATATTTCATAACATTGGTCAACATGATTTTTGTCTCATGAGTACCAATAGTTGTATACTTAATGCAGTTTTTTATCGCGTTTTCAAATATGTATTCCGAATTTCTCCATCACCCACAGTTTTTTTTATTTCAATTTGAATTAATGGATTTAAATAATTATTTTTTTAATAAACGTTTTTTCGTCCATTTGTCCATTGTAAATTAAAACCAAATGAGCTAACTCAGGAGATTTCAGCTATGGAAAAGAGATATCAAGGCAAATGGAATCCTAATATGTTGGCCGATTATTGTTGGACCATTGTTGGATTATTGTTGGAGGGATGCTCCATAGAAATATAGCAGAAAATCGTCATTTCTTACTTTCTAGGTGAGTCCGAATGTTCGAATATTGTGTAGTTACGAATGTAGAAAATATTAAAGTGTTTGAAATTATAAATGCCGGTCTCTCGGAAACCTTGCGTGATGGAGAAAAACCGATATCATATTTGAATTCAGGAGAAAAAATACTATCAGAATCAAATATTTTTCTTTTTGAGACAAAAAAAAAGTTCCTTTTTTGTTGCTCAGTGTAATCGGAATTCTGCTACTATTTCTTCCCTTGACTAGACTGGGACAGATTTTATGGCTATATGTAGGCAAATATGCCTGACGAAATTAGTTTGATTAGGAAACTTCCTCTAGGGAGCACCTGTGTTACCACGCGGGAACATACATTATAGTATTGTTTAGTTTCTCATCATAATGTGAAAATAACTTCTTGAAGTAATGGTATTTAATAATGACGCACGTGCATTTTAGCAATTAATTTTGTATATGCCTATTGTTAATTTAAATTGACTATTTAACTCATGCCCCAAATGGGAGTCAATGACCAATCACATTTCAATGATTTTTTATTTACATTCAATCACAGTCGTGTTTCGCCTAAAATTTACGAACTAAAGTTTATCATAATAAAGAAAGCAGCTCTTTTTTAACATTCTGAATAGGTCATAGCATTATTTTGTAGAGACTGACCCTCTAAGAAATACGGCTATCAGATTGTTTATATAGTGCATGAATGTCTGTAGAAAGCGCATGCGATAGATAATATAAAACATTTGTAACAATTGATTATATAAAAAATAAAAAAACACTGTTTGCACTTTCTTAAACGAATTATTTTGCAGAAAAATCTAATTGACATATTCACATCATAGGACATCAAATTAATTAATGCCTATAACGTTGGTATAATTCCTCCAATAGGGTGCATTCTTACAATATTGCGATCTTTTGGCAATAAATATTATGATCTGGTTGCAGTGATGAAGAAAGGAAGGAAATGAAGCGTACCAATCGTTTCTCACTTGTTTTCAAACATCGCCGTTTACATTAAATATATAAATATTTAAAAATAATGTGGTTAAATAGTGAGTTGTGAGTAAACAGCTTAATTTTATTCGTTAAATAGTCCTAACAAATTGCCACTCGTGGTATTACTTATGAATATTATTTACTCGGTTTTTATTTGTTTCAGGTAAGTGTGATGAACACTGCAGTAGCCTATATGAATCAGCACTTCCTGTAAATCATGTAAGTTATGAAGATCTACCATGAACCTTAGACGCGTAATTGGTTTGATTTATTTTACTATTACGCCTTACATACGGATCTCTACATATTAGTTATACGTGAAACTTAATTGCATAACCACAGGCGTATTGATGCTTAAAATTAAATGTTCAAAGTGTAACTGTAAGCTGGACCGCATTAGAACTAAGACACAAGGTATAGACAATGTAAGTATCGACTTTTTAAAGAAAATACTCCATGTCATACTCCCAACTGTAACCCATATATTTAATGCCTCAATCATGACCTCAACTTACCCCGAACTCTGGAAAAAAGCTATAGTCAGACCAATCCCTAAAATTAAATTACCTGTAACACCAAACGACTTTAGACCAATCAGCATCCTCCCAGTCCTATCTAAGGCCTTGGAGCGCATTGTTCATGGACAATTAACTGATTACCTTAACACTAATAACATACTCGACCCATACCAATCAGGTTTTAGGACAGCCCATAGTACGGCAACCGCACTTCTTAAAGTTACCGAAGATGCGCGTGAAGCAATGGACAGTGGCCACATGACAATATTTACACTCTTGGATTTCAGCAAAGCTTTCGACACTGTTGACACTGACATATTAATAGCAAAATTACGCACTCTGAATCTTTCGGAAAATGCTGTTAACTGGCTTGGATCCTATCTTCATGGTCGCCAGCAATGTGTATCCAATGCAGAATTTTCCTCATCCTGGCTATCACTGAAGGGTGGCGTCCAACAAGGTTCAGTGTTAGGACCACTTCTGTTCTCTATCTATATTAACGATGTATCCACTAGACTTACCTATTGTCGACATCACCTATACGCTGACGATTTGCAAATTTACATCCACTCCCATCCTGACGATGTACATGACACACTAGACAAATTAAATAGTGACCTAGACTCAATTTCCCAATGGTCGAAGAAACATGGACTTAATCTAAATACTGACAAGACACAGTGCATAATTATAGGACATCGGCGAATCCAAAGCATTCTAAATTACGGAAATATCCCTACCATTCTCCTAAATGACAAAAATATCCCCTACAGCTCAGTAGTAAAAAATCTGGGTATCTATATGGACCAACACCTAGACTGGAAAATCCAGGTGAATAATACCTGCTAGAAAGTGTTCTCAATTCTTCACTCCCTAAATAGTTTTAAAAACTTCCTTCCTACAAAATTAAAACAAATACTTGTACAGACTCTTATAATGCCACACTTCGACTACTGCGACATATTACTGACTAATCTGACAACTGATCTATCTGACAGTCTAGCGTGCTCATAATGCGTGCATTCGATTTATATCCAATCTCCGTCGTTATGACCACGTGTCTCCTTCATTTCAGGCCTTATCATGGCTACGCCTAAATGACAGAAGAACTTTACATTCACATACCTTACTATTCCAAATTCTGCACACATATTTACCAACTTATTTAACAACACGTTTTCAACATTTATCGGCTCATCACAATTTAGGAACAAGATCACAAGACTCTTCTTTACTTTTGATACCACAACACAGGACCTGTCTGTACTCTGAATCTTACACAATATCTATGGCTAGAGCATGGAACTCACTTCCCAGTCATGTCAATCGCTATCATTATTTAAATCCAAATTAACTGATATCTTAAGTTCGACACAATGAAAACATTAACTACGTAACAACTACGTATATAGAGCATTCTATTAATAATCATGTAGGAAGCTACTTACTTTATTTTATATCATTTTAATTTTATTATATTCTACGTTTTTGTTAGCATTAGCTAGTATTAGATCCATCATCATTGTATTTTGTTTAGTCTGTATTTTAATATCTTAAAATTGTAATATGTACGTAATTTTTGTATAATTTTACTATTCGCTGGTTGAGTGGAAGAGAAGGCCTTATGGCCTTAACTCTGCCAGCTAAAATAAATTATTATTATTATTATTATTATTATTAATGCCGCGTCGATTCAATCTACAAGTTTGAACATTTCTGCGGTTTAAATTACAGACGTGAAGAATATCTACCTAAAAGTTTTTAATTCGTATTACTAATGGTTCAAGTAATAATCACAAATAGGAATGAGATGCACAAAGAAATTAAACATAGGCTCAATTCTGGAAATGCGTGCTATTATGCATTGCAGAGACTTTTGATGTCCCAACTCCTTTCAAAATACGTTAAACTGGAAATATATACAACTATTATTCCACCAGTTATATTATATGGGTGCGAAACATGGACTCTTACTTTAAGGGAGGAAATGAGATTACGAATTTTTGAGAATAAAGTTCTTAGGAACATTTTTGGACCAAAGAGAGATGAACAGACATGTGAATGGAGAAGACTACATAACAATGAACTACATGGTCTTTATAGGAAGCCAGATATAATAAGAACAATTAAGTCTCGTAGACTGCGATGGGCAGGACATGTTGCGCGCATGAGGAATGAAAGACGTGCATGGAAGCTTCTTGTAGGAAAGCCAGAGGGAAAACGCCCAGTTGGTAGACCAAGAATGAGGTGGGAGAACAACATTAACTATTTTTATTATTGATTTCGTACATCTCAATGATGGATAAATCATATTTGAAGAGAAAAATTATACGCTCAGACCGGGACTTGAACCCGGGACCCTTGGTTCTCTAGACCAAGTGCTCTACCAACTGAGCTACCTGAGCAAGTACCGATCTAAACGCAAATCTTTCTCTATATACATTGTAATTCCCATCCACCAAATGCTGTGAAGCCATGCTTCTATCTTGCAAATGGCGGCTCCTTATTAAGAAGACATATTTGGGAATTATACATTACAGCCAGTACGGCTTTTTCCAAGTTTTTATTATTGATTTCGTACATCTCAATGATGGATAAATCATTTGAAGAGAAAAATTATACGCTCAGACCGGGACTTGAACCCGGGACCCTTGGTTCCTAGACCAAGTGCTCTACCAACTGAGCTACCTGAGCAAGTACCGATCTAAACGCAAATCTTTCTCTATATACATTGTAATTCCCATCATTAACTATGATTTGAGGGAAGTAGATTATACAGGGAATGATTGGAAAGCATTAACTCAGGGTAGGGATGTATGGAGGGCTTATGTCCGCGCGGCCATGAACCTACGGTTCGATAGTGCCAGTGAGCAACTAAGTAAGTAAGTAAATGTACATTAAGACGTCACAGAATACCTAGATCTCAAAGTGTTTACATAGAATAATTGAAGTGGTCGGGTTTGTATTCAGAAGATTAGGACATGGAGTTTTATGTAAACTTACAAGTATTGTCGGTCAGCGCAACAGTTTAAATTGAAACAGCTTGGGTGGTCGAATGCACCCTTCAAATCCCTCTCCTCATTTGGAGGACTCACTTTACTTCTCGAATCTTCAGTCAAGCGTTTAGTGTAAAAGGAATAGAGGAATTTCCAAAGACGGTTCGACCTTCCCAAAGCGTTAAAAGTAGAGTTCTTCAGCACTGACAAGAATGACTATGCGTTTTCATGTAGCACCAACACAAATTCAAGACTAAATCTTTTAAATTATTTCGCCATTGTGTTAGAAACTGCGAATAAATCGATTCTCAATACTTTTTTAATATAGGGAAGTTCGGGTAAAGTGAACCCTTCTGTTTGAATGGACCCTCTTAATATCTTCTTTAATTGGTGCTGCCCTCGAACAGAAAATGTTTTATCTTCTTCCCCGCATCAACATTGACGGGTTCAAGGTCAGTTTCTTTTATTATTTGTGCAAATAAGGGTTTATTTCTGATATTTATGAAAATGACCACTGTAGAAGTTTTTCAAGCTAAGAATCATTCTTAATTTCTGCTATTGAATATTACAAATGTTGAAAGAACTCCTTAATAACTTACATTATGTAGATGCTGTTTTAATATAGTGACGGGTTTGGTTTGATGTTATGTGACGTGGTGGCTGTATAAAATAATTAAACATTACAAATTAATTCGGTTAATGTGGACCCTCCACGAGGACCTGGGTCAGCTTTACACGAATGCATAGACCTATATTTTATCAATGGGGATGCTATCTGTAAAAAACCATCCACTTTATCAATTTTATTTAATGTCCTTGTAATTTTACTAAACCCAAAGACCGTCGCTTTCTGCAGTTGAATGACATGTGAATGTTATAATCAACAATTAATTTTTAAAAACGTTAAATAAATATAAACGCTTCTTAATAATGATCAGTCATAAATATTTTCAGATTAATCAATGCCTGTCTGTATAAGTTAATAGAGTAAATAAACTTATAAATAGACTAAAAGCTAGAATGGACTCTTGGGTCCACTTTATCCGAATATGGAAGTTAAAGTGGGCCTTTTTTGTAATATAAATTTTTTTATAAATGATGAAGATGTTTCCATATTAGAATAAAATAACAATGCTATTTCATAGTTACAACACTAACGATAATCACTGTAATTAAACAAAATTCAAATCTCTTAATTAAAAGAAGAAAAACAACAAATTCAAAACGGGGGTCCAAATTACCCAAAGTTCATTATTATTACTATTATTGTTATTATTATTATTATTATTATTATTATTATTATTATTATTATTATTATTAATATTAATAATAATATTCCTTCCATCCATAGTAATTCTGCCCGAAGGCAGGTCCTTCACTGCAATCATAGCATTTTCATGCTATGCTTGCAGCTTTGCTAGGGAACTGTAGGTGTGGTAGCTTCCCGTTGCATTCCACACCGGTGAAGGATGATGATGATGATGATAAGGATGATGGTGATAGCCAAATGATTTCGGGGACCTTTTGGGCCTTAAAGTTTTCCTGACATTTGTCTTACAGGTGAGGGAAAACCCCGATAAAAACCTCACCCAGAAAAACTGTCCCGACCGGGGATCGAACCCGGGCCTGCTGCGTGACAAGGCAGCACGCTACCCCGAGACCACAGCGGTGGACATTAATTAAAAAATACAAGCAACTGAAAATAAAATTCTCTGAAGTGATGCACACTAGACTACGCCCAATAGTGATAATCTAATCACCATTATCATCATCATCCATGCAAGTATTAGGCCATGTGGCCTGTTACGGTCTCAAAGAGGAATTTTCCATCCAGCGCTTTTTTGGACGTCCCAGCGATCTTTTGACTTGGGGGCAATAGCGAAATATGGCTTTTGGAGTTGCAAGGGATAATGACGTGCATTTCATCACCTCTCCTATCCAAATCTCATCCTCAACCTGCTCGTGGTGCAACCTGCTATTACAAATGAGGCTCTGAGGACCGAGTACTGGCGGTATAACCACATCACCTTAATGCAGAGGAAATGCTACATTTGTAGGAACCCCACATAATACCCCCCTCTGGGCCAGCAACCCATTGGGCGAAAAAATTTACATTTGCTTTCAAGTCTCAAACCAAGCCTCGGATGAATAGTGATAATAGGCCTAATAATAATAATAATAATAATAATAATAATAATAATAATAATAATAATAATAATAATAATAATAATAATAATAATAATAACAATAATAATAAACCTAGTAATAATAATAATAATAATAATAATAATAATAATAATAATAATTTTTATTTTTTTTATTATTCCGGCTTTTACAATGGATATACATTTTTCCGGTACCCATGTTCACAGTTTACTACACATTTGATTCAACACATTTTTCCATTCTTGTCTGTTCATCCATATATCTTCTTCTATTTCCCATTCCCTCTTAGTTTCATTGATTCCCTGAATCCACGTAATATTTGGTCTACCCTTCTTTTTTCTTCCCTGTGGTTCCCAATCCATGATTATCTTAGGTAGTCTTCCTTCTTCCATCCTTCTAATGTGTCCGTACCAATTTAATTGTTTCTTCTTTATAAAATCTAATGTTGAATATTGTACCTGCATTTTTCTTTTATATATGAATTTCGGATTTTATCCTTCCTGGATATTCTTGTGAAGCACGTCTCCAGTAGTCCATTTCAGTGGTGAGTATTTTTTTTTTTTCATTTGTGCATTTAAAGCCCACACATCAGCTCCATAGGTAATAATGCTTCTGATTATTGTATTAAAAATAATTTTTTTTGTTTTTATTAAAGATATGTTTGTCCCATACTATTCCATTTAGGGCAGTTATAGCATACTTTCCTATATTGATCCTGTTTCTTATCTCTGTTTCTTATAATAATAATAATAATAATAATAATAATAATAATAATAATAATAATAATAATAATAATAATAATAATAATAATAATAATAATAATAATAATATAATAATAATAATAATAATAATAATAATAATAATAATAATAATAATAATAATAATAACAATAGTAATAAACCTAGTAATAATAATAATAATAATAATAATAATAATAATAATAATAAAATAAATTCTTTAACACGAATTATCATTTCATTGTTGATTATAAATTAACTTCAGTGAATATGTAATAAACACTACACAGTAAACATACAAAAACATACTGATTTTTATCTAGAGATCCTAGACGTGACGATTTAATCATCTGAAAATAAAATAGTGGTAATTTTATGGTATAAAAAGTGTTGTGAAATGGGTATTCCTATAGGAGGAAAAATACTACATTCATTGTTGTTTGCAGATGATCAAATAATTTTTTGCAGGGGATGAAGATGTTATGAGATATATGATAAATACACTAATGGAAGAATATACAAAATGGGGACTGAATATAAATTTACAGAAAACAGAATATGTGTGTTTGGGAAAGGATGTGGATGACCTCATACTCGAAACAGGGAAGATAAAAAAAATGTGAATTTTTTAAATACTTTGGGCCAATAATTACACGTGAAAGAGATGTACAAACTAAAATTGCAATGGCAAAAAATGCAACTAAGATATTACTAGGAATAATTTGGAACAAAAATATTGCAAAGGAAACTAAAATGAAAATTTATAACAGTATAATACAGAATATTTTGTCGTATGGAAGTGAAACTTGATCTTTGACGGAATTACAAAAGAATAAAATTAGAACAGTTGAATTTGATTATTTTAGAAGAAGCCTAAAAAAAAACAAGACAGGATAAAATAAGAAATGAATTCCTTTGGAGAGAAATGAATGTCACCACATCTGTTGTTTAGAGGATTGAAAATCAAACTCTTAAAATCTATGGCCATGTACAAAGAATAGAAAATTAAAGATGGCCAAGAAATATATACCAATGGTCACCCCCTGGAAGAAATTAATGTGGCATACCAAGATGGAAATGGAAAACTTATGTCAGAACTATAATGGATGATAGGAATTTGGAAGAAGAAGATTTGAATGATAGAAATAAATGAAAACTGAAGACGACAAACCAATAATTGGGGAAAAGCCGACGAAGAAGAATTTTACGCCTGCTTATTTCACATTTTGATGAGAAAGTATTTTTTTCATCCATCAAAAACGAACA
Organism: Diploptera punctata; assembly: GCA_030220185.1. Taxonomy (NCBI): domain Eukaryota; kingdom Metazoa; phylum Arthropoda; class Insecta; order Blattodea; family Blaberidae; genus Diploptera; species Diploptera punctata. The sequence goes on along the minus strand of JASPKZ010000039.1, from coordinate 781,973 downwards.
GATTGTCCGAGCCACTGCCCGCTCCTGGAATTTCCTTCCACAAGATATCAGGGGTTGCCGCACACTTGGCACTTTTAAGTCACGCTTATACAGTTACCTATTGTCTAATAATTTTTTTTCTATTTATTTAAATTTATACTATGTCAATAATTTTTTTCTCGTCCTTTTATATATCTTGTACATATTATATATTTAATTCGTTAAATCTAGAATAAATCAAATTAAATTATGAATATTAATTGTATTGTATTTATAACATGTAATCTTTTATGTATGATGTAATTTAGATGTAAAACTATTTTTTTAATTTTTTTTAAAACCTGGTTGAGTGGCAGACAAGGCCTTAAGGCCTTAACTTCTCTGCCAAGTAAAATAAAGCTTCTTCTTCTTCTACTACAAGGTTTAGGCTATGCAGCCTGTTCCGGCTAAGTTAAAAGTGGAGTCCATCTTCTACGTGGTCGGCCAACATATCTTGTTCCTCTGGGATTATACAGGAAGGTTCTTTTTGGTATTCTTTCGTTGTTCATTCTCATTAAGTGTTCTGTCCATTTCTTATTATTTTCGCTGATTTTATCTTCAATTTTATATATATTTAATTCTTCTCGTATAGTTTCATTCCTTATTCTATCCGCTCTTGTGCATCCTTTCACATTACGTAAAAATAGCATTTCCGCAGTCTGTATCCTGCTTTTATCCCTTGATTTCATTATCCAATTTTCACTTCCATATTGGATAATGAAATCAAAACTATTAATAATAATAATAATAATAATATATTTATTATTATTAATATTTTACGTGCATAATTGGAAGTAAGCCTATTATTGTTTTAAAAATTAAGTTCCAAAACTTTACAAGGGGGAAAACAAATGTTTTTAAATAATATCAGTGGCAAAAGAAATACCTTAACTGATATTAATTCATAATAAATTTACTTGAAATGTTGTGGGTAGACGCAGCGAATTAGTGGGACTAAGCGGGTCAGCGCCCTTGTGCGTGGGTTCTGCTAACTACGTGTTATTATGATGTCGTGGGTGGATTCGCTTATCACGCCTCACTGAAGTATAGAGGCCGAGAAACAGGATTTTGGGATTCTGGACTTGCATATACAAAACAGGTCTTGGAGGAATACACAATGAGACAGAGATCGATGTTCTGCCTTCTTAATGATAGACTGTATCATCGAATTCCATGTTGCCAAGTCTACGGTAGAAACTTTACTCTTAACTAACTAACCCACTGGCACTATCGAACCCGTAGGTTCATGGCCGCGCGGACATAAGCTCTCCATACACCCCTATCTTGAGCTAATTGTTTTCCAATCATTCCCTGTATAATCTATTTCCTTCAAATCATAGTTGATGTTATATTTGAAGAGAAAAATTTTCGCCCAGGCTGAGACTCGAACCTATGATCTTTTGCTTTGCGGGCCAATGCTCTACCAACTGAGCTACCGGGGCGAGTTCCAATCTAGACGCAATGTTTATCTTATATACGTTATAAGTGAGGTATGGACAATCAATAAGTACTACAAGAATAGACTAATAGCTCTACAAATGGATTATTTACGCAGAAGTACCAGAAAATCAAAATTAGAACATGTCACAAATAACGAAATTAGAAATATAATGGAAGCAGAAGAAAAGATAATTGAAAGAATTGAGGAGAAGGAATTAAAATGATTAGGACATGTTTTAAGAATGGAAGGTGAGCGATGGCCAAAGCAACTATATCAATGGCATCCGACCAGAAAGATGAAGAGAGGGGGACCGAAGTTAACATGGAAGGAAAACATGAAGACAGTAATTCAAGCAAGAGGGCTAAGCATTGAAGATGCCCAAGATCATAGGCTTTGGAGGTTTGGGATGGGAATACGGCAGTAGCTGTAAAATAAACCCGAAGATAGACAGATATGCGTTGTAATTCCACGCACCACATGCTATGAAAACTTTACCTAACTACCTTCTGCTGATGATGAAACCAATTTCAGAATGGCCTATAATTTTTTTAAAATTTTAAACTAGTTGAAGATGACGTTACTTTAAGGCAATAATTTTAAATTGTGACTGCTACCTTAGCGGAATTGTATAATATATTTTAACAATAATTTGTTATTTAACACGTTTTAAATTTATGTATCCTCCTCTGCCCAATATTAAGTTTTGATTCTCTACCTCCATCCATCTCTATCTTTCCAGTCACCATCCTGAAATCCCTTGTCCTCATCAAATTATTACTTAATTCCTTCTATCTATGTCTTCTTGGGTTTTCCATTTATTTTCCTCCGATTTGGAATTTGTAACTCCTAACTTGCAATCTATCTTCATTCATTCTCTTAACGTCTCCAAACCTTCATTATTTACTTACTTAATACTTAATACAGGCTTTCCACTTTACAGCAGTTCGCCCTTGATTCCTGCTTTCCAGAGATTCCTATCTTCCCATTGCCCTTCTTCCATACCCCTCTTCATCATGGCATCATATATTCCTCATATCATGTTCTTTTACTTCTCCTTCTCTTCCTTCTGCCTGGTACCATCCAATCTAACATCTGTTTAGGCCACCGTTCATCCGACATCCGTTCTACATGTCCATATCACTGTATGGATCCCTGAAGGGTCTTTTATGGAATAGAAATCTGAGCAGAAAAAAAAAAGAGATTGTACAGACAATAATAGAATATATACTTAGCCCACATATGGATCAGAAAGCTGGATGATAAATGAAAGGATGCAGAAAAGAATCTTGGCGACAGAAATAGATGGATTACGGAGAAGTATGAGAATATCCAGGCTAAAACATATTAGAAGTACATATATCAGACAAGAAATGGATGCACAAGGAACTGTAATCGATATGATAACAAAGAGAGCTTTACAGTGGTACAGACCTACATAATTTAACGTATAAAAAACTCAATTTTTGATGCTACATTTGCATCATTGTTGTTTCATAAACACCATAAAATTTTAAATTTACTTTGACCAGATTTTCATTTATAGCTTCTCAATCCAAAGGCCGAAGCCATTTTAATAAATAGAGGTGTAAGACAAGGGTGTAGTTTATCACTTACCCTTTTTAATCTATATATTAATGATATCATCCAAAATTGGAAAAGTATTGTTAATATAGGTATAGGAATGGACCGTTTTAAAATATTAAAAGTTTTAATGTATGCTGACGATGTGGTTATTATTCAAGAAAATGAAAATAATTTGCAGTACTCTTTACATCAATTAAATCAGTTATGCCAAGAATATAATTTCAAAATATCAAAAGAAAAACAAAAATAATGGCATTTTGGGGAAACGATCATATAAGATCAAAAATCGTAATAGACAACAAACCTCTGGAACAAGTAACAAATTTTAATTATTTGGGTTGTAATTTTACTATAAACACAAAAACTGAAAGAGATATATATGAAACTGTCGAAATTTCAAATGATATGCGGAAGTATACATAAAACATTAAAGAATAAAACAAGAAGAGACACTAGACTGAAGTTTTATAAAACATTGGCAGTTCCTGCATTACTTTATGGGAGCGAAACTTGGGTAATGACCAAAAAATTGCAAAGTAGAACACAGAGCGCAAAAATGAACTTCCTTAGAAGAACAAAAGGCTGCACAAGATTGGATCGGATAAGGAATGAAGATATAAGAACAGAGTTAAATATATATTCATTGGGTGAGAAAATCAGAGAATATAGAGAGAAATGGTTTAGACATGTGGAAGGAATGAATGTATCACGATTACCAAGAGCAGCATTCAACTACACGCCAAGAGGTTTAAGGAATGTAGGAAGGCCAGTGAAAAGATGGACAGAACAACTGTGAGGCGGAACAGGCAATTTGCCTAGCCCGTGAAGTGAAGAAAAAGAAGAAGAAGAGCTTCTCAATCTGTAATATTTTAACAATATTATTAATGTATATTTGTAATTTTGAATCAATGTCACTCTTACGTTCTGCAAATACACTTCCTAAGTATGAGAAATAAGACACTTTTTCTATATTTTTTCCATCAATCTCAATTTTCACACGTTGAATGAAAATAAGTAGACTCCCAAAAGTGTCATTCCAATACTGTACTCCAACTGGATGGGGCACACCGTAGCGTAGTGGTTAAAGCACTGCGCTAGAAGCCGGAAGGTCGAGGGTTCGAGTTCCGGTTAGGTCATGATTTTTAAACTGACCCAAACTCTTTGGCGAGTTCCGGTTAGGTAAGGATTTTTAAACTGACCCAAACTCTTTGGCGGCTCTATGGCCCATGGATAGACTCAGCTTCTAACGGAAATGAGAACCAGACACTTGTTCTGGGGGTAAATGCGGTCGTATTGTTGTCGCATTGCTGACAACCCGGCACACATCATGTGTCGATTGTCCAAAAAATAGTGGGAGCCTTAATCTCCTACTACCGCAAACGCCTCCTGAGGTCTGTAGTGGGATCAGTTTAGCTTTATCTTTTACTCAAACTGGAACAAGGAAGACCAAACATTGGTGGAAAGATCAAGACCACCTTCGTTACCTTTACCAACTGTGTCACATAACTTAAAACGGATTTGTTCATAATAATGATGATGATGATTCAATCTATATTTGAACAATAAACAGGGTGTCCCATTCAAACCTGCCACATATTAATTAATGATAACTAACAAAGTATGAAGAATTATGAAATGAGCCCGGTATTAAACGAAACAAAACTCAAATAATTTTCATTGACACACATAAAAAACTTCATATGTGCACCATTAGTAGCACGAACAATATCAAGTCTGTATTGGATTTCGTGCCACGTTCTTTCGAACATGGCAATTGTGTCAAGGATACGTAAATCATGAAGATCTTGTACTGGAGTTGCAAACACGCGGTCTTTTACATACCCCCAGAGGAAGAAGTCCAGTGGAGTGATGTCTGGCGAATGTGGTAACCAGCAAATTGATCCGTCGAATCCACCTATCTGGGAAGGATTCATTGAGTGAATTCCGAACATCCAAGCTCCTGTGTGGTGGGTCTCCATCTTGCTGAAAGAATACTTGGGGTTGCAGATCATCTACTTGGGGATACAAGAACTGTTCCAACATGTCTTTGTATGTCAGGCCAATTATTGACTTCTCATGGATGAAAAAAAAAGACTATAATCATGGTTCTTCATCTGCCCCACCAAACGTTTACGTTAGGGCTATAACGGGACGTTGTTAGGCAGTAGACATGTGGATTTTACGTACCCCAGATCCTTACATTGTGCCGATTAACAGACCCTGATACATGAAATGTTGCATCGTCAGAAAACAAGACGTTTCCAAGAAACTGAGGGTCCTTTCAATACGATCCAGCATTTCAATAGCGAATGCCTATCGTCGTGGCCTGTCATCTGGCTTTATTTGTTGAACAATTTGCACCTTTTAAGGGTACAAACGAAGCCTCTTATGGAGCACTCCATACACGATTGATCTCGGCACATTGAACTGCCGGGAAACTTGGCGAATTGATTTTTGTGGACTTCTCTGAAATCTTGTTCTAATTTCTTGAATGCTTTCTTCTGAAACACGTGTACGAGCACCTCCTGATTATTTTTTAACGCTTCCAGTCGCCTTCTCAAGCCATGCCTTAATGGTCTTCCCATCAGGTGCATTTCCTCCATATTCTTTCCGGTAATTTCTTTGCACTGTAATTATTGACTTCGTCTTTGCATACCAGAAAACAGTTTGTGTCGCCATTTTGTTTTATGTCATCATTGTCCAACATGCGGCAGATGAATAAACTGCAACAATGAAAACAAAAATTCTTTGAGTTTCTTTCGTTTAATAACCAGCTCATTTCAACCTCAGATATCTTATATTCCTTATTTTTGCCAATAAGGAAATAGTTGAGTGGGAGTAGATATCTGCCACAACCAATCACAGCTCTTAACGCAGCTATAGCGCGCTAGTAAGGTTTGAAATTGCTGAGATGTTGTCAGCTGTATGTCTGCTAACCTCATACATAATGCGGCCCCTCCCACTGTATATCTATATCGGCAACACTGTCGTGAAAATGTCAGGGCCGGAGAATCAATGGCTGGGGTATAGTTGAAACAACAGGAGGCCGTGAGACCATTTAGTGATAAAATGGCGGCAAGTACGTATTTATTGTTATATATTGTTTCAAATCAAGTTCATAATTCCGCATACTTTGAGAGTTATGATTAATTAAAATGTGGGAGGTTTGAATGGGACACCCTGTATATTGAATTATATTATTAATAACTATGTACAGTGTTAAAAGACAAATTACGTGTCAGAGTTTTTATAAGTTGTTTCGTTATTCAGAATTATGATTTATTATACTTTATATGAGGCAGTTGTTGGTACATTTAATGTGACGTAACAATAATGAGATGACATGTAAAAGCCATTTCATACCATTGCAGTAGTACTAAATAAATAAACGTCATATGCTTAACATATGTTTAGTTGTCGCAAATGAGAGACAAATGAACCCTGTTGTTTGACTTGTGATGTTTTATTTATTTTGTGCTTTGTTATTTTTCATGTAAATAAAACAAAATCTTACTTTTATATTAACATTATTATTTTATGAAAGTTACAGTGTAAAATGAATTAATTACCTCATTTCAATTGTACTCAAATCATCATAAAAAAACTAGGGCTATTCTATGCGAGATGCCCATCTATGAATCTTAACAAGCTGTTGATTACGAACGAAATCAATGGTTGCCAATAGTACAGTGTGATTATAAAGTCCCAGTACATTTTGTGGATAACGCAGCGCAAATAAAACAAAAATTATCAGGTAGTTTCTACTATCAAGTTAGTGTTCAACATAACCTCAATCGGTCTCAAAACATTTTTTCCAACGACGCACCGTCGCTCGGAAAACATGCACCAACATATCCTCTGTAATCATTTCACTCGCTTGGCGTATGCGTTCTTTTAGCACTTGCAGATTAGGAAACTTGGTTCTGTACATTTGTTGCTTGATGAACCCCCAAGCAAAAAGTCCAGGGGTGTGACGTCTGGCGAACGAGGTGCCCAGATACGAGGAGATGCCCTTCCAATCCACCTTTTGGGAAACCTGTCATTGAAATACCAGCGTATAGCCAGAGAAAAGTGTGGTGGTGCTCCATCTTGTTGTAACACCACTGTATCAATGGTACCATCTTGCTGTAACTGTGGCTGTAAGAAAAGTTGCAACATATCAAGATACACGACTCCCGTGATTGTTTCCTTTGGAATCTGTCTCTAACTTCCTCGTATGACTGGCCTCTTAAACGCGCAGCAACAATCCCTATCCGCTCTTCAATGTTGAACATATTTGTATCTTTCGAATGACTATAACAGAAATACGATATGTAAGCGATTTCTTTAAAATGTACTGACACTTTATAATCACACTGTATATTACGATGCGAGGTTGGGAAGTGATTTTTACAGAATCGAAGAAAAATGTTTAAAAACCGAGCGATAGCGATTTTTTTTAAGCCATTCACTTCAGGTTTAAATGCTCAATACATTTCTCCAGAAATCGGATTTAAGTCACCGTAAATTATATTGCCCTATCGGCAGCAATAGGAATGAGATGCACACAGAAATTAAACATATGCTCAATTCTGGAAATGCGTGCTATTATGCATTACAGAGACTCTTGACGTCCCAACTCCTTTCAAAAAAACGTTAAACTGAAAATATATAAAACTATTATTCTGCCAGTTAGCGTATATTATATGGGTGCTAAATATGGACTCTTACTTTAAGGGAGGAAAGGAGATTACAAGTGTTTGAGAATAATGTACTTAGGAAAATTTTTGGACCAAAGAGAGATGAACAGACAGGTGAATGGAGAAGACTACATAACAATGAAGTACATGGTCTTTATATGAAGCCAGATATAATAAGAACAGTTAAGTCTCGTAGACTGCGATGGGCAGGACATGTTGCACGTATGGGGAATGAAAGACTTGCATGGAAGCTTCTTGTAGGAAAGCCAGAGGGAAAACGCCCAGTTGGTATACCAAGAGTGAGGTGGGAGAATAACATTAACTATGATTTGAGGGAAGTAGATTATACAGGGAATGATTAGAAATCATTAGCTCAGGATAGGGATGTATGGAGAGCTTATGTCCGCGCGGCCATGAACCTGCGGGTTCGATACTGCCAGTGAATAAGTAAGTAAGTAAATTATATTGCAAATATTCAAAACGAACAAAATATAACGGTACTGGAGATCACATAATGGGTGAACGCCAAATACATTCCTCTACTATTCATAAATGTTAACAAAAGATAACCAGCCAAGGGATGTACAAAATATTGAAAAATATATAACAGCACAGTTGAGCGAGTGTACCTCGTCTTCTGAGGCGAATGGGTTAATATCCGAGATTCTGTAAAACACTTCACAAACGTGCGTCGTATATTATTTTTTGCACGAGTGTTTTGAAAATAATAAATAATAGTAAAATAATATCTTTGTTGGAAATATTTGCGTTCATTATAAACAATTGACTAACGTTAACACTGTGGCCAATGTTTATTACACTACAGCCGCCGGATTTCCTGCTCTGAAGTTTAGGTTATATGAGGGATAAAGGGAGAAATGCGTCCTCTACTGGCAATAAGGAAATAGTTGCGTGGGAGTAGATATCTGCCACAACCAATCACTGCTCTTAACCCAGCTATAGAGCGCTAGTAAGGTTTTAAATTGCTGAGATGTTGTCAGCTGTATGTCTGCTAACCTTATACATAATGTGGCCCCTCCCACTGAATATCCATATCGGCAACACTGTCATGAAAATATCAGGGCCGAAGTATCAGTGGCTGGGGTATAGTCGAAACTACAGGAGGCCGTGAGACCATTTAGTGATAAAATGGCGACAAATACGTATTTATTGTTTTATATTGTTTCAAATCAAGTTCACTTCATTTAAAATTCAGTGATTTGTTTCGTATAATGTATATTAACAAAACCTTTTGGAATATTTTTTGTATATACATTGTATGTAGTATATATAGAAGGCAGTGGTTTTACTTTCCACACGCATTTTGTAATATGTAATATTACAGTATACTTATTTATTACAGTATAGTTATTTAGGTTGGCAACCCCAAAATGTAGGAAGTTGATCTTTCAATCATGGTCGGCGTTGCTGTAAGTACGACAAAACGCACCATTGCGCAAAAACATATTTATTCAGGTTTCTCTAACTTATCGCTCATTTGCTGCAACAACGTCATAACTCAAAAATCATGATATTTTAGTTAATATCACAGCCAGACCTGGGATGACAGTATTTAAAACTTCAAATGCTTCTCCTCAAAAGTCGTGATTTTCGAGTTATGACGTTGTTGCAGCAAATGAGCGATATAATAGCTTAAATTAGGTAGGTTACATTAGATTAGATAGATTTGATTAGATTATCTAAGTTACATTAGAGTAGTAGATTAGTTTATATTAGGTAGGTTAGATTAGTTTAAGCCACTCCATTGCATCTTTAACTTATGGAAGAGTGGCCTGTATGCTTATATGATCCCGATAGCTATTCCGGCGGTAGCATTGCTAGAGAAAGTGTTACCAATGCCAGATAGATCGAAGGCGATAAGACAAATTAAAAAAAAAGTACCTTGGTCGAAAGATAAGGAACTATCACCGTAAAAATACAACTGTCAAGAAACGCAGACGTGGGTTCCACTGGGGTAAAATTTTCCGGGGTAAAATAATCTCCTATTTGGTTCTCCGGGCGGGGACTACTTCAGGGAATCCATGCCAAAGGTTGTGATGTGCCACGAATGGGGAGGGAAAGAGGGCATGGAAGCCCCTTGTAAGGAGACCAGAGGTAAAGCGCTCAGTAGGCAGGCCAAGAATGAGGTGGAAGAATAACATTAATTATGATTTGAGGGAAGTATATTATACATGGGATGATCGGAAAATGTGTAATAAGAACAAAAATAATGATAAACAATGTAATTATAGACGAAGTTCAGAATTTTAATTATTTGGGATGTCATTTAGGCAATGACAGAAATTTAGATAAACACACTAAAATACAAGGATTCAATTATCTATGTGGCACAATTAAACGCACTATTGAATAAGACTAAAAAAGAAACTAATTTGAAGTTTTACAAAGTATTGGCAGTTCCATATCTATGGATGTGAAACCTGGACATTAACAAAGGCAGATAGTAAACAAATAGAGGCTGCTCAAATGAAGATGTTGAGAGCAATAGCAGGATACCAAAGAACCCATAAAACGAAAAACTAAGATATAAGAACAGAACTTAATATATTTAATCTCTGTGAAAGAATAAAATATTATCAAAATGCTTATCTTCAGCACGTATTACGAATGAATGAACAGCGCATACCAAGAAGTAAAGTAAAGTGATCCCACAACAGACCCGGAGGCCCTTGGGGTAGTAGGAGGTTAGGGCTCACACTTTTTTCTAGACAATCGGCACTTTATGTCAGCCGGGTTTTCAGCCCTGCGTGACGCCGCCTTTACCCCCAGAACAAGCGTCTGGTACTCATTTCCGTTAGAGGCTGAGTCGACCCCAGGGCCATAGTGCAGCCAGAGGGTTTGGGTCAGTTTAAATATCCTGACCCCAACGGGACTTGAACCCTCGACCCTCCGGCTTGTAGATCAGCGCCTTAACCACTACGCTACTGCGTAGTTTAATTTTTTAGAACTTATTTATAGGTTATGGGACATTAAAATAGATTATTTTAGGTCTAGTATAGAGGATATTTTGATGCACTCGAAAATCCGGAAAAATACACGAATTTTTCGAAAAATGGCTTAAAAAATCGCATACCAAGAAGAATGTATAATTATAAACCAAAAGGGAGAAGCATGTTGGGAAGACCATTGAAGAGATGGAAGGACCAATTCGACCTATAATGAGATCGGAACAGGCCATTGGGCTTAATTCTTGTTGTTGTTGATGATGATGATCGGAAAGCAATTTATGGAGAGCTTATGTCCAACCGGCCATGAACCTACGGGTTCGATAGTGTCAATGAGTTAGTTAGTTAGTTATTTAGTTAGTATTTGTCCAGTAAAACACATTTTTAGTACCTATAGCGAGTATTTTACAATTGAGCGTACAATCTTCAGGACAATGAACTTTAAGTGACGCAACTGAAGAATTGATCCTCAAATTGTGATGTGCGTGAGGCGATGAAATGAATCGTCTAAAGCACTCGAAACATTGTGCGAGGAAAAAAAGCAAACTCTTGGTTTTGTGTCTTTCGCTTGAAATGCGATTCATTGGAGCGTATCAGATTCGCCTATTGTATTTGGAGTAGTTGGATAAGTCTGGTTTTGGTGTTTCGCATATCCGTGAAACTTTCAATAAACAGCGTCACGATTAATGGCTGTCCAGATGAAATCATAAAAACGTGAACTTCTCAAACGAATCGTGAAGTTCACAAATTTCCGCTTCCTTCCTCATTTTTATATCGTTTTCATTGAATTAAAATTAGAAATCTATCCATAATTTACAAGAAAAATCTTATTTAGTCTATTATATTATTTTTTATGTCCACCGCTGTGGTCTCGAGGTAGCGTGCTGCCTTGTCAGACAGCGGACCCGGGTTCGATCCCCGATCGGGGCAGTTTTCTAGGTGAGGTTTTTATCGGAGTTTTTCCTCACCTGTAAGACACATGTCAGGAAAACATTAAGGTCCAAACGGTCCTCGAAATCATATGGCCACCATCATCATCATCATCATCATCATCCTACAACCGGTGTGAAAAGCAACGGGAAGCTACCACACCTACAATCCCCTAGTAAAACTGCAAAGCATAGCATGAAAATGTTATGATTGCAGTGAAGGACCTGCCCTCGGGCAGAATTACTATGGATGGATGGATGTTATTTTTGGTGCGGTAGTGCGTTTTCATACTTACTTCAATGGCGACCATGATTGCCAGTCTAAAGAACTATACTCTGTAACATTACATATTACAAACCACGTGTGGGAAGTAAAACCATTGCCCTCTATGTGTACTATGTACAATGTATCTACAAACAATATCTGAAAGGTATTGTTAATATACATTATACAAAACAAATCACTGCATTTTAAATGAACTGAACTTTATTTGAAACAATATAAAAAAATAAATACGTACTTGCCGCCATTTTATGACTGACTGGTATCACGGCCTCCTGTTGTTTTAACGAATAAACATTGCCTACACTCTTAACGTTAGCCAGTTGTTTATAATGAACGCAAATATTTCCAACAAAGTTGTTATTATTTTACTATTATTTATTATTTTGAAAATATCATCGCGAAAAATTAATGTACAACGCACGTTTGTGACGTGTTTTACAGGATCTCGGAAATTAAAAATCTCGCTATCGCTCGGTTTTTAAACATTTTCCTCGATTCTGTAAAAACCACTTCCCAACCTCGCATCGTAATATACTGTATTTAATATTCATTCATAGTGTTCTGCCCAAGAGCAGGTATTCCACTGCAAACTCAGCATTCTCCACTCTTTCCTTAACTCAGCTCTCATTTTTGTATCTGCATACAAACCATTTATTTTAATATTGTCCATCATCTGATGTATTTTCTGCCTCTAATTTTCTTTCCGTTGACCATTCCTTCTAAGGTATCCGTCAGCAGGCAGTTTCTATTTAGCCAGTGGCCAATCCAATTTCTTTTCCTCTTCTTTATGAGTTCCAGCATCGTTCTTCCTTCTCCCACTCTGTCTAGCACACCTTCATTTTTTATTTTGTCTGTCCATTTTATACGTTCCATCCTTCTCCATCTCCACATCTCAAAAGCTGTATTTGATAAGCAGTACAAAAACATAGTTTACTAAAATTAACTAAATATTGTACACACGGTATGACTTTATATGTTAAAATGTATTTAAATTACAATTAAATAAAAAATCAATAATGTACTGATTTTTGGTAAGTTGTTTCTAAATTAAAATTAATGCCTAGAAGACGTTGGGCTGATGCATTACGAAGTCGGAATGGGCAATTGCCTAATCCCTGGAGTGATGATGATGATGATGCATTTATACCAGCTTTAAGAAGACTATTTAACTCATGCCCCAAATGGGAGTCAATGACCAATCACATTTCAATGATTTTTTTATTTACAATCAATCACAGTCGTGTTTTGCCTAAAATTTACCAACTAAGGTTTATCAATAAGTATAGCCACACGAGTGTTTTCCAAATTATACGATAATATCCAGAGATTTGGGAAATCCAGAGTGGCATTTGTTAGGACTATTTAACGAATAAAATTAAGCTGTTTACTCACAAATCATTATTTAACTATAGTTATTTTAAAATATTTATATATTTCTTGTAAACGGCGATGTTTGAAAACAAATGAGAAGCGATAGGTACTCTTCATCTGCTTTCTTTTGTTTATCACTCGCACACTAGGAATCATATTAGTTATTGCCAAAGGACTGCTATATGGTACTAATGCTCTCTAGTGATAAAAAAATGAAACACATCAAACTGTATATTAATTCATTTCTGATGTATGATGTAAATATGACAATTATATATTTCTGGATTATTACCTGGGAAAAATACATTTAAGAAAGTGCAAACAGTGGTTTATTTTTTTGGTGGTATAATAAATTGCTACAAATGTTTTTATATTAACTCCTGCAAGCGCTAATATGTTGACATCTATGCACTATATATAGAATTTGGTAGCCATATTTCTTATAGCCTCAGTCACTGCAAAATAATGGTCAGACCTGTTCAGAATATTAAAAAGGAGGAGCTTTCTTTAATATGGTAATTATAACACTGATAAATATTTCGTGAAACACGACTATGATTGGTTGTAAAACAGAAATCATTGAAACGTGATTGGTCATTGACTCCCATTTGGCGCATGAGTTAAATAGTCATAATAAAGAAAGCACCTCCTTTTTAACATTCTGAATAGGTCATTGCATTATTTTGCAGTGACTGACCCCGTAAGAAATACGGTTACCAGATTGTGTATATAGTGCATGAATGTCAGCAAAAAGCGCATATGATAGATAATATAAAAACATTTGTAACAATTGATTATACCACAAAACAAAGAAAACACTGTTTGAACTTTCTTAAACGGATTATTTTCCAGGAAATGACGTTGCAGAAAAAATACAATTGACATATTTACATCATAGCACATCAGAAACCTATAACGTTTGTTATAAATTTCTCCACTAGGGTGCATTCTTACAATATTGTGATCCTTTGGCAATAATTAATATTATGATCTGGTTGCAGTGATGAACAAAGGAAGGAAATGAAGCGTACCAATCGTTTCTCATTTGTTTTCAAACATTGCCGTTTACATAAAATATATAAATATTTTAAAATAACTACAGTTAAATAATGATTTGTGAGTAAACAGCTTAATTTTATTCGTTAAATAGTCCTAACAAATACCACTCTTGATTTCCAAATTCTCTAGATAAACTGGAAATCACTCGTGGCATTACTTATGACTATTTAACTCATGCCACAAATGCTAGTCAATGACCAATCACGTTTCAATGAATGTTGTTTTACAACCAATGATAGTCGTGTTTCACCTCGCTCTTTATCGATTTCTCTTTATCAGCTCCTGCTTTTGTGATAAAGGAAGCTCCTCCTTTTTAATGTTCTGAACAGGTCAAAGCATTATTTTTCTCCAACAAATACATTGAATATAGCAAATAATGAAAAGATTCCTTGATTTTACTGAGTTGTTTATTAAAAAAATCAATGAATAACCCGTAATGTTGAATATGATATATAGTTTGATGAGTTTCATTACTTCTCCACTTGGGTGCACTCTTACAATATTGCGATCTTATTTGGCAATAAATAATATGATCAAGCAGCAGTGAATGAACATAACCTCACATTTCTGATTTGTTTTCAAACATCGCCGTTTACATTAAATATATACATATTTTAAAATAACTATAGTTAAACAATGATTTGTGAGTAAACAGCTTAATTTTATTCGTTAAATAGTCCTAACAAATGCCACTCTTGATTTCCAAATTCTCTAGATAAATTCACTCCTCACTTCGTGAGTCGTGATAATTTAGAAATCACTCGTGGCATTACTTATGATAAATTAATTCTGTTCCATCCTTTGATGATCAATGAATGTCAAGATTAAGATCTGATGACAGCTGGACAAAGTTTGAGCTTTTGTGTAGAATCTTTTGTAAAAAAAATAACTTACAGCAGAAGCATTACGAAACTTTTGCAAGAGGCAGACGCACGCGGACTTTGTCAAAATATTAGATACGACAATACTTTGCAATAGTTGACAAACTTAGGGGATACATAACCTACAAAAAACCTATTAATCACGTTCTGCTGTCATCAGAAGCTTTGTATCTTCTCATGTCATAGAAACCCCGCGCATTAATCAAATACACCGTCCCGTAGGAGGGGAGGTACACATGGCGCCAGCGCATTCAGCGATGCACAAAAATTCTTTATCCCCAGATGTTAATAAATTTCACTGATATATGTGAACAGGAAAAATTAATAACTCTTCTTCTGTTCTAAACACTACATTCACACGTAAACATGGAATATTCATTGCTTTTATGACATAATGCTAGGTGTAGTACAAATTATTTGTTTCGGTCTGAAGCTAATTCTGCAAGGTATCTTCTTCTTCTTCTTCTTTCTTCAAGGATTAAGTAAGATCAAATAGTAATAAGGGTATATTAATATAAACATAAAGATAATAACAACAATTATTGATTGAACAAATCAATTATTTATTATAAAACATAAGGGGTTCTTTTAGGGTTAGGATTGTTAATATTATGATTAGAATCTTCCTTTGGAGTAGTAGTAGTAGGACTTTATTAGACAAAAAGTAAGATATTTACAATATTATTTACAAATATGGGTCGCACGGGCAGTAAGCCGTACGTGCTCTTGACAGTCCGTTACAATAAAGTAATAATTGGTACTAGTGTAAAGAAAAATAAACAACAAAACAGCAATAACATTACAATTACATAAAGAAAGCAGAATAATAATATTACAATTAAATAATAACACAATAGCATTATACACTAAAAAACATTAACATTACAATTGCATAAAGAAAACACAATAATATTACAAATAAGTAATAACACAATAGCATTATACACTAAAAAAACATTAACATTACAATTACATAAAGAAAACACATTAATATTACAATTAAATAATAACACAACAGCATTATACACTAATTAATTGATATATAATTGTTAATAATTAATGGTATTGCATTTTGATAACATATATTAATTCATGAATGAGTGTTGTCCTTATTTTTCGCGTTTTGTCCAGAAATTTACCGAGGTTTATCCAATTTTCTGGATTTACCAATAATTCGTAGCATGCCAATCTTTCCCGATTTGAATTTAGAAATCTTTCCGGTAATAACTGACGTCTCCAATATTCTAAATCATTACATTTTCCTAATATATGTATCTCATCTTCAAAGTTCCCGCACATTGGACATATTCGCATATCGTGATCGTCGCTAATTTTTAGAAATTTCCATGCCCCTAGCCTAAACCAAGCAAGCCCTGATCTCTCCTTAAATCCTAGGTTGAGTATATACGATTCTTTTCCCCAGACGTGTTTTAGGTCTCTTTGTAAACACAGTGAGCGTTTTCCTGTACATTCGGCGAAAGTATCTTGTTGGTTTATATCTAAGTACCTCCTCCTTATTTTTCTCCACACGTTCTTAAAGCCAAAGGTGTCTTTAATGTAAAAGTAGGGGTGGAAGGGAATTTTATCAATATTTCTATTTAACCTTTTTTCTAACCCTATTGTCCAGCCACCTCTTATGAGGTCTACTTAAATCTCTCTTCCCGTTTCATTGGTAATCTATTCTGTCAAAAATATCCTTCCATTTTACACGCTTTATATAAGCTTGATCTTATCTGTCAATGTAACGGAATATTTCAACACGATTTTCACCCATTTAAAAACATTGGATCGGCTTGAAGTTTTGTATACTTGTAAAGGGCCAATGACAATACAATAATTACATAAATTGTTTCTAAGATCCTGGCCAGGATCATCAGGACATCAAATAAATAAAGACCGGTATATTAGGTTGCGGACTTGTCGACTTTTCAGTCCATCGTTGTAAGAAATTAATATTATATTCTCTGGCAGTTGTGCTGGTAGAGCGATGGTGTAGTGGTATATACTTTCAGTAATCCATAGGTCGCTGGTTCAAATCCGGCCCGCAGGATTTTTTTAGCTCATACTACAATAGTATCGAATTTAAAGATATAAAAACAAGAGTTAAATTTATCTCCCCATCACCCCAACAAAATAATTAAAAAAAATTAAGGTACATTTTTATCTTATTCTGTAAAATATTAAAAATAAAAAAATAAACAATAGTTTAAAAAAAAACTAAAACAACACGTTTTATTAGAAAACCGAACTCAAAAAATATATATATATATGTAAACCCATGTTTCCCTTAACAGAGATTTAGGTGCTCTTCCCCTACAGGGAAGAATTTGAACCATACTAATTTAGTTACACTTGTTTTCGTACAGATGTCATTTGAGTGGCCTGTGGTCAGCGTTCCGTCTCATACTGACATCTAGGAAACGGAATATTCGGTAAATTTTGCTTAGAGGCCTTTTTATTCAGGCTTAAGGATCTTTTATGAGCCTGAAAGTCTTCAGACTCGGGACCCACGGCTTAAAGTCCCTCCCGGAGTACTTGCTCCTTGGATTTTTCCATCCTAAAAAAATGCATCGACCCCGGCCGGGTTTGAACCCGCGAACCTGGGGACCAGAGGCAAGGAGCATAACCACTAGTCCACCGAAAAATGAAAAACAAAATTAATTTTCAACACGCTTGGGATATAATTAAAGTGGTCAACAAAAAATCATCTCCAACACATCTAGAATAAAACAAGAGTTATCTACAAAAAGAAAATAATTTTACATTCAAAAGCGTGGGGTGCTTTTTATGATGTTCTTCGCCGATTGAATTGCGAAATGTTCGTTCCGATCTCATGCAGAAAATTGATCTCTTGGTCGTCCTACACATCTATATTCTTGGCTTATTTGTGAGTAACTATTTGTTATACGTTCTTCATCCATCCTTTGAATATGGTCGAACCAATTTAGTGTATATTCTTTGATTCTGTCTATTAAACTGAATAAATTAAGTTCGTTGACTTCATAAAGGCTTTTGACAAAGTAGACAGAAATATATTACTATACAAATTTTAGCTGATGATAACGTTCCACAACAATATATTACTAATATCTTCAACATCTATAAAGATAATGAAATCTCTGTTAAACAGGATGGCAAATTATCTTCTTGGGAAAAGATCAGCACTGGAGTAAGACAGGGATATGGACTTTCACCGGTGCTTTTCATTATATATATATATATATATATATATATATATATATCAATTAATTAATAAACGAATGGAGGAAAACACAACGAGGATATATACCCATCAATAGGAACCTCAAACTCGATGCTATTCTTTTTGCAGACGATTTAGCTCTTCTGGCACTTTCCGAAAATGATTTGCAACGATCAATTTATAATTTACAAAAAAATAGGTGCCAAATTTAATATGGAAATATCAATTAACAAAACTGAAATTATGGCATTTCGTGGGAAGGACCCCATACAAAGTAAAATCTGTCTCCAGAATAAAATTTTAGAGAGATCTAATCAATTTAAATACCTTGGATATTATCTCTCTATCTCGGATGAAAAAGATATCCCTGAAAAAAATACTAGTTACAATAAAAGTTTAGGAATTATTAATCAAGTTATGAAACCATCCCTTGTACAAAAAAAAACACCAGATTACGCTTATATAACACTTTGGCTAGACCAATGTTGACCTATGGTAGTGAAGCATAGACACTAAAAAGACAACATGAAAGCAGAATAACGGCTTGTGAAATGAGATTCATGCGCAGAACAGCGGGTTACACCAGATGGGATCGGAAAAGGAACACCGATATCTTAAAAGAATTGAAGACTACGCCAATTTTGGAATATATTAAACAGTACCAACTAAATTGGAAACACCATCTTGAAAGAATGAGTTCAAATCGGATCCCCAAAGCTGTTTATAATTATATACCAAGAGGTCGAAGATCACTGGGCCGTCCTATGAAACGCTGGAGGGAAAATTTTCTATAGGATCGTAACAGGCCTTGGCCTAATACTTGGAAGGAAGAAGAAGAAGTTAAGTTCATTCCTAATATCTTTGCTATCTTGTAAAGTACGGTACCGGTATATCCAGCTACATATCTCAGGAAATTCATTTCTGCAGAGTGTATTTCTTAAGTTGATTTTTAGTTGAAGTAACATTTTCGGAGCCATATAACAACACAGGAACAGCTTTAACCTTGTAACATTTTAATTTTGTTCCTTTCCTCATGCATTTAAAACAATTTATAACTTTTTCCACACATGTATCTGAATTTATTCAATTTATTTTCGATATCTCTTTGTTTATTATATGTTACATCACATCCCAGATAAATAAAATTCTTTACTTGGCCTATTATTCTGTTTCCTATAAATATTTATAAAATTAAATTTCTTGTTCTAGTTAATTAAATGTGTCGGACCACAGTGAAAACAAAATCATGTATAACTATAAGTTGTACATGTATGTTGTGTAATTCGATACACATTTATGTAATTGTTTCTTTTCATTTTTCCTACCGTTTCATTGAATATAAAATTGAATCGGTTTATTGGACACATTACAATTTGAAGGGGAGAAAATTTGTATTATCCTTCATGATTTGGTTTTTGTATTAGATTTGTTTCATTAGAGTATAGTATATTCCTTATTTCAACAATCAACTGATGTATTGTTGATAAAAACTCTTAATGTTAGAGATAAAGATATTCATCAACGTCATCATAGGACATTCATTTTAGGCTATTTGTTGACCTGTTTCGGCTTCAAGAGGAACACCATCCAGAAGTCTTTTGAGTGGACGTTCTGGTCTTCTTCTTCTTGCAGGTTGATATCTTAACATTTGCTTGGGTATCCTGTGATCTTCCATTCGATGAACATGTTGCATCAATCTTGACTTATAATCAGAAATTTTGTTTTCTAAAAGTTCCATCTGTAATTCTTTTAAGATGTCTTCATTTTCTTTTGTGATCTAGTAGTGTGTATCCTGCAGTCCTCCGAAGGCATCTCATTTCAGCAGATATAAGTCTCTGTATATCCTTCTGTTTCAACGTCCATACTTCGCTACCATACAAAAGAGTTGGAAGAGTCAGTACACTTTTAATCTTCAATGCTTTTGGACTAACATTAGCTTGAAGATAGAATTCATTAACCCTAAAATTCTTTTAAAATTGAGATATTTTTGCATTTACATCATTTTCTTCTTCATATGAGATATTGCATCCTAGATATGTAAAATTATTCATCTCCTCTAAAATTTTATTGTCGAGTATAATTTTACTTCTGACAGGATCTACACCTTGAAATGCCATAATTTTTGTTTTCTCTGCAGATATCTTCAATCCATATTCTTCTGTAATTTTGTTAAGTTCATAGAAAACTTTCTTGTACATTATCTTCTGAATTTGCAATTATTATTTGGTCATCTGCAAACAATAGCGTGTTTAAGTTTCTATTTTCTGATATACTGATTCCAAATTTATATTACTTCGTTGATATACATCGCAAAGAGTGTAGGGGATAGAGGGCAGCCTTGTCTCACACCACGATTTATATAATTCCTTCTTCAAAAAAATCTGTTATTTAATTTAATCTTTATGGTGTTGTCATAAGTAATGCCACGAGTGATTTCCAAATTATCGATAAATTCACGACTCACGAAGTGAGGAGTGAATTTATCTAGAGAATTTGGAAATCAAGAGTGGCATTTGTTAGGACTATTTAACGAATAAAATTAAGCTGTTTACTCACAAATCATTATTTAACTATAGTTATTTTAAAATATTTATATATTTATTGTAAACGGCGATGTTTGAAAACAAATAAGAAACGATAGGTACGCTTCTACTGCTTCTTTTGTTTATCACTGCAACCAGATCATACTATTTATTGCCAAAGGATCGCAATATTATAAGGAGGAGCTTTCTTTAATATGGTAATTATAACACTGATAAATATTTGGTGAAACACGACTCTGATTGGTTGTAAAACAGAAATCATTGAAACGTGATTGGTCATTGACTCCCATTTGGGGCATGAGTTAAATAGTCTTTGTAAATATTTTGTATGTTCTGCAGAAGTAAATTTGGTATATTTCCAATATATTGAAGAGTTTTGATTTCTTGACTGTGTCGAATGGTTTTCAAAATCTACGAAAGAATTCCAATATGCAATATTATTACTAGTCTTACGCATGCTCGTTAAAAAAGAAAACTGAGAAAAAATTCCAAAACGTAACGAGGATAGCGAACGCACCATATGCAGTTTTGTGTGGCCAATAAGACTCAGAGTAACCATTCTGTGTATGACCACAGTTTTTCTATATTTCTACTGGGAAGCAAGAGGAAAATGGCGGAAGTTAATCAAATTCTCATCGCCATTGGACAACAGTAATTTTAAAATTCAACCTAGCAATTACATTTAATTTTAGAACAAATCTCATATACACAATAAAGCATTAGACGTTGAGTGTAGAATTATTGTTGATCGGTTAATAGACACTTAAGTGTCTGAATACGTGTTCAATCAATTTGGAGCGTTGTTGTGTGCATTGGAGAGGTTTCTTACTGAATCTCGTGGAAAGAGAATCGCCCGCTAGAGAAGCCAATCCACTTCAGTACAGTACGTGCCGCGCCTTGTCGTGCACAGATCGTATCATTATTTCAATAGAAACTGATTTTCATCATCACGATTTTTTAAATCTTATAAAGAAGTTATACAAGTAGAAGTCTTTATAATAATCTATTTATTTTCTTGATGAATATGCAAACATTTGGAGATGGAGCTATCGGGATGTTTGAAAATACTATTTAACTCATGCCCCAAATGGGAGTCAATGACCAATCAGGTATCAATGAATTTTGTTTCACAAGCAATGACAGTCGTGTCTCACCCCGCTCTTTATCGAATTCTCTTTACCACCTCCTGCTTTTGGGTGATAATTAAGAAAGATCTTCCTTTTTAATATTCTGAACAGCTCAGAGCATTATTTTGCAGTGACTGACTCTTCGACAAATACATTGAATATAGCAAATAATGAACAGATCCCATTGAACTACACATTTGATAATTATGAATTCAATAATTGTGTTTTTAAATACTGATTTTACTGTGTAGTTTACCAAAAAAATAATTAATACCTATAATGCTGGTTATAATATCCAGTTTGATGTGTTTCATTTTTTTCTCCACTAGGGTTCATTTTTACAATATTGCAATCCTATTTGGCAATAAATAATATGACTAAGTTGCAGTGAATAAACAATGAAACGTAACCACACATTTTCTATCTGTTTTCAAACATTTCCGTTTACATTAATTATGTAGGATAAATGATTTAAAATACCGATAAATATATTTAAATAATGATTTGTGAGTAAACAGCTTAATTATATTCTTTAAATAGTCCTAAAAAATGCCACTTCTGATTTCCAAATCGTTTAGATAAATTCACGACTCACTTCATGAATTTATCGATGATTTGGAAATCACTCGTGACATTACATATGATAAAGTTAGAAATATCACAATAAATCAAAACAACTGCTTTATATCCGTGTTTTCTTAAGAAGGCACCTTGATTTTTTTTAGACTGCTAAATATCTTGAAGACATAACATATTTGACCTACTCTCCTGGCGCTTCTATTCACTTATCACCTATCATATCTTCGGGGTAATGTAACTCCGCGTTACATGTGCCCCAATCTAAGAAATGGATTACAATTTCGGCAATGCCAGGGGAGAAAACCAGAAATGTCATAAAAGACAACCAGATGGCATTAGACAAAAATAAAATCTGTGATATTTGGCTGTTGTAAAAAGTGTGAAATAACAACAACAATTTCAAGCAGTTATGTAGTTTTATTTCAGCATATTTGTATCTTTCTATAAAAAAAACAAGACACGGAAATTAAGAACAACACATATTCGTAAATAAATAAGTAGGCTATGTAAAGAAAGTGTAATTATTACTGCTAAATGAGCCTGCTTGGCTTAATTGTTTAATTTGTAATGAAATTGTGATTTTATGTGTTGTTTTTATGTTGTTACTAGACATTTATTTATTGATATGGACTGTCAAAAACACATACGGATTGCTGTCTCTGTGATTCATTTGTAAATAATATATATATATATATATATATATATATTTTACGATGAAGTGCCAGAAAGTCTAAATTAGAACATGTCACAAATAAGGAAATTAGAAACATAATGGAAGCAGAAGAAAGCATAATTGAAAGAATTGTGGAGAAGGAATTAAAGTGGTTAGGACATGTTTTAAGAATGGAAGATGAGCGATGGCCGAAGCAACTATATGTATGGCATCCGAACAGAAAAAAGAAAAGAGGAAGACCAAGGTTAACATGGAAGGAAAACATGAAGACAGTAATGCAAGCTAGAGGGCTAAGCATCGAAGATGCCCAAGAACGTAGGCTTTGGAGGTTTGGCACGGGAAGACGGCAGCAGCTGTAAAAACCCGAAGAAAGAAGAAGATATATATAATATGTCCACCGCTGTGGTCTCGAGGTAGCGTGCTGCCTTGTTACGCAGCGGGCCCGGGTTCGATCCCCGGTCGGGGCAGTTTTTCTGCGTGAGGTTTTTATCGGGGTTTTTCCTCACCTGTAAGACAAATGTCAGGAAACCTTTAAGGCCCAAACGGTCCCCGAAATCACATGGCCATCATCATCCTTCACCGGTGTGGAAAGCAACGGGAAGCTACCACACGTACAATTCCCTAGTAGAGCTGCACGCATAGCATGAAAATTATATGATTGCAGTGAAAGACCTGCCTTCGGGCAGAATTACTATGGATGGATATATATTTTTTTACTCTAATAAAGTTTTACTACTACCTTCATACAAAATGTATAGCACTCAGATACTTGCACTAGAAATTAAATAGAAAGGTGAGTTCTTACTAGATGCGTTAATCTTTTAAATTATGTTCAAGTGAGAGGATGTTCAATTTCCGATTTCCGATTGAGGGTCTTTCCACTTTTCAGCGGTTGCCCTTTTACCAGCCGGCTGCTGGCCCTTCACATCCACATGTGTCAATCACAGAGGTAGATGATCAACAGCCAGTGTAGGGGTGACATGTGGTTAGCATGTCGAGTCCCCCAGCCGTTATAGCTGGTTCCTCAACCTGGAGCCGCTACTTATTGCAGCTACCCAATTGCCTGACGATGCTGGGTGGGCACCGGTCCCATACTGGCCGAAATACCATGAGAAAATTTCTTCCCCCATGGAGACTCGAACCAGCGCAAGTCCCGTAGCTCTGCGCCAAGGCTTCCTACCTTAACCGCTCGGCTACGGCGCGAGACATGTTCAATTTTGAGGTACACAAAAATATTTACCCTTATTTATTGCAATTTTTGTTACTGAGATGCGTACTATCTAAATATTGGAACATATTTATTCAAAGGTGTTTGTGAATTTGAAATAAAGTTCAAGTATTTTTTATAATAGATTTTTTTTTAGATTTATTTATTTAGCCTGGTGGAGTTAAGGCCATGTCACCTTCTCTTCCACTCACCAGGACAAACATATATTACATCAGAATATAACAATCTTAATTAACTCTAATATTAAACACTAAGTAAAAATTTGATCAAAAGATAATATCTAATATACATATTACGATCTATAATACAACCAGTTAATATTAGTTAAAATTAAGACTAAAACTAATAATAAAATGTATACACGCAAGGCATATTAAATTGTCCCTGTCTAGTGTATATAAAAAACAAATGAAAATAATGAGATATAGAAAACTAATTTTACGATTATATAATATTTAAAACAAAACAAATAAAAATATTTGTTATTCTTAATATTATTTTCATAAATAATTAAATATATTAATATTTCTAAAATAATATTATCAGTGAGGTGTATAAGTTAGTTTGTTATTAAATCATTCTTTAGTTTGTTTTTGAAGGATGTTATAGTTTGACAGTCTCTGACATAGGACGGAAGGGAATTCCATGTTTTGGTAAGTGAGACCGTAAAAGATAATGAATAATATACAGTGTGATGAGGAGGGATATAAAGTACTCGATGGGATCGAGTGTCAAGATTATGTGTGTCGGATAGTCTTATGAAGCGGCGTGATAAATAATTAGGCGATGATGTGTGAAGTATTTTATAGAGAAGGGATAAGGAATGGACAGTTCTACGATCTCTTAGACTAGACGAAGCCACGATAATTGTTCCAGGGACGGTGTAACATGGTCAAATTTGCGAATACCACAAATAAAACGTGCGCAAGAATTATGAACACGTTGAAGTCTTTGAGTGGAAATAATATTTAAGTCTGTAAAAAGAGTGTCACAATAATCAAAATGGGGCATTGCAAGTGTTTCTACTAACATTTTCCTAAGGGCGAATGGCAAACAATTTCGTACACGATTTAATGAATGTATTATTGAGAAGACTGTTTTGCATGTATGGTTTATTTGTGTATTCCAATTTAAGTTTTTGTCAATAAATACTCCTAGAATTTTTACTGTCTCACTAACTTAAACGTTTAAAGAATATAATCAAAAGGAAAAGAAGTTAATTATCAACATGTAATCAGTGGAATATTGAGGAACAGGCTGAATGCAAAGGCAAGCTTTACAATGGACTTAGTTGATACACCAATGAGATTAATATTGAATCATTACACACGAATGAACTTGAATAGTTGAACTGAATATTATCAGGAGAGAACTATTCGCTGTTATGAACATACATTAAGGTATGAACGAACTTGTATGGGATATCCGTCAAACTATGTCACAGACTAAAATGAATCAAATACATCTATTATTCATTATAAAATATACCTGCTGTTCCAAAACAAATACCTGACAGAATTCAGGAAACTTCCCCGATAATTTTATGAGATTCTGCGGTTGCTTGGGGAAGTTAAAAATAGGCAACAAAATGGAAATAGAGTAAGACTACATAACAATGAACATCCCTTATTCTTCTTCAGTAATAGATCTTGGACTACATCGAGACGCAAATTTAACCTGGCAAACACAAGTGAAACACATATGTAAAAAGACTTTCTCCATCATACATTATCTTAGACGTTTAAAGAATTTTCTCCCAGTTTCGTTAAAACAAATCCTAGTGCAGAATCTTGTGTTACCACACTTCGATTATTGTGACATTATATATAATGATCTAAACTATGCCTTGTCGCAGAGACTGCAGCGTGTTCATAATGCTTGCATTCGATTCATTTTCAATATCCGCCGTTATGACCATATTTCCGAACACTTTAATAACCTCTCTTGGCTCCGTCTTACTGACAGACGTAAATTGCACTCTCTTTCGCTACTTTTCAAGCTTCTGAATTCCTACATTCCTACTTACCTGGCGTCCCAGATTTGAGAAGTTATCCTCCTACCACAATATTGACACTAGGTCACAAGATAGCAGTCTGCTAACAATTCCTCTTCATAGCACTTCCTCCTATTCTACTTCCTTCACAGTAGCCTCCGCCCGCTCCTGGAATCTCCTTCCTCAAGATATCAGGGGTTGCCGCACACTTGGCACCTTTAAGTCACGCTTATACAGTTACCTGTTGTCTAATAATTAATTTTTCTCTATTTATTTAATTTTATACTATGTCATTAATCTTTTCCTCGTTTTTATATATCTTGTATATATTTATATTTAATTCGTTAAATTTAGAGTAAATCAAAATACATTATAAATATTAATTGTATTGTATTCATAACTTGTAATCGTTTATATATATATATATATATATATATATATATATATATTGTAATTTAGATTTAAGACTTTTCTTTTGTATTTTTTAAACCTGGTTGAGTGGTAGACAAGGCCTTAAGGCCTTAACTCTGCCAGGTAAAATAAATCTATTATTATTATTATTATTATTATTATTATTATTACATGGTTTTTATAGGAAGCCAGATATAATAAGAACAGTTAAGTCTCGTAGATTGCGATGGGCAGGACATGTTGCATGAATGGGGAATGAAAGACGTGCTTGCAAGCTTCTTGTAGGAAAACCAGAGGGAAAACGCCCAGTTGGTAGACCAAGAATGAGGTGGGAGAATAACATTAACTATGATTTGAGGGAAGTAGATTATACAGGGGATGATTAGAAAGCAGTAGATCAGGATAGGGATGTATGGAGAACTTATGTCCGCGCGGCCATGAAGCTACGGGTTCGATAGTGCCAGTGAGTAAGTAATTTAAATGGAGTAATAAAGAAGTATGTACATCACTGTCAGTGAATTACATTTAAAATATCGGTATATGTTGTGTAATGATAAACTTTATATTAGTATTTCCAAAAGAAATTTAATTGCCTGAAAAATATTAAAGATCATCATCATCATCATAGTACATTCACGAATTTAGGCCATTTGTTGATCTGTTTCGGCCTCAAGAGAAACACCATCCAGAAGTCTTTTGAGTGGACGTCCTGGTCTTCTTCTTCCTGCGGGTTGATATCTTAAAGATTAATCTAATATATAAAAATGTTTGTTTGTTTGTTTGTACTTTGTGCTCGGCCATACCGTTGATGCGATTATGACGGGGCCTTTTGCATAATGTTCAGGAGATTCCCGGGATGAACATAGGCTATAAGAAAGTTGTGATACTCAACTCCTACACCCTTAAAAATCGCCCTCTGTAGTAGAAAACGTGTAAAAAAATAACTCTTTGCACGCTTAAATGGCTTACGCTGCCTAAACCATAACAAATACACAAAATTTTTGTACACGGAATTGAATATCTCTAAAAGCTCTACAAAAAAATCCGCGACAGCATATGTTGATCTCTTATGGATAATTCACAATAACCATTTTTGTCTTTCATTGATGCCAAGAAGATCGAGACAAGTACGTAGATTCCTGTGCAAGCATAGCAGCACATGGCGGGTATTCTTTTACGGATAACTCACAATAACGAATTTTGTCTATTAGCTCATTTAAGCCAAGAAGACCGAGATAAGTAGATTCCCGGGCAACACCCGGTAATCAGAACAGACAATCTTAAAATAATAACGATATATATATATATTTATAATTATTTTTCATTTTACTTATTCAACTAATCATAAGAAGTACTTTAATGTTTGTCTTTCACCTCATTTATGCCAAGAAGATCGGGATGAATAGAATCCCGGACAACGCCGGGTAAAGAGGACGGGGTATCTAAAACTAATTACGATATAAATTTTTCCTTTTACTTATTCAACTAAACATAAAAACACCTTAATTTTCATTTATTTAGGGCTAGCAGCGCACGCCGGGTATGACATAAATTAAACTATATGCATAACTAACTCAGTATAATACTATCGAAGCCGAAAGTTTATGGCTACTCGGGTATAAGCTCTCTATACATTCTTGTCCTGAGCTAATGTTTTACAATCATTACCTGTATAATTTACCTCCCTAAAATCATGGTTAATATAATTCCCCCACCTCATTCTTCGGCGCTTTCTCTCTGGTTTTCCTATAGAGTTACCATGCCCCTATTTTATTCCTCATTCGTGTCACATGTCCTATCCATCGCATTCTTATTTGTTTGTAATATATTTAGCTTCTCTTAAAAATAAAATAGCTCACTGTTATGATGTTTTGACCACTCATCTGTGTGTTCATCTCTTTTTGGTCCAAACATTTTCTATTCTCAAATACTCGTAATCTTTTCGTCTCTCTTAAAGAAAAAATCCATATTTCAGATCTATACTATACTATACCTGGAAGAATAACAGTTTCGTAGTTTAGTTATTTTTTAGAGGAGTTTTGATGACAAAACTCCCTATAGTCCATTATAGAATGTGTTTCCAAATTTGAGCCTTTGTTTAATAAAAATTTAAACTATAGTGTATTTAACTTATGTAATATATATATATATATATATATATATATATATATAAGGTTTTTATCGGGGGTTTTTCCTCACCTGTAAGACAAATATCAGGAAAACTTTAAGGCCCAAACGGTCCCCGAAATCATATGGCCATCATCCTTACCATTATCATTATCATCATCATCCTTCACCTGTGTGGCAACGGGAAGCTACCACACCTACACAATTCCCTAGTAAAGTTGTAAGCATAGCATTAAAATACTATGATTGCAGTGAAGGACCTGCCTTCGCGCAGAATTACTATGGATATATATATATATATATATATATATATATATGACATAAGAAAAATAAATGCCTGGACGGGATTTGGACCCGGAGCTCTGGATTGGCACTCCAGTGTGCTATCCATTACTCCACCGGGCAAAGCTAGTACAAACATTTATTTTTCTTATATATTTATATATTGTCTTATTATTACGAGATGTAGAGGTAACTCGGTCTCCACTGCCATCTGGTAGCTACTATAACATGTAAGCAAATTAAAGCTAATATTTTTAATTTATAGCAGTGACCCTTTATATATATATATATAGCTATATATATATATATATATTTATTTATTTATTTATTTATTTAAAATTTAGATAAATGACTAGCAAGGGAGAATTTGTGAAACGAGTGTGCATTTGGAATTATTCCAGAATATAAATTTTATTTCTTGTTAGGTGGTTGATAGTTCAAATTCTTCTTCCTCTCTCTACACATGGAAACTGAAACTTGATGGGTGTTCACTCCAGTTCCTGTGTGTGATGACATCCTTCCGTCGTAACTGTGGTCTTGTAAAGGTCTCTTTTGATGCGGGATACAATCGCGAACTTCTTCATTGATCTTTTGTCCACAATTGTATTGATAAGGTCATTCCAATTTAGTTTTCCATCGTTATTCCAAAGGTTTATTGGTTCGATTTTGCAGTTTTCTCTTTTAGAGAACTACTGTCCTTAATTATGTCTGTCTATATTTCACGTTAATTGTTGAAAACGTAACAAAATGTTTATTCGTTATAACAGAAAATGCAATATTCAGAATGTATATTGCTATGTAATATCATAAGTCCACCGCTGTGGTCTCTGGGTAGCGTGCTGCCTTGTCACGCAGCGGGCCCGGGTTCGATCCCCGGTCGGGACAGTTTTTCTGGGTGAGGTTTTTATCGGGGTTTTTTCTCACCTGTAAGACAAATGTCAGAAAATCTGTAAGACCCAAACGGTCCCCGAAATCATATGGCCATCGCAATCATCATCATTCATATTCATCTTAGGTTAAGCTTAGGATTAGGGACTCTCCTGGCGCACCACTATCATCATCGCCCATCATATCATCGGGGCAACGTAACCCCGCCTTCCAGGCGCCCCAACCTCAGAAGTGGGTTACAAGTACGCCATGCCAGGAGAGAAACCAGGAATGTCGAAAGACAAACCTGGGGCATTTGAAAAAATAATGTAATATCATAAGAAAACAATAAAGAGTCCAAATAATTAGGGACAAATTGTTGCTAAGGAGACAAATTAGGAATAATACATGTAGGTAAAAAATAAGTAACAATACACAAGAATTTTTTGTTTTTTTAAAGCGAGGATCCAAAATTGCATTAGGATATCTTCTAATGTTTAATTAGGGTATTATTTGCGATTTTGAAATATTATGAATTATCTTAATTATACATTCCCTCCAAATATATTTCATTAATCAAAACTTTTTGATTTATAATGAAAAGAAGATAGTGAAAATTTTACAATTGTATCACTCCTTTCCAATTATAACTAACTGTGATATTAAATTCTGTTCCAAAGTTAAAACAAAATAAGACGATTCACGTCTTCCGAAAACCTGATGGAACATAGCTACATAATGATTTCATCGATGAAATAAGTACCTGACACAGTGTAGCAGAAGAACCAGAGGAAATAATAGTAATATGATCATCATCATCATCATCTTCAAGGTATGGGCCTGTTGGCCCGTTCCGCTCCCCGGTGCACTATATGCTGCAGGTGGAGATCGTCTTTCCAACGAGTTTTGGTCTTCCTACATTTCTTCGCCCTAGAGTTTTATAATGAAGCAGCGTTTTGATAAACGATTATTTGACATTCTTTGTATATGTTCAAACCAATTACATTTATTTCTGTGTTTTTTTTAGTAATATGATTAAAAGTAAAAGTAGAAAGAAAGTGAAAATGTTCTTCTTCTTATAGTAGATGACTACAACTTCAATGAAGTTTTATCCTTCTCAACTATTTTCTTCCTTTAAGATCTATTCTGGGTATAAGTCAGGTAATTTTTTAATTTACATTTCTGTTACATCTTCTATGATGTCTTGCCATTTGGTTTTTGGGCGTCCAGCTGTTCTGATATATATATATAATATGGATTGTATTTTTATAATATTTTTACAAGTTTGTCTTTCTGCATTCTATTCACATGTCCAAACCAGCGCATCCTTTGAAATTTAACCCTTAAATTAGCAAAACACCAATTTCTTCTGTTAGTTATTTGAATGTGGCGGACCGCAGTGAAAACGCAACCTTGTGTAACTTTTATTGATAGAAATATTCTATAATTAGACACACATTTAAGTGGTTTATTTTTGTTCGTTTTATTCTGATTTATTTAAAATATTAAATTAATTAAACCAACTGATGTGTCCAAAAGGATACATTACGAATTTAAGGGTTAATATGGTTTACCAAAGAAAACTTGGATAGAAGGTGTACAAGCGGCTGTGAATATCAGAGGATTGGAGGATGATCAATGGATGGACAGAGATGAATGGCGTTAGGTTTCCGGAAGACGGCGGCAGTTGCCATGATACCGGATGATGATATTGATGTATTAAATAAAAAAAATATCCTCAACTCGTGTCCAACTCAGGTCGAGTTAGAGATGAGAAGAGCCCTTCTATCCATCCATAGTAATTCTGCCCGAAGGCAAGTCCTTCACTGGAATCATAACATTTTCATGCTATGCTTGCAGCTTTACTAGGGAATTGTAGGTGTGGTAGCTTCCCGTTGCTTTCCACACCGGTGAAGGATGATGATGATAATGATACGGATGATGATGATCAAATGATTTCGGGGACCGTTTGGGCCTTAAAGTTTTCCTCACATTTGTCTTACAGGTGAGGAAAAACCCCGATAAAAACCTCACCGAGAAAAACTGCCCCGACCGGGAATCGAACCCGGGCCCGCTGAATGACAAGGCAGCACGCTACCTCGAGACCACAGCGGTGGACTGAGCCCTTCTATAGAGGTCTATAAAAGACAGGAGTGCAGGCCGACCACGCCTGACGCACGATCACTGGGACAGATGAATGAAGTGAAATGAAAGGGATGAGATGAGTATGGAGAAATGGTGGAATGAAATTTTTGGCAGGGGAAAACGGGAGGAACCCCGAGAAAAACCTGTGAAGCTCCGTTTCGTCCACCACGAAACACACATTGAGTGACCGAGACTCGATCTCGGAACTGCAGCGCGCTGCAGCGGTGAGAGGCGAGCGTCTAACCGCTTGCGCCACGGAGCCGCTAAATTATTTAATTCGTAGTTCATTCGTGAAAATGGTATGGAGTATAATAATTTACGAAGACAAAAATTTAAAGATATTATAATAAAAAATATGTATAGCATCAATGATATATTAAAACTATTATTCTACCAGTTATATTATATGGATCCGAAACATGGACTCTTACTTTAAGGGAGGAAATGAGATTACAAGTATTTGAGAATAAAGTTCTTAGGAAAATTTTTGGACCAATGAGAGATGAACAGACTTGTGAATGGAGAAGACTACTTAACAATGAACTAAATGGTCTTTATAGGAAGCCAGATATAATAAGGACAGTTAAGTCTCGTAGACTGCGATGGGCAGGACATGTTGCGCGTATGGGGAATGAAAGACTTGCATGGAAGCTTCTTGTAGGAAAGCCAGAGGGAAAACGCCCAGTTGGTAGACCAAGAATGAGGTGGGAGAATAACATTAACTATGATTTGAGGGAAGTAGATTATACAGGGAATGATTGGAAATCATTAGCTCAGGATAGGGATGTATGGAGAGCTTATGTCCGCGCGGCCATGAACCTACGGGTTCGATAGTGCCAGTGAGCATGTAAATAAGTACGAGGAACGACAATTAGCCTAACCTTAAATTGGCTAAATAACAATTCATTCTGCCAGTTATTTATGTATTCCGGACCGCAAAGAAAACAAAATCATATAAAACTCGAAGAATTATTGCACATTGTAGTACTCATTTGTTTTTCTATTGTTTTATATTATATCATATAATCGAATGTCCACCGCTGTGGTCTCGAGGTAGCGTGCTGCCTTGTTACGCAGCGGGCCCAGGTTCGATTCCCGGTCGGGGCAGTTTTTCTGGGTGAGGTTTTTATCGGGGATTTTCCTCACCTGTAAGACAAATGTCAGGAAAACTTTAAGGCCCAAACGGTCCCCGAAATCATATGGCCACCATCATCATCCTTCACCGGTGTGGAAAGCAACGGGAAGCTACCACACCTACAATTCCCTAGTAAAGCTGCAAGCATAGCATGAAAATGCTATGATTGCAATGAAAGACCTGCCTTCGGGAAGAATTGCTATGGATGGATATAATCGAATAAATGTCTGTCCTTTATAGACTTCTAAACCGTTCAACCGATCTTCGTGAAAATTTGTATATACAGGGTTTCAGACGCGGCAAGCGTTTAGCCGTTATCTATTAAGTTCTAAAATCATTAGATGTAGGAGTTCACCTGAAACTACATTTTAAAAATCGCTCTAGCAATCGCAATTTTTTATGTTTCACAACAAAACTCGGTATATCATAGTAAAGTAAAGCCGGGATATGTATTTTCCAAAAATGAGTGAAATCCAACCATTAGAAGTGGGGGTTTATCTGAAATCCAACCATTAGAAGTGGGGGTTTATCTGAAATCCAACCATTAGAAGTGGGGTTTTATCTGAAATTTGAAATTACAATTTTACTCTAAGAACCGCCATGTCTAGTTTATATCAATGTCTTCTTCTTCTTCTTCTTCCTTTCATGTGATAGACCTAGTGGTCTTTTACGGTCTCAATCCAACGTTTAAAGGGTCTGCCCAAAGATCTCTTGCCTGGTGGCTGGTAATTTAAGATCTGACGTGGTATTCTCGTGCTGCTCATTCTTCGTACGTGAGATTTACAGTTGTTTCTGTATTTTTGTACATATTCCATGACTGATTCTGTGTGTAATTCTTTGAGAATGTCAGAATTCCTTTTATGGTGTGTCTTTGAATGGCCCGCAGTACGTCTCATAAATTTCATTTCTGCCGCAGTTAGTCTTTGTTCATCTACACTGCGAATTGCCCAGGCCTCACTGCCGTAACTTAAATGGGTCTGGCCAGTGTTTTATAAATTCTAGTTCGTGTGTGTTGCTGTACTGTATGTGGCTTGAATATATTATTTATAATTCCTGTTACTCTGTTAAATTTTATAATTTTTTGACTAAAATCTTTTTCTTATTCGTATGTAACTTGGTATCCGAGATAGTTAAATGTTTTGGTTTGTTCTAATATTTTATTATTAATAACAATTTTACTGCGAACTGGGTCTTTTCCTAGGAAAGCCATGACTTTAGATTTTTCTGTTGAGATTTCCATGTTGTAGTTTATGTATACTATATAATTAATTACCTTTCAATATTTAATTTATTAAGATATAATAAAAACAGTTAAGTCTCGTAGATTGCGATGGGCAGGACATGTGGCGCGTATGGAGAATGAAAGACGTGCATGGAAGCTTCTTGTAGGAAAGCTAGAGGGAAAACGCCCAGTTGGTAGACCAAGAATGAGGTGGAAGAATAACATTAACTATGATTTGAGGGAAGTAGATTATACAGGGAATGATTGGAAGGCATTGGCTCAGGATAGGGATGTATGGAGAGCTTATGTCCACGCGGCCATGAACCTACGGATTCGATAGTGCCAGTGAGTAAGTAAGTAAGTATCAATCATATGACTGGTGTAAATATACTTACTTACTTACTTACTCACTGGCACTATCGAACCCGTAGGTTCATGGCCGCGCGGACATACGCTCTCCATACATCCCTATCCTGAGCTAATACTTTCCAATCATTCCCTGTATAATCTACTTCCCTCAAATCATAGTTAATGTTATTCTCCCACCTCATTCTTGGTCTACCAACTGGGCGTTTTCCCTCTGGCTTTCCTACAAGAAGCTTCCATGCAAGTCTTTCATTCCCCATACGTGCAACATGTCCTGCCCATCGCAGTCTACGAGACTTAACTGTTCTTATTATATTTGGCTTCCTATAAAGACCATGTAGTTCATTATTATGTAGTCTTCTCCATTCACCTGTCTGTTCATCTCTCTTTGGTCCAAAAATTTTCCTAAGTACTTTATTCTCAAATACTCGTAATCTCCTTTCCTCCCTTAAAGTAAGAGTCCATGTTTCACACCGATATAATATAACAGGTAGAATAATAGTTTTATATATTTTCAGTTTAACGTTTTTTGAAAGGAGTTGGGATATCAAGAGTCTCTGCAATGCATAATAGCACGCATTTCCAGAATTGAGCCTATGTTTAATTTCCTTGTGCATCTCATTCCTATTTGTGATTATTGTTCCTAGGTATTTGAATACTGTCTGAATCAGAATGATTCAATTTACACTACTCATTTGTGAATTTACCTTTTTTTTTTAAATTCAGTCTACAACAAAAGGAAATTGTTGCTATGTGCGTTCCATTTGTTTTTTTTTTATGTGTAAGTTTTTATAGTATAAGATTAGCCAGTTTTATTTCAAATTTAGCAGGATGAGTTGTACTTTGTACTGTTTGGCAAAATATGCAGTAAAGTTTGCGTTTATATGGGTGGCGTGAAAACAAACCCGTGGCGCTAATATTAACATTCTGGAACGTTCATTAAAACAAAACACTGTAACTTTTCTCATATCGTGACAACACCACAACGCCATGAAGATGTCCACATCGGGGACTTTCATTCCAAACAAACTTCCATTGACGTTAATATAAGCACAGTGTTGTTGTATTAAACTGCCTCCAGCTCTCACACAATTTTTATAAACTTCCAACTTTTATCTCTACATTCCATCTCTTATCCTCTTTTTCATAACTTAACAGTAATAAATTAATAATAATAATAATAATAATAATAATAATAATAATAATAATAATAATAATAACTAACTCACTGGCACTATCGAACCCGTAGGTTCATGGCCGCGCGGACATAAGCTCTCCATATATCCCTATCCTGAGCCAATGTTTTCCAATCATCCCCTGTATAATCTACTTCCCTCAAATCATAGTTAATGTTAATCTCCCACCTCATCCTTGGTCTACCAACTGGGCGTTTTCCCTCTGGTTTTCCTACAAGAATCTTCCATGCACGTCTTTCATTCCCCATTCGTGCCACCTGTCCTGCCCATCGCAGTCTACGAGACTTAACTGTTCTCATTATATCTGGCTTCCTATAAAGACCATGTAATTCACTGTTATGCAGTCATCTCCATTCATCTGTCTGTTCGTCTCTCTTTAGTCCAAAAATTTTCCTAAGAACTTTATTCTCAAAAACTCGTAATCTCCTTTCCTCCCTTAAAGTAAGAGTCCATGTTTCGCATCCATATAATATAACTGGTAGAATAATAGTTTTATATATTTTGAGTTTAACGTTTTTTTAAAGGAGTTGGGAAGTCAAGAGTCTCTGCAATGCATAATAACATGCATTTCCAGAATTGAGCCTATGTTTAATTTCCTTGTGCATCTCATTCCTGTTTGTGATTATTGTTCCTAGGTATTTTTTTATTTTTATCATAAAGTTATTAAATATAATGATTGAAAATAATGAAATAAAAATAAATGTTCTTCCTTTATTAATATTTTTATAGCCGATTAATGTTTTAAATTCTTTGTGAATTCAGCCACTTCCTCAAAATTTCCCTCATTTGTCATTAGCTGTCCATTTCCATAATATAATGTATGTTTAATAGTAATAATAATAATAATAATAATAATAATAATAATAATAATAATATTTATTATTATTATTTATTTATACATATTTTTAATGTTTACACATCTTTCTGTGCCTAAAGTTTTATTTTTCTTACCCACTAGTCTCTAATCATCCACTTCATGTCCTCCAGTCCTCTTGTTCCCATTCCCGTTCTTATTTCTTGCATACATGAGTTTCGAGGTCTTCTTTTCCTTCCTTTTTCCAGTAGGACACCATTCCAATGTACATGTGCGTACCAATTTAATTGCTTATATCTTCTTACTTACTTACTCACTGGCACTATCGAACCCGTAGGTTCATAGCCGCGCGGACATAAGCTCTCCATATATCCCTATCCTGAGCAAATGTTTTCCAATCATCCCCTGTATAATCTACTTCCCTCAAATCATGGTTAATGTTGCTCTCCCACCTCATTCTTGGTCTACCAACTGGGCGTTTTCCCTCTGGCTTTCCTACAAGAAACTTGCATGCACGTCTTTCATTCCCCATACGCGCAACATGTCCTGCCCATCGCAGTCTACGAGACTTAACTGTTCTTATTATATCTGGCTTCCTATAAAGATCATGTAGTTCATTGTTATGTAGTCTTCTCCATTCACCTGGCCTAATACTTGCATGGATGATGATGGTAATCATCACGAATATACACGGATTAAGCCCATGTGGCTTATTCCGGTCTCATAGATTCTCATTCAAAAAGTTGAATCCATCTCTTTTAAGGTCTACCAACATTCCTGTCTCCATTTGACTTGCCTGATTCTTTGGGCATCCACAAGTTTATATTTTAATTCTACTGGATTTGGAATAATTTCTGAGTATGATTTTGGTATGCGTTCATCTTTCATTCTTTGGACATGTTCTTTCCAGTTTTTTTCAGGATTATTTTATTCTATCTAAAAGTTTAAAAACATTTAACTCATTTTTAATATCTTCGTTTCCTCTTTTATCTGAAGTTTGCAGCCAGCTACATTTCTCAGAAATCTCATTTCATCTGCTTCTATGATCTTATCTTCTCTTTAGTAAATAACCCAAAACTCACTACCAAACAATAGTAAGAGAAATGCCATTGCTTTATAAAATTTTAATTTTGTTTCTTTTCTTGCATTTTTCAATATTATCTTAATTGTGGCACTTATGTAATTACATTTATTCTATCTATCTTCGGGTTTTTACAGCTGCTGCCGTCTTCCAGTGCCAAACCTCCGAAGCCTACGATCTTGGGCATCTTCAATGCTTAGCCCTCTTGCTTGCATTAATGCCTTCATGTTTTCCTTCCATGTTAACTTTGGTCTCCCTCTTTTCTTCTTTCTTTTGATATAGTTGCTTTGGCCATCGCTCATCTTCCATTCTTAAAACATGTCCTAAAGATTTTAATTCCTTCTCCGATCCGATTGAGGGTCTTTCCACTTTTCAGCGGTTGCCCTTTTACCAGCCGGCCGCTGGCCCTTCACATCCACATGTGTCAATCACAGAGGTAGATGATCAACAGCCAGTGTAGGGGTGACATATGGTTAGCATGTCGAGTCCCCCAGCCGTTATAGTGGTTCCTCAACCTGGAGCCGCTACTTATTGTAGCTACCCAATTGCCTCACGATGCTGGGTGGGCACCGGTCCCATACTTGCCGAAATACCATGAGAAAATTTCTTCCCCCATTGAGACTCGAACCAGCGTAAGTCCCGTAGCTCTGCGCCAAGGCTTCCTACCTTAACCGCTCGGCTACGGCGCGGGACCTAATTCCTTCTCAATTCTTTCAATCATGCTTTCTTCTGCTTAAATTATGTTTCTAATTTCCTTGTTTGTGACCTGTTCTAATTTTGACTTTGTGGTACTTCTGCGTAAATAATCAATTTCTAGAGCTATTAGTCTATTCTTGTAGTACTTATTGATTGTCCATACCTCACTTTCATACATTGCAACAGATTCCACCAATGTTTTACCAATTTATTTTTGTGTCTTTCCAAATATGCTTATCCCACCATATGGAATTTAACGATGATAATATTTTGCTACTCAGTTCAATTCTATGTTTTATATTCTCTTTGCCTATACCTTCAATATTATCCATAATTATTCCCAAATATTTAGTCTGTTTCACTTGCTTTATTTGGATTCCTTCTTCTAATATTAAATTTTCTCTTTCATTGCTAATAACATTTATTAATTTATTAATTTGAGGTTCATAAACGAAGCATGATTAATTGTTTCTGGCATGCTGTTTCTTAAAATACAATTAGTTTTGCTGTTTCAATTTCAGTTTTTATATTATTCAGGTTGTGGATTTAGTCTTACTTACTTACTTACTCACTGGCACTATCGAACCCGTAGGTTCATGGCCGCACGGACATAAGCTCTCCATACATCCCTATCCTGAGCTAATGCTTTCCAATCATTCCCTGTATAATCCACCTCCCCCAAATCATAGTTAATGTTATTCTCCCAACTCATTCTTGGTCTACCAACTGGGCGTTTTCCCTCTGGCTTTCCTACAAGAAGCTTCCATGCAAGTCTTTCATTCCCCATACGTGCAACATGTCCTGCCCATCGCAGTCTACGAGACTTAACTGTTCTTATTATATCTGGCTTCCTATAAAGACCATGTAGTTCACTGTTATGGATTTAGTCTTGAAAACATAAATTGCTACAAAATAGGAACTGTTTGTCCATGAAATCTACTTTATATTACTGCAGCTTAGAACGCGCATTCTCTTGTCTATATAATGAAGAACACCTCTCCGTTCGTGCTGCGGTATTACCATTCAAATGTGTAGCATTGAACTTCTCTGTGTTGTGGTATTCCAGGAATCCGTCACAGTTCACTTGGTTAAATCGAATCTCAAAGTGGAAACAAAACAAAATACATTGACGTCGCTTTCAATTGGTTGTGTTGTCTAACACAATTTGTAATAAAGGTGTTACAAAAAGAAGATGTAGAATACGTGACACGAAACTCAGTTCTGTAAGTTGAAATGTGAGAAACCTTTGTGAGGTCATGGTTAATGTTGCTGAACGAATAGTTAAAGTCCTGTATTTGATTCCATTTTATGATTCAGTTAGAACGGATTTGTTATTTCGTTGAGTAAATTGTGTTTTCCTCGAGGTAACACGTTGGAATACATAGGTACATGTATATCCATTTTATTGGCAAACGTATTCCTGCTATTAACTGGTTTTTGGGGATTGTATTGCTGCATCAAATTAAAAGTTTTGTGAGGATACAAAGAGTGGGCATTTTGAACTACAGTAAAACTTGCTCAAAAAAGAATCGCATGGGACCTTATCCATTGCAGAGACTCTTGACGTCCCAACTCCTTAAAAAAACATTAAACTGAAAATATATAAAACTATTATTCTACCAGTTATATTATATGGATGCGAAACATGGACTCTTACTTTAAGGGAGGAAAGGAGATTACGAGTATTTGAGAATAAAGTACTTAGGAAAATGTTTGGACCAAAGAGAGATAAACAGACAGGTGAATGGAGAAGACTAGGTACATAACAATGAACTACATGGTCTTTATAGGAAGGCAGATATAATAAGAACAGTTAAGCCTCCTAGACTGCGATGGGCAGGACCTGTTGCGCGTATGGGGAATGAAAGACGTGCATGGAAGATTTCTTGTAGGGAAAACGCCCAGTTGGAAGACCAAGAATGAGATGGGAGAATAACACTAACTATGAATTTAGGGAAGTAGATTATACAGGGAATGATTGGAAACCATTAGCTCAGGATAGGGATGTATGGAGAGATAATGTCCGCGCGGCCATGAATCTACGAGTTCGATAGTGCCAGTGAGTATGTAAGAGTAAGTAAGTATGGGACCAATTTTTTTCCACATTACACAAAATTCCACATTATAAAAAACTAAAATGTATCAATAATCTTGCATTATAGAGTATCGTATATGCCTTTTTATGTTGGATTAATTGTAGTTCCGCTACCGTCGAAAAATAAAGTATGAGCGACTTCGACGGTAACGCGCAAAAAAACAGTCCCGTTTCGTCAACATTAAAAAAGTCTCTTAGGAAATTAAAGTATGCAGTTTCGGATTCCGCTCACTAACTACACTTTCGTCCACATCCTTTGGTTCCCGCAAATTTCATTCCACACGACATATTGTCGTCTTTTAAAACTGTCCAGCCAACTTGAAGATACCTTGAAATCGTTATTCCCTAGGGATTTAGCAGCAGTTTGGGCTTGACTTTGGAGCATCGGTCCCGAAATTAGGAGATTTATCTTGAATCACTTTCACTTTTTCGTTTAATGACAATGATTGACATCTTTTAAAATAAATCTAAATTTATATTTGCTCTAACCACGACTTCATTATTACTCAGTGTAAGGTATATATATATATATATATATATATATATGTTATAATTAAATGTTTAACATTGAGCAATGCAAGCTTAATATGGTATGATAAGAAAAATATTTATTTTTCTTATCATACCATATATATATTAATTGGTGTTTCTCGTATAATTTATCATATTCTTACTATTATTATCGTATAAAATGTTGTTTGTACATGACATTTACATTGCTACCCGTTGGGGTCAGGATTTTTAAACTGACCCAAACCCTCTGGCGGCACTATGGCCCTGGGGTCGACTCAGCCTCTAACGGAAATGAGCACCAGACGCTTGTTCTGGGGGTAAAGGTGGCCGTCACGCAGGGCTGACAACCCGGCTGACATAAAGTGCCGATTGTCTAGAAAAAGTGGGAGCCTTAACCTCCTACTACCCCAAGGGCCTCCTGAGGCCTGTTGTGCGATCACTTTACATTTAATGTATCTTTAACTGTTTATAATTAGTATAGTGTATATCTATATTTGTCAAATATTTATTTGTATTTGTGCTGGTTGAGTGGAAGAGAAGGCCTTATGGCCTTAACTCTACCAGATTTATATTTCTGCATTTCCGCCATGGCCGGTCCCAAGCCCGGATGAGAAAGGAGGAGGGGGAGGAGTAACAACCTCGTTAAAAAACCAGGGTTCAGTTGGCTCCGACTGATAGTACTCTGTAAGGGCCCCTAGCCAGGGTTACGGTGAAGACCTCAACGGCAGAGTCGGCGCAGAAGGAGTCCTTCATCACGGCGGATCTGGCGGAAGAGGCAACCCTATCTCTAAGGGAAATAGAGAAACGCTGCCTTGCGGTGAAGAGGGATCTTCAAAGGCTATGGGAGGAAAACCCAGACAGAAATTTTCCTGGTCCTCCAGGTTGGGGGTTTATGCTGTGGGCCAGCTCCCCACACATTAGAAAAAAAAAACAAAATGCTAAAAGACCAAATCATTATTATTATTATTATTATTATTATTATTATTATTATTATTATTATTATTATTATTATTATTATTATTATTATTATTATTATTATTAATGATACATTCGTTTTAGTCATATTTATTCCGTAAATTCAACACTCTACCTGTGAAAGATCAGTCTCCGAAGAAACAAATTTAAGATTTTACAGTGCAATGGTTATTTGTATTTCGCACACGGGTGTGCAATGAGGCCGAAAGAAACATTTCAGGAACAGGTAGAATATCTACTTCACCCGACGGCAGGATTCATTCCTTATTGTTTTCTTGGTCTAACGGGAATTCAGTGAAGTGGAAACTAATTTATATTTCTGCATTTCCGCTTTATAATTTTTTTCATGAATTGTGTAGAAATGTCCTTCCGTTTCCATGTTGGACAGATTCCGTTTTATGCAAAATAAATAAACATAAAATTACTATTATTTCGCCGGGACCAATAAATTTGTTCCCATTGGACAGATTTCCTCATAAATCACGTTCCGGATTAAACAAGTTTTACTGTATTTCGAAATTTGATAGGACTATTTTTACGTAGTAAATTTGTTTTACTTTTTGACTTAAAAAGCTCGCTCGTTATTAGGCCTGGGACAAGTTCTAGGCCTAGAGTAAATTTCTAATTAAGAATATACCGGAAATCTCAACAGATATATCTAAGGTCATGGCTTTCCTAGGAAAAGACCCAGTTCGTAGTACATTTATTATTAATGATAAAATATAGAACAAACTAATACATTTAACTAACCTCGTATACCAAGTTATATACGAAAGGGAAAAAGATTTTAGTCAAAAAAATTATAAAATTTAACAGAATAACAGGAATTATAAATAATATTTTCAAGCCAAACACAGTACAGCAACACACACGAATTAGAATTTATATTATGTTACGGCAGTGAGGCCTGGACAATTCGCAGTATAGATAAACAAAGGCTAACTGCTGCAGAAATGAAATTTATTAGACGTATTGCAGGTTACTCAAGAACAGATCATAAAAGGAATTCTGAGATTCTCAAAGAATTACAAACAGAATACATGCAAAAATACAGAAACAACTCGAAATCTCACGTAAGATGAATGAGCAGAACAATGATACCACGTCAAATCTTAAATTACCAGCCACCAGGCAAGAGATCATTGGGCAGACCCTTCAAACTTTGGGTTGAGACCGTAATAGACTCCTAGGTCTATCACATGAAAGGAAGATGAAGAAGAAGAAGAAGAAGAAGATGAATAAACCGGCCAAAAATGCAATTTCAGCGTTCAGTGCAAAAGGGTATATCTTTATTTATGATTAATATACGGCCATTTTCAAGTGATAGTTATTTATGTAAAGTTAGTTGTACAACTAATATAAGTAATGCCACGAGTGATTTCCAAATTATCGATAAATTCACGACTCACGAAGTGAGGAGTGAATTTATTTAGAGAATTTGGAAATCAAGAGTGGCATTTGTTAGGCCTATTTAACGAATAAAATTAAGCATTTTACTCACAAATCATTATTTAAAATATTTATATATTTCATGTAAACGGCGATGTTGGAAAACAAATGAGAAACGATTGGTACGCTTCATTTGCTTCTTTTGTTCATCACTGCAATCAGATCATATTATTTATTGCCAAAGGAACGCAATATTGTAAGAATGTAATCTAGTGGAGAAAAAATGAAACACATCAAACTGTATGTTAATTCATTTCTGATGTCCTATGACGTAAATATGACAATTATATTTTTCTGAAAAAAAATACATTTAAGAAAGTGCAAAGAGTGGTTTATTTTTTTGGTGGTATAATCAATAACTAACAATGTTCTTATATTAAGACCCGCATGCGGCATGTATTGACATTCATGCACTATATATATATATA
Organism: Diploptera punctata; assembly: GCA_030220185.1. NCBI lineage: Eukaryota > Metazoa > Arthropoda > Insecta > Blattodea > Blaberidae > Diploptera > Diploptera punctata. Next base: position 737,612 of record JASPKZ010000039.1, on the reverse strand, counting down.
TATATATATATATATACATTCTGGTAACCGTATTTTTTAGTTTGTCCATCCATCCATAGTAATTCTGCCCGAAGGCAGGTCTTTCACTGCAATCATAGCATTTTCATGCTATGTTTTGCAGCTTTACTAGGAAGGATGATGATGAAAATGAGATGATAATGATAAGGGTGATGTTGATGATGGCCATATGATTTCGGGGACCGTTTGGGCCTTAAAGTTTTCCTGACATTTGTCTTACAGGTGAGGAAAAACCCCGATAAAAACCTCACCCAGAAAAAACTGTCCCGACCGGGCATCGAACCCGAGCCCGCTGCGTGACAAGGCAGCACGCTACCTCGAGACCACAGCGGTGGACTTTATTATGTCAGTCACTGCAGAATAATGCTATGACCTATTCAGAATGTTAAAAAGGAGTTGCTTTCTTTATTATGACTATTTAACTCATGCCCCAAATGGGAGTCAATGACCAATCACGTTTCAATGATTTCTGTTTTACAACCAATCAGAGTCGTATTTCACCAAATATTTATCAGTGTTATGATTACCATATTAAAGAAAGCTCCTCCTTACAATATTGCGTTCCTTTGGCAATAAATAGTATGATCTGGTTGCAGTGATAAACAAAAGAAGCAGTAGAAGCGTACCTATCGTTTCTCATTTGTTTTCAAACATCGCCGTTTACATTAAGTATATAATATTTTAAAATAACTATAGTTAAATAATGATTTGTGAGTAAACAGCTTAATTTTATTCGTTAAATAGTCCTAACAAATGCCACTCTTGATTTCCAAATTCTCTAGATAAATTCACTCCTCACTTCGTGAGTCGTGAATTTATCGATAATTTGGAAATCACTCGTGGCATTACTTATGATAATCTTTAGTTGGTAAATTCTAGGCGAAACACGACTGTGATTGGCTGTAAATAAAAAATCATTGTAACGTGATTGGTCATTGACTCCCAATTTGGGGCATGAGTTAAATAGCCACAGTGATGCATTGTCTACTTATATAAATATATTAAAACTGGATTACGTTGTAGAACTGGGATTACTAGAAGTATAGATTCTGTGTATTTTAAATTAGAATTATATTTCCATGTTTATTAAAACTATTTTAATTAAAAATCAACTCCGTCTGATTCACTCCAGTATTGAAACAAAAACAATTTCCAACTCCCACTTCCATAATTGAATTTAAAAAGCCATTCTGGTGTTCTGTCTTGACACGCATTCAATGCAAGAAAATATAAGTTGTGTTTTTTAAGAGAAAATGTTAAAGGAACTAAATGCATGAGTAAAGCTTATCCATTAAACAGTTTTAATTGAAAAATTCTTTTTAGAAAAAGAATCCATAGCAACGTCATAATTACGTAAGGAAATTCACGTGCTCTGAGGATAATGAAGAAACGCCAAGCCTCGGAAATATTTGAAAGAAAAGTAGAAATCTCACAAATTCTTCTCTTATTAAATTTTGTTGGAAAAAAAGAGGGGTTTGAAGCACAGCGTTTTTCAAGTTAAATCGACGCTCACATTACGTAATACTACAGAGTTCTATTTAAAAAAAATCCTTACTTTTCTTTAATATTAGATGACATCAAAGAATTCGCACATTTCATAGGTGATGATTACAACTATAATAATAATGCTATTTATTTATTTATTTATTTGCAAATGCCCCAGATTGTCTTTCAACATTCCTGGTGTTATCTTCTGGCATGGCGTACTTGTAACCCACTACTGAGGTTGGGGCGCCTGGAAGGCGGGGTTACGTTGCCCCGATGATATGACAGGTGATGTTGACGATGATGATAGTGGTTCGCCAGGAGAGTACCTAATATAAGATGAATATGAATGATGATAATTGCGATGGCCATATGATTTCGGGGACCGTTTGGGCCTTAAAGTTTTCCTGGCATTTGTCTTACAGGTGAGGAAAAACCCCGATAATAACTTCACCCAGGCCCGCTGCGTGACAAGGCAGGACGCTACCTCGAGACCACAGCGATGGACATAATGTTATTTATTTATATACATATTTCTTATGTTTACACATCTTTCTGTGTCTAAAGTTTTATTTTCCTTCTTCACTCGTCTTTATCCACCCACTCCGTGTCCTCCTGTCCTCTTCTTCTCATTCCAGTTCTTATTTCTTGCATCCACGCGTTTCGAGGTCTTCCTTTCCTTCTTCTTCCAGATGGACACCATTCCAATGTTTTCCTGGCTAATCTTTCTTCTTGCATTCGTCGTACATGTCAATACCAATTTAATTGCGTGTGCTGGGTGCGGCAGAAACATTGACTCATTTTAAATTGCCCACTACTGCCTAGAGAGTTGATATTGGTAGCAATGCATAGTGCAGTATACAGATATTTTATGTATACAACTATTTCTGTGTCTAAAGTTTTATTTTCCTTCTCCACTCGTCTTTATCCATCCACTCCATGTCCTCCAGTCCTCTTATTCTCATTCCAGTTCTTATTTCTTGCATCCACGATTATCGAGGTCTTCCTTTCCTTCTTCTTCCAAGTGGACACCATTAAAATGTTTTTCTGGGTAACATTTCTTCTTGCATTCGCCATACATGTCCATTCCAATTTAATTTCTTGTACTGGGTGCGGCAGAAACAACGACTCATTTTAAATTGCCCGCCATTATTGGACACTGCTTCCTAGAGAGTTGATATTGGTACCACTGCATAGTGCAGTATATAAATCGTTTATGTTTACACATCTTTCTGTGTCTAAAGTTTTATTTTACTTCTCCACTCGTCTTTATCCATCCACTCCATGTCCTCCAGTCCTCTTGTTCTCATTCCAGTTCTTATTTCTTGCATCCACGAGTTTCAAGGTCTTCTTTTCCTTCTTCTTCCAGGTGGACACCATTCCAATGTTTTTCTGGCTAATCTTTCTTCTTGCATTCGTCGTACATGTCCATACCAATTGAATTGCTTGTACTGGGTGCGACAGAAACATTGACTCATTTTAAATTGCCCGCCATTATTGGACACTGCTTCCTAGAGAGTTGATATTGGCACCAATGCATAGTGCAGTAAACATATCTTTTATGTGTACACATCTTTCTGTGTCAAAAGTTTTATTTTCCTTCTCCACTCGTCTTTATCCATTCACTCCATGTCCTCCAGTCCTCTTGTTCTCATTCCAGTTCTAATTTCGACGTCTTCCATTCCTTCTTCTTCCAGGTGGACACTATTCCAATGTTCTTTTGGGTAACCTTTCTTCTTGCATTCGTCGTACATGTCCATACCAATTTTATTGCTTATACTGGGTGCGGCAGAAACAATGACTCTTTTTATATTGTCCGCCATTATTGGACACTGCTTCCTAGAGAGTTGATATTGGTACCAATGCATAGTGCAGTATGCATATATTTTATGTTTACACATCTTTCTGTGTCTAAAGTTTTATTTTCCTTCTCCACTCGTCTTTATCCATCCACTCCATGTCCTCCAGTCCTCTTATTCTCATTCCAGTTCTTATTTCTTGCATCCACGATTATCGAGGTATTCCTTTCCTTCTTCCTCCAGGTGGACACCATTCCAGTTTTTTTGAGTAACCTTTCTTTTTGCATTCGTCGTACATGTCCATACCAATTTTATTGCTTGTGCTGGGTGCGACAGAAACAATTACTCATTTTAAATTGCCCGCCATTATTGGACACGGCTTCCTAGAGAGTTGGTTTGGTACCAATGCGTAGTGCAGTTCAAAGCATTGTCAGTCAGTGGTCAAACTAACATTGTGTGTTTGCAATAGAAACCTTTTTTCAATTGTGGTGACAGTGTCGTACGGACACTGCGCTCGTTCAGGAAACATTTTAACATTGGTCGTAATGATCAAGATCCGTCTCGGAAGTCGATTACGAGATGAATCCAGTAGCTCAGAGAAACAGCATCTGCAACAAACAGTTATCCACCAGGTAGATCACATACGGTTCGCACCCAGAACAACATCGCAAGAGTAATAGCTGTTTGGCAAAGTTAACTGGCCACCCCGTTTGCCCGATTTATCGGCTTGTGATTTTTTTCTGTGAGGATTCCTAAAATCCAAAGTGGGGTGCGGTGTACAAACCGTCGTACAAAATTTCAATCTTATTTCTTATGCACTAAACACTTTTAAACACGTTTAAAACATTTTGCAACACTTTTAAACACGTTTTAAACATCTTCCAATGTTGCAACGATCTTTTTTTATTTATATATTTACGTAAAACATGATTGTGCTACATTGCTTACTTGCTACTTTCTGCTATTTTCCCTCATCTTCCTATGTTGTTCCAATGTTGTCACCATCAACAACCCAAAATACTCCAGATGTTGCCAACATCACTTCCATGTTCCCTGGATTTCACCTAAGTTAGAGTAATTGATTTGTGTTACAGTAATTGATTTAGGTTTGGTTAGCTTTTAGGTTCCTTGCTTTTTAAATGTGACTTGATACGTTCAATAAATTACCTCTTCATATCTGTTATTCTATGAAAAATTCAAAATGTCGGACGGTTACCACATAAAATCATATTTCCACTAGTTCATTTCGTATTAATTATACATATTTAGACAAGTTCTGGGAATTTTGTGTGAATGTTGGTGATACTGATTTCACATATATGTACCGCCAACTGCTGGAAGTTGCATTTATGTTTCTGGGATTACATGCAGCACTAGCGCATGCGCACTGGGATTCTATAGAACTTAGAAGAATTTATGTGCGACGGTAAGTACACCTTATGCCCAAAAGTGTATGCTAACCAGCCAACAACTCTTGAAGACTTGAAAAACTACATTCACGCCGAAATCGAGGCCATAACAGGTGCCACTCTTCATAAGGTTATAGAGAATGTCCGTGTTCGTGCAGAAGATTGCATCGCCAACAATGGTGGACACCTGAAGGACATAATTTACAAAAAGTGACATGTGTAATTAATGATAGGGTGTGTTCTTTCGAACAATGTACACTAATAATGTGTAGTTGTATTTCTTCATGCCAAAATAACATTAATTAAATAAAAATAAAACCTAGTTTTATTTGATTTTCACATTTATTATATAATTCAGTGACAGCTGTTTCGATACACTGTACCTTCTTCAGACATGTTAACAAATTATGAATTGTGTTCCAACTAATCTAAGCAACAATACAACAATATTTATTAAAATTTTTAAATTTAACATAGGGGATTCATTCAAATCAAGTTGAGAATTTAACAGTTTTTTACTACTTTTAAATTTATTAATTTCTACAGCCTCCAAAAGATCTAACTTCTTAACCTTATCACAAATATGTAAAATTTCAAAATTTGGATCGAAACAATGATTAAATTGGAATAGGTGGTTAGCATATTTTGAATTTTCTAAATTTCTGTTATATGCTCTCATGTGTTCCTTTATCCGAGAGATAAAAGGTCTACCAGTTTGTCCTGTATAGACATTGTCACATGTGCCACACTTCAATTTATATACACCTGATAATTTTTGTTTTTTTTGTTTTGGTTTTATAGGACAAACTGGTAGACCTTTTCTCTCGGATAAAGGAACACATGAGAGCATATAACAGAAATTTAGAAAATTCAAAATATGCTAACCACCTATTCCAATTTAATCATTGTTTCGATCCAAATTTTGAAATTTTACATATTTGTGATAAGGGTAAGAAGTTAGATCTTTTGGAGGCTGTAGAAATTAATAAGTTTAAAAGTAGTAAAAAACTGTTAAATTCTCAACTTGATTTGAATGAATCCCCTTTGTTAAATTAAAAAAAAAATTGTTGTATTGTTGCTTAGATCAGTTGGAACACAATTCATAATTTGTTAACATGTCTGAAGAAGGTACAGTTGCGGAAACAGCTGTCACTGAATTATATAATAAATATGAAAATCAAATAAAACTACGTTTTATTTTTATTTAATTAATACATATGGATTTTCATCAAGTAAACACCAACTCAATTGATTACCAAAATAACATGTTTAAAATGAGTCATTGTTTCTGCCGCACACTGTATCTTATATAATCCACTATTGAATACCTAATATTCATTTTTTCTCGTATGACAGTACGAGACTACAGCAGGCCGTGATTCCAATTAGTCATAAAATGGCGACAAGTAAGAATTTATTGTTTTATATTGTTTCAAATAAAGTTGTTCATTTAAAATGCAGTGATTTGTTTCATATAACGTATATTAACATTATATTTTGGATATATTTTTGTATATACATTGTACGTAGTATACAAAAAGAGCAGTGGTTTTACTTTCCGCACGAGGTCGGTAATAAGTAATATTGCAGTATAGTTATTTAGGTTGGCAACCCCGAAATGTAGGAAGTTGAACTTTCAATCATGTCGTCATTCCTGTAAGTACGACATAACGCACTATCGCGCAATATATAATAATAATAATAATAATAATAATAATAATAATAATAATAATAATAATAATAATACAATTATAAAACTTGGATACCACATTCCTAGTGAAACAATTAGGCAGGAACTCAATTTTTTTTTATCAAAATGAAAAAAAAAATCTTCTTGTCTTGTATCTTGTAAGCCCATGTTTCCCTTAACAGAGATTTAGGCGCTCTCCCCCTACAGGGAAGAATTTAAACCATACTAATTTATTTACACTTGTTTTCGTATATATGTCCTTTGAGTGGTCCGTGGTCAGCGTTCCGCCTCATACTGACATCTAGTACTAGGACGGAAAAATTCGGTTAATTTTGCTTAGAGACCTTTCATTCAGGCTTAAGGATCTGTTACGAGCATGAAAATCTTCAGACTCGGGACCCACAGCTTAAAGTCCCTCCCGGAGGACTTGCTCCTTGGATTTTTCCATCCAAAAAAAATCCATCGATCCCGGCCGGATTTGAACCAGCGACCCTCGGGACCAGAGGCAAAGAGCATAACCAATAGTCCTCCGCGGCCGATTAATGAAGAAAATTCAAAAGTATAAACAAAAATGGCATGAACATATTTTAAGAATGGACTCTTCTAGGCTAACAAAACAAGCACTGTTGTACCAACCTCAAGGCTATAGAAATGTAGGATGTCCTAGAAGACGATGGGAAGATGAATTCTGAGTGCGGAACGGGCTAAGGCTCTACCATGAAGATGATGATAAAAAACTTCGGATTATTATTAGCGATCATATTTTACCGGCTTACTAAATTGTAATGACTATTTAACTCATGCCACAAATGCTAATCAATGACCAATCACGTTTCAATGAATTTTGTTTTACAACCAATGACAGTCGTGTTTCACCTCGCTTTTATCGATTTCTCTTTATCAGCTCCTGCTTTTGTGATAAAGAAAGCTCCTCCTTTTTAATGTTCTGAACAGGACAGAACATTATTTTTCTCCAACAAATACATTGAATATAGCAAATAATGAGCAGATTCCTTGATTTTACTGAGTTGTTTACTAAAAAAATAAATTAATAACCCGTAATGTTGATTATGATACATAGTTTGATGTGTTTCATTTTTCCTCCACTTGGGTGCACTGTTACAATATTGCGATCTTATTTGGCAATACATAATATGATCTAGTTGCAGTGAATGAACATAACCTCACATTTCTGATTTGTTTTCAAACATCGCCATTTACATTAAATATATAAATATCTTAAAATAACTATAGTTAAATAATGATTTGTGAGTAAACAGCTTAATTTTATTCGTTAAATAGTCCTAACAAATGCCACTCTTGATTTCCAAATTCTCTAGATAAAGTCACTCCTCGCTTCGTGAGTCGTGAAATTATCGATAATTTGGAAATCACTCGTGGCATTACTTATGATAAACTGTCATTAAGGCTAATGGAAGGTGGGTTTCATACTATGACTGAAAATGTTATCTGATGTTGTTCACCCTCGCTTTTATCGTTACTTAGCACGGCATCGTAGGGAAATAACTTTTTTTTCCTGTCAGTAATTTGACGTGATATAGTTACCCTTGTATCTTATTAATTTGTTTAATATTCATCACGTACGTTTCACTGCTCACTTACTTGCTTAGTACATTGTAAACAGCTTAATAAATTATTGTCAGAACTTTTGGAATACTAGGTACGTTAACATTAGTATACATATAATAATAATAATAATAATAAATAATAATAATAATAATAATAATAATAATAATAATAATACTTTATTTATTCTGGCAGAGTTAAGGCCATAAGGCCCTCTCTTCCACTCAACCAGCACAAATACAAATAAATATTCGACAAATATAGATATACACTATACTAATTATAAACAGTTAAAGATACAATAAATGTAGCAATGTAAATGTCATGTAAAAACAACATTTTATAGAGTAATAACAATAATGATACGATAATAATATAAATAATAATAATAATAATAATAATAATAATAATAATAATATAAATATGATACATTATACGGGAAACACCAATTAATATATATATCTTACACTGGATAATAATGAAGTCGAGTTTAGAGCAAATATAAATTTAGATTTCTTTTAAAAGTTGCCAATGTCCGGCAGCCCCTTATTTCTTGTGGTAGGGAATTCCAGTTGCGAGAAGTGGAGATGGTATATGACATGGAGTGATGTGATGTTCTATGTTGCGGTATATTAAGTAAGAGACTATGTTGTGATCTTGTGTTTAAGTTATGGTTTGAGGATAGATACTGGGAACGGAATGATAAATAATTGGGAATCGAGGTATGTAGGATCTTAAATAGGAGAATTAGACAGTGCGATTTTCTTCTCTCTTTTAGATGTAGCCATACAAACGAGTATCATTACATGGTCTTTATAGGAAGCCAGATATAATAAGAACAGTTAAGTCTCGTAGACTGCGATGGGTAGGACATGTTGCGCGTATGGGGGATGAAAGACTTGCATGGAAGCTTCTTGTAATAATAATAATAATAATAATAATAATAATAAATAATAATAATAATAATAATAATAATACTTTATTTATTCTGGCAGAATTAAGGCCATAAGGCCCTCTCTTCCACTCAACCAGCACAAATACAAATAAATATTTGACAAATATAGATAAACACTATACTAATTATAAACAGTTAAAGATATAATAATGTAGCAATGTAAATGTCATGTACAAACAACATTTTATAGGGTAATAACAATAATGATACGATAATAATAATAATAATAATAATAATAATAATAATAATAATAATAATAATATAAATATGATACATTATACGAGAAAACACCAATTAATATATATATATACCTTACACTGGGAGGAAAGCCAAAGGGAAAACGCCCAGTTGGTGGAATAAGAATGAGGTGGGAGAATAACATTAACTATGATTTGAGGCAAGTATATTATACAGGCAATGATTGGAAAACATTAGCTCAAGATAGGGATGTATGGAGAGCTTATGTCCTCGCGGCCATGAACCTACGGGTTCGATAGTGCCAGTGAGCAAGTAAGTATACAAACAAGTATCGTTTATAAAGGGATTCTATACCTTATTCGCGTGATCCTAACATAAACAAACACCAATTGTATTCTTCTGCCATTCGCGCCACAATTACTGTCACATTGACAGAGAACACCTGTCAAGTATATAAAACATGTGATCGTTGAATGGAGTAGATTAGAAGAAAGTTGGTGACATGTTTCACACAACAAATTCAACAACAAGGGAGTCTACTAACTAACATGCAAAGATTGTAATACATTTTACAGAGTGATTCAGAAATATGGCTATACGTATGATCGCATTTTGTGATGAAAATATTATTATTAAAGGAAATATGATGTTGTCATTGGAAAGGGAATCCTTCAAATTACAACAATAGAACAAAACAAAACAAATCGCTGATCACGTGCAGCTTGGCGGGTTGATTTTTGTGGGCTAGCGTCGAACGCCTCCATAAATATCTTCGTTGTTTCTGCATCCGTGCTAATGCGAGGCCTTCAAGGAGGTTTAATTTTCTGCATCCTTCCCGTTTCCAGCAGTCGTTTTCTCCACTTCCCCACAGTCGACGGCTGCAATGTTACGTTAAACTTACGCCTTGCCCGTCTTGCGACCTCAAGATCATTAGCATACGTTATTGCCATGCAGCAATTGTAATTTGCTGTTGCATATTCAACGCCATTTTGACTAATGACGTAAGTTCTAACCTGTTTTATTTTATTCCATTGTTGTAATTTGAATAATTGCCTTTCCAACAGTAATTTCATATTTCCTGTAATGGTAATATTTTCATCACACAACGCGATCAAATGTATTTATGATTCACCCTGTATATTGGCAGGACAAGTAGAAATTTCAATACAAGATATAAAGAACACCTAAAAGATTTCATACACGCGAGTGATAAATCAAGCTATGCTAAACATCTCATTAACGGAGGTCATCGAATGGACACAATCGAAAATACTCTCACGATAATCCACCGAGTTAACATTCCAGCTAGGATAAATATATTTGAAGACCCAAAAAATTATAAAGGAAACAAACAACACCTCACTTCTTAATGAGAACGCACCCCAGTCAACCCATTATACGACATCGTCAAGAACAAGTCAGTTGCTGCTACAAACAGTTGGAGTATACATCACCGTACAACAACAACGAGTAACAGAAGCTCAACCTGCAGAAAATGGAAGGTAACTTCCGAAAGCGCTCCAGTTAATTTTATACACAATATATCAACAAAGTTGAGGACGACGGCACCTACCAACAGATACAATTTACCTTTTTAACTTTCATCATATGACTTCACTGAACTTGTGAAATACATTTAAAATAACTGTTTTTTACACGCTTTATATTAGCTTGACCTGTATCTATCTATCCATCTATCTACCTATGTAACGGAATTTTTCAACGCGTTTTTCACTCACTTAAAATAATTGGATCGACTTGAAATTTTGTATACTTGTAAAGGACCCGTGACAATACAATAAATTCATATTTATTTTATAAATTCCTGGCCAGAATCATCAGAAAATCAAAGAAATCATCAGAAAATCAAAAAAAGTGTCTTTGTATTTATGTAACGGAATCTTTGAACACGATTTTCACCCACTTAGAAACACAGGGTAGAGTTGAAACTTTGTATACTTGTTAAGGACCCGTGACAATACAATAATTTCATATTCATTTTCTAAAATCCTGGCCAGAATCATCAGAAAATAAAAAAAAAAGTGTCTTTGTATTAATGTAACGGAATCTTTGAACACGATTTTCACCCACTTAGAGACATTGGATCGACTTGAAACTTTGTATACTTGCAAAGAACCCGTGACAATACAATAATTTCATATTTATTTTACCACTAGTCAAACGTTTGCCAGATTTGTGTTTTAAAAAATTATATAGCGACACAGCAACAGAAGACTCGACATCTTGAGCCATTTTTTGTTGCATGAGAATTGACTGAAGCATGACTCAAATGCATCATCCATATGTAATAAAACTATTATAAGTTGTAATAATTGATTGGGTATATTTTAGAATATTTTCTATGTTTTGAATGCTATTATTTTTATAATGATGATTATAACACTATTATCTGTGGCTGTAATAGGCCTCGCCTTAATTTTATAAAAATTGGTTGAACACCGAGAAAAATCTCCCCCCTTCGAGTGTGGCTTTGATCCTAAAAATTCGGTTCGGCTACCATTTTCACTGCGATTGTTCCTAGTTGCAGTTATTATTTTCATTCACAAAGAATAACAAGTATATTCCGAGGACGTATTTTTAATTTAATGAAGAGAACTACTTTTCGCGTACTTATTGCTTCTACATCGTACGTCGGTGTCCATGACCAATGAAAAGCAAGCAGGTCACATGGTTTTGCTATGATGAGGATCATTTTAAGAGAGGATAGCCTTTAGAACATATAAGGTCTACTATGTATCGTTAAAATACTTGTAGTGTTCAAAATACACTTATTTAAGTCAGTTTTTTCGTATACAAAGTTTCTGATTATTATTAAATTAAATTAACTTAAGTTAACTGAAAAAAAAACTAAATATAAACTCTGGCTACGGTTTCGTATTTATTTTTTTTTCATTACAATTATAAAATTTCACGGAACATAAATAGAAAAAATATAGTCTGACCACGACCTTGTTTTATAATCACTGTCGTGAACTTTAAATTTTTGTAGTCCATTGAAAAATTCTAAAAAATCATTAGTTCAAACTTTATTGTCACGTGGAACTGAAATGTGGATATTAGACAGGCCACATACAATTAAATTATTTGCTGTGAAAATGGACTATCGGTGCAGAGTGGCAAGAAAATATAAAATGGATAAAAGTAGAAACGAAAGAACTAGAGAAATGATGAAAGTGGATAAAAATATTCTTGAAGTAATTGAATAACAGATATTGAAATTATTTGGATACGTTAAAAGAATGGGAGAATATAGAATTCCTAAAATTATTCTTGAATGAAATGCAGGAGGTAGAATGAGTAGAGGAAAACCACAGGAAGAATGGATGGATGGGATCAGAAGGAGTATGCATAGAATTGAATTGACAGAAGAAATAGCACGACAGGAATTTTTGGAAGAATAAAATTATTTTATGTTGAAGGAAAAATTATTACAGCGGAAGAAAAAATCGTAATAAAACATTCAAATTACATTATTATGCTTAGTGTGTAAAATGATGGCAAAGTGTGTGTTCTAAATATAACCTGTCCCGGATTGCGTGGCTAGTGCGTGCGGTTGCCCCGACATAGAATCTCAGGTTTGAATCCTGGCGATTCCGGAGAGTTATTGGTGGTAGGTTACACCGGGATTTTTCTTAAGTTCTCCCGCTTTCCAAATCTCATCCCATCAAGACACTCCACTCCTTTTCCATCTCCCATCATGTCATTCCATCTACATTCTTTCTCTTCATATCATATTTTATATCATCTCATGTTACGTGATAAAAAATAGTCTGGTTTAGCAAACTACAGATTATTAAATATGTGGTTGTGGTGATCTAATGGGGCACACTCATGTACTTCCTCATGACTCCGAATTAACGTAGGACATATTAGGGTCAAAGAGAGGATTGTAGCGCCTCCTCGAGGCCATGGGCGCAGCCCAAATAATGACGATAGATAATGTGTGTGAATTCTTGATGGGTGTCGAACAAGGAACACTATAACAGACTCATATCACAGTTGAGTAGATTTTATATAATTCATTCCATAAAGCAAAGACGAGTACGGTAATACAATTATTCTAAAATAAGATTGCCGTGTCAGGATCATAAAATCCGAACCTCATCATCATCATCATGAACAAATTCGTTTTAGGCCATGTGGCCTGTACGGTAAACCTAGCGAAGATGGTCTTGATCTTTCCACCGATGTTTTGGTCTTCCTTGGTCCCTATGTCCAGTTGGGGTATATTGGAATGCCAACCTATCTCGATTAATATATCCTAATTCTACATCATCTTATATTTTTATGTTTGTTACATTTATTATAAGTTAAACATGTCCATCGCTGTGGTCTCGAGGTAGCGTACTGCCATGTCACGCAGCGGGCCCGGGTTCGATCCCCGTTCGGGACAGTTTTTCTGGGTGAGGTTTTTATCGGGATTATACTCACCTGTAAGACAAATGTCAGGAAAACGTTAAGACCCAAACGGTCCCCGAATTCATATGGCCATCATCATCCTTCATCAGTGAGGAAAGCAACGGGAAGCTACCACACCTACAATTCCCTAGTAAAGCTGCAAAGCATAGTATGAAAATGCTATGATTGCAGTGAAAGATCTGCCCTCGGGCAGAATTACTATGGATGGATGGATGGATGGGTGGGTGGATAAGTTATACATTGTACTCGGATATACAGTAATTTATATCATATTTGAAGAGAAAAATTATACGCTCAGACCGGGACTTGAACCCGGGACCCTTGGTTTCTCTAGACCAAGTGCTCTACCAACTGAGCTACCTGAGCAAGTACCGATCTAAACGCAAATCTTTCTCTATATACATTGTAATTCCCATCCACCAAATGCTGTGAAGCCATTTATATATTTGTCCTGATTGAGTGGAAAGGAGGACCTTATAGCCGTAACTCTACATTAGCACAGGATAGGGATGTGTGGAGAGCTTATATCTGCGGAGCCATGAACCTACGTGTTCGATAGAACCAGTGAGATAGTTAGTTATACTCTAATGTAGAAATATGTTGTAAATTGTATAGTCACCTCCGTGGTTATATTTGTCCTGATTGAGCGGAAAGGAGCTTATTGCCGCGACTCTGCAGAAAAAATAAAACATTATTATTATTTAATAAACTAATGATATTCTTGGTAATAAAATCGGAAAACGTGTAGTGAATGTACCTATTTCACCAATTAAAAATTAAAAGAGCTTCGCCGTTGAAACATGTTAACTCTTTTAATTTTTAATTGGTGAAATGGGTACATTGACTACATTTATTATTATTATTATTATTATTATTATAATTTTATTAAAATGTTAATTTTTCTATGTTTCTAAATATTTAACCATAAAACAAAAGCCAATGTTTTGTTCATCCATTAATATTATTAAAGTGTAGAGTATAACTTATTTTTTATTTTATTTTTATTTATTTATTTATTTAGCCTGGTGGAGTTAAGGCCATGTGGCCTTCTCTTCCACTCACCAGAACAAGCATATGTTACATATGAATACAAAAAAAAAAATACAATAATAGTCATATAAAACAGGACAAACGTATGTTACACATGAATACAAAAAAATTACAATAGTAGTCATATTAGACAGGACAAACATGTTACATATGAATACAAAAAAAAGTTACAATAATAGTTATTGAACAATTCATTATCTGTCATATTGAATAATAATGAAATTAATGTCTAATAATAGAATGAAACTAAATACAATTAAAATTAAATTAATGATACAATGAATAAAAAAGGAATAACAGCTCGAATCTACTATGCATAAAAAGAAGAGAAAAAAAACACTACCATGAATTAATCTACGCTTTTTATACAAGGCATTAGGTAAATATATTAACAAATCCTAAGTCTATTTTTATTAAATAATGCAAAAACGCATTATTAATTCTTAAAAAGTAGTATTAGTGAGTTGTTTCTGTTAGTGATTTTATTTTCAATTTATTTCTGAAAGATGGTAATGTTTCGAATTTACGTAGAATATAATAATAATCTTTTTATTTCGTCTTATTTCTAGATGCTTTAACACAGTCATATTTCGTCTTAGGATCTGTTTGTATAACCTTTAATCTGTGTGTTTCTATTATGTATTCGTAATGTGTTATAAATAAGGAAAATGTAATGTGGATGATTATTATGTCCAGATGGTATTGGGGACTATCTGAGTATTGAAGTTTCCTGGCAGTTGTCTTACAGGCGAAGAATACCCTCAAAGAAATAAGAATCTCACCGTAGAAACTAGTACTGACTGGGGATCAAACTCACGCCCGCTGCGTCCGAGGCAACGACATTACCAAGAATTTGTTATACAGTGTTTATCTTTTCCTGGAACCCAGTTTTACCTTTGGTTGCATTAGAGTCATAGTTATCTATACATAGGCCTAACCATACATTAACTACAAATAACATACCTGACAATATAGAAGCGGGATGTTCATGCCAACAGCTATCCATACATCCTTCTCCTGAGTTAATATTTTCAAAGCATATATTATGTTTTTCTCTCATCCCATTTTCGGCCTTCCTACTGAACGATTAAGCTCTGATTTTCCTACAAGAATATCCCATGCTCCACTTTCATTGTCTATTCTTCCCACATGCCCTGTCCATCCTAATTATACGAGACCGCTGTGGTCTCGAGATAGCGTGCTGCATTATCACGCAGCGAGCCCGGGTTCGATCCCCGGCCGGGACATGTTTCCTGGGTGATGGTTTTTTCGGGATTTTTCCTCATCTGCAAGACAAATGCTAGGAAACTTTAAGGCCGAAACGCTCCCCGAATATCATTTGGCCATCATTATCATCATTAGCATATTCATTAAGTTTAGGATTAAGACCTTTTCTGGCACATCATTACCATCATCATCACCTATCCACACACACACACACACACACACACACACACACACACACACACACACACACACACACACACACACACACACATATATATATATGTATATATATATATATCGTCGGCGCAGCGTAACTCCGCCTTCCAGGCGCCCCAGAAGTGGGTTACAATAACGCCACTCCAGGAGAGAATGCCAGAATGTCGAAATAAGAACTTGGTGGCATTGAACAAAAAAATACTGTCCATCCCTTTGCTAACTCTTTTATTCTCAAATTTAGACACTCATAGTATTTTGACCTATTTTAAGTGAGATATCTTGTCAATATTACACAACTTAATTCTAGATGGCGACAGTTTTCAATATAATGATAATAATAATAATAATAATAATAATAATAATAATAATAATAATAATAATAATAATAATGTTCACACATTGTGTATTGTTTTGTTTTATTTGTCCCATGCATATTCACCTATGGATTTCTTTCTGTTTTTACACACTGTGATGTGGTATCGGTCACATCTTTCCTTGCACATCTCGCATACGCGTGTGTCTTCTGGTACGTGATATGTCTTCTTGGTGCAAATTCTCTGGTGGAAACTGTGTACCGCCATCCTGGTCACCAGGTGCCGCAGCTCGTAGTTCGCCGACATCCAGTTGTTGTTTGCCATCGCCTCTGTGGAGTAGAATTCGTCCCAGATCTCGTCTTGTTTTCTCCTTCTGTTGTGTAGTACCTTTGCTGCTGCGTCTGTTGTGGGTAACAAGAATTTCAGCATCAGGTCTTGAAGCAGGAATGTTTCTCTAGCCATCACATATGACAGCCTGGATGGGGTATACTTTGATAACCCCATCACTCTCTTTAGGTGTCTGACTTTCAGATTTTCCAGGCTCTCCAGCTGTCTCTCCGTTAGCCGTTCCCATATTATTTCCAGTCCGTACGTTGCCGCCGGTAGTATCTTGACCTCGAATAGTCTCATTGCTGCTTTGAGTGATAGGGCTTGTATGTTCTTTATATCGTTTATGGCCCTCACTGCTTCTATCAGTCTCCTTTTTATGTGTAATGTGAATGATTTCCCATTTGTTTGGATCGTGATCCCTAGATATTTATATGTGTTGACTTTCCTCAGTGGTTTTCCTTTGTAGTAGATTTCCGTGTTTGCCTCTAGTCTACCTCCTTTCCGGAATACGACGTATTCTGTCTTATCTTCATTTATAGTGAGTTCGTTTTCTTCTGCCCACACTTGGTATGTATCCATCGCCTTCTGTAGCTCTATCCTATTGCTTGAGACGATCGCCATAGTTTTCAATATAATAAAGGGTAAATAATAGTATGGACTTTAATATAAATAACTAGCTGTGCATGAAATAATTCTTTACGTCATACCTATAGGATGAAAATATGATTTCTATTTTTATTTTAAGCGGCACCACTACTCTTTTCCCCTTCGAAACTAATTTTTCTTTCCTTTTACTCGACATTATAAATTGGGAACAAAGCAGAAGACATACGTGTTATTCAGTCAAAATTATTGCAACGAATGACAAGTTGAAACAATAAAACATCGATCCTGGCGCGGGCGGAATTTATCAATGTACGTAGCGGAGGCGGATTTTAACAACAAACTTTAGGCTTAGTGACAATAAAGTTTGTTTTTTGATATTTATTTTTACATTTTATTTGAATCACTCTGTGTAAAAGTCGCCTTGGCACGTGCTTGCAGTAAAAAAGTTGCCGATGCGTTAATAAAGGATACCAAATCCTTCTAATATACCGACTGGATCCGCGAATAAAGACATTTTTAGGAACTCTGGGGACCAGGTTGGGGTATCGTTGCTCTGAAACATTTGTTTTTGTTCTTATCTTAGTCCGCATCTAAAAACATTTGACTCTGTATATAAGATTTTATAAAAAGCTCTTAACTGACATATACTGCACTATCCTTGTGCAGAATCTTGTGTTGCCACACTTCGATTATTGTGACATTATATATAATGATCTAAGCTATGACTTGTCGCAGAGACTGCATCGTGTTCATAATGCTTGCGTTCGATTCATTTTCAATATCCGCCGTTATAACCATATTTCCGAACACTTCAATAACCTCTCTTGGCTCCGTCTTACTGACAGACGTAAATTGCACTCTCTTTCACTACTTTTCAAGCTTCTGAATTCCTACACTCCTACTTACCTGGCGTCCAGATTTGAGAAGTTATCCTCTTACCACAATATTGACACTAGGTCACAAGATAGCAGTCTCTTAACAATTCCTCTTCATAGCACTTCCTCTTATTCTTCTTCCTTCACAGTAGCCTCTGCCCGCTCCTGGAATTTCCTTCCTCAAGATATCAGGGGTTGCCGCACACTTGGCACTTTTGAGTCACGCTTATACAGTTACCTGTTGTCTAATAATTAATTTTTCTCTATTTATTTAAATTTATACTATGTCATTAATAATTTGTTCTCTTTTTTATATATATATCTTATACATATTATACATTAAATTCGTTAAATCTAGAGTAAATCAAAATACATTATAAATATTAATTGTAATGTATTTATAACATGTAATTGTTTATGTTTATTGTAATTTAGATGTAAGAATATTTTTTGTTGTTGTATTGTTTAAAACCTGGTTGTGTGGCAGACAAGGCCTTAACTCTGCCAGGTAAAATAAAGCTATTATTATTATTATTATTATTATTATTATTATTATTATTATTATTATTATTATATTTTACCTACTTGTGTTGAGAAGTGATTATAATAAGCATTCGATGAAGAAAATGAATTATGGCTGAAGTACTTTATTATTCAAACATTTACATGTATACACATAAGTTTTGAAGATGTAGAATTTGACCTGTCGTGACCTAGAACTACTCTCTCTCAGCCATTTGTGTGGGCGGACACATATTTATGAGTTATTAAGAGATATCATTATTTCATACGTACTCCAGAAAGAAATTCTAAGGGAGTTTTGTTTGAGTGATATCGTAGTGCGTGGAGGGTGCGTGTACCACGCCATGAATAATTTCTACATTTATATATCACATATGCTTTATACTCTACTAAAAACTTGTCACTTTTTCAGAGCTTTAAAAAACCCCTTTTTGAAAGGGCTTAGTAATTACTCTGAGCAACAAAAACGAAACTTTTTTTTTGTCTCAGAAAGAAACATATGTGATTCAGATAGTATATTTTCTCCTGAATTCAAATATGATATCGGTTTTTCTCCATCACTCAAGGTTTCTGAGAGACAGGAATTTATAATTTAAAACACTTTAATATTTTCTACGTTCGTAACTACACAATATTCGAACATTCGGACTCGCCTAGAAAGTAAGAAATGACGATTTTCTGCTATATTTTTCCTGTGGAGCATCCCTCTTGATGGTCCAACAATAATCGGCCAGCATATTAGGATTCCATTTGCCTTGACATCCATTTTCCATAGCTGAAATCTCCTGAGTTAGCTCATTTGGTTTTATTTTACAATGGACAAATGAACAAAAAAACGTTTATTAAATAAATAATTACTTAAATCCATTAATTGAAATTTAAATAAAAAACTATGGATGATGGAGAAATTCCGAATACATATTTGAAAACACGATAAAAAAAACTGCATTACGTACAACTATTGGTACTCATGAGACAAAAATCATGTTGACCATGTTATTAAAGGAGATACATAAAACAGATAGATGATAAAAAGTAACATTTATAGATCCCACAACAGAAGGTTAACATATCTTAAAAAAATATTACATCATCCGTGTATTGTACACTTACTCCGAATTTTATTTTCTGAAGAAAAAGTGGAAATATATCTGGAGATGAGATAACAATTACTGTTAGCTTACAAATCCAGAAGCGGATATTTTGTGCTAATAGATATTATCAAGGGCTCAGAAAATGCTAAAAATTCTGTTGTTCAAGATAACTAGCTTATGTTGTTAGTGATGACAATAGGATTTAGTTGCTTCTTCTTCTTCTTCGTCAGGCTCTACGACTTCCAGTGGAATGTCTTGGCCTTCTCAACCAGTTTACGCCACTTCTTCTTATCTTTTGCAGTGGATTTCAAATCGAAAATCCCCATATCTCTCAAATCTTCAATTACGTCATCTTCCCATCGATCCTTGGGTCTTCCCCTTCGTCTTGTTCCTTGTGGCTTCCAATTCAAAATATCATTCGGCAATCTTCTCTTTGGCATTCTTAGTGTATGTCCAAACCATTGTAATCTTTTGAATTTGATGAAATTAACTATATTTTCTTTATTATTCTTGAGGTATAATTCGTCATTCCTTCTCAACCTCCAATTTCCATTTTCCTTTACTGGACCTAGCACTCTTCTAAATATTTTCCTCTCAAACGTTAATAGTCTTAGTTTATCTGCTTCTTTTAGTACCCAGGTTTCAGCTCCATAACATATGATTGGTCTTATTATTGCTGTATATAATTTGAATTTAACACTTTTTGATATTAATTTGCTTTTGAATATATCGAAATTAGCAAAATATGTTTTATTCCCTTGCGATATTCTTGTTTTGATCTCTTCTTCAACAGTATTATTATCGTAGTAAAAGATTCCGGGCTACGTGGCCGTGGTCTATAACTGGCGTTTCTTCCAGACGTTTCTCCCTCAACTGCGGAGGGCATCTTCAGTGGCGAGCGCTAGAAGCTGTTGTTTCCCTGTCGTAGACTCGACTGCGAATTCGAATTCGCAGTCGAGTCTACGACAGGGAAACAACAGCTTCTAGCGCTCGCCACTGAAGATGCCCTCCGCCGAATTCGCAGTCGAGTCTACGACAGGGAAACAACAGCTTCAAGCGCTCGCCACTGAAGATGCCCTCCGCAGTTGAGGGAGAAACGTCTGGAAGAAACGCCAGTTATAGACCACGGCCACATAGCCCGGAATCTTTTACAACCATGATTACCGGCCGTGAAAGCCTGCATTCCAGTATTATTATCGTTTAGTATTGTACCTAGGTACTTAAAGGAGTTAATTTGATCAATACAGTCACTATTTATAGTTAGTTCAGTCAAATTTGTTTTATTTCTCAAACATCTTAAATATTTTGTTTTATTTAGATTGATTACAAGCCCATATTTTATACTTTCATTTTTCAATTTGAGGATTTAGTTGCTATGATTTCTATATTCGCTTCTAACCTTGAGTGTCGGAAGTGAGGTAGTATATTGAGATATGATGATCATTTTTAATGAGGTACCAATGCCCGGAAATTATACGTTTTCACACTAATGACTAATTAATTATGTCTCAAGATCAGTAACCTCACACGTACGGAACCTGTGATACGTGGCTTCGCAACGGAATGTGGCTGCAACACGACAGAGCTCCAGCTAACGTCGATGCCAATTTGAGGAGACATTAGGATACCACGTATCCTGGTCGATGGATTGGCAGAGGGGGACGAGTCCCACGGCCTCCCAGATCACCTAATCTTAACCCTCTCGACTACTTTTTGTGGGGCAACATGAAACATCTGTTTATCAGACTCCAGTAGAGTCACGTGTGGATCTTACAGCCTGAATCCACGCTGCTGCAGAGACAATTCAAACGAGGTCAGGCGTATTTGGACGTGTGCGCCAATCACTACACCGCCTATGTACGCTCTGCAATGAGATGGGAGGTGGATATTTTGAAAACTTAACGTGACTGTAACAGTATTGTCAAGTATTGAGACTTGAAATCCAACTAACGGAACTCTTGAGAAGTTAGTTACTCATTGTATGAAAACCCATCATTTCCGGACATTGGTACCTGATTAAAAAATGATCAACATATCTCAGTATACTACCTCACACCCGTTGTCGGTGATTTTTTGCAACACCCTATATATATATATATATATATATATATAGTTCCACCGCTGTCGTCTCGAGGTAGCGTGCTGCCTTGTCACGATCCCCGGTCGGGGCAGTTTTTCTGGGTGAGGTTTTTATCGGGGTTTTTCC
Source organism: Diploptera punctata (assembly GCA_030220185.1). Lineage (NCBI taxonomy): Eukaryota > Metazoa > Arthropoda > Insecta > Blattodea > Blaberidae > Diploptera > Diploptera punctata. The sequence continues at coordinate 715,591 of JASPKZ010000039.1, read as the reverse complement.
TCACCTGTAAGACAAATGTCAGGAAAACTCTAAGGCCCAAACAGTCCCCAAAATCATGTGGCCATCATCATCCTTATCATTATCATCTCATTATCATCATCATTAACCGGTGTGGAAAGCAACGGAAAGCTACCACACCTACAATTCCCAAGTAAAGCTGCAAAGCATAGCATAAAAAGGGTATGATTGCGATGAAAGTACCTGCCCTCAGGCAGAATTAATATGGATATATATATATATATATATCTGTATAATATAACAGATGAAACCTGTAGGCGTATTAATAGGAACATATCTGTCAAAGGAAAATTATTACAAATACTGGGTTTGCTATATCTGTATCGATTAATCTTTTATCTGCCGCGGTGGACTAGTGGTTATGCTCCTTCCATCTGCTCCCGAGGGTCGCGGGTTCAAACCCGGCCTGGGTCGATGGATTTTCTACGATGGAAAAATCCAAGGAGCAAGTCCTCCGGGAGAGACTTTAAGCCGTGGGTCCCGAGTCTGAAGATTTTCAGGCTCGTAAAAGATCCTTAAGCCTGAATGAAAAGGCCTCTATGCAAAATTTACCTAATTTTTCCGTCCTAATACAACCTTGGTTTGCTAGATGTCAGAATGAGGCGGAACACTGACCACGGGCCACTCAAATGAGATCTATACGGAAACAAGTGTAACTAAATTAGTATGGTTCAAATTCTTCCCTATGGGGGAGAGCGCCTAAATCTCTGTTGCGGGAATCGTGGGCTTACAAGAAGATCAATTAATTTGTAATTTGTTTATAATTTAATGACAGATAAATCCCCTAGACTGCGATGGGCAGATCATACGGCGTGAATGGGCAGAAAATATGACTGGAATGGGGAATGGAAGAAGGACATAAATACTACTCTTAAATATACAAAGCAAATAACATAATTATAAAGCCAAAAATAATGTGGGTGAATGATTTGAAGGAGGTAAATTAAATAGGGAATGATTGGAATTATTAGCTCAGGATAGGGATATATGGGGAGCTTTTATTAATGGAAGTCCCAGTCCTATAGTCCTAGTGAATGAGGAGTGAATAATGAGTTAGAGTGAATCAGTGGGTGAGTGAATTAGCTATTTAGTAAGAGGGTGGGAGAGTGAGTGAATGGATTATACCTTAACTTTGTACCTCTCTTATTCGCACCAGTGTTGTCGGTTTTTCTTCACCAGATGTTAATAAGGGAAAGAGGGACGACGAAAACTGACAATAGGGTGGGTTCTTTTATTTTTTTTACTGGGCAAAAGCGGCCAAGGATCTACCCTTATATATCCATCTCTCTCTCTGCCAAGTTAACTCAGATATTTTTTTAATAGTAATTCTGCCCGAAGGCAGGTCCTTCACTGCAATCATAGCATTTTCATGCTATGCTTGCAGCTTTACTAGGAAATTGTGTAGGTGTGGTAGCTTCCCGTTGCTTTCCACACCGGTGAAGGATGATGATGATAATGATAAGGATGATGGCCATATGATTTCGGGGACCGTTTGGGCCTTAAAGTTTTCCTGACATTTGCCTTACAGGTGAGGAAAAACCCCGATAAAAACCTCACCCAGAAAAACTGCCCCGACCGGGGGATCGAACCCGGGCCCGCTGCGTGACAAGGCAGCACGCTACCTCGAGACCACAGCGGTGGACAAGTCAGATATACAATAGTGAATAGGTATGTGAATTAATTAGTTATTGAGCGAATAGCAGCATATAAATTAAACGAAATAGCAAATAAATTCAATATGACAATCTCTGAAAGTAAATCGAAAGTAATGGCATTCAACGGGAACGACCATATGAGGTGTAAAATCAGTATTAATAACAGTATAATACAACAGGTGAACAATTTTAATTATTTAGGATGCAACGTATCATACTGCCAGGAGGAAGATATTAATATTAAATTAAATAGATTTTACAGAATGTGTGGCACTATAAGACGGACACTGAAAAATAAAACTTTGAGGAGCACACAACTAAAATTTTACAAAATTATGGCAGTGCCAGTCTTAACATATGCAAGTGAAAATTGGACTCTTAACCGTTCAGACAGAAGGAAAATAGGAACTGCAGAAATGAAGTTCCTACGTTCAGTAGCGGGTGTGACAATTTTGGACAAGAAAAGAAGGGAGGATATTAGGAAGGACTTAAATATTTTCAATTTAACAAATAGAATTGACAACATGAGAAACAACTGGTATGAACATGTCAAGAGAATGCCTACAGATAGAATCCCTCAGCTGTTACTTACTTACTTACTTACTTACTTACTCACTGGCACTATCGAACCCGTAGGTACATGGCCGCGCGGACATAAGCTCTCCATACATCCCTATTCTGAGCTAAATGCTTTCCAATCATTCCCTGTATAATCTACTTCCCTCAAATCATAGTTAATGTTGTTCTCCCACCTCATTCTTGGTCTACCAACTGGGCGTTTTCCCTCTGGCTTTCCTACAAGAAGCTTCCATGCAAGTCTTTCATTCCCAATACGTGCAACATGTCCTGCCTATCGCAGTCTACGAGACTTTACTGTTCTTATTATATATCTGGCTTCCTATAAAGACCATGTAGTTCATTGTTATGTAGTCTTCTCCATTCACCTGTCTGTTCATCTCTCTTTGATCCAAAAATTTTCCTAAGAACTTTATTCTCAAACACTCGTAATCTGCTTTCCTCCCTTAAAGTAAGAGTCCATGTTTCGCACCCATATAATATAACTGGTAGAATAATAGTTTTATATATTTTCAGCTTAACGTTTTTGAAAGGAGTTGGGACATCAAAAGTCTCTGCAATGCATAATAGTACGCATTTCCAGAATTGAGCCTATGTTTAATTTCTTTGTGCATCTCATTCCTATTTGTGATTATTGTTCCTAGGCTGTTACTAAAGTGAAAATCTTTTTAGAGTTAATTTTCTAGAAATTTTATAGATAGTATTTCAGGTCAAGGTGCAATTTATGTTTAAGTGGTGATGGATACAAACCAATAGGACATAGAAATGTTGGACGCCCATTTACAAGATGGGAGGATTCATTAAATCCCACTTGATGTGAAAACAGGCCAAAAGGCCTAATTTCATGAAGCAGAAGAAGAAGAAGAAGAAGAAGAAGTGAATGAGTTAGTTAATGAGTACTTAGTGAATTAGATAGCTTATAACTTAACGATTAGATTACAACAGTAGACTACCATTTTTGACAAAGAGGTGGATAACATGAAAAGGTTGAAGTGAATAATGCGATGGGAACGCAGAACCATTAAAAAAGTAATATTCAAAATATGCAATAAGAGTCATTTTTATTACCGCTGAAAGAAGTAATGATTAATGTGTGGAAATAGCAACCTTATCTCCTTTAATATTATTCAGATACTGACAAAAATGTGAATTTAATACGAGCTCAACATGCGAATCAACTTGCCATTTGAATACATTCACAAAACTCAATAACACACCCACTAATTTATAATATATTTACCAAATTTATCAAAAAAAAAAATAATAATAATAATAATACTTTATTTATTCTGGCAGAGTTAAGGCCATAAGGCTCTCTCTTCCACTCAACCAGCACAAATACAAATAAATATTTGACAAATATAGATATACACTATACTAATTATAAACAGTTAAAGATACAATAAATGTAGCAATGTAAATTTCATGTACAAACAACATTTTATAGGATAATAACAATAATGATACGATACTAATAATAATATAAATATGATAAATTATACGAGAAACACCAATTAATATATATATACCTTACACTGGGTAATAATGAAGTCGAGGTTAGAGCAAATATAAATTTAGATTTCTTTTAAAAGATGCCAATGTCCGGCAGCCCCTTATTTCTTATGGCAGGGTATTCCAGTTGCGAGAAGTGAAGATGGTATATGACATGGAGTGATGTGATGTCCTATTAAAGAGTAGAAATGCATGATACTGACTTGCAAATTATGCGTCCAATTCTGCACAATTACCTTCGTTTTGCGTATTTAATCTCCTCAGAGTGGAAGTAAAATCGATTATTCCCATGAATTAAAACTCAACAAGTCTCATTTCAACAAGTAAGTACTTATTTCTCGCTTTGTCCCTCGCCGTAGCCGAGTGATTAAGGCAGGAAGCCTTTTGCGCAGAGCTACGCGACTTGCGCTGGTTCGAGTCTCCATGGGGGAAGATATTTTCTCATGGTATTTCGGCCAGTATGAGTCCGGTGCCTATCCAGCATCGTGAGGCATTTTGGTAGCTATACCTAAGAACAATAATCACAAATAGGAATGAGATGCACAAAGAAATTAAACATAGGCTCAATTCTGGAAATGTGTGCTATTATGCATTGCAGAGACTCTTGATGTCCCAACTCCTTTCAAGAAACTTTAAACTGAAAATATATAAAACTATTATTCTACCAGTTATATTATATGGATGTGAAACATGGACCCTTACTTTAAGGGAGGAAAGGATATTGCGAGTATTTGAGAATAAGGTACTCAGGAGAATTTTTGGACCAAGGAGAGATGAACAAACGGGTGAATGGAGAAGACTACATAACAATGAACTACATGGTCTTTATAGGAAGCCAGATATAATAAGAACAGTTAAGTCTCGTAGACTGCGATGGGCAGGACATGTTGCACGTATGGGGAATGAAAGACTTGTATGGAAGCTTCTTGTAGGAAAGTCAGAGGGATAACGCCCAGTTGGTAGACCAAGAACGAGGTGGGAGAGCAACATTAACCATGATTTGAGGGAAGTAGATTATACAGGGAATGATTGGAAAACATTAGCTCAGGATAGGCATGTATGGGGAGCTTATGTCCGCGCGGCTATGAACCTACGGGTTCGATAGTGCCAGTGAGTAAGTAAGTAAGCAAGTAAGTACAATAAGTAGCGGCTCCAGGTTAAGAAAACCAGCTATAACGGCTGGAGGATCCGACATGCTGATCACATGTCACCTCTACACCGGCTGATGATCATCCACCGCTGTGAATGACACATGGGGATGTGAGGCCAGCAGCCGGGTGGTAGGCTACGGTCCTTCTAGACCTGTCGCGCCAGGAGTTTTTTTTTATTTCTCGCTTGGGAATTATACTTGAATTACCTAATACCCGGGATGCCCTGCTACACCTAAATAATTGAATATGTATTTTTATTTTGAGTTGAATAAGTAAGTCCTTTACATCCCTCTCCATCACACTGCTTATCTTCCTAACTAACTAACTAATCAACTCACTGGCACTATCGAACCCATAGGTTCATGGCCGCGCGGACATAAGCTCTCCATACATAACTATCCTGAGACAATGTTTTCCAATCATCCCTATATAATCTACTTCCCTCAAATCATAGTTTATGTTATTCTCCCACTTAATTCTTGGTCTACCAACTGGGCGTATTCCCTCTGGTTTTCCTACAAGAAGCTTCCATGCACATCTTTCATTCCCCATTCGTGCACATGTCCTGCCCATCGCATTCTACGCGAATTAACTGTTCTCATTATATCTGGCTTCCTATAAAGAACTTGGAATTCACTATTAAGCAGTCTTCTCCATTCACCTGTCTGTTCATCTCTGTTTGGTCCAAAAATTTTCTTAAGAACACAATTTTTTGTATAAAATTGTAAACTTAGATATATACAAGTTTACAGTTACATAGAGACTGTTCGGGGATTACGATTAAAAAAGTATAGGGCTTGTAGAGGAAACTGAGAAGAAACGTTTTGAATGTAAATCTTTATCTTGAAACCTACCGTTTTCGTGCTGCAGAAACAAGTTAGCATAAAGCATTTAAATCTTCCGTGTTTGTCAGGGATAAATATATAGTAATTTAGCAAGACTCATTTATTTACATTTACACAACCAACAATAACTGATTTCGAGACAATGTCTAATGGCAAAGGGATAAATAATAGTTTAAAAAAATTAAAACACGCTTTATTAGAAAATCGAACTAAAAAATGAAAAATAATTTTAATTTCCAACACGCTTGGGATAAAATTAAAGTGCTCAACAAAAAAAATCATCTCCAACACATCTAGATTAAAACTAGAGTCATCTACAAAAAAAATAATTTTACCATCAAAATCGTGGGGTGCTCTATATTAATTAATATATTCGATAATAAACAGATATTGGTAAAACTAAAGTCTCCAACTCGTAATCTCCTTTCCTCCCTTAAAATAAGAGTCCATGTTTCGCATCCATATACGAAACATGGACTCTTACTTTAAGGGAGGAAAGGAGATTACGAGTATTTGAGAATAAAGTTCTTAGGAACATTTTTGGACCAAAGAGAGATTATCTTCCTATCAAGATAAATTATTGCCTAATATATTAATACTTTTATCTACGTATAATGTGTTATTATTCATTATCTTTTACAGTTTCACTTGCCAGAACATGGAATACCCTTCCGCTCTATGTCAGAGACAGCCGAACTATAACATGGTTAAAAACAAACTAAAGAATTATTTAATAACAAACTAACATATACACCTCACTGTGGACTGATAGGAGTCAAATTTGGCTTAAATATTATTGGAACTGTGAACAATTACACTGAGCAAAAAAAAAATAAACTTTTTTGTCTCAGAAAGAAAAATATGTGATTCTGATAGTATTTTTTCTCCTGAATTCAAATATGATATCGGGTTTTCTCCATCACGCAAGGTTTCCGAGAGACAGGTTTTTATAATATCAAATACTTTAATATTTTCTACATTCGTAACTACACAATATTCGAGCATTCGGGTCACCTGGAAAATGAGAAATGACGACTTTTTGCTATATTTCGCCTATGGAGCATCCCTCTTGATGGTCCAACAATAATCGGCCAGCATATTAGGATTCCATTTGCCTTGATATCTCTTTTCCATTGCTGAAATCTCGTGATGAAAGTGTTCCCGTGCTCATCGTTCATTGGACAAATGGACGAAAAAACGTTTATTAAAAAAATAATTATTAAAATCCATTAATTGAAATTCAAATAAAAAAACTGTGGGTGATGCAGAAATTCCGAATACATATTTGAAAACATGATAAAAACCTGCATTAAGTACAACTATTGAGACAAAAATCATGCTGACCAATGTTATCTTTTACAGTTTCACTTGGCAGAATATGGAATTCCCTTCCGCTCTATGTCAGAGACTGTCAAACTATAACATATTTCAGAAACAAACTAAAGAATTATTTAATAACAAACTAACTTATACACCTCACTGTGGAGTGATAGGAGTCAAATTTGGCTTAAATGTTATTGGAACTGTTACCAATTAGCATAGCGTCTTCGAAAACTCTGTTGGCCTATATAATATAATATTGCCCACTTATTGAAAATTTATTTTTTTCACCCCTTCTCACCCTTCCTCCTTCTTAGAAGTTGGACGGTTCTACTATCATCTTTTTTGTCACTTTTATTATTTTTTACTTTGAATATATGCCCCATGCGTAATCCTACTTACACCTTGTTAATTTTATATGTTGGTAACATACCTCCAACATATTACGAGGTATATTTGCTATCTTTATATTGTTAACACTCAATATTCTGAGATGTATTTCTTCCCGGCTTAATCTTGTTTTATATTGTAATTTGATTGTTTACACTAATGCTCTAAGCTGTTAATTTTGAATACCATCGTCATCATTATCATCATCCTAAGGTGCGACAACTTCAAAAGTGAAAGTTTTGGCCTTCTCAACAATCCTCCTCCATGCCAATCTGTCTCTTGCCATATTAGTCACTTTCATTTTATTTAGATCGTTCATTGTGTCATCCTCCCATCTGATCTTCGGTCTTCCAACAGCTCTGCCTCCTATAGGTTTCAATTTATAGAGTTTCTTGACCAGTCTCTGATCATCCATTCTTATCAAATGTCCAAGCCAACCAATTCTGAGAGATCTTATATGGTTTAATATATTCTGATTTTTGATTAATTTGTTTAGTTTGTTATTTGTTTTGATTCTTCAACAGTTATCAGTTCCTCTATTTGGTGCAAATATTCTTCTTAAATTTTTTATTTAAAAAATAAATAACATCGGTTTTATTGTTTCTTTCAGGACCCAAATTTCACTAGCATATGTAACTACTGGTCTAATGAGTGTTTTGTATAACCTTATTTTTGCAGTTTTGATATTAATTTGGTTTTAAATAAGGTTCTATTTGCAAAATAAGCTTTAGAACCTTATTTAAAAGCAAATTAATATAAAAAAACTGCAAAAATAAGGTTACACAAAACATTCATTAAACCAGTGGTTACATATGCTAGTGAAATTTGGGTCCTAAAAGAAACAATGCAACATATTATTTATTTTTAAAGAAAAATTATAAGAATATATACATACCGATATATTTTATATATATATATATATATATATATATATATATATATATATATATATATATGAACAGAAAAATAAATGCCTTCATTGCTAAGTGTCAAAATATAGTTATAAAACACACACACACACACACACATATATATATATATATATAATTTTGTGATAGGCTGGAGGCATTTACCTCCTGCTAGCCGGAATCAATAATGTTGCCGCCAGCGAGAAGAAATTCGCAGCAAATTATACATTGTGCTTGTGCATGGTCTAGATAGGCAGATGTTGGTAATCGATTTTCATACTATAATTGATACTTTAATAAATGCACGATAGTTCTATAAATGCTAGGAAAGCCAGAAGGAAAACGCCCAGTTGGTAGACCAAGAATGAGGCGGGAGAACAACATTAACTATGATTTGAGGGAAGCAGATTATACAGGGAATGATTGGAAAGCATTAGCTCAGGATAGGGATGTATGGAGAGCTTATGCCTGTGCGGTCATGAACCTACGGGTTCGATAGTGCCAGTGAGTAAGTAGTAAGTAAGTAAGTAAGTTCTATAAATGCATTGAAGAAGGTGTAAACGGTGTGTTGTTTTAGTAATGAGTAAATCATGTTTTTTTTATTATAAAAGTGCATTAATTATTAATACAACAGTTCAGTTTGTGCAAAATACATCGATGACCACCAATATGAGCTCTTTCATATCGTCACTAGGCTGCCGTCGGGGTAGTTTTCAGGTTGTTTTGGCATAATAAAACAATATATATTTTATCGAGTAGTATTCCACAATAAGTTAATTTAATGTTATGAACTCTCTGTGACATTTCACTCACAAATTACTGTAATAATTCTCGTTTTAAAGTTTATCACAAAATTATTTTAGACTTTCTAATGATGAAAGTTAAAAATTAAATTGTACCTGTTGGTATGTACCATCGTCCTCAACTTTATTAAAATATTGTATATAAAATTAATCGACCGCGGCCGCGGTGGACTAGTGGTTATGCTCCTTGCCTCTGTCCCGAGGGTCGCGGGTTCAAACCCGGCCGGGGTCGATGGATTTTTTAGGACGGAAAAATCCAAGGAGCAAGTCCTCCGGGAGGGACTTTAAGCCGTGGGTCCCGAGTCTAAAGATTTTTAGGCTCGTAAAAAATCCTTAAGCCTGAATGAAAAGGCCTCTAAGCAAAATTTACCGAATTTTCCCGTCCTAGTACTACCTTGGTTTCCTAGATGTCAGTATGAGGCGGAACGCTGACCACGTGCCACTCAAATTACATCTATACGAAAACAAGTGTAACTAAATTAGTATGGTTCAAATTCTTCCCTGTAGGGGGAGAGCGCCTAAATCTCTGTAAAGGGAAAACAAAGGCTTACAATACAATCAATATAAAATTAACTGGAGCGCTTTCGGAAGTTATCTTCCATCTTCTGCAGGTTGAATTTCCGTTACTTTTTGTTGTTGTTGTTGTGTACGATGATGTATACTCCAACTGTTTGTAGCAGCAACTGACTTGTTTTTGACGATATCGTATAATGCGTTTGACTGGGTTGCGTTCTCATTAATAAGTGAGGTGTTGTTTTTTTTTCCTTTATAATTTCGAGGTCTTCAAATATATTTATCCTAGCTGGAATGTTTTCTCGGTGGATTATCGTGAGAGTGTGTTTTCAATTGTGTTCATTCGATGACCTGCGTTAATGAGACGTTTAGCATAGCTTGATTTATCACACGCGTGTGTGAAATCTTTTAGTGTTCTTTATATCTTGTATTGAAATTTCTGCTTGTCCTGCCAATATAAAATGTATTACAATCTTTACATGTTAGTTTGTAGACATTACGTCGTCGCTCAATGTTACATTACGTTAGAGATGCACATCCATGACAGTGTTGTTGTCTCAGACTCAGTTCAGTATTTGCCTTAATATCTGAAGAAACTTTCTAAAAAAAACGTAGATTAGTTGACGCTTGGATTGGAACAAGATTCACCCGAATACAGTACATGTCTCAGACATTACCATCTAAGCCTACTCGTTTGGCACGGTATTTTTATCAAGCGTTTTGAAATATTACTGTATTGATAAAACCAGCAGATTGAACTTTGTAAAGCGATGAGTTATACAAATTCCGTTATGCACCTTCTGGCTAGATTTTATATTATGACCTTGAAATTGAATTTTTACGAGCAATTTCACTTCTCCGCATAAAATTAAATCTGAAGGTATCGCAAAAATCGAACTAAAAGGGAAACGCTTTCCCCGTCCTGTATATTTTATCTCTCCTTCAAAATACACCCAAGAATTTTCCTACACTCATAAAAATAATGTAAACATTGCCTTACCCTAAATTATCGATTTCCTATAATGTTTATTTTGCCCCACTTCCGCGCGCCCTCTTCCCTTGCTTTGGTTTCTATAGAGATAAGGACGCATGCCAACATAGGTCTGCAGTCATTATTACGAAATATCATTTTGTCACCAAATTTAATATGTTGAGTGACAAATTTGAAAGCAACTAGTGGCTACAATAGAACATTCCCCTGCAGCCTTCAAAAATGTGGACTACAGCGAAGTCGAGCAAATTTCGGTAATGATTCCAAGCTTTCACTACTGGAGGCAAGAATAAACGGGATATAGCGGGTTACGGTATACGGGGTGAATCATAAATATGGCTATACGTTTTGATCGCGTAGTGTGATGAAACTATTACCATTACAGGAAATATGAAATTACCGTTGGAAAGACAATTATTCAAATTACAACAATGGAATAAGACAAAACAGTGTAGAACTTACGTCATTAGTCAAAATGCCGTTGAATATACAACAGCAAATTATAATTGCTACATGGGCAATGACGTATGCTAATGATCGTGAGGCCGCAAGACGGGCAAGGCGTGAGTTTAACGTAGCATTGCAACCGTCGACTGTGGGGAAGTGGAGAAAACGACTGCTGGAAATGGGAAGGATGCAGAAAATCAAATCTCCTGGAAGGCCACGCATTAGCATGGATGCAGAAACAACGAAGAGAAGTTGTGGAGGCGTTCGACGCTAGCCCACAAAAATCTACCCGCCAAGCTGTACATGAGCAGTGATTTGTTTTTGTTTTGTCCTATTGTTGTAAATTGAATGATTCCCTTTCCAATGATGACATCATATTTTCTTTAATAATACAATTTTCGTCACAAAATGCGATCAAACGTATAGCCATATTTCTGAATCACTCTGTACGTAACACGTATATTACTGAATTGTGTTCAATTGTAATATTTTAACATTTTACATAACAACCTCAACAGTGGGTTTTTAATGAATTTTAAAGGTTTTTTTTTTTTGCAAATGCCCCAGGTTGTCTTTCGACATTCCTGGTGTTCTCTCCTGGCATGGCGTACTTGTAACCCACTTCTGAGGTTGGGGCGCCTGGAAGGTGGGGTTACGTTGCCACGATGATATGACGGGTTCATGATGATGATAGTGGTGCGCCAGGAGAGTCCCTAATGCTAAGCTTAATCTAAGATGAATATGAATGATGATGATTGCGATGGCCATATGATTTCGGGGACCGTTTGGGCCTTAAAGTTTTCTTGACATTTGTCTTACAGGCGAGGAAAACCCCGATAAAAACCTCACGCAGAAAAACTGTCCCGACCGGGATCGAACCCGGGCCCGCTGCATGACAAGGTAGCAAGCTACCTCGAGACCACAGCGGTGACTATCTTTAAAAGTATTGAAACTGTATTCAGGCAAGAATATTTGCTTCTTTAATATTATGTAATAGCTTTTTATATAGTAAAATAATACATATAATTGAATTTTGATTAGTTTCTGAACACAACGTGACATTGAGAACGGTTTGCTTTTCATTCACAATAAAACACATCGTATTGATATGATCATTATTATACCCAACAATTCACCCTCATCATCGACCCTAGAAACCCTAGAATACGCTTTCAATCCATCCTTAAACAGCCAGATGAGGTGAATTTGGAAATAAAGCAATATACGAGCCTACTATCACTTATTATCAGGATAAATACAATCTGGACACGCCGTAGCGTAGTGGTTAAGGCACTGCGCTACAAGCCGGAAGGTCGAGGGTTCAAGTCCCGGTGGGGCCAGGATTTTTAAACTGACCCAAAGCTTCTGGCGGCACTATGGCCCTGGGGTCGACTGAGCCTCTAACGTAAATGAGTACCAGGCGCTTGTTCGGGGAGTAAATACTGCCGTCACGCAGGACTGACAACCCGGCTGACATCAAATGCCGATTAGATTGTCCAGAAAAAGTGGCACTACCCCAAGGGCCTCCTGAGGCCTGTAGTGGGATTACTTTACTTTACACTATCTTCGTAGGTAGTAGATTTAAGACTTAAGACCTAGGTTAAGGATTAATATGTAAACATAACTGTATGTAAGTAGTATTAAGAACAAACAGCCGAAACTTGTATCCGGAAAATGAACAAAATAAAAACAGCAGAGAGTAATTAGGGACAAGAGTAGACCTGGGGATATGGGAATTAAGCCCGAGGAAACCCAGGGGGATGGTGGTGGGACTCTTAATAAAAAAATAATAAAATAATATATTCATCCAACGTTTACTTGTAAGCGCTAGGGCCGTTAAATAGTGCTGAATGGGTGTGAAAAAAACGGTCCCCCCCTCCTACCCCCATACAGGTGCACTACAATGAAACAATACAACTGACACGTGAGTAACAGTGTCTTAGCTTGTAATCCTATCCAAAGTAGGGTTGAATAAGGAGGGGAGTGGCACTGTTTAAGCTAGAGGTACAATACAACAAAAAAATAATAATTCATGAAGCAACTAGCAACTGTCAACTATCTCACAGCACATATTGTAACAACTACATTAAAGGGCTCTATATCCATATTAAGAAATCATCTGTAGTATCAGTACTCAAATCCTGATTCTTAATTTTCCCCTATATTCAGAATTGCCCTTTCACATACATTCTTTGAGATGAATCAGTAATAAAAAATACGATTCAATTATCTATGTGGCACAATTAAACGCACTTTATTGAATAAGACTAGAAAAGAAACTATTTTGAAGTTTTACAAAGTGTTGGCAGTTCCATCTCTTATCTATGGATGTGAAACCTGGACATTAACAAAGACAGATAGTAAACAAATAGAGGCTGCTGAAATGAAGATGTTGAGAGCAATAGCAGGATACCAAACGACCGATAAAAAGAAAAACGAAGATATAAGAACAGAACTTAATATATTTAATCTCTGTGAAAGAATAAAATATCAAAATGCTTATCTTCAGCACGTATTACGAATGAATGAACAGCGCATACCAAGAAGAATATAAGATAATAATTATAAACCAAAAGGGAGAAGATTGTTGGGAAGACCATTGAAGAGATGGAAGGACCAATTCGACCTATAATGAGATCGGAACAGGCCATTGGGCTTAATCCTTGTTGTTGATGATGGTGACATACATTCTAGTTCCATACAGAGTGTCCCAAATTGATGTATACACTCTTTGAAGCGTTATTTCTCAGCAACGAAATGAGACATAAATACAATTTTTGTTGTGTGTGATCTACAAGGCACTGGAAAAGCATAGCAACACGTTCATCGATCTTCACGTCTTTATAAACAACAATGGTGGTGAGATTATCATTCGATGAACGCAAGTGGATACTGAAGTGTTATTGGAAAGTGGAGAATGTTGTTGAAGTGCAACGACGTTGGATGGTTGAATTTGGGACACCACCACCAACAAGGGTAGCAATAACAAGAACCCGAGACAAGTTTGAAGACGATGGAACGGTGCAAGATGTGTTGAAAAGTCAGTGCGGAAGAAATATACATTCGACTGATAATGAGAATACTGTTACAGTCATGCATCGTCTTCAAACTTGTCTCGGATTCTTGTTATTGTTACCCTTGTTGCTGGTGGTATCCCAAATTCAACCATCCAACGTCGTTGCACTTCAACAACATTCTCCACTTTCCAATAACACTTCAGTTTCCACTTACTTTCATCGAATGATAATCTCGTCGCCATTGTTGTTTATAAAGACGTGAAGATTGATGAACGTGTTACTATGCTTTTGCAGTGCCTTGTGGATCATACACAACAAAAATGGTATTTCTGTCTCATTTCGTTGCTGAGAAATAACGATTCAAGGAAAGTATTCATCAATTTGGGACACTCTGTAATGCCTAATACATAAATTCAAAATAAACATGCATTTTCCTTATATCATCTATTGTTTTATTGTTTGCTTCTCTATTGTCAAATATACTTGTCACTTTTAGCAGACCCTATTTGGGTAAGTTTGTTAAATTATTTATTTATTTATTTATTGCCATAATCGAAATCAGAGCTCATTGGCGCGCGGAAATTATATCTCCGTGTATCCCTACTCCAAAACTAATATTTTCCAATCATTTCTTGCATTATTCACAACACTCAAATCACGGTTGCATATGTGTTAGGCGGAAGATAATTCTTCACATTTTGAATGTCGCTCTAAAATTAATATTACTCTCGCAGATATCTGATTTATGTAAGCCACTATGAGTGCAGTGTGTTGGACATACTTGAATAATTTCACTGATTATAGAGATTATATATATATATTTTTTTTTTTTTTTTTTTTTTTGCATGCCCATGTTTCCCTTTACAGATTTGGGCGCTCTCCCCTTACAGGGAACAATTTGAACCATACTAATTTAGTTACACTTGCTTTCGTATAGATGTCATTTTGAGTGGTCAGCTTTCTGCCTCACACCGACACCTAGGAAACCAAGGTAGTACTAGGACGGGAAAATTCGGTAAATTTTGCTTAGAGGCCTTTTCATTCAGGCTTAAGGATTTTTTACGAGCCTGAAAATATTCAGACTCGGGACCCACGGCTTAAAGTCCCTCCCGGAGGACTTGCTCCTTGGATTTTTCATCCTAAAAAACCAATCGACCCCGGCCGGGTTTGAAACCGCGAGCCTCGGGACCAGAGGCAAGGAGCATAACCACTAGTCCACCGCGGGCGACAGAGATGAAATCATTTAATCAAAAATAAAACTTTATAAATACAATGAAAGTCTACGGATCCCCTATATATATTTTATAAACTTACTCACTATGCCAAAGAAATATTTATAAATTGTGTATAATATATTAAAATTTAAGGGGAAAATTAATCAGTGGTGACAATATAACAGATATCGTATATTGAGCAGAACCTAGGGCTTGTACAGTAAAAAACTAAACAAATAATAAGCACATGTGAAATGTAGATCTTAAGAACCATTCAGGGGAAAACATTAGTTGATAAGATACACAACACAGAAATTAGGGACAAATGTCATATTCAAGACATAACCAAATTTATTATAGATAGACGAAAATATTGGAAAAGTCATATAAAAAAATGTAAGACAACCGACATGCAAAAAGAGCTAAAGAAGATAGACCAATGGACGGAAGAAGAACAAGAGGAAGACCAGCTATGAGTGAATGCACATTCCATATGTCTTCCTCCGAGGAGTTATTTTGGAAATAAACGGGATGAATATCCTACAAATTATGATTGAGAAGGCAATATAACAATATAACAAATTATATACTTTTTTTTATCTCCCTTTGGTCCAAACAATTTTCTCCGATTCCGATTGAGGGTCTTTCCACTTTTCAGCGGTTGCCCTTTTACCAGCCGGCTGCTGGCCCTTCACATCCACATGTGTCAATCACAGAGGTAGATGATCAACAGCCAGTGTAGGGGTGACGTGGTTAGCATGTCGAGTCCCCCAGCCGTTATAGCTGGTTCCTCAACCTGGAGCCGCTACTTACTGTAGCTACCAATTGCCTCACGATGCTGGGTGGGCACCGGTCCCATACTGGCCGAAATACCATGAGAAAATTTCTTCCCCCATGGAGACTCGAGCCAGCGCAAGTCCCGTAGCTCTGCACCAAGGCTTCCTACCTTAACCGCTCGGCTACGGCAATTTTCTAACAAGTTTATTCTCAAATACTCGTAATCTTAGCTCCTCGATTAATCTAAGAGTTCATGGTTTTTTCTTATGTATCACTAATATGTAATAAATACACCTTTTACACGCATTGTATATTAGCTTGACCTGTATCTATCTATCGATCTATCTATATATGTAACGGAATCTTTCAACG
Source organism: Diploptera punctata (assembly GCA_030220185.1). Taxonomy (NCBI): domain Eukaryota; kingdom Metazoa; phylum Arthropoda; class Insecta; order Blattodea; family Blaberidae; genus Diploptera; species Diploptera punctata. The sequence continues at coordinate 699,082 of JASPKZ010000039.1, read as the reverse complement.
CGATTTTCACCCACTTAAAATCATTGGATCGACTTGAAACTTTGTATACTTGTAAAATACCCATGACAATACAATAATTTCATATTTTGTTTCTAAAATCTTGGCCAGAATCATCAGAAAATAAAAAATAATTGTCTTTGTATCTATGTAACGAATTTTTGAACACGATTTTCACCCACTTAGAAACATTGGATCGACTTGAAACTTTGTATACGTGTAAAGGGCCCGTGACAATACAATAATTTCATATTTATTAACCTTACGGTATATAAGGGTTGTAATTATGTAACATTAACAAGTAAATTAACATAAAACAGTAGAACAAAAGACAATTATATAACAATATAACAAAGATGAACACAGTAAAATTAAATTATAGTTGAGAATAAACACTATTTACAAAATAAAATAAGTAATTATAACATTTTTGTAGTTAAGAATATAACAAAATGGACTGGAGTATTTTTGCATTAAAATTCAAATATGTTTCATGTTTCGCATCCATTTAATATAAATGAGATATTAACATTTTAATATATTTTTAGTTTAACATTTTTGAGAGAATTTGGAACGACAAAGGTTCCTGTAATTCAAAATACCATGCATTTCCAGAATGGATCTATTTTTAATTATTTTGTGCAGCCATTGCTGTTCGTAATTATTGTTCCTAGGTATTAATTCTATAATCATAATGATTATGAATTATTATTGAATTATTCAATTATATTATAACATTGTGATTACGATTAAATTGGATATTATTATTATTATTATTAAATATCATCGAGCATTTTTTCTAACGGCTAGAAAAACAAATTAGACGGTTACGGGTCTTGAATTTGGGGCATCCCGTATATACGTTTCAAATGCTATCAGGAAACTCGATCGGTTTTGCTATTTTCGTTTTAGCTTCTTCTTCTTCACTTCACGGGTTAGGCAAATTGCCTGTTCCACCTCACAGTTGTTCTGTCCATCTTTTCACTGACCTTCCTACATTGCTTGAACCTCTTGGCTTGTAGTTGAATGCTGCTCTTGGTAATCTTGATACATTCATTCTTTCCACGTGTGTAAACCATTTCTCTCTATATTCTCTGATTTTCTCATTCGATGGATATATATTTAACTCCGTTCTTATATCTTCATTCCTTATCCGATCCAATCTTGTGCAGCTTTTTGTTCTTCTAAAGAAGTTCATTTCTGCCCTTTGTATTCTACTTTGCAGTTTTTTTGGTCATTACCCAAGTTTCGCTCCCATAAAATAATGCAGGAACTGCCAATGTTTTATCAAACTTCACTCTAGTATCTCTATCTCGTCTGTTTGTTCTTTAATGTTTTATGTATAGTTTCCGCAGATAATTTTTTTGAATTTCCGACAGTTTTCATGGGTCTGTCCCTCTTTCCAGTTTTTGTTTTTTTGTGTTTTTGTAGTGGGTTTAGCGAATTCTTTTTATTCACTAATAAATAAAATTGTGGTGAAGATTTTTATATATTTTTTAAAGGCGATTGGATCAAATGGAGAGTTTGGTTGGAATGAAAATATACTGGCACAAGTACGTCTCTATGGTGTTGGAGGACAAAATCCCCATGTAATTGTTGTTCATGATCTCTTCCTATTGTTTTGTAGTAAAGTGGAGCCCTGGAGCCCCGCCTTTGCCACTGGAGAGAGAAATGTGTACATGTGGTCATTCACCATTGAAAGACGATTTTTTCTATATAAAATTCCAGTAAAAGACCATCTTGTCATATTTCAACACGAGTGTAGTGGTGAATTAACAGCATTTTTAAACTTTACTCGCGTTCTCATTTTACTAACTTGCCATTACATATGATTATTCTCCTTCTCGCCACTTCACGTAGTTCCCTTCCCTTTCACACTACACACTTTCCCCCCGATTATTTTTTGTAGCGATACTCAATTATAATAGCCCATACTTCTGTGCTTATAACAAACGATGTAATTATACACTATTTATTATTACATTAACCCGATATCAAATGATGTGTGGGCAACATAACAGAACCCCTCCTCTCCGACAGACTCGAAAGAGAAACTCAATCTCATAATTTACAAAATTAAGGCTGTTCGCTGTTCTTTTCTATGGATCTTAGCTTTTGGTACTTACAAAAAAGATATCTCACAACATTCAAGCCACTGAAATGAAATTTTTAAGATCCGTAAAAGGATGTACAGAACAAACAACCAACGCATAGATAGATTAGGCAATGTAATCAATAAGAAATGAACTAGAGATATTTTCAATAGTCGATAAACTATAAGAGCACAAATACCAATGGAAAGAACATTTAGACAGAATGGACAATACAAGATTACCCAAAAAGATCAACACCTACAAACCACATGGAAAAAGATCTTTGGGACGGGCAAAAAAACGATGGACTTGACCCAATCCTGGAAAGGAAGAAGAAGAAGAAGAAGAAGACATTAATGGCAAAATAACAAATTATGAACTTTTTTGTTATTTACTGCTAATCTACAATCTATCTTGTGGAAGTAAATATCAGTAAAACTAAATATATGGTTACATGTAGAAATACATTATATAACTAATGGAAATGGACAGCTAATGACAAATGAGGGAAATTTTGAGGAAGTGGCTGAATTCAAATACCTAGGAACAATAATCACAAATAGGAATGAGATGCACAAATAAATTAAACATAGGCTCAATTCTCGAAATGCATGCTATTATGCATTACAGAGACTCTTGACGTCCCAACTCCTTTCAAGAAACGTTCAACTGAAAATATATAAAACTATTATTCTACCAGTTATATTATATGGATGCGAAACATGGACTCTTACTTTAAGGGTGGATATGAGATTACAAGTATTTGAGAATAAATTTATTATGAAAATTTTTGGACCAAAGAGAGATGAACAAACAGGTGAATGGAGAAGACTGCATAGCAGTGAATTACATGGTTCTTATAGGAAGCCAGGTACAATAAGAACAGTTAAGTCTCGTAGACTGCGATAGGCAGGACATGTGGCACGAATGGGGAATGAAAGACGTACATGGAACTTTCTTGTAGGAAAACCAGAGGGAAAACGCCCAGTTGGTAGACCAAGAATGAGGTGGGAGAATAACATTAACTATGATTTGAGGGAAGTAGATTATACAGGGAATGATTGGAAAATATTAGCTGAGGATAGGATATATGGAGAACTTATGCCCGCGCTGCCATGAACCCACGAGTTCGATAGTGCCAGTTAGTTATATAGTTAATTATTGAAAGACAATAAGTAAATTTGTTAAAATACTGTACATAACTTGTAAGGAGAATACTGTCCATTGACAGCGCTCGCTCCATTAGACAAGATTTTATGTGAAAACGAAAGAAAGTTTTAATACTTTATTTCTTTTTAGTCTTCTTATTTCTTCATTATTGTCTAGAAGATTGATTGCAAGGTGATTAGAATGAACTTCTAGTTGCCTTGGTTTTCCTACAAGAAGCTTCTATGCACGTCTTTCATTCCCCATTCGTGTCGCATGTCCTGTCCATCGCAGTCTATGAGACTTATATCTGGTTCCTATAAAGACCATTCTCCTGTCTGTTCGTCTCTCTTTGGTCCAAAAAATTTCCCTAAGAACTTTATAATCCGTTTAATTTAAAAGTGCATTGTAATCCAGATTTATGGTACGAAATTCCTGAAAATAGGCCTACACCATATGAGGAAAACAATTTATCAGGTCTCATCATAAATACGTAGAGTGTTGAACTGTTACGGGTTAGTTCCCGAACCACCAGACTTAATTCTCGAATCCATATCAGAGTGTTAACCAGCTGTTGAGCTTCCGACTCTATTGATTTCCCTTGCCAGTTAATATATGGAACATTCAAGTCCCCAGCTTTTATGATATTATTTTTATTGATGTATCTAGTTTTATACTAATTTAAAGAGTTTTATTGTGGCTTTCATTAGGTGGCTTATAACATTCTATTATTATCATAATGTTACTCTTTTTCTGTATCTTTAAATATATTCATTTCAGTTTCCTTTTCGATCCAGAATTTCAGAAATTTAGCTATAATTTTTTCGTGTTGAGACTTGAAAGTAATGTTGAAGTCCCTTAGAACGGGTTACTGGCCCAACGCTAAGTAGTCCGGTGGTAGGGGTTCAGATTTTCTGAAGAAAGAATTATAAATCTTGGTGTAAGACAAGGCTGCCAATTTCCCCAACACTCTTTGCGATTTATATGAAAGAAGTAATATGTTGCTGGAACAAAACATATAAATTTGGAATAAGAATATCAGAAAATAGAAAATTAAACACCCTATTGTTTGCAGATGACCAAATAATAATAGCAAATTCCGAAGATAATCTACAGAAAGGTCTGTATGAACTTAACAAAATTACAGAAGAATATGGATTAAAGATATCTACAGAAAAAACAAAAATTATGGCATTTCAAGGTGTAGATCCTGTCAGAAGTAAAATTGTACTTGACAATAAAATTTGGAGCAGGTGAATAATTTTACATATCTAGGATGCAATATCTCATATGAAGAGGAAAAGGATGTAAATGCAAAAATATCTAAATTTTTAAGAATTTTAGGGTTAATAAATTCTATCTTCAATCCACAGTTAGTCCAAAAGCATTCAATAAAAGTCGCATAAAACACTGGCTCTTCCAACTCTTTTGTATGGTAGCGAAGTATGGACGTTGAAACAGAAGGATATACAGAGACTTAGATCTGCTGAAATGAGATAGCTTTGGAGGACTGCAGAATACGCACTACTAGATCACAAAAGAAAATGTAGACTTCTTAGAAGAATTACACATGGAACTTTTAGAAAACAAAATTTCTGATTATAAGTCAAGATGGATGCAACATGTTCATCGAATGGAAGATCACAGAATACCCAAACAAATGTTAAGATATCAACCTGCAGGAAGAATACGACCAGGACGTCCATTCAAGAGACTTCTGGATGATGTTTCTCGAGGCCGAAACAGGTCAACAAATGGCCTAAATTCGTGAATGTACTATGATAATGATGATGATAGCCCTAAGTTAACAGAAATGAAAATACCCCAACTTCTTCCAACTCACGAGCAAGTGTATAAAAATTTAAAGGATCCATAATATATTCCCCGTCCAATATGTAGATAGATACAAATGAAGAATATAGATGCTCCGTAACCTTGTTCCATTATATATCTTCTTCTTCTTCTTCCTTCCAAGTATTAGGCCAAGGCCTGTTACGATCCTATAGAAAATTTTCCCTCCAGTGTTTCATAGGACGGCCCAGTGATCTTCGTCCTCTTGGTATATAATTATAAACAGCTTTGGGGATCCGATTTGAACTCATTTTTTCAAGATGGTGTTTCCAATTTAGTTGGTACTGTTTAATATATTCCAAAATTGGCGTAGTCTTCAATTCTTTTAAGATATCGGTGTTCCTTTTCCGATCCCATCTGGTGTAACCCGCTGTTCTGCGCATGAATCTCATTTCACAAGCCGTTATTCTGCTTTCATGTTGTTTTCTTAGTGTCCATGCTTCACTACCATAGGTCAACAATGGTCTAGCCAAAGTGTTTATATAAACGTAATCTAGTGTTTTTTTGTACAAGGGATGGTTTCATAACTTGATTAATAATTCCTAAACTTTTATTATAACTAGTAACTTTTTCAGGGATATCCTTCTCATCCCAGATAGAGAGATAATATCCAAGATATTTAAATTGATTAGATCTCTCTAAAATTTTATTCTGGAGACAGATTTTACTTTGTATATATATATATATATATATATATATATATATATATATATTAATATGTGAAGGAAAAACTTTGCACCCCTTTTTAAGCAGATTGCGCGCACGGAGGAGTGTGATTTTGGCATATTAAAGTTCATATAGAGAAGGAGTGCAGAAAAATAAAATGTATGTATAATATGTGTTACAAATAAATTAAATTAAACAAAAATAAAATAAATTTTCTCTAATGAATTATGTGTATTACTCTTTCATTTGTGTACTCATTCATTTGTTTACGTTAATACTGAAAGTGCATTGTTGTAAAAAGAAAATTGGGGAGCAGCAATGTGAATTGACTTACAATCGCGTATTTATTATTATAAATTTATTATTAGTGGTTTAAAAACGCGATCACATTTTATTATTTAAATTTAAATTAAACCTTGTCTAATATTTGTTTCAGTAATTTCATTACATTTTTCTAATACATTTACGTATTCTCACTTACTTCAATTATGCCTCGACGTAGAACATTAACGGGTTGGAATGAGAGACAAAAAGGAAGGGATATACGTATATTCCCGTATACATAATAACGGGCCAAATGCGGGAGGTTTGAAGACGAGATACATGTATTAGGAAAATATAACGATTTAGAATATTGGAGGCATCAGTTATTATCGGAAAGATTTCTAAATTCAAATCGGGAAAGATTGGCATGCTACGAGTTACTGGTAAACCCAGAAAATTGGATAAACTTGGGTAGATTTCTGGACAAAACGCGGAAAATAAGAACACTTATTGAGGAATAAATAAATATGTTACAAATTGCAATACCATTAATTCTTAATAATTCTACATAACTAAGTTAATGTATAATGTAATTGTATTGATATCTAATTGTAATATTTTTTAAGTATATTATTACCAAACATCAACTTATTGTAACGGACTGTTAACAGCACGTACGGCTTACTGCCCGTGCGATCCATATTTGTAAATAACATTGTATGTATCTTACTTTTAGTTTAATAAGTAGTAGTAGTAGGACTTTATTAGACAAAAAAGTAAGATATTTACAATATTATTTACAAATATGGGTCGCACGGGCAGTAAGCCGTACGTGCTGTTGACAGTCCGTTACAATAAAGTAATAATTGGTACTAGTGTAAAGAAAAATAAACAAAGCAGCAATAACATTACAATTACATAAAGAAAACACAATAAAATATTACAATTAAATAATAACACAATAGCATTATACACTAAAAACATTAACATTACAATTACATAAAGAAAACACGATAATATTACAATTAAGTAATAACACAATAGCAATAACATTACAATTACATAAAGAAAACACAATAATAATATTACAATTAAATAATAACACAATAGCATTATACACTAAAAACATTAACATTACAATTACATAAAGAAAACACAATAATATTACAATTAGGTAATAACACAATAGCATTATACACTAAAAAAACATTAACATTACAATTACATAAAGAAAACACAATAATATTACAATTAGGTAATAACACAATAGCATTATTTTTAACATTACAATTACATAAAGAAAACACAATAATATTACAATTAGGTAATAACACAATAGCATTATACACTAAAAAAACATTAACATTACAATTACATAAAGAAAACACATTAATATTACAATTAAATAATAACACAACAGCATTATACACTAATTAATTTATATATAATTGTTAATAATTAATGGTATTGCATTTTGATAACATATATTTATTCATGAATGAGTGTTAGTCTTTATGTATGTTATAATAGGACAAATGCAAATTTATATAGTATAAATAATATACAAACGTCAAATGGCGCGTAATTATTTTTTAAATATGGCTTAACCAAGGTATACTACATATTTCCTATCGTTCGTATTTTTAAAATAAATAGAAAATTAATGCGTAAGGACGTATTTGTGACATACTTGAAAATTTAATGAATTGTGGTCGAATTTCGACCGCTGGGTGACCACTAGTATCTATAATGACGCTGCCCATTGTTGAGCCATAGACTCTTCTTTATAAGGAGTTAATAGACCAAGTTAATTTTTCAGTTACCTTATTTTCTCGTAGATGTCATAGATGGCATGCGTCACAGACTGACCCAATGAGACATCTAGCAGGCAACTAAGGTATTTTTATACGACGTTGATGTCGGTAAATTGTGCTTAGAGGCCTCTTTATTTAGACTTAAGGATTTTTCACGAGTCCGAAAGTCTTCAGACTCGGTACCCACGGCTTAAAGTCCCTCCAGGAGTGTTATTTCCATTAATTAATCCATAGAATTAGAATTGTCAATATTTTCGTTGTTTAAATAAATGTGTGAAGCTCTGCTACAATAATGAACCAAACCAAAATTATGATTTTATTATAATTTACTTCTAGTTATCAATGGAATCCAATTATATTATATGGATGCGAAACATGGACTCTTACTTTAAGGAAGGAAAGGAGATTACGAGTATTCCAGAATAAAGTACTTAGGAAATTTTTGGACCAATGAGAGATGAACAGACAGACGAATGGAGAAGACTACATAACAATGAACTACATGGTATTTATAGGAAGCCTGTTATAATAATAACATTTAAGTCTCGTAGACTGAGATGGGCAGGACATGTGGCACGAATGGGGAATGAAAGACGTGCATGGAAGCTTCTTGTAGGAAAGCCAGAGGAAAAATGCCCAGTTGGTAGACCAAGAATGAGATGGGAGAATAACATTAACTATGATTTGAGGGGTAGTAGATTAAACAGGGAATAATTGGAAAGCATTAGCTCAGGATAGGGATGTATGGAGAGCTTATGTCCGCGCGGCCATGAACCTACGGGTTATATAGTGCCAGTAAGTAAGTATTATAATTTATATGGAGTTGTCTGTATTAGTAATGACAAGTTTAACGTAATGTGGTAGTGTATGTACCAGGATGTACCATTGCTATTGGTTATCAGATTAATATGTAATTAGTGTTTAATCGCGAATCATGCTCCTGATGTTAACCTAATTGACACGTTTAGGGGACCACATTAATAAGCCTAACTCAATCAGCAAGATAGCTAACTCCAGTAATAATATTCTTTCTTAATGTGAATATTGCTATATGCTATAATATGGATTTATTATTAATAGTTCAGTTATTTCTCTCTAAAATCTTAGTTTTTTTTTACCTATCTCAACCAGAAGTGGGTTACAATTACCCGAATGCTAGGAAAGAACACCAAAACTATCGTAATGACAACCTGAATTAAAAATATATAGGCTATTTTGTTCCTTTTTAGTATTCCCATGTCATATTTTATTTATATTGTCATCTTATACTATCACGGACTCTCAGTGCTTACAAGGGTACTGCCTACCATTGCATGCCGAAATCTACCTTGAAATATCTTCCAGAGAAGCGTTATAATGTACCAAGGCTGTTTTCTAAAAGTTTTCTGTCATTTTTAACTGCATGGCACTAAACTTAAGCGCCAAATCTCTCATTTAAACTATAAGGAAGTAATACAACTCTTGAAATGATATATTGGATTACCCGTAGTCCCGCGCCGTAGCCGAGCGGTTAAGGTAGGAAGCCTTGGGGCAGAGCTACGGGACTTGCGCTGGTTCGAGTCTCCGTGGGGGAAGAACTTTTCTCATGGTATTTCAGCCAGTATGAGACCGGTGCCCACCCAGCATCGTGAGGCAATTGGGTAGCTACAATAAGTAGCGGCTCCAGGTTGAGGAACCAGCTATAACGGCTGGGGGACTCGACATGCTAACCACATGTCACCCCTACACTGGCTGTTGATCATCTACCTCTGTGATTGACACATGTGGATGTGAAGGGCCAGCAGCCGGCTGGTAAAAGGGCAACCGCTGAAAAGTGAAAAGACCCTCAATCGGAATCGGATTACCCGTACTATCTGCTGTCCCGCCTTATATTATTCCGCTCTTACGAATGCAGGGAGTCCATCTGTTCCGTACACTGGGTTGCCATTTTCTGGATTCCGCCTTCAATTTATGTGCCTTGCAGTTAAAAAACAAACAATTTTTTTGGACCTGGCCTTGGTACATCACAACGCTTTTCTGAGAGAAATTTCATGGTAGGTTTAGGCATTCAATGGTTGGCAGTTCCATTGTTAGTCATGAGAAACTTGTACAACATAAATTATATGTTTTAATGTTTTATTAATAGGATATGTATAATAATATCGGTAAGGATCCTGGAATAAACAAGACGAGCGAGATGATAATACAAGGGTTGGGTTACTATACATAATATAAGTATCCCTTATTCTTCTAGTCTAATCTTCATAATAGATTCTTGTGACTACATCTAGACGCAAATTTCACCTGTCAAACACCAGTGAAACACATATGTAAAAAGAACTTCCTCGCATCTTACATTATCTTATTACGTTTAAATAATTATCTCCCAGTTTCGTTAAAACAAATCCTTGTGGCCATAATCGTGTGTTTTTACCACACTGGGGGTGCGATTATTGTGACATTATATCTACTTGATCTAAACTATGACTTGTCGCAGAGACTGCAGCGTGTTCATAATGCTTGCGTTCGATTAATTTTCAATATCCGCCGTTATGAACATATTTCCGAACACTTTAATAACCTCTCTTGGCTCCGTCTTACTGACAGACGTAAATTACACTCTCTTACACTACTTTTCAAGCTTCTGAATTCCTACATCCCTACTTACCTGGCGTCCAGATTTGAGAAGTTATCCTCTTACCACAATATTGACACTAGATCACAAGATAGCAGTCTGCTAACAATTCCTCTTCATAGCACTTCCTCCTATTCTACTTCCTTCACAGTAGCCTCTGCCCGCTCCTGGAATCTCCTTCCTCAAGATATCAGGGTCGCCGCACACTTGGTACCTTTAAGTCACGCTTATACAGTTACCTGTTGTCTAATAATTAATTTTTCTCTATTTATTTAATTTTATACTATGTCATTAATCTTTTCCTCGTTTTTTATATATCTTGTACATATTATATATTTAATTCGTTAAATTTAGAGTAAATCAAAATACATTATAGATATTAATTGTATTGTATTCATAACTTGCAATCGTTTATGTATATATTGTAATTTAGATTTAAGACTATTTTTTTGTTTGTATTTTTTTAAACCTGGTTGAGTGGTAGACAAGGCCTTAAGGCCTTAACTCTGCCAGGTAAAATAAATCTATTATTATTATTATTATTATTATTATTATTATTATTATTATTATTATTATTATTATTATAAAATAGGTTTGAGGATATTTGATTGGGATGACAGGCACAGGATAGAACTTGCTGATATTACAAACAAATGATCAGTCTAATGTGCAGTCAATATCAACCTCCTGGTTCATAATATTTCATGAAAATAATATTTTAATTTTGTTTTATTATTCCGGCTTTTACAATGAATATACATTTTTCCGGTACCCATGTTCACAGTTAACTACACATTTGTTTCAACACATTTTTCCATTCTTGTCTGTTCATCCATATATGTTCTTCTATTTCCCATTCCCTCTTAGTTTCATTGATTCCCTGAATCCACGTAATATTTGGTCTACCCTTCTTTTTCCTTCCCTGTGGTCCCAATCCATGATTATCTTCGGTAGTCTTCCTTCTTCCATCCTTCTAATGTGTCCGTATCAATTTAATTGTTTCTTCTTTATAAAATCTAATATTGAATATTGTACCTGCATTTTTTCTTTTATATATGAATTTCTGATTTTATCCTTTCTCGATATTCTTGCAGCACGTCACCAGTAGTCCATTTGAGTGGCGAGTAATTTTTTTTTTTTTTTCATTTGTGCATTTAAAGCCCACACATCAGCTCCATAGGTAATAATGCTTCTGATTATTGTATTAAAATAGTTTTTTTTTTGTTTCTTTGAAGATATGTTTGTCCCATACTATTCCATTTAGGGCATACTTTCCTATATTGATCCTGTTTCTTATCTCTGTTTCTTGTTTTCCATCTTTAGTCATTTTAATTCCCAAATACTTATATTCTTCAGTGTATTAAATTGTCCCTAAATTTTCTTCTAGTATTAAATCTTGAGGAAGATCCCCTATTGTCATATATCTAGATTTATCCATATTGATCTTTAAACCCCATAAACTATATTCTTGTATTAATTTTCTAGTGAGGTATTCTATATATTTATTTTAATTTATAATTTCAATAATATTATGATTGAAAAGTCATCTAAAGGAACTGTGTTGTTGCCAATTGTGTTTTCATGCTGGTTGCATTGTTATATATGAATTATGTGGCATAATTCTGTATATAGGACAATAGGAATTTATACTCTTTGTTTTTTTATGTCAATAATAATTTTGTTTATTCCAACTTCAACGGGAATCGAGGAATATCATAATTTGACTCCAGTTTCTGAATTTACGAGAAGAGATTTACAACGTAAGGTTATATCATTCTTCATGTATCGCTCAACCATCTTGAAATATAAATGTAGAATATTCTCTATTTGATTTACTAGATTTTTTTTCTTTTTTAGACGTTAGATACAGAAAACAGAATATATGTGTTTGGGAAAGGATGTGGATGACTCCATACTCGAAACTAGGAAAATAATAAAAACAGTGAATTTTTTTAAATATCTTGGGTCAAAAAGAAAAATCATATGAAATGAAACGTGAAGTTTCTGTTTTACTATAACTAACTAACTAACTGGCACTATCAAACCCGGAGGTTCATGGCCGCGCGGACATAAGCTCTCCACACATATCTATCCTGAGCTACTGTTTTCCAATCATTCCCTGTATAATCTACTTCCCTCAAATCATAGTTAATGTTATTCTCCCACCTCATTCTTGGTCTACCAACTGGGCGTTTTCCCTCTGGCTTTCCTACAAGAAACTTCCATGCACATCTTTCATTCCCCATTCGTGCCACACGTCCTGTCTATCGCAGTATACGAGACTTAACTGTTCTCATTATATGTGACTTCCTATAAAGACCATGTTAGTTCACTGTTATGTAGTCTTCTCCATTCACCTGTCTGTCCATCTCTCTTTGGTCCAAAAATGTTTCTAAGTACTTTATTCTCAAATACTTTTAATCTCCTTTCCTCCCTTAAAGTAGGAGTCCATATTTCGCACCCATATAATATAACTGGTAGAATAATAGTTTTATATATTTTCAGTTTAACGTTTTTTGAAAGGAGTTGGGACATCAATAGTCTCTGCAATGCATAATAGCACGCATTTCCAGAATTGAGCCTATGTTTAATTTCTTTGTGCATCTCATTCCTATTTGTGATTATTGTTCCTAGGTATTTGAATTCAGCCACTTCCTCGAAATTTTCCTCATTTGTCATTAGCTGTCCATTTTCATTATATAATGTATTTCTACGTTTGACAATATATTTAATTTTATTGATATTTACTTCCAGTCCTAATTTCTTAGTGTTACTCAGTAGTGTGTGCGTGTTGTCCTTTAGTATCTCCTCGCTATCGGCCAATAGTACTACATCATCAGCAGTTATTATTATTTGCTGTAGGTTGACTACATTTAAAGTAGTGAAAGTTGGCGTTTTGAAATGTATACATTTGATTACTTGTTAATTATGCGTTTTAATTTTGAGCACACGTATACAATTGCAATCGATATTCACTGAGAGTTACCTCAACACAATAAACTAATAACATACAACAAACATTGCATGTGTGTAGACAGTAAACATTTTATATTTCATTAGTTGCCAGTTACACACTCCTGTATTGAAATAATAGCATTAGCATTGCAATATCATATGTTGGTAGATTTGTCTGGCTGTGTGCCTGCCTGTCACTCTTGTTTCAGTTATATGATACTTGAATTTTCAAGTTCAGTTGGCTGATATGAGGCTGCAGGGTAGCACATTATTGAATTATAACAAAATTTGACGGTTGTAACTTGTTATGAACTCATGATTGATATTAAAATTCCGCTGCAATATGGTGAAACGCTAGGGGATGGTCATGGGTTCTAAAAGCTAATACTAATTTTAGACCAACTGTATTTTTGTACTTTCTTACTTACTTACTTACTCACTGGCACTATCGAACCCGTAGGTTCATGGCCGCGCGGACACAAGCTCTCCATACATCCCTATCCTGAGCTAATGCTTTCCAATCATTCCCTGTTTAATCTACTTCCCTCAAATCATAGTTAATGTTGTTGTTCTCCCACCTCATTCTTGGTCTACGAGCTGGGCGTTTTCCCTCTGGCTTTCCTACAAGAAGCTTCCATGCACGTCTTTCATTCCCCATATTTGCAACATGTCCTGCCCATCGCAGTCTACGAGACTTGACTGTTCTTATTACATCTGGCTTCCTATAAAGACCATGGAGTTCATTGTTATGTAGTCTTCTCCATTCACCTGTCTGTTCATCTCTCTTTGGTCCAAAAATTTTCCTAATAACTTTATTTTCAAATACTCGTAATCTCCTTTCCTCCCTTAAAGTAAGAGTCCATGTTTCGCACCTATATAATATAACTGGTAGAATAATAGTTTTATATATTTCAACTTAACGTTTTTTTAAAGGAGTTGGGATATCAAAAGTCTCTGCAATGCATAATAGCACGCATTTCCAGAATTGAGCCTATGTTTAATTTCTTTGTGCATCTGATTCCTATTTGTGATTATTGTTCCTAGGTATTTGAATTCAGCCACTTCCTCAAAATTTCCCTCATTTGTCATTAGCTGTCCATTTCCATTATATACTGAACCTACGTGTGACCATATATTTAGTTTTACTGATATTTACTTCCAGTCCTTATTTCTTAGTGTTACTCAATAGTGTGTGCGTGTTGGCCTTTAGTATCTCCTCGCTATCGGCCAGTAGTACTACATCATCAGCATAAACTAACAGCTTATTAATACCATTCAGTTGTAAGCCTTCCTCGTATTTTTGTACTAGAGTTTGCTGTCGTATAACAGTCATGGACAATTTCGAAATAACTTGAATATAAGAAAATATTTTTTAAGACTATTTAACACGTGCCCCAATGGGAGTCTATGACCAATCACATTTCAATGATTTTTTATTTACAACCAATCACAGTCGTATTTCGCCTAAAATTTACCAACTAAAGTTTATCACAATAAATAAAGTACCTCCTTTTTAACATAATGAATAGGTCATAGCATTATTTAGCAGTGACTGACTCTGTAAGAAATACGGCTACCAGATTGTATATATAGTGCATGAATGTCAACACGTAGCGCATACGAGAGATAATATAAAAACACTTGTAGCAATTGATTATACCACAAAAAAACACTGTTTGCACTTTCTTAATTTAATTATTTTCCAGGAAATGTCTCAGAAAAATATAATTGACATATTTACATCATAGGACATCAGAAATTAATTAATACCTATAACGTTGGTTATAAATGTCTCCACTAGGGTGCATTCTTACAACATTGCGATCTTTTGGCAATAAATAATATTATGATCTGGTTGCAGTGATCGAACAAAAGAAGCAAATGAAGCGTTACCAATCGTTTTTAATTTGTTTTCAAACATCGCCGTTTACATTAAATATATAAATATTTTAAAATAACTATACCGTAGTTAAATAATGATTTGTGAGTATACAGCTTAATTTTATTCGTTAAATAATTCTAACATATGCCACTCTTGATTTTTGATTTGGAAATCACTCGTGGCATTACTTATGATAAACTTTTAAGAGGAAAATCAGAAAAAAAATACTACTTTGGAAAAAAAATTGTCTAATGTCACCGTTGTCTTTTATGACATTTCTGGCTTCTCCTCTGGCATTGGCGGAATTGCAATTCATTTCTTAGGTTGGAGCACCTGGAAGGCGGAGTTACTTTACCCCCGATGATATGATGGGTGATAAATGATAATGAAGCGCCAGGAGAGTTCTTAACCTAAACTTAACCTAAATCCCAGACCATGAGCAACCATAGGAATAATTCCCTTTAAGAAAAAATTCCTATGTTGTGACCGGGAATCGAACAAGTGTCAGAATTTAATTATTTAGGTGTATTAATAACAAACACTAAACGTTTAATAAAAGAAGTAAAGAAACAAGCTGATAAAGCAGCACAAATATCAGGATATATGAAATATTTAATTTGGCGCAACAAATAAATGTCAATAGAAAGAAAAATCCGCATATACAAAACGATAGTTCGACCAGTTATCGTATATGGAGCAGAAACTAGGACTGATACAAAAAAAAATAAACAAATAATAAGCACTTGTGAAATGAAAATCTTAAGTACTATTTAGGTGAAAACATTAATTGATAAAATATACAACACAGAAATTAGGGACAAATGTCATATTCAAGACATAACCAAATTTATTATAGATAGATGAAAATATTGGAAGGGTCATACAGAAATAATGGAAGAAAACCGACTTGCAAAAAGAGCTAAAGATGATAGACCAATGAACGGGAGAAGAACAAGAGGAAGACCAGCTAAGAGATGGATAGACAGTGAATGCATATCCAATACGTCTTCCTCCAAGGTGTGATTTTGGAAATAAACAGGATGAAAATCCTACAAATTATGTTTAAGAAGAAGAAGAAGAAGAAGAAGAAGTAGATTTTAATAACAGTTTTTTAGAAACAGTTTGACTTTTTAATGTACAATGAAAATATGGTTAATAGATTTAATAAAAACGAAATATTAATTAAATAAAAATAAAACTTAGTTTTATTTGATTTTCATATTTATTAAGATAGAATTAAGTTACAGCAGTTTCGGTACACTGTACCTACTTCAAATGTTTCGGTAACTGTACCTTCTTCAGACATGTTAACAAATTATGAATTGTGTTATTAACACTATTCATAATTTGTTAACATGTCTGAAGAAGGTGCAGTGTACCGAAACAGCTGTAACTGAATTATATCTTAATAAATATGAAAATCAAATAAAACTGTTTTATTTTTATTTAATTAATAAATATGGATTTTCATCAAGTAAACACCAACTCAATTGATTATTTAAAAACGAAACAATTTCAAAATAAAATATAGGGATGAAATAATTAAATTTCCAAGTGAAAGTGCTGTGCTTTGCTAGACGAAGATAATTACAATTTCGTTTTACGCTCGTTTTCCTGTTGCCAAAAGTTCAAGACGAGAATATTTCATCGTTTACTCTGGAGGACTCGGAGAAGAGATGGGACTCTACTCCTTCTACCCCAGAACTTTTGGGTAAACATATTCCTGTTCCAACAGTTGGTATACAAGACCGAGAGAAGCTAAAAGCTATGTGCTTGTCGGCATGGCAGTTCAACCACGTAAACTTTGTGTTACCCTCCAGAGTAAAAATGTGGCGCATGCCACTTTAGCTCCAGGCTTCAGCAAAACATTCTTCCGTGTTCTTTCTCCTTTATAAGATCCTCATCAGGGAGACATTACGCAACGTACTGGTAATAGCTGCAAACGCTAACTTAGACTTTTAAGCGAGATTAGATTATCGTGAAATACAGTGCAGTTCGAAGTTACTTTGCCTGCAAACGATGTGAGATGAAGTACAGCCATGTTGGTTTTGTAAAGTCTGCTAAGTGAATAATGTCATGCTATATATCACTGAAACCACTTTTAAAAATACTAGTTTTCGCCCAGTGATCGAAATTTGACCATAAATAACACGTCACCGCACTTATTATATCACTTTATATTATATTAAACATTGTTAGTTTTAAATTGTGTTAGATGTTATTTGTTTTAAATTGTATTTTTGTTTTATTTGACATTATGCTGAACGTTTTATTATCTTAATATATAAAAAAATTCGTGTCACGTTGTTTGTCCGCGATGGAATCCTAAACTACTGAACCGATTTTAATAAAATTTTGCACACTGTGTGCAGTTTGATCCAACTTGAGACTTAGGGTAGTTATTAACTAAATTTATAGTCGCATTATTTTTTATTGCAAATTATTTGTTTATTATTTAACAAAGAGTTATAATTATCTGTGAGTTCCATACGATTCTAACAGATGGCGGTGTAATTATCTGTGAGTTCCATACGATTCTAACAGATGGCGGTGTAAGATAATTTGGTAAGGTAATTGATTTATTATTTAACAAAGAGAGATCCAGATGGCTGTTCTTTTTATTGCAACCGCGAATTTCAATTGAATTACAAATATTGATTATTTCATAATTTAAGTGTGTTCAGTGTTTATTTCATTTTCAATATTATTAAGTATTTGTTTTGAGTAATCTGGCTGAAAGAGAGCAACTTAATTTATTTTTTTAACGTATACCTTATCCACAGCAACGCGTGGTCGGGACTTCTAGTATATATATATCCTATATATAATACATAAAAATTAATGTTTGTTTATAATTATATTATTTTTGGTCTGGACATCTTACCTCAATATTAATGTTGATTTGTTCTTGGACATGTTTCAAAACAATTCTGTTTTATCGTCAGCTTTCCCAGACTGGGAAAGCTGACGATAAACAGAATTGTTTTGAAACATGTCCAAGAAAAAATCAACATTAATATTGAGGTAAGATGTCCAGACCAAAAATAATATAATTAAAATAACCTCAAAATATAACTTCCTAAAATTAAATATTAATGTTTGTTTGTTTGTTTGTTCGTACTTCATGCATGACCATACCGTTGATCCGATTGTGATGGGGCTGTTTGCAAAATGTTCAGGAGATTCTCGGAATGAACATAGGCTATAAGAGGTTTGTGATACTCAAATCCTACACCCTTAAAAATCGCCCTTTATAGTGGAAAACGTGAAAAACGTGGCTCTTTGGACGCTTAAATGGCTTACGCTGCCTAAACCATAACAAATACACAAATTTAATCTACACAGAATTGAATATCTCAAAAAGATCTACAAAAAAAGTCCCCGACAGCATATGTTAATCTCTTATGAATAACTTACAATAATATGTTTTATCTTTCATTGATGCCAAGAAGATCGAGACAAGTACGCATTCCTGTGCAAGCATAGTAGCACATGGCGGGTATTCTTTTACGGATAAATCACAATAACGAATTTTGTCTTTTAGCTCATTTATGTCAAGATGATCGAGATAAGTAGATTCCCGGGCAACACCGGGTGATCAGCACGGGAATCTGAAAATAATTAAATATACATTTATAATTATTTTTAATTTTACTTATTCAACTAATCATAAGAAGTACATTAATTTTCGTCTTTCAGCTCATTTATGCCAAGAAGTTCGGGATGAGTAGATTCCCTGGCAACGCCGGGTAAACAGCACGTGGTATTTAAAAATAATTACGATATAAAATTTTTGCTTTCACTCAACTAAACATAAAACACGTTAATTTTCGTATTTTAGCCCATTTATGTCAAAAAGATTGGGATAAGTAGATTTCCAGGGCAACGCCGGGTAATCAGCACGGGATATCTAAAAATATAAATTTGTATGTATTTTTCTTTTTACTTATTCAACTAAACATAAAAACTCATTAATTTTCATTTATTTAGGCGTAGCAGCGCACGCCGGGTATTAGCTAGTATATATATTGGATTGACACCTTATGATTAGTATTATTGTGCTTTGAGATTCATTTGATGGATTGCATTTTCTCTTTTGTTTTGTTCTTGACATTTCTTCTTCTTTCTTTTGTTGTTGTTCATACAATAGTAAGGGGGCACGCCATAGCGTAGTGGTTAAGGCGCTGAGCTACAAGCCAGAGGGTCGAGGGTTCAAGTCCCGTTGGGGTCAGGGTTTTTAAACTGACCCAAACCCTCTGGCGGCACTATGGCCCTGGGGTCGACTCAGCATCTAACTAAAATGAGTACGAGACGCTTGTTCTGGGGGTAAAGGTGGCCGTCACGCAGGGGTGACAACCCGGCTGACACAAAGTGCCGATTGTCAAGAAAAAGTGGGAGCCTTAACCTCCTACTACCCCAAGGGCCTCCGGGCCTGTTGTGGGATCACTTTACTTACATACAATAGTAATATTCATTCATAGTGTTCTGCTCAAGAGCGGGTCTTTCACTGCAAACTCAGCATTCCCCACTCTTTCCTTAACTCAGCTTTCCTTTTTTGTATACGCATACAAAGAATTTATTTTAATATTGTCTAACATCTGAGATCTTTTTCTGCACGTGTCCAGCATTATAGTATTTAGTCTATTAATTTCATCTATTAAATAAAATAGTTGTAATGAAGGAATCGCATGTCAGGTCAAGGAACGAGAACAGATGAGATGAATCATTTATTATTGAAGGTCTGTGATTAGTGATCTACAAGGATGCCGGCTGAGCAGGCCTGTCACACCACAGAGACATATGAAATATAATAGGCAAAATGGTAGCATTAGTATGAATATATGGTGGAATTAAGATTTTTTTTAAGGGTAGCAGAGTGGAACCCTTGATAGAGGTCCACTCCAGGGAGTAGGAGCCCCTGCCCTTTTGTGAGCTCCAGGTCCCACTCGCCCAGTGGGTAGTACCTGGGTAGGGCCCCGTCCACAGGGTTACGTGGGGAGAAGAGAAGTCCCCAAAGCCGTAGTGAAGGCAACTTCTCTAGGAGACGAACACTCCGAAATTCCAGTTACCTCTCCTCTAGGAAGAGGAGTTTGGCTAGAGGCTAGTAACCTCTACTAGTAAAAAATAACTTACTCATAAACTTCAGCAGAAGAAAAGCCGGATTGATAAACCTTAGTGGGCAGACCTAGAAAGAGATGGGCTGAAGTCGGAACGGGTCAACATACCTAATCCATGAATGCAGATGACGATGATGATGATGATTAAGATTTTTGGCAGAGGAAAAACTGGATAAACTGCGATAAAAAAACCTGCATCAGTTCTGATTTGTTCACCATGAACCGCACATGAACGAGGCGGAAAGCGAGCGTGTAACCACTTTCACTACAGAAACGACACAAAAAAAATAAATAATATAGATAGATCATCGGTTGATTAATATCTTTGACATCGTCCGATTCCTCATAGCCAATTTTGTCGGTCCATCCAATCTCCTGGTTGTAGATGTTTCTCCTTCTTGTATACATATATTCCCTGTCTCCAGGAGGTTTTAGGTCTTCCTCTGCCTCGTCTTCCCTCAGGTTTCCATTCCAAAACAGATTTTTCCATTCGTAAATAATATATATATTCTGAATTTTCGCGGATTTAAGTATGATTGAGATTTTTTTGGTCAAAGATTCAAGGTTGACCTCTGGCCAATTGTTTCAAAGTTTCCACAAGATCCCTTGATAATGACATGTAGAACAATTCGTTTTGCCTTCAGAGTTTTTTGATTGAAGTTTTAATATGTTGTGAACGAGTGAGATATCAGGTACATATCTTATTATTATAAACTTTTATATCTCGGGATAGCGTCTCTGCCTCGCACTCAGCTAGTCCGAATTCGATCCCGATCGGGACAAGTTTAATGGGTGATTTATTTTCGGGTTTTTTCCCTCACCTCTAAGACAAACGCCAGTAACCGTTAAGGCCTAAACGGTCCCCGAACATCACCTGGCCATCATAATTATTATCATCATATTCACCACATTTAGTAAGCTTATAAATGTGTGCGAATGATGTGTTTCGTCTTAATATTGTGTTGTTTCGTAGGCGGCACTGACATTGAGCTGATCTCCTATTCGGGGATTGTTTTTGACGTGTGGTCAAATAGTATATTGCGATACAAGTGAGGTAAGCACTTGTTACTGACCGAGAAAAAGTTTGAAAAAAACGAGGCGCTGAGTTTTTTCAATTTTCGAGATCTGTTACGTGCTTACCTCATGTGTATTGCATACTATTTTTTGGTCGATGTGACTAATTTTTATTAAATATAGTAATAAATGAATTAAAATATTGGTTGGATATACATGACTTCTATGAGAAATAAACATTTGGTGATCGTTACTATGTAATTTTTCATTTGTTTTATTATAAGCAAGGATTGTTGGCTGTGGAGACATTTTATATGTAGTACCGTGATTAGAATCGGTTTGATAATTTTATTATGGAAGGAGTCATGGTAGATGATAGAGAAATTGAAGAAGCCTGGAGATTGGGATGTTCTGCATTAATTCCGGAAAAGTCTAAAGAAAGGTACGAGTTAGTGTACAAAACATTCAAGAAATGTTTTATTTTACTTACCGAACGTGTGCTTTTTGAGTCCATATCAGCATTGCGATTTCTTTTGTTTGCATAGCAACCAGGTTAGATGTGGGAACGTTGACTTACTTCCAGTAACAACAATATCGGTAAGTGTAAGAAATTAGTCACATCGACCAAAAAATGTGTTTGTGTTTCATAGCTAAATTCTCCTCTGCCCACAGGCCGTGTCACTGTTAGGTCCGGGTGGTATGTGGCACGTAAAAGTACCTATAATGTGAGATATTGTACTGCGTAAATGGAAAATGGGAACTTTTATGTAGTAACCTAAACAGTTTATATTGACTTCTATGAGTATTGAATTATTGAGGAAGCCTGATTTCCCATGAAAACATTATTAAAAACTAGTGCCGAGAAATATGCAGATTTTTAATGGGTTTACTTTATTTTGAAATACTGTGTTATATAAGGCACTTGGCCCGCAAACGATGTGAGATGAAGTGCAACCAATTTGCCTCTGACATCGACTGGGAAAGAGTTTGCTAAGTGAATAACATCGTTAAACGAAAATCGCCAACACTTTAGAAGAGTGCACGTGAGAGAAATCAATTTTCTCTGGCGACTAACTATAAACTCTTATAAGGGAACAATGAGGCCCTCCCCGTAGTGCTGAAGTTACAAATGTACTGTTTTATGACTCGGGCCCTGAGCGGACAAGATAACTGTTCAAACAATGGAATAAATTCTATATCAGCTATAGCTTACTGGAAGCTATCTGGTGATTTTTTTCCGGTACGTAAAAATATGTTTTAATTCACAATCTATTACGAATGAATGAACAGCGCATACCAAGAAGAATGTATAATTATAAACCAAAAGGGAGAAGATTGTTGGGAAGACCATTCAAGAGATGGAGGGACCAATCCGACCTATAATGGGATCGGAACAGGCCATTGGGCTTAATCCTTGTTGTTGTTGATGATAATCTATTTCAATAGGCCTATGTATATTATACGTATATACTCTTTTGGAATGGTCACCTTCTGGTAGAAGGAAACGGGGCAGGCCAAGGAGAGATCCATAGATTGATGAACGACCGAGTTCTGGAGGAGGATGAATGCCGAGATCGGCAAGAATGGCGAATGGGAATACAGGGTAACCGCTGAAAAGTGGAGAGACCCTCAAAAGTAAAAAAAAAAGTAATTTTATACGCATATTAATGTCTCATTGGGTAGGTATTCTAACCATATGCAATTCATGACATCTGTAGGGAAATAAAATATTTCTACATAACTAAATTATATTTTTGAAGAGAAACATTATACGCTCAGACTCGGACCTTTGACATCTAGGCCAATGCTACACCGCTGAGCTACCTGAGAAAGTCCCACCATCTAAATGCAAATGTTTGTCTTATACAGTTTTAATTCCCGATCGACGAATGCCACGAGCATTTACCCGATCACGCAAATAAAGGATTCTTACTTAAGAAGACATTTATTTATTGCAAATTTAAACGCTACTTTATAAAGCCAGTAGGGCTTCTTTTGGTGTATTTATTATTAATTAAACACTTCTCACTGAAAGATAAATTCTATTTCAAGAGAAACTAGCTCTGAAACTAGCACATAGCTCGGTGGTAGAGCATTGGCCTAGAAAGCCAAAGGACCTGGGTTTAAACCCCAGTCTGAGCGTATAATTTTTCTCTTCAAATATATAATTATCCTTCAGTGAGAAGTGTTAAATTAATAATAAAAACGTCATAAATAAATTTATCTGGTTAAGAAATTTTCGATTAGGTATCCAATCATGTCTCCGCCGTGGGTCGAACGGGATCAGTCATTATCATCATCATCATCACATTATATATTAATGTGTTTTGCTTTCGATGGTCTTGGTACCTTTGGTACCGAAGTTCACAGGTTTTTAGCATGGGAAAATCTAAGGAACAAGTTTTCCTGAGAGCCTCTGTGCAAAATTTAATCGGCATTTTCCATCCAAGTAATACGTCAGTTGCCTACTAGGTTCCTCTTTGAGGGGATATGCTAACCGGGTTGTCACTCGCTGAAAATTGTTGAGAAATAAGCGTAACAATGAGCTTGGTTAATTAACTATCGGTAGGGAGTACCTCTGACCCCACAGAAGTATCCTCATCTTCACCTCGAAAATTTAAAATGGAAATTCTTTTATGGCTTTAACACGACATTTTTCTACTAAAAGGATCATCTCAAGTTTGACTCAGTTTACGTCAAGAAATTTGCTTTGAATACATTTGTCTCTCTGGCGAGATCAGTTGATTTAATGTCCCATCCGAAGGAAGTCTTCTTGTTCTTCACTTCATGGGTTAGGCAAAAATTGGCTGTTCCGCCTCACAGTTGTTCTGTCCATCTTTTCACTGGCCTTCCTACATTCCTTGAACCTCTTGGCTTGTAGTTGAATGCTGATCTTGGTAATCTTGTTACATTCATTCTTTCCACATGTGTAAACCATTTCTCTCTACATTCTCTGATTTTCTTATCCAATGGATATATATTTAACTCTGTTCTTATATCTTCATTCTTAATCCGATCCAATCTTGTGAAGCTATGTTCTTCTAAGAAAGTTCATTTCTTCGCTTTGTATTCTACTTTGCAATTTTTTGGTCATTGCCCAAGTTTCGCTCCCATAAAGTAATGCAGGAACTGTCAGTGTTTTATAAAACGTCAATCTAGTATCTCTTCTTGTTTTATTCTTTAATGTTTTATGTATAGTTCTGCATATCAATTGAAATTTCGACAGTTTCATATATATATGCCTATGTCTCATTCAGTTTTTTGTGTTTATAGTAAAATTACAGCCCAAATAATTAAAATTTGTTACTTGTTCCAGAGGTTTGTTGTCTATTACGATTTTTGATCTTATATGTTCGTTTCCCCAAAATGCCATTATTTTTGTTTTTCCTTTTGATATTTTAAAATTATATTCTTGGCATAACTGATTTAATTGATGTATAGAGTACTGCAAATTATTTTCATTTTCTTGAATAATAACCACATCGTCAACATACATCTAGGCCCTGCCGTCCACCCCTTGGGATACCTCGGTCGTCATGACCATACTCCCAAGCCCTAGTTCTAGTCCTCCCTATCCTAACTTCGCGTCCACGTTCAAGTTCTCGGTCCTTACACCAACACTCCAGGGAGAGAGTGTTGGAGTTTGCACTTCTGGGCAATTGATGAGCTACATAGTACATCAGGTCACTCAATCCTGATGACCCCACAGTTGGTCCACGGGCTCCATGAGCCTAGCCGGGAGGACTGCTGTCGCAGATCCACCGACCATTCCCCTGTTCTGCCTCCAGGGACGTGTCCTGCAGCCGTTGTGAGACCGGCTAGGGCTACAAGCCCAACAGTGTGAGACTTTTAGTACATCCAGGTGCTCATCTCCTGGCGACCCCACAGTTTGTCGACGGCCCGTAGGCCAAGCCAGGAACCAGTACAGTAGCTCCCCGCTGGACTGGTCCGAGCCGAGCCCTGGTGTGCCCCCAGGGACGCCTTCTGCTGCAGCTGTTGTGGGCCAGCACGGAGCTCGCAAGCTCCAACAGATGAGCAACTAGTACGACAAGGCGCTCAACTCTTGCCGACCCCACTAATGGTTCACGAGTCCCTTGGACTTAACCGGGAGGACTGTCTAGCAGATCCACCGATCTTTCCCCCAGTGCACCAGCTGGGGACGTGTTTTGGTTGCTGAAGTGGGTCCAGCCTGAGCATTTAGTACGTCAGGTCGCTCAACTCCTGACGACCTCACAGATTGTCCTTGGGTCACTCGGTTCCAGAGTCGGCGCTAAGTCTCGAAGAACCAAAAAGACCGCGCTTCCTCTTTTCCCGAGCTTATTGACCCATACATTAAAATGAAGGAATTCGTGTTCTAGAATTTTCCTTCCATAATCGATTCTAAAGGATGATCTAATCATAAACCGCCAACGCTTGACATATACTACGATAAATAAAAAAAAACACTATTTATTGTTATAAAAATCACCCCTCTACCGGTTTTAGAAATCATGTTTAAATATAGTGCAATGTACGGTGATCTTCGAAGAAATTTAGTCGCATTTTCTATGAATATAAATGGAAAAAGATTGTAGGTGATATCCTGTTTCGGAGAGACGTTTCCATGTTCATTCTGATTGTTTGTTGATGCCTAAGGCTGCAAATACGTAACATAATGTATCCCGATTGTATGGACATGCAGGTCCCTTGTGAAGGAAGATGTTCTCCAGATATTGCATATTGTAACCATTTTTTTCTAGGCTATAGTCCACTGTATGATTCGAAAACCCTTTCTCATAAATAAAATCTTACTACTGAATTAAGAGCATATAATACAACCGGATCTTGCATTGTAGTTATGCGTCATTATAGATACAATAAATGAGTTTTGCCACTTTGTTTATTTCGAGTTCACAAGTATTTTTCGATTTTTGTGGAGGAATATTTAATTTCGTAAACATAAATACATTGTTTTAACTAGCTAATACCCGGCGTGCGCTGCTACGCCTAAAAAATGAAAATTAATGGGAATTTATGTTTAGTTAAATAAGTATAGGGAAAAATAATTATAAATTTATATTTTTTTAGATATCCCGTGCTGATTACCCGGCGTTGCCCGGGAATCTACTTATCTCGATCTTCTTATAAATGAGTTCAAATACGAAAATGAATGTGTTGTATGTTTAATTGAATAAGTAAAAGGAAACATTTATATCGTAATTATTTTTAGATACCCCGTGCTGTTTACCCAGCGTTGTCCGGGAATCTATTCAACACATCTTCTTGGCATGAATGAGCTGGAAGACAAATTAATGTACTTCTTATGATTAGTTGAATGAGTAATTGCTCAAATTAACATATCTTTGCCCAGGCCCATAAAAGACAAAGATTAATTCACCTTTCCTTAATAATTGTTAAGCATATAATATATTGTAAGCTATACAGATTACAATCGTGAAGTTTCAAGGAAAAAGGAAATCATATTCGCTTGAGAAAGCTTTGGAACTTTATACTCATATCTGACATGACTAGCTACTGAATCAATAGACAGAAGTTAATTAAAAGCTGGTAACTTATATTTAATAAGAGTCAAAAAACAGTCAGATATAACATTCAAATAAATAAAAGATAGTTAGCTTAACATTGAAAATAAGTTGAGAAAAGGAAACAATAATATTATCGATCATCTAAACAAACAATAATAATGAAACATACGTACTCTCTTTCATTCACACTAGTCCCACCAAGGGCTAGGGTACACGATATTTGTGACCCCACCCTGGCCTAAGGGACCAATAAACAAAACAAGCTCCTCCGAGCTATATCGACTTGACTCCTTTGGTTAACAATCACTTGATGTTGATAAGCGCAGCTTATTTGAGAGTTCACCAGGAGAGGGGAGGATGCGCGATAGAACACGGCGCGTAAAGGAAAGGAGGGGGGTACGTAGGAGAGAATTTGGCACTGTTCACTAAGACCACAGAAGAAATGGAGACGCGATGAAGTATTGGTTGCGCAGTATGACGTAATCCATGTATCGAAAACTTTATTTCGGTACAATGGTACCTTATATAGGCCTAATATTTAATTATTTATAGGTTGCTTATCATTCAGAAACGTCTGGAGCATTTCTTAACACATTTGGACACATTGACTTATAATCGGGAACTATAATATGTGTGTAAGATACTCCTAGTTCCCTTAAGGGGGATGAGGGAGATTGCCATGTAAATAAATATATAAATATCAAAAACATAGTTTTATTATAGCTAATTAGTGACAATTCCTATGATATTTAAATCCGAGTTTGACCCCCCTAGTACCTCCAGGAGAGTTAGAGGATGGAATGTTAAG
This sequence comes from Diploptera punctata, assembly GCA_030220185.1. Lineage (NCBI taxonomy): Eukaryota > Metazoa > Arthropoda > Insecta > Blattodea > Blaberidae > Diploptera > Diploptera punctata. The sequence continues at coordinate 671,336 of JASPKZ010000039.1, read as the reverse complement.
TAGGAATCGAAAACTACTTACATTAGTGTCGAATTCATGTTTTTTTTACAAGACAAAGTTCAGCCCCCATTGCATTGGATGTGAGAAGAGGTGAAAAATTAAGTTCCAAAATGGCGGGATTATTGTCGAATTCATAGTTTCAGCAGTAGTTAAGCTAATTGGTGAAAAAAGCTAGAATAACGAAGAATAGTAATAGAAATAGTAGTAGTAGTACTTTATTAGGCTAAAAGCAAGATACATATAATGTTATTTATAAATATGGATCGCAGGAGCAGGAAGTCGTACGTACTGTTGACAATTCGTATCAATCAATTGTCTAGTAATAACAAAAAAAACCCCAACAAAAAACAAAAAAAAAATAGATAGCAATACTGTTACGTCGTCATCATCATCATCATCAACAACAACAAGGATTAAGCCCAATGGCCTGTTCCGATCTCATTATAGGTCGAATTGGTCCTTCCATCTCTTCAATGGTCTTCCAACATTCTTCTCCCTTTTGGTTTATAATTATATATTCTCCTTGGTATGCGCTGTTCGTAATACGTGCTGAAGATAAGCATTTGATAATATTTTATTCTTTCACAGAGATTAAATATATTAAGTTCTGTTCTTATATCTTCGTTTTTCTTTTTATCGGTCCTTTGGTATCCTGATATTGCTCTCAACATTTTCATTTCAGCAGCCTCTATTTGTTTACTATCCGCCTTTGTTAATGTCCAGGTTTCACATCCATAGATAAGAGATGGAACTGCCAATACTCTGTAAAACTTCAAAGTAGTTTCTTTTCTAGTCTTATTCAATAAAGTGCGTTTAATTGTGCCACATAGATAATTGAATCGCTGTAGTTTAGTGTGTTTATCTAAATTTTTGCCATTGCCTAAATGACGTCCTAAATAATTAATTCTGAACTTGGTCTATAATTGTATTTTAGAGAGATATTATTTAAAGTATAAAGGAATTGTTGTAAAGCATTTTCTGATGCTGTCATCATTACCTTACCACTGTTACGTTATACATTAATTAAATCGTTAGTATAAATAAATGCATGTGAAATACAGGGTAATCAACTGCTGTATTATTAAATAGACTAATATGTTTCTCTTTCGAACTTCTCCCACTGGTTAAACATTAACTTCTTGGAGTATGTAAAAACAACACCATAAAGATTAAATTAAATAACAGATTTTCTGAAGAAGGAATTATAAATCGTGGTGTGAGACAAGGCTGCCCCCTATCCCCAACACTCTTTGCAATTTATATCAATTAAGTAATATGTTGCTGGAACAAAACATATAAATTTGGAATAAGAATATCAGAAAATAGAAAATTAAACACCCTATTGTTTGCAGATGACCAAATAATAATAGCAAATTCCGAAGATAATCTACTCTGATAAAATTGAATTTAATTATTGAGTAAGAAAGCTTAAATAATTTTATGGGACGATAAGACCCTATAGAAAGGTCTGTATGAACTTAACAAAATTACAGAAGAATATGGATTAAAGATATCTACAGAAAAAACAAAAATTATGGCATTTCAAGGTGTAGATCCTGTCAGAAGTAAAATGGTACTGGACAATAAAATTTTGGAGCAGGTGAATTATTTTACATATCTAGGATGCAATATCTCATATGAAGAAGAAAAGGATGTAAATGCAAAAATATCTAAATTTTTAAGAATTTTAGGGTTAATAAATTCTATCTTCAAGCCACAGTTAGTCCAAAAGCATTCAAGACTGAAAGTGTATAAAACACTGGCTCTTCCAACTCTTTTGTATGGTAGCGAAGTATGGACGTTGAAACAGAAGGATATACAAAGACTTAGATCTGCTGAAATGAGATATCTTCGGAGGACTGCAGGATACACACTACTAGATCACAAAAAAAAAATGATGACATCTTAGAAGAATTACACATGGAATCTTTAGAAAACAAAATTTCTGATTATAAGTCAAGATGGATACAACATGTTCATCGAATGGAAGATCACAGAATACCCAAACTAATGTTAAGATATCAACCTGCAGGAAGAAGAAGACCAGGACGTCCACTCAAAAGACTCGTGGATGGTGTTTCTCTTGAGGCCGAAACAGGTCAACAAATGGCCTAAATTCGTGAATGTACTATGATGATGATGATGAGTATGTATATAGTGTGAGATTATATTGAAGGATAGAAATTTAAACAACATGATATGATAGAGTATAATGCGACTATGAAATGCATGGAAGTACTTAATTATTGTCTCCCCTTGGCGGTGTTAATGAACCCCCAGTACAATAATATCATTGTTGTTGCAGTATTTAACAGCGGATGCTGATGTGATGTCACACGTCGACACTCGCCTGGCAGACAACAGGATTCATCAGCTCCACAACTGGCTACCGGTGAGTCATTCATCTTTTTTTCCCTCCATCTCACATTGTCCATTGACTCCTGTGAGAACCATGTAATTTATAGGTTAATTCAACCTCTTAGACCTTCTCAGAAACGTGTTTTCTATCCTTATTTTGCTTTTTGTTTACGAATCGAGAATATCAATTAAGAAGATCAGGAATGTTAGATATAGCTATTCTTTTAACTGGCATCATTATTTCAAGATAAGGAATATTCCATATAGGGCCTAACTATCCTTTTTATCTTACACCATTATTTCAAGCACATGATTTATTACATCTGCTTATTGGATTTCTTCAGTTGTTAAAGAAATATTTAATTATATAATAGGCCTAATTGTGCACAATTTAACATAATATTTCTCGTAATGTAATTATTTTTGGATTTAAAACTAAATTACGATCAAAACATAGACTTTTTATGTCATTAAAATCATATTTCTATAATAAAACAAAAAAATCCTTGTTAAATGAAGACGAAGATTTCATAAATAGGCAATAAATACTTAATCTTCAAACTATCAATATATTCTGAGTGTATATATATATATATATATATATATATATATATATATATATATATATCCATCGCTGTGGTCTCGAGGTAGCGTGCTGCCTTGTCACGCAGCGGGCCCGGGTTCAATCCCTGGTTGGGGCAGTTTTTTCTGGGTGAGGTTTTTATCGGAGTTTTTCCTCACCTGTAAGACAAATGTCAGGAAAACTTTAAGGCCCAAACGGTCCCCAAAATCATGTGGCCATCATAATCATCATCATCATCATCCTTATCATTTTCATCATCATCATCCTTCACCGGTGTGGAAAGCAACGGGTAGCTACCACACCTACAATTCCCTAATAAAGCTGCAAGCATAGCATCAAAATGCTATGATAGTGCAGTGAAGGACCTGCCTTCGGACAAAAATTACTATAGATGGACATACATAAAACACATTATTTTATCTCTCCGATCTGAAACTATATTATAAACTATTTTATGACTGCGAGGAACATATTAATAAAAATAAATAATGTTTAATAATATTCATACTGATGTTTATTTTTTAGTCCGTTTAATATTTCGATTGAGGGTCTTTCCACTTTTCAGCGGTTGCCCTTTTACCAGCCGGCTGCTGGCCCTTCACATCCACATGTGTCAATCACAGAGGTAGATGGTCAACAGCCAGTGTAGGGGTGACATGTGGTTAGCATGTCGAGTCCCCCAACCGTTATAGCTGGTTCCTCAACCTGGAGCCGTTACTTATTGTAGCTACCCAATTGCCTAACGACGCTGGGTGGGCACCGGTCCCATACTGGCCGAAAATACCATGAGAAAATTTCTTCCCCCCACAGGGACTCGAACCAGCGCAAGTCCCGTAGTTCTGCGCCAAGGCTTCCTACCTTAGCCGCTCGGGACCGCGCGGGACCCGTTCAATATTGGAACTTATATTCTAAATTTAAAAAAAAAATACATGAACTTGCGTATATATTATTAAAAAAAAGTCTTATTCTAGCATATCCATGCAATCTATCCCATCTATCGAGCTAGTAAAACATTTAGATTTCAAACGACATTTTGTCATTACGTGTCATGAAAGTTTTTACTGAAATCTTGGTTGCAATCATTTGATATAGTAGCATTTACGAATAGTTTTATAATGCACTGCTACAGTTTTTTTTAACTAGCTGATGTAGGACCTGCTGTATCTGATTCCAGTACCATAAGACGAATGACTTTTAAAAAGTCTCTCATGGCAGAATAAGCTTCCGTGTTTCTTTTATCTGATAAATAATACTACATTTTCACGTCATATGAGCCTGGCAGTGCTGTAAGTTTGTTCGCTCTTTTATTGTGAATTTATACTTGAGGGGACACTCAGAATTTAATATAAAACACTTCGTCATATCGTAGATTTTCGTTTTCTTAAATGAGAATAGTATTTTGTTTCAGACTAGCAGAAGTTTCAATTGAGCATGTAGACTTGTGGATTCATACATTTGTTATTTTTTAACACATCTTATGACATAAATATCGTATAACACTGATAAATATTTCGTGAAACACGACTCTGATTGATTGTAAAACAGAAATCATTGAAACGTGATTGGTCATTGACTCGACTCCCATTTGGGGCATGAGTTAAATAGTCATAAAAAGAAAGCACCTCCTTTTTAACATTCTGAATAGGTCATAGCATTATTTAGCAGTGACTGACTCTGTAAAAATACGGCCACCAGATTGTATATAATAGTGCATGAATGTCAACACGTAGCGCATACGAGAGATAATATGAAAACATTTTGTAACAATTGATTATAACACAAAAAAATAAAAAGAAACCACTGTTTGCACTTTCTTAAACGAATTATTTTCCAGGAAATGACGCAGAAAAATATAATTGACATTTTTACATCATAGGACAACAGAAATTAATTAATACCTTTAACGTTGGTTATAAATTTGTCCACTAGGGTGCATTCTTACAACATTGCGATGTTTTGGCAATAAATAATATTGATCTGGTTGCAGTGATCGAACAAAATAAGCAAATGAAGCATTACCAATCGTTTCTCATTTGTTTCCAAACACCGCCGTTTACATTAAATATATAAATATTTTAAAATAACTATAGTTAAATAATGATTTGTGAGTATACAGCTTACTTTTATTCGTTAAATAGTCCTAACAAATGCCACTCTTGATTTCCAAATTCTCTAGATAAATTCACTCCTCACTTCGTGAGTCGTGAATTTATCGATAATTTGGAAATCGCTCGTGGCATTACTTATGATAAATTCTCGGGTTAACATTAATATACTTTTGTATCTTCATTATTATTGTAAGTTATTATCATTATATTAAACTAGCCAACTGGTACTATCAAATCTGGAGATGCATGACCTCTCGGACATTATATATATATATATATATATATATATATGTGTGTGTGTGTGTGTGTGTGTGTGTGTGTATACATATGCCATGAAAAGGAAAATTAAAGTCTGGTCTGGTATTTAAACGAGAGACCTCTAACTCTATGCGTTAGTGCGATACCATCTTCGCCATTCACGGCTCATCGCTCGCACAGTGCCATCTTATGGCTGTTATAACAAGAAAGCGTTTTTAATGAGACTGTTTTTACTTTATAGTAGTGACGCCTTTTTATTTAATAATTGTAATATTGAAATATATATATATATATATATATATTTATATATATATATATATATATATATCCATCCATAGTAATTCTGCCCTAAGGCAGGTCCTTCACTGCAATCATAGCATTTTTATGCTATGCATGCAGTTTTTACTAGGGAATTGTAGGTTTTGTAGCTTCCCGTTGCTTTTCCACACCGGTGAAGGATGATGATGATGATGATGATAAGAATGATAAGAGTGATAATGATGATGATGACCATATAATTTTGGGGACCATTTGGGCCTTAAAGTTTTCCTGACATTTGTCTTACAGGTGAGGAAAAACCCCGATAAAAACCTCACCCAGAAAAACTGCCCCGACTGGGGATCGAACCCCGGGCCCGCTGCGTACAAGGCAGCACGCTACCTCGAGACCACAGCGGTGGACATATATGTGTCTGTGTGTTTGTGTGTGTGTGTAGTGTATGTTTGTGTTGCGCGCGCAGAGAGAGAGAGAGAGAGAGAAAGAGAGAACGAGAGAGAGAGAGAGAAGAGAGAGAGAGAGATAGGAGGGAGAGGAGGGAGGAGGGGGAGGGGAGGGAGAGAGAGAGAGAGAGAGAGGGAAAATGAGAGGAGAATGAGAGAGAGAGGGAGAGAGGAGGAGAATGAGAGGAGAAAAATGAGAGAGAGAGAGAATGAGAGAGAGAGAATGAGAGAGAGAGAAGGAAGATTTTGGAGAGAATGAGAGAGGGAATCAGAGAGAGAGAAGAGCCCCCCCCCCCCCCCCCGAGAGAGAATGAGAGAGAGAGAGAATGAGAGAGAGAGAATGAGAGCAGAGAATGAGAGAGAGAAGAAGAAGACCTAGAGAAGAGAGAGACGGGAGAGAGAGAGAATGAGAGAGGAGAGAGAAGGAGAGAGAGAGAGCAAGGAGAGAGAGAAGGACGAACGAGAGAATTGAAGAGAGAGAGACGAAGGAGAGAGAGAGAAGAGAGAGAGAGAGAAGGAGAGAGTGGAGAATGAGAGAGGAGAGAAGGAGAGAGAGGAGAAAGGAGAGAGAGAGAATGAGAGAAGATGAGAAGGAGAGAGAGGAGAATGAGAGAGAGAGAGAATGAGAGAGAGGAGAGAATGAGAGAGAGAAGGAGGAGAGAGAGAGCGAATGAGAGAGAGAATGAGAGAGAGAGAATGAGAGAGAGAGAATGAGAGAGAGAGAATGAAGAGAGAGAGAATGAGAGAGAGAGAGAAGAGAGAGAGAGAGAATGAGAGAGAGAGAGAATGAGGAGAGAGAGAATGAGAGAGAGAGAGAATGAGAGAGAGAGAGAATGAGAGAGAGAGAGAGAATAATATTCTTGTGACTTCCCCAAAAAAATCAATTTTTTTATAACTCTAACTCCTTAAAAATGACTAAAACAGTCATAAGTTCTTAATGAATTTGTGCCTATCAACCATGTTTCTTTTTTAAGCTAAGGCCAAGTGTTAGAATTTATAAATAGCCTATACATTTTGTTCAAGAATACGAATGAATATCAGTTGATCCACGTTTTTAAAATAATATCAATAGCATTAACTTTTTGATTTATTTAGGCTTTGAATAAAACGAACTGTTGTCAACTAAATAGGCCTATATGTAAGTAATAAAAGTAAGGGAGCGAAACGTCTCCAAAGAGGGGCCTAAACCCAAGGACTTCCTAAGACCTGTAGTGGGACAACTTTACGGTTATGATACACACACACACACACACATATATTGTTTTCCTTGGATTGAATAATAATAATAATAATAATAATAATAATAATAATAATCATAATAATGTTTTATTTATTCTGGCAGAGTTACGGCCATAAGGCCTTCTCTTCCACTCAACCAGCACAAATACAAATAAATATTTGACAAATGTAGATATACACTATACTAATTATAAACAGTTAAAGATATATTAAATGTAGCAATGTAAATTTCATGTACAAAACAACATTTTATACGATAATATTATAATACCTAATAATATAATAATAATAATAATAATAATAATAATAATATAATAATAATAATAATAATAATAATAGGAAACTTGGATAGAAGGGGTACAAGCAGCTATGAATATCAGAGGAATGGAGGAAGATCAATGGATGGATAGAGAGGAATGGCGTTTGGTTTCCGGAAGACGGCGGCAGCTGCCATGATACCGGATGATGATGATGATGATGAATATAATAATAATAATAATAATAATAATAATAATAATAATAATAGTAGTCCCGCGCCGTAGCCGAGCGGTTAAGGTAGAAAGCCTTGGCGCAGAGCTACGGGACTTGCGCTGGTTCGAGTCTCCATGGGGGAAGAAATTTTCTCATGGTATTTCGGCCAGTATGGGACCGGTGCCCACCCAGCATCGTGAGGCAATTGGGTAGCTGCAATAAGTAGCGGCTCCAGGTTGAGGAACCAGCTATAACGGCTGGGGGACTCGACATGCTAACCACATGTCACCCCTACACTGGCTGTTGATCATCTACCTCTGTGATTGACACATGTGGATGTGAAGGGCCAGCAGCCGGCTGGTAAAAGGGCAACCGCTGAAAAGTGGAAAGACCCTCAATCGGATCGGATAATAATAGTATGGATATGATGAATTAGGGGCACGCCGTAGCGTAGTGGTTAAGGCACTGCGCTACAAGCCGGAAGGTCGAGGGTTCAAGTCCCGGTGGGGTCAAGATTTTTAAACTGACCCAAACCTTCTGGCGGCACTATGGCTCTGGGTTCGACTCAGCCTCTAACGGAAATGAGTACCAGACACTTGTTCTGGAGGTAAAGGCGGCCTTCACGCAGGGCTGACAACCCGGCTGACATCAAGTGCCGATTGTCAAGAAAAAGTGGGAGCCTTAACCTCCCACTACCCCAAGGGCCTCCTGAGGCCTGTAGTGGGAATACTTTACTTTATATGATACATTATACGAGTAACACCAAAATCATGAAGTACTAATTTTATTATAAGAAATGATCGCTCTATTTAACATGTATTTATGTATAAACCATGGTGATGCCATTTTATTTAAATTTTGTACTCCATAAGTCATATTATTAAGCTTGGGTGCGCATCTTATATTGACGGCAATACTTATTTATGAAGTTTACCTATATCTACAACGTTTAATAATTTAAAGATATGTTTTTCGTTTTATTAAAGTGATGTAGAAAACAGTAGATGAAATCTTTAATATTCTAGCGAGTTATTTATTCTATTGCATTAGAGGGAAACCTCACATTCAACAACATCGAAAAACAATTTAGAACAATTCATAGTATTGCGATCATCATGGAAGTATAATAAAGCAATGAAAAATCTTATATCGTCGTGTTTATGGCACGAATGAAATACACTTTTAAAGATAAAAAGTGTCATCGAAACAGCTGCAGCAATAGTAAGGATATGTTTAGTATGACAACTATTTTTATACAAAATATTTATTCGTAACAACCAACTTTCTATTCTCTTCAATAACGATTCTTTTACACTGACTATATAACTCATGCCACAAATGCTAGTCAATGACCAATCACGTTTCAATGAATGTTGTTTTACAACCAATGACAGTCGTGTTTCACCTCGCTCTTTATCGATTTCTCTTTATCAGCTCCTGCTTTTGTGATAAAGAAAGCTCCTCCTTTTTAATGTTCTGAACAGGTCAATGCATTATTTTTCTCCAACAAATACATTGAATATAGCAAGTAATGAAAAGATTATTTGATTTTACTGAGTTGTTTACTAAAAAAATAAATGAATAACCCGTAATGTTGATTATGATATTACAGTTTGATGTGTTTCATTATTTCTCCACTTGGGTGCACTCTTACAATATTGCGATCTTATTTGGCAATAAATAATATGATCAAGCAGCAGTGAATGAACATAACCTCACATTTCTGATTTGTTTTCAAACATCGGCGTTTACATTAAATATATACATATTTTAAAATAACTATAGTTAAACAATGATTTGTGAGTAAACAGCTTAATTTTATTCGTTAAATAGTCCTAACAAATGCCACTCTTGATTTTCAAATTCTCTAGATAAATTCACTTCACTCCTCACTTCGTGAGTCGTGAATTTATCGATAATTTGGAAATCACTCGTGGCATTACTTATGATAACACTGAGCAACAAAAATAAACTTTTTTTTTGGTCTCAGAAAGAAAAATATGCGATTCTGATAGAATTTTGCCTCCTGAATTCAAATATGATATCGGGTTTTCTCCATCACGCAAGGTTTCCGAGAGACAGGCATTTATAATTTCAAACACTTTAATATTTCCTACATTTGTAACTACACAATATTGGAACATTCGGACTCACCTAGAAAGTAGGAAATGACGTTTTTCTGCTATATTCCGCCTGTGGAGCATCCCTCTTGATGGTCCAACAAAAAGGCCAGCTTATTATGATTCCATTTGCCTTGATATCTCTTTTTCCATAGCTGAAATCATTTGAGTTAGCTCATTTGATTTCATTCTACAATGAACAAACGGAAAAAAAAGTTTATTAAAAATCACTATTTATATCCATCAATTGAAACTGAAATAAAAAAAACTGTGGGTTATGGAGAAATTCCGAATACATATTTGAAAACACGATAAAAAACTGCATTAAGTACAACTATTGGTACTCATGAGACAAAAATCATGTTGGCCAGTGAAATGTTAACATTCTTTAGCCAAGCGATGCCGATTTCTTATTGTATTGTTTCTATCTTTTAAATGAAGATATCAAACCAATGTCTACAAATTTAGGTCAAAATTTTCCCAGCATTAACGTCTTCTTCTTCTTCTTATCTGCATTGTTATGCCAGTCTTAAACCTCTATTCCTTCTAAAAACCAAAATCTTTCCATTGTTTCTTTGGTCTTCCAGGTGACCCACTTCCATGTGTCGGTAGATTTTCTCTTGATGTAGGAACCATCTTACATAAATTATATAATACATAAATATAATTACAATACATTATAAACAAATCGTATAAAGAATACAAAAACGTCTTTAAATTGTTGTATTGTCTTTATTGACTAATGTAGCTGTAAATATTAGTATATCATATGAACCTTGACCTCCAAAGTATTCATTTCAACCCCAGTCAAATGACTTTAATGAATTATACCCTAATTGATACATTCTAGATACGTGCAAATTTCATCCACCGGTATATATTTTATTTACTAATTTATTTGTTCCTTAAATATCCAGCTGTCTCCTTATTTCTTAATTTCTAATTATATCCCTCCTTGTTTTAGGTAGGGTATTTCTTACTCTATTAATCTGGTTTGTTTCTAGGATGTGTTTCGTTGTTACAATATCAACAATATCACTAAAACACAGATTAATAAAATTAAACTAACAATAAATATTATAAATAATTCCAATACTATCTGTAAATAATATACATAACCAGATTCTAGTCTCTGAACATAGGTCAGTAATGGCTTTTCACTGCTTTATAAGATAAAATTTTCATTTCATTATTTTAATATTTATTCATCATTAACATACCGTGCCTAATCTATATAAAGGATTATATCTGTTTATCTCTGATTTAACGAAATCTGTGAACATGGAAATTGGAAAGTAGAAAAGAAAATCGTATAGTTTTGTACTACCTTTGAGAATGGAATGTTAAAAAAATAATAAATCAGAGAATTTGGTATTCTATACTGGAAGACACTCTTTAATAGCTCTTTATGTGTAGGTCTAATTCAAATCTGGGCACAAATATGCCGTCAAAGTTTGTTCAGATTTCTTTTATTTCAGCCTTGATATTGTTTTAAGTGTTGTAAATATTTGGCACCACCGGGCCAAAAGAAAGTCATGGCCAGAATTTTACGCGCTGAAAAAAAATTCTTTCGTCATTTGCCAGGTTTGAACAAGCGTACCTCGGATCCAGAGGCGACAATAGTTGCCACTTTTCCATCAGAACTGGCAAATCAGGAAGGTGACGGAGTTATATATTAGACCTACTCCAAAAAAAGCTGGGAAGACATTGATAAATTAAAATTATTTCTTGAATTATATCTCAAAACCTAAACATTAAGTTAGTTCGCATTTAAATATCGACTATCTGGGACACCACGTATATGACCATGACATCATGAACTCTCCATCTCCAAGTGCAACAGGCCTAGAAGGCCCTTGGCCTACCAGCCAGCTGCTGGCCTTACATCCACATGTGTTAATCACAGATGTTGACGATCATCTAGCCAGTGTAGGGGTGACATGTGGTCAACATGTCAGATCCCCCAGCCGTTATAGCTTTTTTTTCAACCTGCAGCCGCTACTTATTTTAGCTACATACATTCCTCACGATGCTGGGTGAACATCGGTCCCATATTGGCCGAAATTCCATGAGAAAAAATTATTCCCCATGATAACTCGAACCAGCACAAGTCCCTTAGCTCTGCGTCAAGGCATGTTGCCTTAACCACTCGGCTACGACGCGGGACTCCCTAACCATTGAAGGTCTTAATTTTTAGCTAATTGTTTTTGTAAAATACTTTGAAGCTTGATACCAACGATGATTATTTTCAACTAATCATAAAGATATTGGAACCTTGTAATTAATTTTTAGAGCCTGATCAGGAATGATAGGTACTTACTAAGAAAACCTGTGTACACAATAATTCTTACATCAAATATCCTAAGAAGATAGGGTGGAAAAATCCAAGGAGTAAGTCCTCCGGGAAGAACTTTAAGCCATGGCTCGTAAAAAACCGTAAGTCTGAATAAAGAAGTCTGTAAGCATAATTTACCGACCGTCATAATCCTAGTGATGTCTTAGTTACCTACTAGATGTCTCATTGGCTCGGTATGTTGACAGCATGCCATTCATGACATCTGTAGGGAAATTAGTGTAACTAAATTAACTTGGTCTATAACTGCTAACAAAGGAGCGGTTTAAGGCTTACGCCATTGTAGATAGATAGATAGATCCTAAGAAGATTACATATTTAACTGTGCAAGTGTGATGTTTATAAAAATGAAATATATATATATATATATATATATATATATATATATATATATATATAGGTACAATAACAGGAAAGTGGGAAAAAAAGAGTGGTAATAGCTGTGATTGGTTGACACTCTTCATATTATTTTATACAGAACTAGCTAATACCCGGCATGCGCAGCTACGCCTAAATAAATGGAAATTAATGTTCCTTTATGTTTTGTTGAATAAGTGAACGGAAAAAATAACTATACATACATATTTTTTAGATACCCCGTGCTGATTACCCGGCGTTGCCCGAGAATATACTTATCCCGATCTTCTTGGCATAAATGAGCTGAAAGACGAAAATTAATGTACTTCTTATGATTAGTTGGATAAGTAAAATGAAAAATAATTATAAATCTATATCGCAATTATTTTTAGATTCCCCGTGCTGATTACCCGGTGTTGCCCGGGGATCTACTTATCTCGATCGTCTTGGCATAAATGAGCTAAAAGACAAAATTCGTTATTGTGAGTTATCCGTAAAAAGAACACCCACCATGCGCTGCGCTCACTCTTACACAGGAATCTACGTACTTGTCTCGATCTTCTTAGTTTCGAAGAAAGAGTTGTGAGTTATCCGTAAGAGAAAAAACATATGCTCTCGCGGAATATTTTGTAGAGCATTTTGAGATATTCGATTCTGTGTACATTAATTTTGTGTAATAGTTACGGTTTAGGCAGCTTAAGCCATTTAAGCGCCCAAAGAGCTATTTTTTTCACGTTTTCCACTACTAAGAGCGATATTAAAGGGTATAGGAGTTGAGTATATCAACTCTCTTACAGCCTATGTTCATCCTGGGAATCTCCTGAACATTTTGCAAAAATCTCCATCACAATTGGATCAACGGTATGACCGCGCATAAAGTACGAACAAACAAACAAACAAACAATATTTTTTTATATATTAGATTGGTCTCTAACAACTGATCTTTCTTGGATAGTTCCGTATTGATACGAAGTTAATTCTGAGCTCAATTTACAGTTATTATCCCTTTTATTGTTTATTGATTACTAGTACATACAGCTTTAGACACGTCAAAGGCTAATTCCCTTTATGTACTAACTTTCTGAACCGGTGTACACACAGACAAATTTATCACGTAGTGAATGTTTTCCACATATATGCTTTGACCTATATACTCTGTCACATTTATCAAATACTCATATGATCGGAATTTAGAAAAAATATGTACTCCAAGAGATTGGTCATTTCCTATTTTAGGGTTGTACATTTTAACATTCGTGTATATATATCATCATCATCATCTACCGTCACGGTTTAGACCATTTCTGATCTGTTCCGGCTCCATCTTATAGTTGCTCGCTCCATCTTTTAAATGATCGTCCACAACTTCTATGTTCTTGTGGATTGTAATTTATCATCATATTGTAGAGATCCGTGAAATTCGCGAGTATAGATAACGGGAAGTGCTCTAATTTTGCCATTTTCTTGTAACATTTCTTAACTGCACTTCCCATAACCTCAAAAAAAGCATTTATAAATCGCGAATAACACCAACATTTAAAATTTTCAACGAATTTCGGAGATTTTTTGTTCTTCGCGAAATCTTCATAATGCATTTTTTAAATACTGTTTTCGGATTCCATATTATTTTTAACTGCCATATCTGCTTCCTCCAAGCACTCTTACAAAGGGAAATGGTTGCAACACAGTTCACAACATAGAGGTAATATTTTCTGTCCTTTCCATGCTCAAATATGGTCTTCTGCATAGATTTTTGAGCTCTATGGCCAATATGAATTCCAATAAATACGAATTATATTAACGTGTAAGATACTATTTTTTCCCCTTAAATTTTTGCAGCCTTAATTATCATATCAATCATTATTAAGTTATAGCGTTGGAAACAGAAAAGATCATAAGATTATTGACCAAACAAAATAAAATTATCCAGCTCCAATGGATCCCCTCTCATTGCGGGGTACATGGAAATAAAATGGCGGATCTTTTAGCAAAAACGGACATCACAATTTTACAGAAAACAAATCAATCCCTGCCCTACCATTCTGCAGAAATTATAATTAAAAGAAACTTCCGGAAAGAACTGATGGAGCACTTCAAATCACAAAGTAATGAAAAACCATGAGCAGCTATCTCGCAGAATAAAAACTTAATACCTGAACAACCAAGACATGAAGCAGTAGCAACATTCAGACTGTTAACAGGTCATGACTACCTGGCAGCACACCTCCATAAAATTGGTATCTTCATCTCTCCAAATTGTATTTTGTGCCAAGACAATAACACTACCATGTACAAAGATCATCTAGCTAGCTGTGAGGCTCTGAAGATGTCACCTACAAGAACTCTGGCAGGACTTATTGGGAAGCAAGAAAGCAAATGGAACACATCCAAGCTAATGGGCATTAGACTACTACTACTACTACTACTACTTATTAAGTTATAGTATGTTCAAATCTGAAGAAAACATTTCTTTATGTGTAAACAGTAACCTGACAAATAATGCCAAATTTGAATAAGCTAACAATGGATCATGAGTAATTATATCATATTGACTATTTAACTCAAGCCCCAAATGGGAGTCAATGACCAATCACGTTTCAATTATTTCTGTTTTACAACCAATCAGAGTCGTGTATCACGAAATATTTATCAGTGTTATATTTACCATATTAAAGAAAGCTCCTCCTTTTTAATATTCTGAACAGGTCTGACCATTATTTTGCAGTGACTGAGCCTATAAGAAATACGGTACCAGATTGTATATATAGTGCATAGATATCAATATTTGTAGCACTTTCTTAAATGCATTTTTTCCCAGGTAATAATCCAGAAAAATATAATTGTCATATTTACATCATACGACATCAGAAATGAATTAATATACAGTTTGATGTGTTTCATTTTTTCTCCACTAGAGAGCATTCTTACAATTTTGCGTTCCTTTGGCAATAAATAGTATGATCTGGTTGCAGTGATAAACAAAAGAAGCAGATGAAGCGTGCCTATCGTTTCTCATTTGTTTTCAAACATCGCCGTTTACATTAAATATATAAATATTTTAAAATAACTATAGTTAAATAACGATTTGTGAGTAAACAGCTTAATTTTATTCGTTAAATAGTCCTAACAAATGCCACTATTGATTCCAAATTCTCTAGATAAATTCACTCCTCACTTCGTGAGTCGTGAATATATCGATAATTTTGGAAATCACTCGTGGCATTACTTATGATAATTGTAGTTTTATTCTATATGTGTTGGAGATGATTTTTTTTGTTGACCACTTTAATTTCATCCCAAGCGTATTGGAAATTTAAATTATTTTCCATTTTTTAGTTCGGTTTTCTAATGAAGAGTGTTGTTTTAGTTTTTTAAAACTATTATTTATGTTCATACGTGTATGTGAGTGGCATAATGAAGTTTTCAGATGAAAATTTGGAAACTCGTTTATAAGAGCGTGAAATGATTTAACTTTGATTACTATCTGCATTATATAAAACAGATAACAGTATTGGCGTGGAAAGCGTTCTGTTCCATGTAACTTCATGAATGTCAAAGAGTAGAGATCCAGCTGAGATACTTCATTGCAACAGTAGCTTGCTGAACCAGCCATTTGGAAAATGTAATCGTTTTCCACACATAATGTTTTTAATTCTTCCGCATCATGGAGGAAAAAAAAAATCTTTACCCTGCGTTGGGATTAATTAAACTCTGAATCATTTGGACATGGAATTTGTTAAATTAAAATACGTCAGCTGATGTGACACATCCCAACTTGAGGCCCCTCGCACCTAGTGAACCGAGAAACAAGGTGTGTCATTAATCAGTACGTTGTGTTCTGTTTAAATAGATTTCATGCATGATTTTTTTTAAAAATCACAATTGGTAATTTTTGCTATAATTTTATAACCATGTGTGAACAAAAGTATTTTGCCTCTTCAGTAAAAATTTATCACAACTGATTTTTTGTATCTTCCTGTCAAACTAATGTAATTTTCCAAAATATCTAAGAGAGAATGTGGAAATAACTAAAGTACTAAAGTGATCCCACAACAGGCCTCAGGAGGCCCTTGGGGTAGTAGGAAGTTAAGGCTCCCACTTTTTCTAGACAATCGGCACTTTATGTCAGCCGGGTTGTCAGCCCTGCGTGACGGCCGCCTTTACCCCAGAACAAGCGTCTGGTACTCATTTCAGTTAGAGGCTGAGTCGACCCCAAGGCCATAGTGCCGCCAGAGGGTTTGGGTCAGTTTAAAAATCCTGACCCCAACGGGACTTGAACCCTCGACCCTCCGGCTTGTAGCTCAGTACCTTAACCACTACGCTACGGCGTGCCTCCCATGGAAATAACAAACTTTTAAATTGCGAATTATATAAAAAGTTTATGTATTTTGTAAAATATCCACATGTGCAATCATAGAGGTAGATGATCATCCAGCCAGTGTAGGGGTGACATGTGATCAGCATGTCGAGTCCTCCAGCCGTTATAGCTGGTTTTCTCAACCTGGAGCCGCTACTTATTGTGGCTACCCAAATGCCTCACGATGATGGGTGGGCACCGGTCCCATACTGGCCGAAATACCATGAGAGAATTTCTTCCCCCATGGAGAATCGAACCAGCGCAAGTCCCGTAGCTCTGCGCTAAGGCTTCCTGCCTCAACCACTCGGCTATGGCTCGGGACATTTATTTTGTGAGCGCTGTGTAATTCTTCGCTGTTGTTCGAGTTATACATATACCTTTCGGCCGTTAAGTGGAATTTTTAACGCATTTTTAGAGAAAGTAAAATTAATTTAGTAAGATAAAGTTCTCTTTGGGGGGGGCTCTAAATTTGGAGGAATTTATGTGATTCAAAAACTGATTTGGAGGGGCACATTTAAAACGATTTTGTGTTTATCATCATTTACGATACAGTAGAAATTGTATTAAGTTTTTTTTGTCGGTTTATACAGTGTCGCCATCTAGTCTTAACAAAAATTAAATGTAAATATGAGCATGAAGCACAATTATTTAACATCGTGATAAACCAAACAATCAATATTGCCTGTTTACAGAGTGAGAACAAATTAAACTTCTCACGTGCTATATAGGATGCAAATGGATTGAAGAGAATGTACGTATCATGTCACATCACTGCCATTCATTATTTGTAATAGAAAGATTATTAAAGAAGGCTCTACCAAACATTTAGCGTACTCGTCATTCGACCACGCCGAGAAGCGAGTGGCCGTGCGCCGATACTCGTTGAAGGATTTTGCAGAAGGAAGTATATCGAAATACGAACACAATATTTCACTGAAAAAAAAAGTTGAACTGAAATATAAACGAAATATTTTATTTACTTTTTCAGGTAGTCTCATATCTTGAAAATGTTTTCCCTCTTTATCTACATCGATTATTAAATTTCAGGAACACTTTTTGGAGCACTGCTTGTGTTATTCTGGACATTTCTTCTGTAATTTCTGTCTTTTATTCATCCAGGGTGTATGTGTTGTACTACGATAACATAGGGCTGTTAAACAGAAGTCACTGGGTGTAACAAGATGCTCCCCCCCCCCTCATTCAACCTTACGTCAGGCAAGCTGACAAGGTAAGACACTGTTACTCAATTGTATTGCTTCGTTGCGAGTACATCTGGATGCGGATGCGTTAGGTAAAAAACCAGTGATGGATTAGGCATATAGAGAGGAGCAAACATTCCCTTTAACTTCTCCTTCTTCCCATTATTTTTTTAACCGATTCCAATTGATTCCGATTGAGGGTCTTTCCACTTTTCAGCGGTTGCCCTTTTACCAGCCGGCTGCTGGCCCTTCACATCCACATGTGTCAATCACAGAGGTAGATGATCAACAGCCAGTGTAGGAGTGACATGTGGTTAGCATGTCGAGTCCCCCAGCAGTTATAGCTGGTTCCTCAACCTGGAGCCGCTACTTATTGTAGCTAACCCAATTGCCTCACGATGCTGGGTGGGCACCGGTCCCATACTGGCCGAAATACCATGAGGAAATGTCTTCCCCCATGGAGACTCGAACCAG
The DNA here is from genome assembly GCA_030220185.1 of Diploptera punctata. Classification (NCBI taxonomy): domain Eukaryota; kingdom Metazoa; phylum Arthropoda; class Insecta; order Blattodea; family Blaberidae; genus Diploptera; species Diploptera punctata. Next base: position 652,740 of record JASPKZ010000039.1, on the reverse strand, counting down.
CGCAAGTCCCGTAGCTCTGCGCCAAGGCTTCCTACCTTAACCGCTCGGCTACGGCGCGGGACATTTTTTTAACCGAGTATTTATATATTGTCATTGGATGGCACAGGGTTTTCCTTTTACTTATTTCGATTTAAATAAATACACTGATGTTATGTAACATTTTTCTTTTCACTTTATTTTAATTCTCACAATTATCATTAAATCTTCAATCACAATTTTATCTTATAACTATTCTTCTTTTAAAATTTATCAGATAATCGCTTGTCACACAATTACAGACACAGTACTTCCTCACAGTTTCACTTACAATTCAACCTCTCGCTTTCTGGCATGAGACTGGGAGACTTTCCGTCCTCATCACATATTTATAGGCGAGTAGACGGAAATTTCCAGGTCCATGAACGAGATGTTTCGACATGGAACCCTCTCGTCTTCCGATGTTTCTTGAATGGGGGAATAGGTGTTCGTAGAACTCTTTGGCTTATTAGCCGAGAAATATGCTTGGACCCTCGACTCGCGATTGGCTATTCGCCAATCCAATCCACCAATGCGAGGTTTCTCTCGCCGGCCCGCGCAGTTTAAATGACGCTACTACAACGCTACACAATACATTAAATTGCTTGGTAGACTGTCAGTGTCTAATTTACATAAAAGATGAGATATAGAAAACTTCTTCTTCTTCTTCGGCTTTCCCCACTTATAGGTTTGCCGTCTTCAGTTTCCTTTTTTATCTCTATCATTCCAATCTCCCTCTTCCAAATTCCGATCATCCATTATAGTTCTGATGTAGGTTTTCCATTTCCATCTTGGTCTGCCACGTTTATTTCTTCCAGGGGGTGACCATTGGTATATATTTTTTTGGCCATCTTTCATTTTCCATTCTTTGTACATGGCCATACCATTTAAGTGTTTGATTTTCAATCCTCTTAACAATAGATGTGGTGACATTCATTTCTCTCCAAAGGAATTAATTTCTTATTTTATCCTGTCTTGTTTTTTGGAGGCTTCTTCTAAAATAATCAAATTCAACTGTTTTAATTTTGTTCTTTTGTAATTCCGTCAAAGACCAAGTTTCGCTTCCATATGACAAAATATTCTGTATTATGCTCTTATAAATTTTTCATTTTAGTTTCCTTTGTAATATTTTTATTCCAAATTATTCCATGTAATGTCTTAGTTGCATTTTTTGCCATTGGAATTTTAGTCTGTACATCTCTCTCACAGGTACCAAAACTTGTAATTATTGACCCAAGATACTTAAAAAATTCACACTTCTTTATTTTCCCTGTTTCAAGTATGAGGTCATCCACATCCTTTCCCAAACACATATATTCTGTTTTCTGTAAATTTGTATTCAGTCCCCATTTTTTATATTCTTCCATTAATTTATTTATCATATATTTCATATCATCTTCATCCCCTGCAAAAATTATTTGTTCATCTGCAAACAACAATGATATAGAAAACTAATTTAGCAATTACACAATATTTAAAACTGATAAATGAAATTAGTTAATCTTAATTTTATTTTCATAAATAATTTAATGTATTAATTATTGAAAGAATACTATCTGTAATGTGCATAAGCTAGTTTGTTATTAAATTATTTTTTTAGTTTGTTTTTGAAAGATGTTATAGTTTAACAGTCTCTGATGTAGGGCGGAAGGGAATTCCTTGTTTTGGCAAGTGAGTCTGTAAAGGATAATGAATAATACACAGTGTGATGAGGAGGGATATAAAGGACAATGTGCTGATGGAATCGTGTGTCTAGTTTATGTGCGTCGGATAGTCTAATGAAACGGCGTAATAAATAATTAGGCGATGATGTGTGAAGTATTTTATAGAGAAGGGATAGGGAATGACAATCCTGCGATCTCTTAGAAGAAGCCACAATAATTGTTTCAGAGACGGTGTAGCGTGGTCAAATTTGCAAATACCACAAATAAAACGTGCGCAAGAATTATGAACACTTGCGGTTTATAGATGTTGATCGTTTTGGATAATCTATTCTTCGTTCTGTCTAAATGTTCGTTCCATCGGTATTTGTGCTCTTTTAGTGTATCGAGTATTGAAAATATCTTATTGGCTTATTATTAATCTATGCATGCATGCGTGTAAATACTTTTACGAATCTTAAACAATTCATTTCAGTGGCTTGAATGTCATCATCATCATCATCTGCATCCACGGATTAGGTCTGTTGACCCGTACCGACTTCAGCCCATTTCTTTCTAGGTCTGCCCACATCTCGGGTGCCTTTAGGTTTGTATTTTGTTATTTGTTTTGGATATCTATCTTCATTCATTCTGTCTATGTGTTGCTTCCATTATTGTCTATATGTATCTATTTTATCAGTTATTGCAAATATTTCAATTTCCTGTCTTATTTCTGTGTTCTTGATTCTGTCTTCCTTAGTGCACCCTTTAACAGATCTCAAAAATTTCATTTCTGCCGCCGTTATCCTACTTAGATCTTGTTTTTTATGTATCCAGGCTTCTGATCCATAGAGCAGTACCGGTACTGCCAATGTTTTATAGAATTTCAATTGGTTCTCTCTTGTTGTTTTATTATTTAGTGATCGTTTTATCGTACCACATATTCCCTGGAATTTTGCTATTTTATTAGTTATATCATTATCATAATTAAATGAAATGTCACATCCTAGATAATTGAGATGGTTCACCTGTTCTATGATTTTGTCTCCTATTACTATTTTGGCTCTGATTTGATTTTTCCCTTGGAATGCCATTACCTTGGTTTTTTCTATGGATATTTTGAGATTATATTGTTCACATATATTATGTAATTTAAAAATATTCCTTTGAAGCTCGTCTTCCGTATTTGCTATTATTACCTGGTCATCAGCATATAATAATGTTTTCAAGTAGGGCTTGAATGTGCGAGATATAATTTTTTTTGTACGTACCCATCCCAGTCATTCTCTACCATTTAAGGTACCCCTTTAACTTCTAATTATATTTGTTACTATTTTACACCTGCATTCAGTTTATTTTTATCTTTGTTATTATGAATAATCTTTCCTTATTTAAGAGGGTTACATTCGTTTGAATTGGGTTTTTTTTATAGTTTTACTAGTCGAATACAATGTTTTCTCGTTAGGAAAGTTACTCATAATTAAAACCCTAGTTACTAAACATACTTTAAAAACAAAGTTGGTATTTCACCAACAGTATTGTTCAATTACTGATCTCATTACAGAAGTTACAACCGCGTATCAGTGATTCTCTGATAGTTCAAATGAGATAGTGGCCATAAATTTATACCGCTTTTTATAATTTACGGAATTCCATGACGTTCAACTTCGCAATATATGCCGTGTTCCCTTTAAAACATAAACCAAATAAATGGTTATAACAGGAAACATTGTATGCCAAAGAGAAATAAATATTGTCATGTTTGGTAATGCAGATCTTGAAATTTATGTAACAATATGGTTACTTTAGGTGAATTACATGGCAAATGACGTAACAAATACAACAAAATAAGATAACATTTTAGTTTTTGTAGCGTTCAGATAATAAGACATTATGGTGCATTGAGTTAGTAGTAATAATAATAATAATAATAATAATAATAATAATAATAATAATAATAATAATAATAATAATAATAACTATTATTATTCTTATTATTATTATTATTATTATTATTATTATTATTATTATATTATTATATAATATTATAGGTCCACCGCTGTGGTCTCGAGCTAGCTTGCTGCCTTGTTACGCAGCGGGCCCGGGTTCGATCCCCGGTCGGGGCAGTTTTTCTGGGTGAGGTTTTTATCGGGGTTTTTCCTCACCTGTAAGACAAATGTCAGCAAAACTTTAAGGCCCAAACGGTCCCCGAAAACATATGGCCATCATCCTTATCATTATCATCCTTACCATTATCATCATCATCCTTCACCGGTGTGGAAAGCAACGGGAAGCTACCACACCTACACAATTCCCTAGTAAACCTGCAAGCATAGCTTGAAAATGCTATGATTGCAGTGAAGGACCTGCCTTCGGGCAGAATTACTATGATGGATATAATATTATATTATTATTATTATTATTATTATTATTATTATTATTATTATTATTATTATTACAAATATATCAAACCGTAATTCAGAGCATTTTAAGAAGTCTGGCAAATTCTACCAGGGAAATGAAAATAATTTTAAGTACAGAAATGCATGTTTTAAGAAGATCAGCTGGAAAATCTTGAATGGAGAGAATACGAAATAAAGAAGGGAAATTATGGGTGTACAAGAGGAGCCGGACATCATAGATATTATAGAAAAGAAAAGATTACAGTGGTATGGCCATGTCAAAAGAATGCCAGAACAAAGATTGCCAAAAATTGTTATGGAATGGATCCCAATAGACAGGAGGAAGAGAGGAAGACCGAAGAAAACTTGGATAGAAGGGGTACAAGCAGATATGAATATCAGAGGAATGAAAGAAGATCAATGGATGGACAGAGACGAATGGCGTTTGGTTTCCGGAAGACGGTGGCAGCTGCCATGATACCGGATTATTATTATTATTATTATTATTATTATTATTATTATTATTATTATTATTATTATTATTATTATTACCATTCTGGCAGATTGTTGTGTTGTCACTGTCCATGTTTCGGATCCATAAGTAATAATAGGAACTGCCATTGTCTTGTATAATTTCATTATATAATCTTTCCTCGCTTTATTTTTCAAAGTTCTTTTTACTGTTCCTGTTATATAATTAAACTTATTTAGTTTGTTATTTATATCTGTTTCCGTTGTGTATGATATTTTGCAGCCCAGGAAGTTATATCTTTTCACTTGTTCTATTGGTTTATTTTCTAATATTATCATTGTCCGATGGAATAGTATGGGACAAACATATCTTCAAAGAAACAAAAAAACAAAAAAACTATTTTTAATACAATAATCAGAAGCATTATTACATATGGAGCTGATGTGTGGGCTTTAAATGCACAAATTAAAAAAAAAATTGCTTGCCACTGAAATGGACTACTGGAGGCGTGCTGCAAGAATATCCAGGAAGGATAAAATCAGAAATTCATATATAAAAGAAAAAATGCAGGTACGTTATTCAATATTATATTTTACAAAGAAGAAACAATTAAATTGGTACGGACACATTAGAAGAATGGAAGAAGGAAGACTACCTAAGATAATCATGGATTGGGAACCACAGGGAAGGAAAAAGAATGGTAGACCAAATATTACATGGATTCAGGGAATCAATGAAGCTAAGAGGAATGGTAAATAGAAGAAGATATATGGATGAACAGACAGGAAAGGAAAAATGTGTTGAAACAAATGTGTAGTTAACTGTGAACATGGGTACCGGAAAAATGTATATTCATTGTAAAAGCCGGAATAATGAAAAAAAAAAATCATTGTTCGAACTGGTTGAGCGCCCTTGAAAGCCATAGTTTTTTTATTTTTCTGATGATATTTCCATATTGTATTTTTTAAATATTTCATTTAGTTTATATAGCATTGTTTGTAATTCGTCTTCCGATTTTGCTATTAAAATCTGGTCATCTGCAAAAGCAAATGTTTTTATTAATACATTTCCTAAGTTAGTACCCCAGTCGTCATTTGTTTCCATGATCTTCTCATGTCCGTCACCGTGGCGTAGTTGGTAGAGTCCCTACCTTCCAACTCCGGCGACCCGGGTTCGATTCCCGGCGGGGTAGGGGGTTTTTAATCTCCACCTTGGGTCTGGGTGTGTGTCTTGTTCTTGTGTCTATATGTGAGAATAACAGAAAGTTAACAAAAAAGGTAAAACAAAAAAAAAGGGTAAAAACAAGAAGGAAAACGGTGTAAACGAAAAGAAGGGGAAAAATCATGTCAACGAAATAAATGTTAAAAAGAATGGTTGATAGTGGACAGCCTTATCTAACTCCTCCTGTTATATTTATGAGTTTCATTTGATTTATTTTTATTTTTGTTTTATAATACATTTATTTAATTACTGCTATCAGAAGATCAAAGAAAATATGGAAACAGCAGCAATTTAGAGTCGGAACGGGCTAGTAAATAAGCCTAAACCGTAACGAAGATTATTATTATTATTATTATTATTATTATTATTATTATTATTATTATTAAAATTTCAATAAGTAAAACAAAAGTATGGCATTTTGTGGAAGAAATTCTCTGCGTGCAAAATAGTAATTAGAGACAAAATTATTGAACAAGTATCCCACTTTAAATATTTAGGATGTGACATCAGCTATGGGTATGATAAAGATATTGAACACAAAACACATCAGTTTCAAGCTATCTGTGGTACAATAAATAGAACATTGAATAATAAAGCCCATAAACAAACAAAATTAAAATTTTATAAAACAATGGCTGTCCCTGTCCTTTTGTATGGGTGTGAATCTTGGATTACCACTACCAAACAAGAAAGTAAAATCCAAGCAGCCGAGATGAAATTTTTAAGAAGAGTAAAAGGCTGCACTAGAATGGACCAGATAAGAAACGAGGATATCCGTGAAGAACTGCAGATCTACTCCATAAAAGAAAAGATATTTAACAACAAGATACAGTGGAAAGAATGGAAGAAAGAAGATTACCAAATAAAATCTTCCATTATTTTCCAAGAGGAAGAAGAGATGTCGGACGTCCTCGGAAGAGATGGTCTTAGATCTATTAGTGAAGACGGAACAGGCAACTCTTGCCTAAATCAGGAAGTGAAGAAGAAGAAGAAGATTATTATTATTATTATTATTATTATTATTAACATGATATAATCGTAATTTTTTCTCATAAAAATCATTTGATGGCGCTTGCTGGTTATTTATTGTCTTGGACCGAAACCTTTCAAGATAAATGGCATGAAAACACGATTTCAATCTCTAACAAACGTATCTTTATTTTATATTAATGATAATATATGAATTATTTAGATGTGTTTTCCTCGTTTTCGATATTCATTATGTAATATTTTGAATCTAAGTGTATACCTAGGTGACCATGTTGTTTGCATTTTATTTTGATTGCATGTAATTGCGTAATTAATTGATATATGCCTCATTGCATGTGAACTCGATTAGTTTCAATCAGTGTCACTAGGTGGCTGGGGGGGGGGTTGTTGTTGTCTACATCACACGGATTACCGGCACTCGCTCATTTTTATGATTAGGTGCATGCTTTTGATCATCCGATATCAGATAACATAACCATAGAGTGTTAAATAAGTTAGGTTATATTTGCATAGATCATCATGAGACTATGTAGAAGCCCACCCGAACCTATTATAAGTCTCAAGAGAACTTGTTACAGTCATATTTTTTCTGTTTTGATTTGCTTTAAATGGTCCACAACTTCTAGTTGGTATATAAATGTTTTCTGGTTTCTTTGATATCGGTTTGAAACCAGCCAATTTGTCTTTCACTGCAATCATAGCATTTTCATGATATGCTTTGCAGCTTTACTAGGGAATTATACGTGTGGCAGCTTCCCGTTGCTTTCCACACCGGTGAAGGATGATGATGATAAGGGTGATGATGATGACCGGATGATTTTCGTGGACCGTTGGGCCCTAAGCTTCCTGACATTTGTCTTAAAGGTGAGAAAAAAACCCGAAAAAAAACTCACCAAGGAGCCTGTCCCCACTGGGAATCGAACCCCGGCCGGCTTGCGTGACAAGACAGCACGCTAACTCGAGACCGGAGCGGTGGTCAATATATTCTACAACATTTGTGATTTTTAGAGTTTATCTTATGTACATATTTTCTCGTCAGTTGCTGCACATCCAATGCGTCATCCTTCGAGGAGTGATTTGGGAACCAAACATGATGAAAATCCTGCAAATAAAGAATAATAATAAGAAGATAAAAAGGCCTTATATATCGCCATTTCTCTTTTCGTTTAAACAGCCGTATCCAAGCAGAAATAAAATTTTGGCTATGTGAAGAAAATCAGAAAGCATTTATAAATGACAAACATTTTTTTATCTCTACAGTTTCTTTAAAGTGAACAAGGATAAAAAATAAGCCAAAAGCAGAGGAAATAAAACATAAAAAAAGAGAAAAATGTTGGCTGTGTAAAGAAAAAAATAACGGTCAATAAACTATGAAATTGTACATACAGTGAGATAAAATATGTATTTAATTATTTTATTATTTTTGTCTAAGGGAATAGATTATTGTTCGATAAGGCTCATAATTTTTTCTGACCTATCATGTATCTTCCGTTAGACTCTGAGGTCTCGGCATATCCTAGGTGCTATCCGACCATATTGTCTGCAATTGCTGATCATACGGGCCGATGAATTCACTGTTCTAAAGCGATACACAAGATAGGGGATGCTCTGTTCTATGACGATAGAATAATTCGCATGGAATTCTGGCCAGAGATAAAAAAATATAATATTTTATGTATTTTTATTGCCTAAAATACATAGACATGATCCGTTTTATTGTCTTTTGAGTCACGAAAAATTTATAACGTTAAATAAAATGAATGTTATTCAATTAAAAAAAGATAATCATTTTCGGATTTTTAACCCCATACTAATATATAGAGTCAGCCACGGTGAACTAGTGGTTGTGCTACTTGCCTCTGGTCCCGAGGGTCGCGGGTTCAAACCGGCCGGGGTCGATGTATTTTTTAGGTTGGAAAAATCCAAGAAGCAAGTCCTCCGGGAGGGACTTTAAGCTGTGGGTCCCGAGTCTGAAGATTTTCAGGCTCGTAAAAAATCCTTACGCCTGAATAAAAAGGCCTCTAAGCAAAATTAACCGAATTTTCCCGTCCTAGTACTTACCTTGGTTTCCTAGATGTCAGTATGAGGCGGAACGCTGACCACGTACCACTCAAAATGACATCTATACGAAAACAACTGTAACTAAATTAATATGGTTCAAATTCTTCCCTGTAGGGGGAGAGCGCCTAAATCTCTGTTAAGGGAAAACATGGGCTAGGGGCTTACAATAACTAATATGTAGGATTAAAATCATAATATAAAATTACAAAATTGTTACTTTGAAGGTGCATCTCCTCAACTTTGTAAAATATTAATTTACTCGGGACTAGTCCCAACATCAGCTGGAGGAGCAGGAGATAGTTCTGTATCTACTGACCCTGAATACCATACATGCTACTATAGACATAGACCTATTTCCTGCTCCTTGTGCTGATGATGGAACTAGTCCCGAAAAGCCTATAGTAAATAAATATTACAATGTTGAGGAGACGGACTTACAAAATAACAATTTTATAATTTTATATTATAACTTTGTGATTGATACCTCAACGGAGTTCCACTATGCAATTTATTATTGTTGACGAAACGTACAATTTGACAATTTCCTAACAGTTGGCTAAATGTATGGATTTCTAGTTTCTTTATTTCCAGATGGTACAGTAAAAGCTTCTTATTCGCGGTTCCCTTATTCGCGTTTTCATTATTCATGGGTTAAAGAATTACGACACAGTTCCTGTATTCGCGGCAAAAAATGGATTATTCGCGAATCGAGTCGGTATATTAGAAGGATTAATGCCCTTTATTAACCATCGGTAACTTTTTTTTACTACAGGCACGTTCCAAGACAGCTTTTACAAAGAGCGATTCAAATCAAATAGACAAATTAATATTAAAGTAAAACAAGCCTTATTGTCACTTAACATAAAGTTCGTTGTTAAAAGCCACCGCCGCCGTAATTCACGTGCCGCTATATCCGTTGATAAATGCCGCCCTCGCCACAATCTCTTTTATTGTTTCAACTTGTCATTCGTTGCAATAATTTCGATTAACATGTGTCTCTTCTGCTTTATTGCCTATTTATAATGTAGAGTAAAATTAGTTTCGAAACTGAAAAAAGAAGTAGGGTTGCCGCTTAAAGTAAAAATATAAATGTTTGACCGTTTACGTACTGGTGAGTCGTTTGCATCTATATCACGCTGTTGCAATGTTAATGAATCAACTGTACGATTCATCGAGAAATCCGAAGAAAAATAAGGAATTCTATCGCTGAATTCACAGTTAATATCAATCTGAATTGAAAGACCTTATAAAAGCGCCAAAACAGGGAACCATAACTAACTTCTTTAAGCCCTTGCCTAAGCCTGACAGCATTAATTAATAGAAATTGTCCAAAATCTCTCATTAATTGATTTTATTTTGATAATTTTTATTTTATTTCGGAACCTTGGAACATATCCCCTATATACCCATACAAATTACCATTCCATATTCGCGGTTTCTGTATTCGCGACATATTTGCGGAGCATATCTCCCGGCGAATAAGAAGCTTTTATTGTATTTATTATCTTTCTCATATCTCCCGGCGAATAAGAAGCTTTTATTGTATTTATTATCTTTCTCATATCTCCCGGCGAATAAGAAGCTTTTATTGTATTTATTATCTTTCTCATATCTCCCGGCGAATAAGAAGCTTTTATTGTATTTATTATCTTTCTCATATCTCCCGGCGAATAAGAAGCTTTTATTGTATTTATTATCTTTCTCATATCTCCCGGCGAATAAGAAGCTTTTATTGTATTTATTATCTTTCTCATATCTCCCGGCGAATAAGAAGCTTTTATTGTATTTATATCTTTCTCATATCTCCCGGCGAATAAGAAGCTTTTATTGTATTTATTATCTTTCTCATATCTCCCGGCGAATAAGAAGCTTTTATTGTATTTATTATATTTCTCATATCTCCCGGCGAATAAGAAGCTTTTATTGTATTTATTATCTTTCTCATATCTCCCGGCGAATAAGAAGCTTTTATTGTATTTATTATCTTTCTCATATCTCCCGGCGAATAAGAAGCTTTTATTGTATTTATTATCTTTCTCATATCTCCCGGCGAATAAGAAGCTTTTATTGTATTTATTATCTTTCTCATATCTCTCGGCGATTAAGAAGCTTTTATTGTATTTATTATCTTTCTCATATCTCCCGGCGAATAAGAAGCTTTATTGTATTTATTATCTTTCTCATATCTCCCGGCGAATAAGAAGCTTTATTGTATTTATTATCTTTCTCATATCTCCCGGCGAATAAGAAGCTTTTATTGTATTTATTATCTTTCTCATATCTCCCGGCGAATAAGAAGCTTTTATTGTATTTATTATCTTTCTCATATCTCTCGGCGAATAAGAAGCTTTTATTGTATTTATTATCTTTCTCATATCTCCCGGCGAATAAGAAGCTTTTATTGTATTTATTATCTTTCTCATATCTCCCGGCGAATAAGAAGCTTTTATTGTATTTATTATCTTTCTCATATCTCCCGGCGAATAAGAAGCTTTTATTGTATTTATTATCTTTCTTAAAACTTCTTTTTTTCGAAAGAACGCCCAATTATACCCACCATATTACGTTTTCTGATCTGATCATGCACGGTTATATTAATCAATTTTCTGTTCATTGGTATAGTTAGTGTCAGGTGGGATAAGAATAAGATCATGTGGGAATCGCGCTGGTTGCTGTAGGCGTGACTAGATGAGGATATGATGTGACATTTGCACAACCCCTAGCAGTCATTCGGAATTAATGCTGGAATCGATTTCCCATCACAGTTTCCATTTCCCTCATGGTTCACCACTTTCGTCTTAACAGACACGTGGTTTGTCTGTTGCTAAGGTAAACTTATTTGACTGTTGCTATACAACAATTCAAGCTTCTATAATCTCCGCAATGAAAGAATAAAGTACAATAATTTCATTATTTCTTTCTAAGATCCTGGTCAAGATCATCAGGACATCAAAAAAATAAAGACCGGTATAATAGGTAGAATGGCTGGAAGCAAGGAGATGCACTATCTCCTCTACTATTTAATTTTGTACTAGAGCAGGCCATTAAATCTTTATAGAGAATGAGGAAGACTTACAACTCAGTGGTATTGATAATCTGTAAGTTTATGCTGATGATGTAGTACTGTTGGCCGATAGCGAGGAGATACTAAAGGCCAACACGCACACTCTATTGAGTAACACTAAGAAATTAGGACTGGAAGTAAATATCAATAAAACTATATATATATGGTCAGCATAGAAATACATTATATAATGGAAATGGACAGCTAATGACAAATGAGGGAAATTTTGAGGAAGTTGCTGAATTCAAATACCCAGGAACAATAATCACAAATAGGAATGAGATGCACAAAGAAATTAAACATAGGCTCAATTCTGGAAATGCGTGCTATTATGCATTGCAGAGACTCTTTAGGTCCCAACTCCTTTCAAAAATTGTTAAACTGAAAATATATAAAACTATTATTCTACCAGTTATATTATGTGGGTGCGAAACATGGACTCTTACTTTAAAGGAGGAAAGGAGATTACAAGTATTTGAGAATAAAGTACTTAGGAAAATTTTTGGACCAAAGAGAGATGAACAAACAGGTGAATGGAGAAGAGAGGAACATTTTTGGACCAAAGAGCGATGAACAAACAGGTGAATGGAGAAGACTACTTTATAATGAATTACATGGTCTTTATAGGAAGCCAGATATAATAAGAACAGTTAAGTCTCGTAGACTGCGATGGGCAGGACATGTTGCACGTCTGGGGAGTGAAAGAATTGCATGGAAGCTTCTTGTAGGAAAGACAGAGGGAAAACACCCAGTTGATAGACCAAGAATGAGGTGGGAGAATAACATTAACTATGATTTAAGGGAAGTAGATTATACAGGGAATGATTGGAAGCATTAGCTCAGGATAGGGATGTATTGAGAGCTTGTGTCCGCGCTGCCATGAACCTACGGGTTCGATAGTGCCAGTACATAAGTAAGTATAATAGGTTGCGGACTTATCGACTTTTTAGTCCATCGTTGTAAGAAATTAATATTATATCCTCTGTATCACTGCGTGGTGTAAGTATTCGTAACTCATGGGTACCGCCTCTTCCATCGACTATCTATATAAAGCTGAATTCATAGTAATTATAGCTCTCTCACTCTAAGCCTTCATTTCCCAACCTGTGGATCGTGAACCCCCAGAGGGTTCGCCAAAACGTTTCCGTAATGGCGGGTTTCGAGGATAGGTCTATTATTGTTTCCTTTATTTCTGCAGCATTGTAATAATATAACAATAATTCCGATTGAGGGTCTTTCCACTTTTCAGCCGTTGTCCTTTTACCAGCCGGCTGCTGGCCCTTCACATCCACATGTGTCAATCACAGAGGTAGATGATCAACAGCCAGTGTAGGGGTGACATGTGGTTAGCATGTCGAGTCCCCCAGCCGTTATAGCTGGTTCCTCAACCTGGAGCCGCTACTTATTGTAGCTACCCAATTGCCTCACGATGCTGGGTGGGCACCGGTCCCATACTGGCCGAAATACCATGAGAAAATTTCTTCCCCCATGGAGACTCGAACCAGCGGAAGTCCCGTAGCTCTGCGCCAAGGCTTCCTACCTTAACCGCTCGGCTACAATAATAAAATTTTTTTATAATTATTTAAAATTGCATTAACCCTATAATGCCTCTGCATATGTGTAATATCGGGAATTTGTCATACGGAATGCCACAAGTGATTTCCAAATTATCGATAAATTCACGACTCACGAAGTGAGGAGTAAATTTATCTGGAGAATTTGGAAATCAAGAGTGGCATTTGTTAGGACTATTTAACGAATAAAATTTACTCACAAATCATTATTTAACTGTAGTTATTTTAAAATATTTATATTTAATGTAAACGGCGATGTTTGAAAACAAATGAGAAACGATAGGTACGCTTCATCTGCTTCTTTTGTTTATCACTGCAACCAGATCAAAAGGAACGCACTATTGTAAGAATGCTCTCTAGTGGAGAAAAAATGAAACACATCAAACTGTATATTAATTAATTTCTGATGTCGTATGATGTAAATATGACAATTATATTTTTCTGGATTGTTACCTGGGAAAAAATACATTTAAGAAGGTGCAAACAGTGGTTTCTCTTTTTGGTGGTATAATCAATTGCTACAAATGTTTTTATATTAACTCCCGCATGCGGCATGTGTTGACATTCATGCACTATATATACAATCTGGTAGCCGTATTTCTCACGGGCTCTGTCACTGCAAAATAATGGTCAGACCTGTTCAGAATATTAAAAGGAGGAGCTTTCTTTAATATGGTAATTATAACACTGATAAATATTTCGTGAAACACGACTCTGATTGGTTGTAAAACAGAAATCATTGAAACGTGATTGGTCATTGACTCCCATTTGGGGCATGAGTTAAATAGTCTAAATAAATAAATAAATAAGTTATATATACATATATATATATATATATATATATATATAATATATATATGACAAAAAATAAAACACCTGAACGGGATTTGAAAACTCTTGGTCATGAAAAGAAAAAAAAATGTCTGAATCGGGATTTGAACCCGAGATTTCTAACTTTATTCGTTAGAGCTCTAACCAACTGAGCTACTCAGGAATCCTAACACAAATATTTATTTTTCTTATATATATATATATATATATATAAAGTAAAGTGATCCCACAACAGGCCTCAGGAGGCCCTTGGGGTAGTAGGAGGTTAAGGCTCCCACTTTTTCTAGACAATCGGCACTTTATGTCAGCCGGGTTGTCAGCCCTGCGTGACGGCCGCCTTTACCCCAGAACAAGCGTCTAGTACTCATTTCAGTTAGAGGCTGAGTCGACCCCAGGGCCCAGGGTGCTGCCAGAGGTTTGGGTCAGTTTAAAAATCCTGACCCCAACGGGACTTGAACCCTCAACCCTCCGGCTTGTAGCTCAGTGCCTTAACCACTACGGTACGGCGTGCCCCCTATATATATATATATATATATATATATATATATATATATATATATATATAATTATTCTCAATTTACAAATATAATTTCTAATTATACAAGCGTTACTGCTGCAAAGTAAAAATTCTCTTTAAAAAATAGTAACTTGTTATAGTTGCCACTAGATGGCAGTTAGAACGATATATATATATATATATATATATATATATATATATATTTTATATATTTATTTTACCTGAAGGAGTTAAGACCGTAAGGTCTTCTCTTCCACTTCACGCATGGTGCCTCTGAAAATTGAGAATAATATATACTTACTTACTTACTTACTCACTGGCACTATCGAACCGGTAGGTTCATGGCCGCGTGGACATAAGCTCTCCATACATCCCTATCCTGAGCTAATGTTTTCCAATCATTCCCTGTATAATCTACTTCCCTCAAATCATAGTTAATGTTGTTCTCTCACCTCATTCTTGGTCTACCAACTGGGCGTTTTCCTTCCGGCTTTCCTACAAGAAGTTTCCATGCACGTCTTTCATTCCCCATACGCACAACATGTCCTGCCCATCGCAGTCTACGAGACTTTACTGTTCTTATTATATCTGGCTTCCTATAAAGATCATGTAGTTCATTGTATGTAGTCTTCTCCATTCACCTGTCTGTTCATCTCTCTTTGGTCCAAAAATGTTCCTAAGAACTTTGAGAATAATATATATAAAAGAAAAATAAATATTCGTGTTAGGATTCGTGGATAGCTCCGTTTGTTAGAACGCTACTGTATAAAGTTTGTGTTTTCGGGTTTCTGTCCCGACTCAAGCATTTATTTTTCTTTTCATGTCGTGTAAATATATATATATATATATATATTTTTTTTTACACGGTCTTAATATATGAAAATGCTACTCTGGGAGATATTTCAAGGTAGCTTTCGTCATCAAATGGTTGACAATTCCCTTGTGTAAACTTATAACTGACTGTAAAATTATTGCATGTAACGCACGACAGAAACTATCTCAACATTGATACAAACAGCAGAGACAGCGTTTTCTTTCAGGTCTACAATAGGGGTTGTAATGTAGAGTTAGGCTATAAGACGACAGTTAAAAATGGGCGAATTTATGTTCCAGAAAAATATAATTGGCATAGCCTATTTACATCATAGGACATCAGAAATTAATTAATAACCTATAATGTTGGTTATAAATTTCTCCACTAGAGTGCATTCTTACAACATTGCAATTCTTTGGCAATAGGCTAAATAATATGATATGGTTGCAGTCATGAACAAATGAAGCATAACAATCGTTTCTTATTCGTTTTCAAACATTGCCGTTTACATTATGTATGTAAATATTTTAAAATAACTACAGTTAAATAATGATTTGTGATTAAACAGCTTAATTTAATTCGTTAAATAGTCCTAACAAATGCTACTCTTGATATCCAAATTCTCTAGATAAATTTACTACTCACTTCGTGGGCTGTGAATTCATCGATAATTTAGAAATCACTCGTGGCATTACTTATGATAAATTACCGATCTTACATATATGTAACAGGGGGCATTATAGGATTAATTTAATTTTAAAATAATAATAATAATAATAAGAAGAAGAATAAAAATATTATTATTATTATTATTATTATTATTCTCCACAATCGGCAGCGGTGGACTAGTGGTTATGCTCCTTGCCTCTGGTCCCCAGAGTCGCGGTTTCAAATCCGGCCGGGGTCGATGGATTGTTTTAGGATGGAAAAATCCAAGGAGCAAATCCTCCGGGAGGGGCTTTAAGCTGTGGTTCCCGAGTCTAAAGATTTTTCAGGCTCGTAAAAGATCCTTAAGCCTGAATGAAAAGGCCTCTAAGCAAAATTTACCGAATTTTCTCGTCCTAGTACTACCTTGGTTTCTTAGATGTCAGTATGAGGCGGAACGCTGACCACGAATCACTCAAATGGCATCTGTACGAAAACAAGGGTAACTAAATTAGTATGATTCAAATTCTTCCCTGTAGGGAGAGAGCGCCTAAATCTCTGTTAAGGGAAACATGGGCTTACAAGAAGAAGAAGAAGGAGGAGGAGACTCCTGAGTGAGGTTTTTTCGGGGGTTTTCCTCACCTGTAAGATAAATGTCAGGAAGCTTAGGATCCAACGGTCCGAAAATCACCCGGCTATCATCATCATCTATAGAATTATCTTCATTATCCTTCAACGCCTATAATTCCCTAGTAAAGCTGCAAAGCATGGCATGGAAAATGCTATGATTGTAATGAAAGACCTGCCCTGGGGCAGAATTATTATGGGATTATTATTATTATTATTATTATTATTATTATTATGACAATGCCGCAGAAATGAAGGAATGAATAATTGTCCTAACCTCGAAACCCGCCATTACCGTAAAGTTTGGCGAATCCCTTGAAGTATTTTGCGATCCTCCTGAGAGTTCGCGAACCACAGATTGGGAAACGATGTATTAATGCAATATATGGACAGTTTCAGAATTAAATTACAATAAGAATGTTTCTATGTTTAATTATGCGATGTTTTACACACATTCCTGTAAACTGATTGCAGTTCAACATGAACTAAATAATACATTCCGCACTTTGTACACGCAAAATTAATTGGGTCAAATGTAATTAGATTGCATGCACCGGTAGTAGAAATGAGTAGAGATACGTTAAAATAATTTTCCCTCTGTAAATGGAAAGATAGATTTTGAATAATTCTCTTTTTTTAGAGACCAATGTCAACGAAATACATTCATTAAAAAATGCTGACTGATTGCAACGATAAAAAAGCAATAATTTCCTTTGTGCGTAACATTAAAAAACACAGTTAACGAGACTAGAGCACCCCCATTAATAAATATAATAACATTTCAATTATTTACTGAAACGTTTTAGAACATCACAGTGGAGTATTATGTAAAGTAGAGAGAATGTTTATGGCAATAAAATACTGCAAATGCACCATCTCGATTAAGGGGAGAAGGTACCTTATAAATCTATATTATATGGATGCGAAATATGGACTCTCACTTTAAGGGAGGAAAGGAGATTACGAGTATTTGAGAATAAAGTTCTTAGAAAAAAACTTTGGACCAAAGAGAGATGAACAGACATGTGAATGGAGAAGACTTACATAACAATGAATTACATGGTCTTTATAGGAAGCCAGATATAATGACAACGGTTAAGTTCGTAGACTGCGATTGGCAGGACATGTGGCACGAATGGGGAATGAAAGACGTGCATGGAAGCTTCTTGTAGGAAAGCAGAGGGAAAACATCCAGGTGGTAGACGAATAATGAGGTGGGAGAATAACATTAACTATGATTTGAGGGAAGTAGATTATACAGGAGATGATTGGAAAACATTGGCTCAGGATAGGGATGTCCGCTTGGCCATGAACCTACGGATTTGATAGTGCTAGTGAGACGGTTAGTTAGTTTGTTTAGGAACCTTGTAAATGGGCAAAATTTGAATTTTTGTTTTTTTTTTCGCTAATATTCATACCTTGAAGTGTGTTGTATATGAATATAAATTGGTTTTGCACCACAAACTTATTTAAAAGTCCTAAGTGTGGGTTTAAAGGACATGCTGCAGGGTTAATCTTGACTATTTAACTCATGCCCCAAATGGGAGTCAATGACCAATCACGTGTCAATGATTTCTGTTTTACAACCAATCACAGTCGTGTTTCACCAAATATTTATCAATATTAAATTTACCATATTAAAGAAAGCTCCTCCTTTTTAATGTTCTGAAGGTCTGACCATTATATTGCAGTGACTGACTCTACAAGAAATAGGCTACCAGATTGTATACATAGTGCATGGATGTCAACACATAGCGCTTGCAGGAGTTAATATAAAAACATTCCTAGCAATTGATTATACCACCAAAAAAAACACTGTTTGCACATTCTTAAATGCATTTTTTTCCCAGGTAACGATCCAGAAAAATATAATTGTCATATTTACATCATACGACATCAGAAATGAATTAATATACAGTTTAAAGTGTTTCATTTTTTCTCCACTAGAGAGCATTCTTACAATATTGCTTTCCTTTGGCAATAAATATTATGATCTGGTTGCAGTGATAAACAAAAGAAGCAGATAAAGCGTACCAATCGTTTCTCAATTATTTTCAAACATTAAATATATAAATATTTTAAAATAACTGTAGTTAAATAATTATTTGTGAATAAACAGCTTAATTTTATTCGTTAAATAGTCCTAGCGAATGCCACTCTTGATTTCCAAATTCTCTAGATAAATTGGAAATTACTCGTGGCACTACTTATGAAAATTATTGCACCAAATTAATTACATAAAGAAGCTGTTGTAACTTTTTCTTCATTTTTTTACTATTATAAATCTTTCACATTGTCTGATAAATGTTGGCACTGTACTTAAATTTCCATAATACAGTGTAGGCTACCTTACAATCTGCACGGGAAAATATTTCTAAAAATTCACGTATTGTTTACAAGAGGTTTAAATTTAATTGGACACACCACGTGTAAAATTAAGCAGAAATGACTGAATGGTAACTAAATTAACTCATCTTCCAATTAAACGAATCGCAATTATAATAGAAAATGCATTTAATAGCAACTGTAACGTTCTAATTAATGTTTTATTGTGTAGTAAAAATGTAAATATTAGCTGAAAAAGGACGCACGAGCGACTTTCAAGTGTTACATTATTTCCATAAACAAGTGACTGAAGATGAGTAACTACTTCAATTGTTTGTGGGTTTCGATGCAAACCTCATTTTTATTCTCATCGCTTTTCTGAGTTCCTATTTCCATATTTGATTCGTTTGCTTGAAAGAATAACACACAACCAAGGAATTTAATTAGTGTCTGAAAACGTGTTTCTCTCTGAATTCAATTCTACACTCTAGAGTAACAATGTTTCTATAAAAAAAAGAGGAGGAAAGGAGCGTTCACAGCTCATCTCTTGGCAAATAACTTAAATTCGATTACACGTTCCATACACAGTTGGGAAGGTAACTTCCATAATATGTCAATTATCAATTGATTGTTATTCCATTTTTATTTATTTTTAGGTTTTACATGTCTTTAAAAATTTGATATGCCTATTTCAGGATTCTACAACGAACTCTATTCCTCTCTATTTTCCACTCTTCTTCCTCTAAGCTTCTTTCTTTCATTTTTCTGACTAGTCCTTGTGCCTATGTTAGTTTTGGCCTTCCTCTCTTCCTTGTTCCTATCGGACTCCATTCATAAACCTTGTTCGGCAATCTGCCTCTCGTCATCCTTGTAACTTCCATAATATGTCAATTATCAATTGATTGTTATTCCATTTTTATTTATTTTTAGGTTTTACATGTCTTTAAAAATTTGATATGCCTATTTCAGGATTCTACAACGAACTCTATTCCTCTCTATTTTCCACTCTTCTTCCTCTAAGCTTCTTTCTTCCATTTTTCTGACTAGTCCTTGTGCCTATGTTAGTTTTGGCCTTCCTCTCTTCCTTGTTCCTATCGGACTCCATTCATAAACCTTGTTCGGCAATCTGTCTCTCGTCATCCTTGTAACTTCCATAATATGTCAATTATCAATTGATTGTTTGTCCATTTTTATTTATTTTTAGGTTCTACATGTCTTTAAAAATTTGATATGCCTATTTCAGGATTCTACAACGAACTCTATTCCTCTCTATTTTCCACTCTTCTTCCTCTAAGCTTCTTTCTTCCATTTTTCTGACTAGTCCTTGTGCCTATGTTAGTTTTGGCCTTCCTCTCTTCCTTGTTCCTATCGGACTCCATTCATAAACCTTGTTCGGCAATCTGCCTCTCGTCATCCTTGTAACTTCCATAATATGTCAATTATCAATTGATTGTTATTCCATTTTTATTTATTTTTAGGTTTTACATGTCTTTAAAAATTTGATATGCCTATTTCAGGATTCTACAACGAACTCTATTCCTCTCTATTTTCCAAACTTCTTCCTCTAAGCTTCTTTCTTCCATTTTTCTGACTAGTCCTTGTGTGGCGTTTTTTAGAACAAACCACGCTCTGCCTAACTATTTGTCGCGTATTATTATTATTATTCCGCTCTGCTTTAACTATTAGTACGCAGAGAGAGATTACGATGCTGCTACCTTCCGGGATCGCTGGGTTATGGTAATGCTGTATTTTAGTAAAGTGTTCCAGATATCTAATGAAGTTATTTACAAGGAAACAGCCTGCCTCGGGCCCATAGAAGGCGGCTAACCATTCATCTTTCTTTTCTAATCGAACATGCATATAAACATAAATACTGACTATAACTTGCATGGATTGAACTAACTTCGTTATAGGATAGAGAATGATAATAACTCTTAAATAATAATAAAGGGCGTAACATAAAAGATAAGCTTTTAATAAGAATATAAGTGTGGATTATATAAAAGACAAAATAACGAGTACATAACAAAAATTAATCTTTGATCCATCGATCAAGCACAAATAATAACCAAAATATAATAGAACAATAACGTACCATTTAAACTATCACACGCACACATGTCTAAGTCTTATTGGAAATCCTTCTTCCATGTTTGCTTAGACAGAATCAACTCTAACCGTCCCTCGGTTACAATCCACTTGCTCATCTTCTTATTCACCATGTTATCCTCGCAAGTTCATGGTGCACTTGAGCTGGATTCGCGTATTGAATCCGCTTTTGGAATAACTAAGCGCCACTTGCTAGGCCGATCGAATGATGAAGTCTGTTGCGATAACCGAGCATATATCAGGTTCGCGAGTGGAAGGGATGTGCGCAGTAGAGATGCGCGAGGAATAGGGTAAAAAGGGAAGGGGTAACCACACGGAACACAGGAACATTGGCAGGCTTCACAAATGTTCTTCAGTAGGGAGGAGCACTAAGATGTATAACTGAACCGAAAAAAAAAGGCACTTTCGGTTCAATAGCTCTCCCTACACCCTCCGGGTAACAAAAAAGAGTCCATAGGCTTCCAAGTAATGTCCCAAGAAGCAATCCCACGTAGGGAGGGGAACATAAACACTATTGGATTCCAGCGGTAACTTCGAAGCAAATCTTCCATCGTCCCCAATATCACGATCACCACACCTGCTTTCATGTAGACTATTCCCAGCGCTGAAAAATATACTCCAATTTGCTTCAGCCGCCATAGCACAACATTGCGGTGTTCCAGGTGAAGACTCGGGTGACGATAATCCTCGGACTGCCGGATCGCAATCCCGTTCCACCGCTTTCCAGGAATCCATAGTTCCAAAGCCACTATGTCGGTCAGCTGGGCACTCGGGGGTCGGCCGGATCCTCCAAGCGCTTCGACTGCCGAACACTCCAGGCATACAGACTGTTAGAACTGCCAATGTTTAAGGAAAGGTAACTGAAACAAAGAACAGGCGCAAAACAGGAAAGCAGAACCATAGATATGCTAATTTAACATGTGTCATTATACAAAGTATTTAGCTTTAACATTCAGCTCTTTTCATTTATAACAAACATGCTTGAATTTACTCGATAGCATTACATATTTTTGACCTGCCTAAGATGTTATTTTACAATGTGGTCATGGACGCCGACTAACTTCTACTCACTCTTTTCTAGAATTTAGTTTGCGTCACATTAGTAAGACCTGAACCACCTATACAGAAACTCATTCTAGTAACTCAAACATCGAAAAGAATGACACAATCAGCCCAAACACTTATATTCATCAGTATTATATTCTACTATCCTAAACGAGCATATATACATATATAAACAAACTACGTAAACTAAGATTGACATTCTCTAGACAGATGCCCATACCGCTGACATTTCCAACATTGAAGATTCTTTTTCGACTGCCAAGAAGGACGATTCGTCGAAGTATTAGACTTACTTAAATTGTCAGTTTTACTTCTTTCACTAAAGTCCCTCTGTCTTTCAGCAATTTCAAAATCCGCCACTTTCCTGGCTAAGAGACACATTTCGTTCGGCTACATTCTGAGGTCTTGTAGCAAAAATCAAATGCTGTCTAGTAGCCGGGGACATATTTTGCAGAATTAGATCCATTAACTTTTCTTCAGAAAATAAAGGATTCAACACAGATGCAGCTCCTTGTATATTGGCGATAAATTAATTCAACAAAGATTCCTTAGGCAGTTGGAATCGACGTGACACAAATTTAATCCAAAAGTCTTCCAACAATCTAGGAGGCAACAACGAACACTTCACATGTTCTAAACTTTCCATCCAAGAGAATCTCAACTTAACAATTTCACTCCAGATTTTCAATAAAATTCCTCCGATGCAACTCAAAATCGAGTTTACAAAATACTCATCGGGAACCAATTTCAATTCGAAAATCGAGTTAATTTTGATGAGGAAGACCACTAGCGATTCCTTATCCTCACCATCGCAGAGATCTACTTTTCCAATCAACTCTCGGAAAATCCGCTGATTATTCTGCTCCATAAAAGAAGAAAGATTGGAGACAGTTCCACTAGATAAATCTTTGATAGAGCTAAGTCTACGATCACTCATATCCTTATGCTGTTCTGCCAAATAATCCTCTTGAGTTGCGTTATCTACAATGAACTTACGCTTTATTAATATTTGTTCAGGCTGAGAGAGAGAATTCATATGATCTTTAAGCCGCTGACGTAATATGTTTACATCACCTTCAACTTCTATACCTAGCAGGCTTAATTCACGAACGAGCTTGTCTTTGGATATTATATCTACCCAGCTAGGCATGTTTACTAAGTATAATAGACACAAGATGTAAACAACTATAGGCAAACGTAGTATTACATACATAAATCAGTCTCTGTTCTGGTATAAAAGAAAGATGAGTTATGTTTACGTAACATAAAACAAACACGTAAACTAATGCTTAATAACTTCAACTTAAATACAGCATATCTTTCAATATGAAAAACACAAAGCGAATGCCTTGCTACCATTTTGGGCGCAATTAAAACCCCAAAAAACCAAACCCTTAACCACGCTCTGAGAAACCATTTGTGGCGAGTAGTTTAGAACAAACCACGCTCTGCTACCATTTGTGGCGTTTTTTAGAACAAACCACGCTCTGCCTAACTATTTGTCGCGTATTATTATTATTATTATTCCGCTCTGCTTTAACTATTAGTACGCAGAGAGAGATTACGATGCTGCTACCTTCCGGGATCGCTGGGTTATGGTATGTTATTTTAGTAAAGTGTTCCAGATATCTAATGAAGTTATTTACAAGAAACAGCCTGCCTCGGGCCCATAGAAGGCGGCTAACCATTCATCTTTCTTTTCTAATCGAACATGCATATAAACATAATACTGACTATAACTTGCATGGATTTGAACTAACTTCGTTATAGGATAGAGAATGATAATAACTCTTAAATAATAATAAAGGGCGTAACATAAAAGATAAGCCTTTTAATAAGAATATAAGTGTGGATTATATAAAAGACAAAATAACGAGTACATAACAAAAATTAATCTTTGAATCCATCGATCAAGCACAAATAATAACCAAAATATAATAGAACAATAACGTAACCATTTAAACTATCACACTGCACACATGTCTAAGTCTTATTGGAAATCCTTCTTCCATGTTCCTTAGACAAAATCAACTCTAACCGTCCCTCGGTTACAATCCCACTTGCTCATCTTCTTATTCACCATGTTTATCCTCGCAAGTTCATGGTGCACTTGAGCTGGATTCACACACTGAATCCCCTTTCTAAAGAACCAAACGCCACTTAGTGAGCCGATCGAATGATGAAGTCCCGTTGAGATAACCGAGCATATATCAGGTTCGCGAGTGGAAGGGATATGCGCAATAGAGATGCGCGAGGAATAGGGTAAAAAGGGAAGGGGTAACCACACGGAACACAGGAACATTGGCAAGCTTCACAAACGTTCTTCAGTAGGGAGGAGCACACAGATGTATAACTGAACCGAAAAAAGGCACTTTCGGTTCACTTGTGCCTGTGTTAGTTTTGGCCTTCCTCTCTTCCTTGTTCCTATCGGACTCCATTCATAAACCTTGTTCGGCAATCTGTCTCTCGTCATCCTTGTAACTTCCATAATATGTCAATTATCAATTGATTGTTATTCCATTTTTATTTATTTTTAGGTTTTACATGTCTTTAAAAATTTGATATGCCTATTTCAGGATTCTACAACGAACTCTATTCCTCTCTATTTTCCACTCTTCTTCCTCTAAGCTTCTTTATTCCATTTTTCTGACTAGTCCTTGTGCCTATGTTAGTTTTGGCCTTCCTCTCTTCCTTGTTCCTATCGGACTCCATTCATAACCCTTGTTCGGCAATCTGTCTCTCTCGTCATCCTTGTAACTTCCATAATATGGTCAATTATCAATTGATTGTTATTCCATTTTTATTTATTTTTAGGTTTTACATGTCTTTAAAATTTTGATATGCTTATTTCAGTATTCTACAACGAACTCTATTCCTCTCTACTTTTCCACTCTTCCTCCTCTAAAGCTTCTTTCTTCCATTTTTTCTGACTAGTCCTTGTGCCTATGTTAGTTTTTGGCCTTCCTCTCTTCCTTGTTCCTATCGGACTCCATTCATAAACCTTGTTCGGCAATCTGTCTCTCGTCATCCTTGTAAACTTTCCATAATATGTCAATTTATCAATTGAGTGTTATTTCCATTTTTATTTATTTTTAGGTTTACATGTCTTTAAAAATTTGATATGCCTATTTCAGGATTCTACAACGAACTCTCTTCCTCTCTATTTTCCACTCTTCTTCCTCTAAGCTTCTTTCTTCCATTTTTCTGGACTAGTCCTTGTACCTATGTTAGTTTTGGCCTTCCTCTCTTCCTTGTTCCCTATCGGACTCCATTCATAAACCTTGTTCGGCAATCTGCCTCTCGTCACCTTGTAACTTCCATAATATGTCAAGTATCAATTGATTGTTATTCCATTTTTATTTATTTTTAGGTTTTTACATGTCTTTAAAAATTTGATATGCCTATTTCAGGATTCTACAACGAACTCTCTATTCCTCTCTATTTTCCACTCTTCTTTCTTCCTCTAAGCTTCTTTTCTTCCATTTTCTGACTAGTTCTTGTGCCTATGTTAGTTTGGCCTTCCTCTCTTCCTTGTTCCTATCGGACTCCATTCATAACCTTGTTCGGCAATCTGTCTCTCGTCATCCTTGTAACTTCCATAATATGTTCAATTATCAATTGATGTTATTATGTCCATTTTTATTTATTTTTTAGGTTTTAACATGTCTTTTAAAAATTTATATGCCTATTTCAGGATTCTACAACGAACCTCTATTCCTCTCTATTTTCCACTCTTCTTCCTCTAAGCTTCTTTCTTCCATTTTTCTGACTAGTCCTTGTGCCTATGTTAGTTTTGGCCTTCCTCTCTTTCCTTGTTCCCTATCGGACTCCATTCATAAACCTGTTTCGGCAATCTGTCCTCTCGTCATCCTTGTAACTTCCATAATATGTCAATTATCAATTGATTGTTTATTCCATTTTTATTTATTTTTAGGTTTTACATGTCTTTTAAAAATTTATAATGCCCTATTTCAGGATTACATACAACGAACTCTATTCCTCCTCTATATTTCTTCCACTCTCTTTCTTTCCTCTAAGCTTCTTTCTTCTTTCTTCCCATTTTTCTGACTAGTCCTTGTGCCTATGTTAGTTTTTGGCCTTCCTCTCTTCCTTGTTCCTATCGGACTCCATTTCATAAACCTTGTTCGGCAATCTGTCTCTCGTCATCCTTGTAACTTTCCATAATATGTCATTATCAATTGATTGTTTTATTTCCAATTTTATTTATTTTTAGGTTTTTACATGTCTTTAAAAATTTATATGCCTATTTCAGATTTCTACAACGAACTCTATTCCTCTCTATTTTCCACTCTTCTTCTTCTTCTAAGCTTCTTTCTTCCATTTTTCTTTCTGACTAGTCCTTGTGCCTATGTAGTTTTGGCCTTCCTCTCTTCTTGTTCCTATCGGACTCCATTCATAAACCTTGTTCGGACATCGGTCTCTCGTCATCCTTGTAACTTCCTAATAGTCAATTATCAATGATTGTTATTCCATTTTTATTTAATTTTAGGTTTTACATGTCTTTAAAAATTTTATATGGCCTATTTCAGGATTCTACAACGAAACTCTAATTCCCCTCGTAATTGTCCACTCTTCTTCCTCTAAGCTTCTTTCTTCCATTTTTCTGACGAGTCCCTTGTGCCTATGTTAGTTTTTGGGCCTTCCTCTCTTCCTTGTTCCTATCGGACTCCATTCATAAACCTTGTTACGGCAATCTGTCTCTCGTCATCCTGTAACTTCCATAAATATGTCAATTATCATTGATTGTTATTCCATTTTTATTTATTTTTAGGTTTTACATGTCTTTAAAAATTTGATATGCCTATTTCAGGATTCTACAAACGAAACGCTATTCCTCCTCTAATTTTTCCACTCTTCTTCCTCTAAGCGTTCTTCTTCCTTCCATTTTTCTGACTAGTCCTTGTTGCCTATGTTAGTTTTGGCCTTCCCTCTGCCTCCTGTTCCCATCGGACTCCATTCATAAACCTTGTTCGGCAATCTGTCTCTCGTCATCCTTGTATACCCATATTTTATTAATTTAATGAACATTCTTTGATTCCTTAACTTATCCATGCAGAATTTTATTTAAGTGTAAGCCTACCGGCGATTACTTACACTGAGCAAACACAACAAGAGACTTTTTTTTTGTCCTCAGATACTGAAGTTATGGGATTCTGATATTATTTGTTTCTCCTGCATTCAAATATATCGGTTTTTTTTCAATCGCGCAAAGGTTTTCCGAGAGACAGGATATTTTATTTTTTTTAAATTTCGAACACGATTAATATATTTTCTACATCCGTAAGGACAACAATATTCGAACACTCGGACTCAACCTAGAAAGTAAGAAATTAACGATTTCTGCTTAATTTTGTTTCCGCCGTGGAGGCCATCCCTCTTGATGGTCCAACAATAACGTCCAGCATATTAGGATTCGCCATTTGCCTTGATACTCGCTTTCCGTAGCTGAACTCTCCTAATGGAAAGTGTTCCCCCCCGTGCTCATCGCTCCACTGCGCCAAGATTTTTCGGGAAGAAAAGCTAGTGTTGTTATTAAAATAATTATTTAAATCCATTAAATCACTTAATTGACATCCCAAACATGTGGGGGATGGAGAATTCCGCATACAATTTTGAAAACCCGACGAAAAAACTGCATTAAGTACACCTATGGTACTCATGCTAAAACAATTAATGTTTGTCCAAGTGTTATTAGTAGGAAGAGTTAAAACTAACCAGAAATAGAATGGCCATATAGTATGAATATATGTCAACCCACAAATTTTATTTAATTACTTAATTATTTCACTCTGTAGATCCTAAAAATACGTCTCGCTATACGGTTGCTTGCAATAAAAATTCGGCATCGGAGTAATAGTAGCCCATTTTGTCTATCTATTTTCATCACCCCCAATATTTTTTTTAAATAAGCAATAAAATACATTTATACAATGATATTTTTAACGAATACTACTTAATATCAATTGCATTGCCTTCATTAAACGGCTACTTTAGTTTTTTTAACACATTTCACAATGTTTCACATCTTCCTGCGACCAACAAATCTACTGTCATTCTCCTCCATATCTCTTTGTTATTCCAATCGCGATCATCCATTCCTTTTTTTACCCTCATGCTGCTCAAAACACCATCAATCCACGTTATTTTTGGCCGTCCTCTTCTTCTTCTTCTTCTTTTACCAAGAGGTGCCCATTCTAGCATACTTCTTCGGAATGTCTTCTTCCATTCTTTTTACTTTAGTTAATAAATTAAATTATTAGACCAAAGTATGACACATTAAAATAAGTTTCCGATAGATTACGTACACTTTTTAATTTTTATTGAAAAAGCCATATGAGCCAACAATTGACTATTACAAAGATAAATACCAATTAGATAGAATAAGTGTCACAGGATTGATGATCGGGACAAGAGTTACTATACCAGGATTATTAGCTAAATTTTGGAATTTCTTAGATTTGGACAGGGTGTACTTTCTAAAATTGCCATCGCTGCCATTCGAGAATCAATTTCAATTTTAAGAAACCATATTTACAAAATTTCTACTTTATAGTATGTATACTTCAATTACAATATGAAATTTTTTAATGTATTTATAAAATGTATTTCAACAATTTCAAAAATTAATTGTCTGTATCATTTTGTCCTTGAGGCAATCCACTAATGAGGAAAGTTATATAGGCCTATGATAAAATATTATTATTATGAGATATCTTCGTTTTGCTGTGCATTGTTTATATTTAAATTATTTTGAAATTAATTTATATTTTTGTTGAGGGTATTTCAGTAGGGTGCATCGCATATTATTTACTGTGTTCGCGGTATAAGCTTGCGGGTGGAGTAGCTATATGGGACTTTACGCTTCACTCTGACCTGAAAACGTCAGTCCACTTACCTGGCTACACAGGAACGAAATCAGACATAAAAGATTCCACACCTTCTGTGTTGCTGTCATCACTACTCCCATCACTGTTGTCGTCATGCACTGGTATTGGCGTTACCAACATCAATTATAAATTTGTCTGTAACATCATCATCATCACTCCAGGGATTAGGCAATTGCCCGTTCCGACTTCATAATACATCAGCCCAACGTCTTCTAGGTCTTCCAACATCACGTCTTCCTCTCGCTTGAGAATTTCTTGCTAACAACGGATATCTCTCCTTACTCATTCCATCCATGTGATCAATCCATTTCTGTCTGTAATTCGTGACCTTATCCAATAAAGGCTGTACTTTCAATTCTTCTCTTATATCTTCAATTCTTATTCTATCAAGTCTTGTACATCCTTTTACTTGTCTTAGGAACCTCATCTCCGCCGTCTGTATTCTATCCTTCTGTTTTTTCACTGGAGCCCAAGTTTCACATCCATACAAGATTGTGGAAACCGCCATAACATTATACATGTTTATCTTTGTTTCTTTTCTAATTTTATTTTTGAATGTTCTCTGTATTGTTCCACACCCGTCTGAAATTTATTTATTTTGGAGTCAATATCTCTTTCCACATTGTAGCCAACATCACAGCCCAAATATTTGAAACTAGACACCTGTTCTATACTTTGATTTTCTAAAATAATTTTGTATCTCACTGGATCTCTTCCTCTAAAAGCCTGGTCTTCGTTTTCCTTACAGAAATCTTTAGATCATATAATTTACATATTTCATTGAATGCATGCATAGATTTCTGTAAGTCGTATTCATTTTTCTGTATTATGATTACATCGTCAGCAAATAGAAGATTATTTATGCACACTTTATTATCTATTCTTATTCCTGGAGTCACTAAAACTTTCCATTTATTTAAAATATCGTATATATTGCAGATTTTCGCGAATATAAGTATGAATAAGAAAGTTTTCTTGGGTTTTCCGCGTCTTGGATTCAAGTTCGGTCCCTGGCCACTGACTCCGACGTTTCGGCATGATCCCACATGCCATTATCAAGGAATGATAAGTTCGAGTCACATGTTTAGGTCTTATATAATTAGACAAATAGAGTTTTCGCTGTGGTCCATTTCCGAAGACGTACACCTGACTGACTGACTGTTTTGTGGCAATGACTAGCATTGCCCAGTGTGCCGCTTTTTGGGAACCAGTTGAGGTCCCTTGGCGGCCAAACACCATTGTGTTTATTCAGTAGGGGTTTTGTTCCTTAGCCTTGCTGTCTCGCGGCTTATGTGTTCATTACCGTAGCAGGTATGGATGATATGAGGATGGTCCCTCACCAGAGCAGGGTCATCATAAACCATAGTCGCCGGACAAGCAGAGAGTCCGAAAGCCGGCGACATGGAGTGAGCCACACTACTCTAGCTGGAATCCAGCACACATATCATGGAAGTGGACCGTCATCGGGGTCTCTGGTGAATATGTTTCGGTGTACAGCACGTTGCTGTAGCATATGCCCTATATTGCGAACAATTGGATTCTCATGATTTTCTATATGTTGCAACATGTGCACAACCCTTTTTTCAATTGTATCGGCAATATAGGGCATCTGTGCTTGGTCGTGAAGTACTGAGATCCTAGTGCGTAGTGGAGCTGAAAGTATTATTTTTAAGCATTTATTCTGGATTATTTGAACTTTTTTCTTATGTCCAGCAGCTAGGATACTCCAGGCTTCACAACCGTACAGCAACATGCTGCGGATCGCAACTTGATATAAAGTAAGTTTGATCCTGGTAGATAGCATAGGCGACTTGAAAAATGGATATAAAAGTGCAATGGCAGCGTTTGCTTTATGTTTTAGATTTTCAATATGAATTTTGAACGTAAGCTTGGAATCCAAATGGATTCCAAGATACTTGGCTGAAGTCTCTGGACGGAGTCTAAGAGTTCCTAAGGTGAGTCGGGCAGGAGTGCGTTTGTGGGTTTTTGCAAATACAACGAATTTTGTTTTATTTGCATTTAGTTTTATATTCCACAGACGCATATAGGATTGGACTGTGTTTAGGGCAGTTTGGACCACACGAATGTGGAACGGTACGGAACGAAAACGTGCCTGATAAAACAGACACGTATCATCAGCAAAGGATGCGATATTTACGCTAGGAAAGGTAGGGAAGTCGGAAACATAAAGGCTATATAGGATAGGTGAGAGTACTGCACCTTGAGGAACTCCCGCCAAGAGGGTCTTGCAGTCAGAATTATACCCACTAACCGACACATAAAATTGTCGGTTAGTGAGGTATTTAGCTATCAATTTAATTAAATGAGCCGAAATGTTGAATTTGATAAGTTTGTAAATAAGTCCATTTATCCAAGTAGTATCAAAAGCTTTCTCAATGTCAAGAAATATTGCCACAGTACTTTTCCTAGAGTTGAAGCCCGTAACAACATGGTCAACCAGTCTTGCAAGCTGCAGTGGAGTGCTATGTGCTTTTCTAAATCCAAACTGATGAGTAGGAATAAGGTTTCTCTCAGAAATTGCAATTTTCAATTTTGCCAAAATAATTTTTTCCATAATTTTGCCCAGCACTGGTAGCAGACTGATTGGACGCAAGTTGTCCGGTATGGTTGGGTCTTTACCAGGTTTAGGAATAGCGATTACCTTTGCTTTCTTCCATACTTCCGGGAAGTAGTGGAAACGAAAGCAAAGGTTCACTATTTGTAGGAGTAGGAGTAAGGTTTTTTCAGGTAAGTGTTTTATGGCCAGATTAGAAATCTGATCATGACCAGGGGCACGGTGGGACGGGAGGTTATGTACAATAGCTTTGAGTTCACAAAGCTGTACATCAGGATGGGGTATAGGAATAGGTGTTTCTAGAAAAGTACTGATTGTATGTTGCACCTCAGCTTCGTGAGTCGGTGTTGTAAGCTCATGAGGTCTAAACCGGTTCGCGAAATTGTCGGCTAGAACCTGGGCCTTCTCCCTAGGGAGATACGCCCAAGTTCCGTCCGACTGGATGGCTGAGGGAGGAGGCGGAGCTCGACTCCTTTTGAGGCGTTTTATTATCTCCCATGGTGGAGTCTTTTTGTCTGAGAATTGCTGAAGGGAAGAATCCCAATCAGCATTTCTCAGCTCTTTAAGCCGGCTTTTGACCAAATGAGCATAGTGATTGTATTGCTGTTTGTGATGTGGAGCTCCGAAATCGCGGTACCATTTTTGGTACTGCCTTTTTAGATTTAAATAATTTTGAAGTGCTGGATCGTTATATTTTGTTCGCGTATTATTAGTTTCTTTTGGTCGCGTTGTAGCAAGTGTAATGGCCGTTTTAATTGTGGCCTGTAGATTAAGGACAGTGTGTTCTATTTGTTCCGTAGACTCGACAGAGAGTGTAGGCATAACCCATTGGTTAAGCATGTTAGTGTAACTCTGCCAGTCTGTGCAATGATGTTGTAACTTAAATGGGGAGGACAATAAAAATGTGGATGAAATTTTAAAAAGTATTGGCGTGTGATCAGAGTCAAGTGCGTCTGTAACAGTAGTGATGTGTGGTGAAATAGCAACATTCTTCGATAGAACTATGTCCAAAATATCGGACGTGAGACCGTAGGCGTGTTGGAAGAACAGTGTGTGTTCCCTTGGAGCAGAGATTTCAATGTTATGAAGTTGGCAGTAGTTTTGAAGGATTGTACCGGAGACATTCTGGACACGACAATTCCAATAATGATGTTTAGAATTAAAGTCTCCCGCAAGCAGATAGCTTGGGGAGATAGAAGTGAGGATATCTAAGTCGTGTCTTGTCAGAAGTCTTCGAGGAGATTTGTAGATTGCTGCTATGAATAATGTTTCGCGGTCTGTGATTGGTAGGAAGATACCCGTGGCTTCAATAAATTGAAGTCCCGGGATTTGGGCCACCCTATGGCCAATGGACTTTTTGATACAGATGGCAGTGCCTCCAAGGGGACCATCAAGACGGTCATTCCTATACGTGTAGTACTGCGGAATTTGGAATTTCATTCTTGGTTTTAAGTGCGTTTCGTTCAGAAGAAGAATGTCGATATCTCTTGTTTGTATAAATGTAATTAACTCATGAATCTGGTTGGATACACCATTGGCATTAAATGCCATGACATTTAGATAGCTTTGTGAAGGATGCCTAGCCATCTCCGAAACATGAGTTCACCAGGTTAGTCAGGAACACAAACCTCTCCATAGGTGTCGACAGACCACTCAGCAGAGGCTGAATGTTATGGAAAAGTTTTTGTCCCTGATCCGTCATTGGTATAGCAGCCACAGACCCTGGCTGACGTGGGACAGTGCCTGCAGTAGGTTTAACTGTGATGCCAGAATTTACCATAGAACTATATGAGACTGTAGGATTAACAGATTTTGTTGTGAAAGTTCGAGGTTGGGACGCCGGGGTTGTTGGACTTTGGTTTGGTTTTCTTTTTTCATAAATCTCTTTTGCTTTCTTATAGGCTTCACAACCCCGGTAGGAAGCGGGATGTCCCTTTTCCCCACAGTTCGCGCACTTCAGCAGGCTCTTGTCCGTGAGTGCCGCGGTTCTCACCGGACACTCACGATGACTATGAGTACCAGCGCAAATTACGCAAGATGGGGTCAAGGAACACCCCATGAAAGTATGGTTAAACTTCTGGCATCTGAAGCACTGCTTCATGCCAGCTCTAGGTCTGTATGGTTCCACAGCCACCACTGTCAAACAGAGGCGGTTTAAGTTATATATTTCCCTACCAGCATCATTGTTCTGAAGTTCCAGGATGTATAATGGTAAGGGAGTATAAACTTCTCCTTCTTTTTTGGTGATTTGCTTTACCGATATTATTGGATATTCTAGTTCTTTAAGTTCTTCCTTGACTTCATCAGCAGTGATGCTGGAGGGAAGCCTCTTTAGAACAGCCCTCAGAGGCAGATCTTTTTTGAGTTGAAATGTATAAAATTCTTTCTTTGCATTTTTAAAGTACTCTTTGAGTAGATGAAAGTCTGCCTCCGAGGTAGCGTAGTATCTCAAACCGTCCTGGGTTTTAACTACTTTTACGTCTTTTTCGAATTTTCCTTTTAATTCCCTATTCATCCTGAAAAGGTCACCATGTCCAATCACCGTTATGGGTGGTGGGCGTGGTTCCCTTTTCGGCTGCGGCATTACTTGAGGCTCCCTGGACGGTTGGTTACTACGCCTGGTAGCTGCTGTAGTCTGCTTGTCCCGTGACGGTCCAGGTTGAGGAGCCTGAGGGTCGACAGTGTCCATTGAATCCGGTAATTCGGATAAAATTGAAAATCTATTTTGCACTGGCACAGTCGACACCTCATTTTGTCGTGATGTGACCGTAGTTGCCTTATTTGTGGATGGTTTCTCTTTATTTGAAACTGTATTCATGTTATCTTTTGAATTATTTTGGGATGGTTTCTCTTTATTTGAAATTGTATTCATGTTATCATTTGAACTATTTTGGGATGGTTTCTCTTTCTCATGTGTTTTAATCTTTTTAGGTTCAGGTACATATTCTGTATTCGCTATAGGAATTTGATCTGCACCTGTGAAAAAACAGGATACAGGAAGTTCCATAAGTATTGATTTCAATTCATGAAGCATTTTTTCAAAATAATCTTGGTTAGATTTCATATTGAGCTTAATCTCACTTAATCTTTTTAGGCAATCATGTGTAACATCACGAGCAAATTCGGACTGACCGAACTTTGGGAACGTGCTTATGAAATTGATAACTATAACGAGGGCACCACGCACCTCGCTAGCTACTGCTAGGTATTTTGATTCAGATGGAAATTTTTGATTAACTACGTATCTCTCAAATTTTTTGAGCGCAGTATCCCAAAGTTCGTAGGCCGAGGGCTCCTCATACTCAAGGTCCATAGCCTGCTCGGCACTCACGCTTTTTAGTGAAGCAGCCATGGTAAGACTGTTCAGCACTAATTACTTATTACTACACTAGCACTTGGCTTGATTGAAACTGAACTAAAAACTGAACACAATAAGCCAGTAGACAAGGCTTAACAAAGCACTCGCAGTTAATAGAGTTGCTTTGCAGGAACCAAACACCACTGTATAAACACAACACTGAAAAAATTTCACTGAAAAACACTGAATACTCTTTAATGGGTGTGGCCGCCAGGCCCCACCCGGAAAAAAGCGACACGCTGCACAACACTATTCACCAATTCACTATTTTCAGCCAGCAATCAGAAGAAAATAAAGATTTCAATCTGCAACTTGGAGTAGAGAGAGGCAAAAGCCCGAGCAGTAGCGCTCAAGACGCCAAGGTTGACCACAGGTTGCCCACCAGTTCGCGTTGGCTCGTCGGTGATCCTTACTACCAGTAACAAGAGCTGACGTTACCGCCAACAGGAAAGTTTGCGTACTCGATGAATCTAGGATGCCTTGACTTGACTTCACTGTTTCACTGCCGTAAGCTGAATGAATGTCCGCACAGATGAAGACCCATCCAAGGTTGTTCTTATGTAGTTAAACATTTTCAGTTTTCAGTGCGGTCCGTTTCCGAAGCCGTACACCCATACAAAGTTCAGTTCTTATGTGGTTAACCACCTTCAGTTTTCAGTGTGGTCCGTTTCGGAAGCCGTACACCCATCCAAGCGTCGACCACGCTCGATGTTGCCCAACCGTTGTTTTCTTCATATCTTCTTCGCTGTTCTAGGGATGACATGGTGGGCAGCGAGAGCAGTTTTCCATGTAGATGGTAATCTTTGGGCATCATCTCGGGTGTTCATAGTATGTGGCCTTTTTTCAATCTCTATTGCTTCTCTGTAGATTCTCTGTAGATTCTCTGTAGAATCAAGAATCTACAGAGAAGCAATAGAGATTGAAAAAAGGCCACATACTATGAACACCCGAGATGATGCCCAAAGATTACCATCTACATGGAAAACTGCTCTCGCTGCCCACCATGTCATCCCTAGAACAGCGAAGAAGATATGAAGAAAACAACGGTTGGGCAACATCGAGCGTGGTCGACGCTTGGATGGGTGTACGGCTTCCGAAACGGACCACACTGAAAACTGAAGGTGGTTAACCACATAAGAACTGAACTTTGTATGGGTGTACGGCTTCGGAAACGGACCGCACTGAAAACTGAAAAGTTTAACTACATAAGAACAACCTTGGATGGGGGTATCCTAGCTGCTGGACATAAGAAAAAAGTTCAAATAATCCAGAATAAATGCTTAAAAATAATACTTTCAGCTCCACTACGCACTAGGATCTCAGTACTTCACGACCAAGCACAGATGCCCTATATTGCTGATACAATTGAAAAAAAGGGTTGTGCACATGTTGCAACATATAGAAAATCATGAGAATCCAATTGTTCGCAATATAGGGCATATGCTACAGCAACGTGCTGTACACCGAAACATATTCACCAGAGACCCCGATGACGGTCCACTTCCATGATATGTGTGCTGGATTCCAGCTAGAGTAGTGTGGCTCACTCCATGTCGCCGGCTTTCGGACTCTCTGCTTGTCCGGCGACTATGGTTTATGATGACCCTGCTCTGGTGAGGGACCATCCTCATATCATCCATACCTGCTACGGTAATGAACACATAAGCCGCGAGACAGCAAGGCTAAGGAACAAAACCCCTACTGAATAAACACAATGGTGTTTGGCCGCCAAGGGACCTCAACTGGTTCCCAAAAAGCGGCACACTGGGCAATGCTAGTCATTGCCACAAAACAGTCAGACAGTCAGGGTGTACGTCTTCGGAAACGGACCACAGCGAAAACTCTATTTGTCTAATTATATAAGACCTAAACCTGTGACTCGAACTTATCATTCCTTGATGATGGCATGTGGGATCATGCCGAAACGTCGGAGTCAGTGGCCAGGGGCCGAACTTGAATCCAAGACGCGGAAAACCCAAGAAAACTTTCTTATTCATATATATACATATATATTTATTGCTTATTTCTCCCAGTAGTAGTTTCCAATATCAACCGCATGTTTACAGTAGCCAGTCCACTTTTTAGTTACAGATTTGAGTCCTCCTTACACAAGTAGTATTGTGTGACCTTATATAATTCTTAACATTACTCCAAGCTAATTCAATGGGGCTTATGTCACACATATACGGTTGTAACCTGGCGAGAGTTTGATCATGATTTGGAATTATCGCATCTATTTTTGTACAGTTTCTTTTTATTTGGGTAGAAATTCATTATATAATGGAAATGGACAGCTAATGACAAATGAGGAAAATTTTGAGGAAGTGGCTGAATTCAAATACCTAGGAACAATAATTACAAATAGTAATGAAATGCAAAAAGAAATTAAACATAGGCTCAATTCTGGAAATGCGTGCATTGCAGAGACACTTGTTGTCCCAACTCCTTTCAAAATACGTTAAACTGAAAATATATAAAACTATTATTCTACCAGTTATATTATATGAATGCGAAACATGGACTCTTACTTTAAGGTAGGAAAGGCGATTACTAGTATTTGAGAATAAAGTTCTTAGGAAAATTTTTGGACCAAAGAGAGATGAACAGACAGGTGAATGGAGGAGACTACATAACAGTGAACTACATGGTCTTTATAGGAAACCAGATATAATAAGAACAGTTAAGTCTCATAGACTGCGATGGGCAGGACATGTGGCACAAATGGGGAATAAAAGACGTGCTTGGAAGCTTCTTCTAGGAAAATCAGAGGGAAAACATGCAGTTGGTAGACCAAGAATGAGGTGAGAGAATAACATTAACTATGATATGAGGAAAGTAGGTTATACTGGGAATGATTTGAAAACATTAGCGGCCATGAACCTACGGGTTCGATTGTGCCAGTGAGTTCGTCTTTTTGCTTGGGACTAATTTCTTCTATTATCGGGAAAAAAATAGTGAACTTCTTAATATTTTCTTCACATAACACTCCATGCCTTTGCAAGTAGTCAAACATTTCTTTTGCCGCTGTTTCCATGACAGGGCGCACTATTCATGACGATTACAATTATGGAGTAGATAGATTAGGAAAACTGTCGAAATCAATTATGATGTTTTTATCTAAGCAGTCTGACGAATTTTTATTTCAAAATATAAACCTCCTAGTCTGAAAATGAGCTCCAAATGTTAGCATATAAATTTAAATTAATAGCCAATAGATATAATTGTAAAATATCAATAAATAAGTCAAAGGTTATGGCATTTATTGGTAAATATGGAATTAGATCAAAAATTGTACTGGATAACAAAATAATAGAACAAGTATCACATTTCCAATATTTAGGATGTGATATAACTTATAGAGAAAATAAAGATTTAGAAAATAAAGTAAATAAATTTCAGGCTATTTTTGGAACCATAAAAATAACCTTAGGTCGGAAAACAAGGAAAGATACGAAACTTAAATTATATAAAACAATGGCTGTTCCTTTGTTGTTGTATGGAAGTGAAAATTGGATAATGAAATCAAGGGATAAAAGCAGGATACAGACTGCGGAAATGCTGTTTTTACGTAATGTAAAAGGATGCACAAGAGCGGATAGAATAAGGAATGAAACTATACGAGAAGAATTAAATATATATAAAATTGAAGATAAAATCAGCGAAAATAATAAGAAATGGACAGAACACTTAATGAGAATGAACAACGAAAGAATACCAAAAAGAACCTTCCTGTATAATCCCAGAGGAACGAGAAATGTTGGCCGACCACGTAGAAGATGGACTCCACTTTTAACTTCGCCGGAACAGGCTGCATAGCCTGAACCTTGTAGTAGAAGAAGAAGAAGAAGAAACCTCCTAAGTACGTCTTCCATCAGGAGGCACCTAAAATTGTGTGTCTCGTATCGTAGATTTACGCAAGTAGGCCTAAATGCAACTCAAGCCTGAAGTAGAATTTGTCGATTTTCGCCCTACATTTAAATTTCGACGCTGCGCTGATGACGTGACCTAGTAAATAAAATATTGTAATATTATAATTTTTTTTTCGTCATACATTAGCACAGGGGGTATTAGGTTTGTTATCATAAGTAATTCCACCGCTGTGGTCTCGAGGTAGCGTGCTGCCTTGTCACGCAGTGGGCCCGGGTTCGATTTCCGGTCGGGGCAGGCTCCTGGGTGAGGTTTTTTCGGGGTTTTTCCTCACCTGTAAGACTAATATCACGAAGCTTAGGCCCCAACGGTCCTCGAAAATCATCCGGCCATCATCACCTTCAACGGTGTGGAAAGCAACGGGAAGCTACCACACCTATAATTCCCTGGCAGCTATGGAAACTGCTATGATTGCAGTGAAAGATCTCCCTTAGGACAGAATTACTATGGATGGATCATAAGTAATGCCATGAGTGATTTTTAATTTACCTAGAGGATTTGGAAATCAAGAGAAAAAAACTGCCCCGACCGGGGATCGAACCCGGACCCGCTGCATGACAAGGCAGCACGCTACCTCGAGACCACAGCGGTCCTATTCAATGGCCTCATAGAAGCCCCTACTTGACACCCCTAGACTTTTTTATGGGGATATGTAAAACATGTCGTGTACAGTGAACCGATCAGAGATCTGCAACATTTAAGGCAAAAGATCACCGATGCTGTTTCAACAATCGCGTTTGCGATGATTCAGCGCTCTTGGGTCGAAATCGACTATCGGCTGGATGTTTGCAGAGCAATCAAACATTCTAACAAAAAAATACTCGTTTTAATATCTCATATAGTTCCTGAGCTATGGATTGTTTGAAATTGCTGCAACCTTTTTCGATGACCCTGTATTTTAATTTTATGCATTGATACTGGCAATTACATCTCCAGTTTTTTATTTGTATGTTTCCATAACGAAAGCATGTTGACTTGCCATATTATTTCACAGAATACTTCAACTGTACAAATGTGAATTTGTCACCATGTTTACATGCAAAATCTCATACTTAGTTAAACACATTTGGAATCATTGAAATCATAATCAGCACAGGACTTAATTACAAGAGATCGAAGACTGGGAACTCTACCTAGTGCAATTTTATGGTTGCAAGGGTTATTATCCAGTGTGAGAAATATTCAAACCGGGCTCTTACAGTACTGAAATTTTATAAAAATTAAATTTGAGTGGGGTCGGGGACTCGTGTCTGTAGACTGGAATAAATACGTTATGCTGTGAAGTATTCACAGGGCCGTGATGCTGCTCCTAATGTTTTTATTGCACAGCTTCGAAAAGTTTACCGGATTGCTCCTTCATAACGGGATTAACTACATGCAGCTTATTCGAGTTACTTATTTTGTTTTTTCGTTAGTTTTAACATAAAACAAATAATGTTCTTAAGTTACATCAAGTATAACATTTTCTGTTCAAGTAGCTATGAGGTTAAATGAGGGGTTCGTAGTTCTTCTTCTTCTTCTCCCTTTCAAGTATTAGGCCAAGGCCTGTTACGATCCTATAGAAAATTTTCCCTCCAGCGTTTCATAGGACGGCCCAGAGATCTTCTTCCTCTTGGTATATAATTGAGTTGCCCAGTAGAATAGAGGCACATGCCACAAGGAAACTATTTTACAGAAACAAGGAATTTCTGAAAGTTGTTTATTTGTGGAATATGGACACTATGTTTTAATTTTTTAACCAGGATCTTGAATTAGATGATGAATTGAATATCTTATTAAATATTAGTTGAAATATTCCTAGTATTAAGTGTATTTTAAGTAAAAATATAGTAGTAGTAGTAGGACTTTATTAGACAAAAGTAAGATATTTACAATATTATTTACAAATATGGGTCGCACGGACAGTAAGCCGTACGTGCTTTTGACAGTCCGTTACAATAAAGAAATAATTGCTACTAGTGTGAAGAAAAATAAACAACAAAACAAAAAAAAGCAATAACATTACAATTACATAAAGAAAACGCAATAATATTACACTTAAATAATAACACAATAGCATTATGCACTAAAAAAAGCAATAACATTACAATTACATAAAGAAAACACAGTAATATTACAATTAAATAATAACACAATATCACTATACACTAAAAAAAACCGTAACATTGCAATTACTTAAGAAAACACAGTAATATTACAATTAAATAATAACACAATATCACTATACACTAAAAAAAACCGTAACATTGCAATTACTTAAGAAAACACAGTAATATTACAATTAAATAATAACACAATATCACTATACACTAAAAAAAACACCGTAACATTGCAATTACTTAAGAAAACACAGTAATATTACAATTAAATAATAACACAATATCACTATACACTAAAAAAACCGTAACATTGCAATTACTTAAGAAAACACAGTAATATTACAATTAAATAATAACACAATATCACTATACACTAAAAAAAACCGTAACATTGCAATTACTTAAGAAAACACAGTAATATTACAATTAAATAATAACACAATATCACTATACACTAAAAAAACCGTAACATTGCAATTACTTAAGAAAACACAGTAATATTACAATTAAATAATAACACAATATCACTATACACTAAAAAAAACCGTAACATTGCAATTACTTAAGAAAACACAGTAATATTACAATTAAATAATAACACAATAGCAGTATTTTAAGTAATAGGACAGGTAATTTGTGCAAATTAAGTAGTGACATATGCCCCACATAAAGCCTCTTCTATCTTCAGTGGATGTATGGACACATTGATTGACCCTCTTCTTCATCATCAGAAACTTTCCTAACACATTCTTCACTTTTCCGAACAGTTTTTAAACATTTTATTGATATTCCGTGGACTGCTAGAAATGCACTTCTACAGACTTCAATTTCGCTAATATTAGTTACGCGAACATGGTATCTGAATGAAACCTTCCTTTGACTTATGTTTCATCTTTTCTCTTCTTTGCATAACCTCTCTTATCTTCACTAATCATTAGTGGAGCGAAATTACATGATATTAGTTTGCAACACGGAGTTCACTATTTAAAAACTCCTTTGCTGGCACAATCTTCTTATTGTTATACACTATTTCTGAGACGTTTTCTTTCATTATCCTTCCACTTACTTTCATGATGAGTCCTTCTTTTACTATTAACTTGTCTCTTTTCTTCAGAAACCGCATTAAACCTCAACATCTATGTCAACATATTAGAAATGTTGTAGGCAATTTGAGAACTACCACTGCCCTCTGGATCTATAATATTAAAGATCCAGAGGGTAGTGGAACTACATTCTGGTTGGTTAGTTTCATTTCTGCCAACCTATCAGGAACGTTGACTGTAACCATTTGAGATAAAAGAGAAAGAATGTGGCATGTGCCTCTTTTCCATTAGCTATTTCTACCATTCAGAATCTTCAAGTTTTATTATGCTCCTTGTTAAAGAATATACACATGTCAACATGCAAATAGTTTTTGGAATTGATGCAAGATAGCAAGAGCTACTTAACTATAACAAAAACTTACAATCGGCAGATTTGTGGCATGTGCCTCTTTTCCAATGAGCAACTCAATTATAAACAGCTTTGGGGATCCGATTTGAACTCATTCTTTCAAGATGATGTTTCCAATTTATTTGGTACGAATTTCAGGAATGCTGCATCAAATAAATAAATACATAATTTTAAACTATCGGGGAAAAAAAACATGCACTGTTAACACGAGTGTCCCGTAAATATTCCCTGAAACTAAAAGTATTTTATTGTCTAAACCGTTAGGGCAAGGTCGATCAACCCAATAAACAATGTAGTAGTAGTAAAACTTTATCATAAGTAATGTCACGAGTGATTTCCAAATTATCGATAAATTCAGGACTCACGAAGTGAGGAGTGAATTATTCTAGAGAATTTGGAAATCAAGAGTGGCATTTGTTAGGACTATTTAACGAATAAAATTAAGCTCTTTACTCACAAATCATTATTTAACTATAGTTATTTTAAAATATTTATATATCTAATGTAAACTGCGGTGTTTGAAAACAAATGAGAAACGATAGGTACGCTCATCTGCTTCTTTTGTTTATCACTGCAACCAGATCATACTATTTATTGCCAAAGGAACGCAATATTGTAAACATGCTTTCTAGTATGGAGAAAAAATGAAACACATCAAACTGTATATTAATTCATTTCTGATATCGTATGATGTAAATATGACAATTATATTTTTCTGGATTATTACCTGGGAAAAAATACATTTAAGAAAGTGCAAACATTGGTTTCTTTTTTTGGTGGTATAATAAATTGCTACAAATGTTTTTATATTAACTCCTGCAAGCGCTATGTGTTGACATCTATGCACTATATATACAATCTGGTAGCCGTATTTCTTACAGGCTCAGTCACTGCAAAATAATGGTCAGACCTGTTCAGAATATTAAAAAGTAGGAGCTTTCTTTAATATGGTAAATTTAACACTGATAAATATTTCGTGAAACACGACTGTGATTGGTTGTAAAACAGGAATCATTGAAACGTGGTTGGTCATTGACTCACATTTGGGGCATGAGTTAAAAGTCATAAGTAATGCCACGAGTGATTTCCAATTTATCTAGATAATTTGGAAATCAAGAGTGGCATTTGTTAGGACTATTCAATGAATAAAAATAAGATGTTTACTGACAAATCATTATTTAAATATAGTTATTTACAATATTTATATATTTAATGTAAACGGCGATGTTTGAAAACAATTGAGAAACGTTTATCATGTTTCATTTGTTCATCACTGCAACCAAACCATATTTTTTATTGTCAAAGGATCGCAATATTGTAAGAATGCACCCTAGTGGAGAAAAAATGAAACACATCAAACTGTTTATAACCAACATTATAGGTTATTAATTAATTTCTGTCTGATGTCCTATGATATAAATTAATTTTTTCTGGAACGTAAATTCCTGGGAAATATTACGTTTAAGAAAGTTCAAACAGTGTTTTATTTTTATTGTGGTATAATCAATTACTACGAATGTTTTTCTATTATATCCCG
The DNA here is from genome assembly GCA_030220185.1 of Diploptera punctata. NCBI lineage: Eukaryota > Metazoa > Arthropoda > Insecta > Blattodea > Blaberidae > Diploptera > Diploptera punctata. The sequence goes on along the minus strand of JASPKZ010000039.1, from coordinate 608,512 downwards.
CAAACAGTATATGTTTACGTTCGTGCACAATATATACAATCTGGGAGCCACTTGCATTCTGGGATTCTTACATCTTAATATATAAATTGTTATATTCAACGTATTTCTTAGAGAGTCAGTCACTGCAAAATAATGCTCTGACCTATTCAAAATGTCAAAAAGGAGGAGCTTTCTTTAATACGATAAAATTAAATTGATAAAATCGAGGAGAATCACGACTGTGATTGATGGTAAATCAAAATTAATTGAAATGTGATTGGTCATTGACTCGCATTTGGGGCATGAGTTCAATAGACTAAAAACATGAGACCTACAACACTATTTAAAACATTATCGGACGGGCAGCAAGCATTACGTGTTGTTGACTGTCCATGTCATTAAATTAATGACGAGTAAGAATAAAAAATCAAAACAATATATAACAATACAATTACATTACAATTACAAATTGATTAATTAAGCTAATTAATTGGAATTATTCAGTGATAATAATTGCAGTTTTATACATGATTGTTTATTCACGAATGAATGATTTTTTTTATATTTTCCTCCTCTTATCCAGAAATCTGTTCACGTTCATCCAATTTTCTGGTTTCATCATTAACTTGTTGCATGCCAATCAATCACGATTTGAATTTAGAAATCTTTCCGGCAACATCTGACGGCTTCAGTATTCTAAATTTGTCCACCACTGTGGTCTCGAGGTAGCGTGCTGCCTTGTCACGAGCGGGCCCTGATTCGATCGCCGGTCGGAACAATTTTCTGGGTGAGTTTTTTATGGGGGTTTTTCCTCACCTGTAAGACAAATGTCATGAAACTTTAAGGCCAAAACGGTCCTCGAACATCATGTGGTCATCATCATTATCATTCATATCGATCTTAGGTTAAGCTTAGGATTAAAGACTCTCCAGACGCACCACTATCATCATCATCACCCATCATATCTTCGGGACAACGTAACCCGTTAATATATTTAGCGTGAAAGAGCTTTTTACCTTTATCTTTAAATTATTTATTATTTTTTCTTCTTCTTCTTCTTTCCAAGTATTAGGCCAAGGCCTGTTACGATCCTATAGAAAATTTCTGGGAAATTCTCGTATAAGACTTGAAAGCATAATAATAGTCCCTTCAATTGGTTGCTGGCCAAAGGAAGGCAAGACCAGTGATGGGTCTGCCATCTTATAGCCTCTGGTCAGGCATTTCTGGAGAAGAAAAGAAAATAAAGGAAAGAAGAAATGGAAGAAAGGAATGACTCCCTAGCCCTCGGATGCCCTAATAGCGTTGGGGTCGAAAAACAAGAGTTAACCAAGAGAGGTTAGATAGTAAAGTTAAAAGAGTGCAAAACACAAGTAAGTGGAAGAAATGTTTTGCTCAGCTTGGGCACCTTGTGGTCGCCATCCACATATCCCCTAGGTGAGGACCCCTGGGGTTTAAACATTTTTTTATTTCCCTCATTATTTAGTGAACATATGTAAGTAGTCACAAAGTTAAAAGAGGCCCTCAGGAGATGTTACAATTTCGCCAATGCCAGGAAAGAACACCAGAAATGTCCAAAAAGGGCAACTTGGGGCATTAAAAATACAAATCTTTATAATTTCCTAGTATGTGTACTTATTTAATCTTTAGAGCTTCCGCATATTGGCCATAATCGTCGGTAAGTTTATTTATTTATTTTTTTAAATTTGCATGCCCTCAACCTAAACCAAGGGAGCCCTGGTCTCTCTTTCACTCCTAGATTTATATATATATATATATATATATATATATATAAATTCTTCTGTACGTCACTGAACTCCTCCTAAACGACTGGACCAATTTTGATGAAATGTGTTGTGTGTTTCTGATTGGGTCGCTGTATGGTTTATATTCACAATTGGACCCTCTATAGCCATTAGGTGTAGGAGTTTACCTGAAGTCAAAATATTAAAATCACTCTAGCGGTCAGAATTTTCGATGTTTCACTGTGGAACTGAGTATATCCTATTAAAATAACCCGAGGAAGGTATTATTAAAAAATGAGCGAAATCCGACAGTTAGAAGTGGAGGTTTACCTGAAATCTGAAATTAAAAACTGACTAGTAACCGCCATGTTTAGTTCGTCTCAGCGTATACCATCATACTCTTTAATTAACGTTTAACATTTTATTTATTTAGGCTATATACATACGTATATGACATGATAAGGAAAATAAATGCCTGGACGGGATTTCAACCCGGACCTCTGGGTTGGTACCCCAGCGTGCTATCCATTACACAACCGGGCAAATCCAATACAAACATTTATCTTTCTTATATATATATATATATATATATATATATAGGCCTATGTGTGTGTGTGTGTTATATTCTCCATTATTACTACATGTAGCGAGAACTCGATTTTCACTGCCATCTGGTAGCTAACTATAACAAGTAAGCAAATGGCAGTGAAGACCGAGTTCTCGCTACATCTAGTAATACTGGAGTATATAATATATATAAAAGAAAGATAAATGTTTGTATTGGATTTGCCCGGAGGTGTAATGGATAGCTCGCTGGGGTACCAATCCAGAGGTCCGGGTTCAAATCTCGTCCAGGCATTTATTTTTCTTATCATGTCATAGTCCACCGCTGTGGTCTCGAGGTAGCGTGCTGCCTTGTCACGGAGCGGGCGGGCCCGGGTTCGATCCCCGGTCGGGGCAGTTTTTCTGGGTGAGGTTTTTATCGGGGGTTTTCCTCGCCTGTAAGACAAATGTCAGTAAAAGTTCAAAGCCCAAACGGTCCCCGAAATCATGTGGCCATCATTATCATCATCATCATCTTTCACAGGTGTGGAAAGCAATGGGAAGCTACCACACCTACAATTCCCTAGTAAAGTTGCAAGCATAGCATGTAAATGCTATGATTGCAGTGAAGGACCTGCCTTCGGGCAGAATTACTATGGATGGATCATGTCATATTAAGCTTGAATTGCTCAATGTCAAAAATTTATATGTAACATATATATAGGCCTACATATGAAGGGCTATAGGGTATAGTAGTGTAGCTCATTTTTCTGCATTTTGAGAAAAACACGGTATAGGCTACAAAGAATCAGATTAGTTTAAATACTAAAATATTAATAACGACGGGGGTATTTATTGTTCTAGGCGGTGGTATTAATTGTTGATGTATCTGAAATACAGTATGCAGTTTCTGTTAACCGTGTACTCTACTCATTTTTTGTAAAAAAAAAAACTGACACCACTATAACATATGTGTGTGTGTGTGCGTGTGTGTGTGTGTGTGTGTATAGGCTATATATGGTTTTTTCCATTAAATCCGCGAAAAGTCTGGTTGGTTTTATGCAAGTATCTCCTCCTGAAGAAAGGCTACCTGTTTTTGATTATCTGTGCAATATAACCCATTAAGTGTCCACCCTCTGAGAAACTGCATATGGAATGCGTTTGGTTTTATGTTGAATGAAAATTTCTTGCGGTGAAATCTCTGGCAAACGTAACATTTTGGATTGAAAGGAGTGTGTGCTGGGCCGATTATCGACCTGCGTGGGGTCACGGCGCACGCATCCCCTCAGGCCACTTTCCACTCAAATTCCTTCTACATCGCAACTTTACTTTATTAATTTAGGAATCTCATTTCTTGAACTTTCTGATGGCAAAGGCTCACGTCAGTGAGATAGCACTAGAAAGCGTAATTTGTTTGAAATTGATCTTCATAAACTTACTCAAACTTATTTGCCATTAAAATAAGTTTAAGAATAGTATTTTTTTTCTATTTACCACATTCTTGCGCTGTTTCAACAACGTAGATTACTTACTCACTCATTGGCAAAATCGGTCTCGTAAGTTCTTGGCCGCGCGAACATAACATGCTCTCCTTATATATCATCATCATCATCATCATCATCATCCATGCAAGTATTAGGCCATGTGGCCTGTTACGATCTCAAATAGGAATTTTGCATCAAGCGCTTTTTTGGACGTCCCAGCAATCTTTTGCCTTGGGGCAGTAGCGAAGTATGGCGTCTGGAATTCTATGAGACGGCATTCGTTGAAGATGGGCTTTCCAGTAGTTCTGGTAGTTTTGTATATGGTGAAGAATGGGTTCTACATCCAACTCTTCCATAATTTAATCATTTCTTTTATGTTCCCACTTTGTGTAGCCTGCTTTTCGGCGCAGAAATCCCATCTGATTTGCTGTTATTCGGCTTTCATCTCTTCTTCGTATTGTCCATGCTTCACTACCATATCTTAATATGGGTCTTGCGAGAACGTTATAAAGCCGTAATCTTGTGTTCTTCTGTACTAAAGATGGTTTCATTATATTGTTAATTATCCCCGTTGTTTTTGTAAAATTTGTGATTTTCTTTGATATATCAGCTTCACCATATATATATATATATATATATATATATATATATATATATATATATATATATATATATATAAAAGCTAATGTTTTATAATGATTCACCTTGCTCGTATCATGGTTAATATATTTCTCCATCTCAATCTTGATCTACCTACTGGACGTTTTCCCTCTGATTTTCCTAAAAGAAGTTTCCATACCCTTCTTTCATTTCCCATTATGACCTACCCATCTCAATCTACAAGTCTTAATTGTTCTATTACATGGCATTTTCCTAAAATATCATGTATAGTAAAACCTGTCTATGAAGGAACATGACGTTCCCTTAAATATATTTCCGTCTTGGGAGTTTTCCTTCTTATAAAGGGTTCCCAAAATACAATCTTGAATTTTCACGCAGTGTAAGGGTTTTACATGCACGCTTTAAAGACATAACGTATTGAACTGAAATACACACAAAATTGCGTATGTAACACAACTCAGTTTGCATGGTAATACAAAACAACTTCATTACACAAAAGCGAGAACTAAACTACAGGAAGACTGAAGAATTTCCCAACTCCCTCGCAGGTTACGTAAGCAGGCAAGGAAAAGCGAGGGATTCCCCGCTGTCTAACATAAGAAATACAATGGCAACATAAGAAGGTAAAACGATATAATGCAGTAGCGTCATGTGCAGAATTTTCACGTGCGGTCATTAATACTGTAATTAGAACGTGCTTAAGAATAATTTTACCGTCTTACTGAGGTAAAAATTAACTATTGGTACTTTAAAAAACCATTCCGTTTTCGCGTTATGAAGGTTTCCGGCTTATACAGGACGATTTTACATATAAAATCGTACCGTTCTGGAAATTTTTTCCGTCTCTACAGGTTTCCTTCTTATAAAGGTTCCGGCTAAGACAGGTTTTACTGTAATTCCCTTTATGATTCACCTTGCTCGTATCATGGTTAATATATTTCTCCATCTCAATCTTGATCTACCTACTGGACGTTTTCCCTCTGGTTTCCCTAAAAGAAGTTTCCATACCCCTGTTTCATTTCCCATTATCACCTACCATCTCAATCTACAAGTATTAATTGTTCTATTACATGGCGTTTCCCTAAAATATCATGCAGTTCACTATTACATAGTCTTTTACATTCGCCTCTCTGACTCTTTTGTTCAAATTTGCTCCTAAGAACTTTATTCTCAGATACTAGTAACATTTTCTCCTTCCTTAAAATAAGAATCCGTGCTTCATATCCATATACTATTCATGTAACCGGAAGAATAATACTTTTATATAAGTTTAATTTAAGGGGGTGATGGGTGAAAAATTTACCATTTGAATCAAAATTGGCAATGTTTTTTTTGTTTTTTGCACTAAAAAATAGCCTGTACTCTAATGTATATGTTGGCAAAGTTTCAGAGGCCTATGGCGCTTGTAAGTGCCCTAAAGTGCTGATTAGGCCTGTATGTTACATTTTGAATTTAAACAGCATGCAAATCTTTAAACTTGCTTTTTCCACACTTTTATTTTCACTGCATTTTTGTACATTGAAAATTGAATGGAATTCACAAATTTTATCCTAGAAGGTTCAAATTTTTACTGCATGACCTAAAAACAAAGAGTAACAAAGTAGTGCGTGGGTTTCAGGATTGAAGTAGAATTTTAAGAAATAAAAAATAAAATGCATGCAACTATTAATTTTTTTTTTGTAATTCCACGCATGGGGTACATTTTTTTTTTCATTTGTATTCAGATTATAAGAATTCTAATGCATGATGTATTTCTAAATATTTAAAGGATCTTGTGAAAAAATCAGACATTTTACTAAAAAATTGTGGAACCCATTTAATTATAATATATGCATTTTTTAAATATAATATTTAATAACTCATAAAATAAATGTCTCACAAGAATGAAACTTAAACACATAATTCATTATGCATCATGCGTTGAAAGTTTGTACAAAAAATCAAGTCTCTAGCTCAAAAAACGAAGAAAATAGAAATTTCACCCATCACCCCCTTAACTTTTTTATTTAGAAAAGTTGGTGGAATGACAAGATTCTGGCTATCTCCTCTAGCATTGGCAGAATTGTAATCCATTTGTTAGCTTGGAGCACCTGGAAAACGGATTTACGTTTGCTCAATGATATGATGGGTGATAAGTGATAATAAACCGCCAGGAGAGTCCTTAACCCAATCCAGACCATAGAAAACCACAGGAATAATTTGGTTTAAAGAGACGTTTCTATGATCGAACTGTGAATCGAACCCTGGACCTCAGGAATTGTAGTCAGAAACGCTGACCACTAGCCCATGTGGCTTGTCCACTAGCTATAATTATTACTGTATGTTCCTACTGATATTAACATGTAGCCAATTACACTGAACAACAAAAATAATAATGAATGGAGAACATATTTTAATCGACTCACCTCATACATTTTCAAACTTCTTTGATACCGACGGTTTCAGACAATATCATGTCCTTCATCAGTCATGGCGTCCATTGATGAAATTCCGTGATTGTTGATTTCTTTAGTGACATCACCTCTTGTGCTGCCATCTTTCGTTGGGATTATAAACTTTGTAATTAAATTTTTATCCACCGGAATATCGAAATTCATAGATCGATATTTATTCTTCTGAATGAATATCATTTCCCAAATTGTCAATTCCAACGGTTTATCCAACTGTTTTAAAAGTTTCGCTTCTTTTTCAATTTTATGATGTTCTAGTAAACTATGTGTAGAGCAATTGCTGATTTTTCAATTTCACAATTTTTAATATTTCTAAAATGTTCTTTAGTGCGTGTTTCTAAATTCCTTTTTGTTTTTCCTATGTATACTTTGCTACAATCATTACAATTAATTTGATAAATTCCAGATTTCTTACTGTCTGGGATGTTGATTTTTTATTGGTATTTAAAAGTTTTTCCAGGCTAAATTTATTTATTGGTGCCAAAGTAATGTTGTATTTGTCAAATATTTTTTTGAAATTTCCCATGTACTATTGGATGGTAAGTAATTTTCTTGAAATTCTTCTTTTCGTTACTAACCATTTGTAGGGTAGAGCATTCTTTAAGTTGTTTAAGTGGATAAACATTTAATTACAATGTTTATAATCCCAACGAAAGATGGCAGCACAAGAGGTGATGTCACTAAAGAAATCAACAATCACGGAATTTCATCAATGGACGTCATGACTGATGAAGGAAATGATATTGTCTGAAACCGTCGGTATCAAAGAAGTTTGAAAATGTATGAGGTGAGTCGATTAAAATATGTTCTCCATTCATTATTAATGATACAACCTCATAATGTTTACTTCCCGATATTAATTTAAATATAACAAAAAATAAACTTTTTTTTGTCTCAGAAAGAAAAATATGTGATTCTAATAGTATGTTTTCTCCTGAATTCAAATATATCAGTTTTTCACCATCACGCAAGGTTTCCGAGAGACAGGCATTTATAATTTCAAACATTTTAATATTTTGTACATATGTAATTACACAATATTCGAACATTCGGACGCACCTAGAAAGTAAGAAATGACGATTTTCTGCTATATTTCGCCTGTGGAGCATCCCTCTTGATGGTCCAATAATAATCGGCCAGCATATTAGGATTCCATTTACCTTGATATCTCTTTTCCATAGCTGAAATCTCCTGATGAAAGTGTTCCCCGTGCTCATCGCTCACTGCGCCAAGATTTTCCGGGAAGAAATCTAGGTTTATTAAAAAATAATTATTTAAATGCATTAATTGAAATTGAAATAAAAAAACTGTGGGTGATGGAGAAATTCCGATTACATATTTGAAAGCACGATAAAAAACTGCATTAAGTACAACTATTGGTACACAAGAGGCAAAAATCATGTTGACCAGTGTTTTCAACAGTTTGTCACCGAATTAAACTTCCAGCTTTAAATACGATACCTCTGAGTAATACCTGTCAGCTATTTCACGCCCAGCTTTGAATCACGACATTAGTAAATGGTATGTTGAAAGAGTAGGTCTGTACATCTAAATAAAGTACCGGTATTAATTTATTATAGTTATGGTCAGGTCTTCAATTTTGTTCGAGAGGGTATACAGAACTTCCATAGTTATTATATAAACAAATAACGAAAATATTTGTTTTGAAATGAAGCGAAAAGCTTGGTGCCAAGATTTGATGCACGATACAAAAAGTTCTCCATTTGAAATATTTCAACCCCTCTATCTTACAAAAAAAAAAGGCATTGAAATGACAGTACCACTGCAGCATATAAAATGCCTCTCGCGAGGAGTAGAAATTTCCTCTTTCTTCCTTCCCCATCCCATCCTTCATACACGAAGCAAAGAACAAAAAGGAACTGTAAGAAATTTCAAAACTTCGATTCATAACATTACTTGGCGTTTCTTTTGATGTTTTTCCCCTCAAATATAATATAAAATTTAGTTGCCAGGCGGAAAATGATTCGACTTTTTTTATGTTATCCAACCACATCAGAGGAATTTATGTTATCAGAAACGAACCATTGAATTTATTTTGATGAAAGAAAGGCTTGTTGACATCGGTAGGCCAAATGATGTCAGTTGCCACTAACAGACAGGATATGTCGATGGCTATTAATTTTGCTCGCTTTATCCATCAATCACATTCATTCTTTTTAAACAGAGATTTTGCCATACAAACAAAAACAAAACACACTCAGTGTAATTAACTATAGCAGAAACCTTCTCCAACGTTGATTATTAATGTTCTGAAAAGCACTGGAATTGTATTCTATTAGATATGTTCCGATTACACTGGTCAACATGATTTTTGTCTCATGAGTACCAATAGTTGTATTTAATGCAGTTTTTTATCGTGTTTTCAAATATGTATTCGGAATTTCTCCATCACCGACAGTTTTTCTTATTTGAATTTAAATTAATGGATTTAAATAATTATTTTTAATAACCGTTTTTTTTGTCCATTTGTCCATTGTAAAATGAAACCAAATGAGCTAACTCAAATGGTATCAGCTATGGAGAAGAGATATCAAGGCAAATGGAATCTTAATATACTGGCCGATTATTGTTGGACCATCAAGATGGATGCTCCTTCTTCTTCTTCTTCCTTCCAAGTATTAGGCCAAGGCCTGTTACGATCCTATAGAAAATTTTCCCTCCAGCGTTTTGATCCTTCCGGGAAATTCTCGTATAAGACTTGAAAGCATAATAATAGTCCCTCCGATTGGTTGCTGGCCAAAGGAAGGCAAGACCAGTGATGGGGCTGCCATCTTATAGCCTCTGGTCAGGCTTTTCTGGAGAAGAAAAGAAAATAAAGGAAAGAAGAAATGGAAGAAAGGAAAGACTCCCTAGCCCTCGGATGCCCTAATAGCATCGGAGTCGAAAAAAACAAGAGTTAACCAAGAGAGGTTAGATAGTAAAGTTAAAAGAGTGCAAAACACAAGTAAGTGGAAGAAATGTTTTGCTCAACTTGGGCACCTTGTGGTCGCCATCCACATATCCCCTAGATGAGGACTCCACAGGAGAAATATAGCAGAAAATCGTCATTTCTTACTTTCTAGGTGAGTCCGAATGTTCGAATATTGAGTAGTTACGAATGTAGAAAATATTAAAGTGTTTGAAAATTATATGTCTGTCTCTAGGAAACCTTGCGTGATGGAGAAAAACCGATATCATATTTGAATTCAGGAGAAAAAATACTGTCAGAATCACATATTTTTCTTTCTGAGACAAAAAAAGGTTTCTTTTTTGTTGCTCAGTGTTATTTGTTAAGATTTCTGTAGCTAGATATATGGAAATAATATTTTGAAACTTTTTGTCCAAGGAAAATTGGTTTATTTACATTTTATCGTCACCCTTTTGAGTTTATGTGTCGTGTTCTCTCCTTGATTTTTATTGTCTATTCTTATTTAGAATTACTTTAACTTTAATTAATTAAATAATCTATTTATTTATTTTACTGTCGGCCGCGGTGGACTAGTGATTATGCTCCTTGCCTCTGGTCCCGAGGGTAGCGTGTTCAAACCCGGCTGGAGTCGATGGATTTTTTAGGATGGAAAAATCCAAGGAGAAAGTCCTCCAGGAGGGATTATAAACCGTGGGTCCCGAGTCTGAAGATTTTCAGGCTCGTAAAAAATCCTTAAGCCTGAATGAAAAGGCCTCTAAGCAGAATTTACCGAATTTTCCCGTCCCAGTACTACCTTGGTTTCCTAGATGTCAGTATGAGCCGGAACGCTGACCACTGACCACTCAAAATGACATTTATACGAAAACAAGTGTAACTAAATTAGTATGGTTCAAATTCTTCCCTGTAGGGGGAGAGCGCGTAAATCTGTGTAAAGGGAAAACATGGGCTTATAGTACATCATCATCATCATCATAGTACATTCACGAATTTAGGCCATTTGTTGACCTGTTTCGGCCTCAAGAGAAACACCATCCAGAAGTCTTTTGAGTGGACGTCCTGGTCTTCTTCTTCCTGCAGGTTGATATCTTAACATTAGTTTGGGTATTCTGTGATCTTCCATTCGATGAACATGTTGTATCCATCTTGACTTATAATCAGAAATTTTGTTTTCTAAAGATTCCATGTGTAATTCTTCTAAGATGTCTTCATTTTTTTGTGATCTAGTAGTGTGTATCCTGCAGTCCTCCGAAGATATCTCATTTCAGCAGATCTAAGTCTCTGTATATCCTTCTGTTTCAACGTCCATACTTCGCTACCATACAAAAGAGTTGGAAGAGCCAGTGTTTTATACACTTTCAGTCTTGAATGCTTTTGGACTAACTGTGGCTTGAAGATAGAATTTATTAACCCTAAAATTCTTAAAAATTTAGATATTTTTGCATTTACATCCTTTTCTTCTTCATATAAGATATTGCATCCTAGATATGTAAAATTATTCACCTGCTCCAAAATTTTATTGTCCAGTACAATTTTACTTCTGACAGGATCTACACCTTGAAATGCCATAATTTTTGTTTTTTCTGTAGATATATTTAATCCATATTCTTCTGTAATTTTGTTAAGTTCATACAGACCTTTCTGTAGATTATCTTAGGAATTTGCTATTATTATTTGGTCATCTGCAAACAGTAGGGTGTTTAATTTTCTATTTTCTGATATTCTTATTCCAAATTTATATGTTTTGTTCCAGCAACATATTACTTCATTGATATAAATTGCAAACAGTGTTGGGGATAGGGGGCAGCCTTGTCTCACACCACGATTTATAATTCCTTCTTCAGAGAATCTGTTATTTAATTTAATCTTTATGGTACAATACAATTTATTTTACTTGATGGAGTTAAGATCGTAAGGTTTTCTCATCTACTTCACCAGGGAATAATTATGGATAACATTGAAGGTATAGTCAAAGAGAATATAAAACATAGAATTGAATTGAGTAGCAAAATAATAACATCGTTAAATTCCATATGGTGGGATACGGATATTTGGAAAGACACAAAAGAATAGATTGATAAAACATTGGTGGAATCTGTTGCATTGTGTAGAAGTGAGGAATGGACAATCAATAAGTACTAAAAGAATAGACTAATAGCTCTAGGAATGGATTATTTACGCAGAAGTGCCAGAAAGTCAAAATTAGAACATGTCACAAAATAAGGAAATTAAAAAAAAATGAAAGCAGAAGAAAACATAATTGAAAGAATTGAGGAGAAGGAATTAAAGTGGTTAGGACATGTTTTAAGAATGGAAGATGAGCGATGGCCAAAGCAACTATATCAATGGCATCCGACCAGAAAGAAGAAACCAAAGTTAACATAGAAGGAAAACATGAAGACATTAAGGCAAGCAAGAGGGCTAAGCAATGAAGATGCCCAAGATCGTAGGCTTTGGAGGTTTGGCTCGGGGGAAGACGGGAGCAGTTGCTATTTGAGTGTCCCGCATTTGATTCCAAAAGACATGAATTTATTAAAAAATTAGGTTATTGCCATAATAGATTTCAACTGCCTTTGTCAAATATTTTATGTAAGAAGTGTTGCTATAGAAAGCTGTGTGACTTTATCCATCATATTTTTAAGAGACGTTGAGTTAGTTTTTTCTTGGGTTTGTTAATTAATTAATGAATTAATTAATTTGTTCATATTACATTATGTAACGCTAGAAATTAGCCATACTCTGAATTACAGTAAATAATTAATTGTATTGTAACTAAAACCCTAATATACTGGATGGTGAAATAGGGTTCATATTATTGGAGATTCAATAAAATAAAATATATTTCAGAATTATCTATGATTAATTTTTTGACTATTCCTTTAGAATATATATAAAAATACAAAAATTCATATTGTTTTTCCAACACGTAGACTATGGAGTTTGATTTTATGGAATATTTATTTGGAACCTAGAATCTGTTTACAGACTTCGTTGTAGGAACAGACCGTCTCGCAAACTACAGATGACAGCTTCCTTCTTTGTTCAATTAGCCAAGCTGTTGATTTCTCTAACGATGACTTTAAACTACTTCCTACTTGAAAGGATAATCTTATTTAGTGTGAAAAGCTTTGTCGTCTGTACTTGTGCATTCAGTCTCTTACCATTGACTTCAACAAAAAAGTTTTTCAGAGTGAGGAAGAAATCAAAGATTTCTGTGATCCAACATAATGGATAGCACAGTTCAGTTGTTCCCTTCTTTGTCGAATAGAAACCAGGCGTAGTTCAATGAAGTATTTTCAACCAAAAGAGATCATCTAAATAAAAAAAAGATAATGAAACATTATTCAACTTATATTTAGTAGCCAAGACAAGGCTTTGAAATATATAATTAAATTATCACTTTGTGGAAAGTACGGGGTGAATCATAAATATGGCTATACGTTTGATCGCGTTGTGTGATGAAAATATTACCATTACAGGAAATATGAAATTACCGTTGGAAAGGCAATTATTCAAATTGCAACAATGGAATAAAACAAAACAGTGTAGAACTTACGTCATTAGTTAAAATGGCATTGAATATGCAACAGCGAATTACAATTGCTGCATGGGCAGTAACGTATTCTAATGATCGTGAGACTGCAAGACGGACAAGACGTGAGTTTAACGTAACATTGCAGCCATAGACTGTGGGGAAGTGAAGAAAACGACTGCTGGAAACGGGAAGGATGCAGAAAATCAAACCTCCTGGAAGGCCTCGCATTAGCACGGATGCAGAAACAACGAAGAGTATTGTGGAGGCGTTCGACGCTAGCCCACAAAAATCAACCCGCCAAGGTGCACGTGATCAGCGATTTGTTTTGTTTTGTTCTATTGTTGTAATTTAAAGGATTCCCTTTCCAATGATAACATCATATTTCCTATAATAATAATATTTTCGTCACAAAATGCGATCAAACGTATAGTCATATTTCTGAATCACTCTGTACTAAAATTTTACATTCACAAAATACCTTTTTTGCAACCAAAATTTGTGAAAATTATTTTATAATTACAGTATGAAGTTTACAAATTAGTTAACTGACATAGACGTTCCTCGCACTAAAATGAATTTACAATCATACAATTACGTAAATTACACAATGCAACATTGAAACAACTTTTTTCGAAAATGTAGGCGTTTTTTATGTATTTCGACCTCCTGAACCGAAAATGATATTCAAAACATCGTATCACCCACAGTTTGTGCACAAATCAATATGAGGATCACAGAAATTGGATGGTGTGTGGTGATTTGAAAGTTTGGATATGATTGTAGGACAACAATCAGGATATATAAAATTTCACTGTTTCTTTTGTGAATAGGACAATCGGGCTTGTGACAAACATTGGGAGAAAGAAAACAGTTGCCCGCGAAGGTTGAAATTGGTTCCAGGGGACAAAAATATTGTTTGACCCTTTAATGGAAAGAGACAATATCCTTGCCCCTCTGCACATCAAACTGGGCATGATGAAGCAGTTTGTCAAGGCATTACCTAAGTATGACAACTGTTTCGAATATCTATGTAAGTTCCCCAAACTGTCACGTGCTAATTTCAAAGATATTCGTTATTCGAAATCTTATGCTAGATGAAGATTTCCTTCATTCAATGAATGCAATGGAGCGAGAAGTCTGGATTGCCTTTAAGTGTTGGTTCAAAACTTCTTGGAAAACAATCGTATCCCAGAGTATGTCGACATAGTTGACAAGATACTGAAGACATTCAAAATGCTTAGATGTTCAATGAGTTTAAAGCTATTTTTTTTTTAATTCACACTTTGGCTTTTTTACTCCAAACCTGGGTGCTGTAAGTGAGGAACAGCATGAAAAATTCCATCAGGATATCAAGAACATGGAACGACGATACCAGGGAACTTGGGACTGTTGTTGATGGACGACTACTGCTGTATGTATCACCGTGAGCACACGGATGTTCCTCATAAGGAAGACGGCAGAAGCCACGCCATGACAATTACGAAAGCATGGAATGAATTATTTTAGTGCTTCTTTTGTACCACATTCTCTGTATACATCTGTTTACTGTGTGTATATTTCAGTCTGTTGCCGTTTTAAAGTTGTATTACACTTCTTCAATATCCATGTGCCATATATATATATATATACTACTTCCTTATGTGATATTATTATTTGCAAAATATGTTATTGTGCAAACACTGTGTGATACGATGTTTTGAATATCATTTTCGAATTCAGGAGGTCGAAATACCTAAAGAACGCCTACATTTTCGAAAAAAAGTTATTGTGAACTTGCGATTTGTTGCACTGTGTTATTATTCTTTGCTGTGAGACCTTCATGTCTTACAACTCTGATGTTATTGTTAGAATTTTATCTAAAAAAGGAGCAAAATGTATACTTTTAATTATATCATTTTTACCGTGGATTCGTGATTAAAATACAATTGAACAGTCGCCGAGAACAAGGGCGTAACGTTTTTTAAGTTGAATTTTACAGTGAGAGATGTTAAGGGCAAGTGGAACATTTTTTTCCATATAAAAAATCAACTTTGTTTACTAATGTAAACGCAAACTAACAAATCGTCTTGCTTGGGCATATTTAATTTCTTTACGCCTCAAATATTCAAGTTAGAAAATAAAATTTGTACCTGAGATCTCAGTTGTCTTCAACTAGGTAACATGTAAAATACAGGGTCATCGACAAAGGTTGCAGCAATTAAAAAAAATATGTCCAGTTGTAATTGAGATAGTTTAATAATTTAATTTGCAAACTAATCGGGAACTCATCGAGTTTGTTTAGATGTTACTGTACTCCGCCCGTGACATTCAGCGGATGCACAGAATTGGCCCTTTCTTTTTTATTGAGCAGACTATCACTGGAGATGTTTACTTAGATGTGCTAGAACAGTACCTTTTCCCGCAAGTAGTCCAAATTGAAGAAGAAAATAACGCAACGTTATTCTTTCAACAAGAAGGCGCGCCCCTACAGTCTTCCCAACCAGTTCAAGACGCTCTGCAAGCAAGATCCAATGATCGGTGGATTGGTAGGTCCGGTCCTATTCAGTGGTCTCCTAGAAGCCCCGACTTGACACCCCTACACTTTTTTATGGGGATACGTAAAAAAAGCAATGTGTATAGTGAACCGAACAGAGATCTGAAACATTTAAGGCAAAGGATCACCGATGCTGTTGCAACAATCACGCCTGCGATGATCCAGCGATGTTGGGCCGAAATTGATTATCGGCTGGAATGTTTGCAGAGCAACGAACAGAGCGCACATAGAAACATTCTAAGGTAAGAAAAAGACACTTTTTGAGTTGGTGAATTTAACAAAAAAAATACTCGTTTTAATATCACAGATAGTTACTGAGCTATGATTGTTTGAAATTGCTGCAACCTTTTTCGACGACCCTGAACTTTGGAGTCCTTTCCAAAGAACATATGTTCCATTTTCTGCTTGTAAAACGGCATTTTTACACAGTCATCTCAACGGTGTTTCATAATGAATTTTAAAAGTATCGACTCCTACATTCAGTTCGACTTAATTTTCTTGACTCTACTGATATTACATTATAATATAGGGCCTACTAATGTTGTTCGAGTTTTACAGTTTTTAATGTTATAAAACTAAGTCATTATTACACACAACAAATAGAACATTGAATAATAACGCCCATAAAGAAACAAAATTAAAATTTTATAAAACAATGGCTGTCCCTGTCCTTTTGTATGGGAGTAAATCTTGGATTACCACTACCAAACAAGAAAGTAAAATCCAAGCAACCGAGATGAAATTTTTAAGAAGAGTAAAAGGCTGCACTAGAATGGACCAGATAAGAAACGAGGATATCCGTGAAGAACTGCAGATCTACCCCATAAAATAAAAGATATTTAACAACAAGATACAGTGGAAAGAACATGTAGAAAGAATGGAAGAAAGTACATTACCAAATAAAATATTCCATTATTTTCCAAGAGGAAGAAGAGATGTCGGAAGTCCTCGGAATATATGGTCTTACATCTATTAGTGAAGATGGAACAGGCACTCTTGCCTAAACCAGGAAGTGAAGAAGAAGAAGTCATTATTTCACACGTACGAAACAAAATACAAGTAGTTATGTGAATCCTCACTTGTAAGACAAATGTCAGGAAACTTTAAAGCCCAAACGGTCCATGAACATCGTCTGACCATCATCATCATTTTGCGTTGTTTGGTATGAATGTTGTTAGAATGAAAAGTTGGACGAAATATGCGCTGTCCCAGTTTAATGTAACTGAATTTAATTATTAAGTAAAGAAGCTTGAAGGATTTTATGTTTCGTCTTAATGTTGTGTTGTCTCGGAGGAGGTACTGATATTGAGCTGATCAATCATTCGGGGTGGCTATCCACGTCCTAATGTTGTCAAAAAGTATGTTATCATAAGTAATGCCACGAGTGATTTCCAATTTATCTAGAGAATTTGGAAATCAAGAGTGGCATTTGTTAGGACTATTTAACGAATGAAATTTAGCTGCTTACTCACAAATCATTATTTAAATATAGTTATTTTAAACTATTTATATATTTAATGTAAACGGCGATGTTTAAAAAGAAATGAGAAACGTTTGTTATGCTTCATTTGTTCATCAATGCAACCAGATCATATTACTTATTGCCAAAGGATCGCAATATTGTAAGAATGCACCCTAGTGGAGAAAAAGTGAAACACATAAAACTGTTTATAACCAACATTATAGGTTATTAATTAATTTCTGATATCCTATGATGTAAATGTGTCAAGTATATTTTTATGCAATGTAAATACCTGTGAAATAATAGTTTAAGAAAGTGCAAACAGTGGTTTCTTTTTTTGTGGTATAATAACCTGCTACAAATGTTTTTTCTGTTATATCCCCCAACAGTAGCTGGTTGCATTCATGCACTATATATACAATGTGGGAACCACTTGCATTCTAGGATTCTTACATCTTAATATGTAAATTGTTATATTCAACGTATTTCTTAGAGAGTCAGTCACTGCAAGATAATGCTCTAACCTGTTCAGAATGTCAAAAAACGAGGAGCTTTCTTTAAAATTATGAAATTAAATTTATAAAATCGACGAGAAACATGACTGTGATTGGTGGTAAATCAAAATTCATCGAAATGTGATTGGTCGTTGACTCCCATTTGGGGCATGAATCAAATAGTCTTCTTCTTCTTCGGCTTTCCCCCACTTATAGGTTTGCCGTCTTCAGTTTCCATTTATCTCTATCATTCCAATCTCCCTCTTCCAAATTCCTATCATCCATTATAGTTCTGACGTAGGTTTTCCATTTCGATCTTGGTCTGCCACGTTTATTTCTTCCGGGGGGTGACCATTGATATATATATTTTTGGTCATCTTTCATTTTCCATTCTTTGTACATGGCCATACCATTTAAGCGTTTGATTTTCAATCCTCTTAACAACAGATGTGGTGACATTCATTTCTCTCCAATGGAATTCATTTCTTGTTTTATCCTGTCTTGTTTGTAGGAGGCTTCTTATAAAGTAATCAAATTCAACTGTTCTAATTTAGTCTTTTGTAATTCCGTCAAAGACCAAGTTTCACGTCCATATGACAAAATATCCTGTATTATGCTCTTATAAATTTTCATTTTAGTTTCCCTTGTAATATTTTTATTCCAAATTATTCCATGTAATGTCTTAGTTGCATTTTTTGCCATTGCAACTTTATTCTGTACATCTCTCTCACAGGTACTTAAACTTGTAATTATTGACCCAAGATACTTAAAAATTCACATTTTTTTTTCTTCCCCTGTTTCAAGTATGAGGTCATCCACATCCTTTCCCAAACACATATATTCTGTTTTCTGTAAATTTATATTCAGTCCCCATTTTTGATATTCTTCCATAAGTTTATTTATCATATATTTCATATCATCTTCATCCCCTGCAAAAATTATTTGATCATCTGCAAACAACAATGAATGCAGTACATTTCCTCCTGCAGGAATACGCATTTCAGAACATTTTTTGTACCACAAGTTAAGAGTCAATAATTAAAATCTCTCTCCCGATAGGTCGTGCCACTGACTAAGGCTCGGGTGGCGCATGACACGTAACATTCATTACTTATAAGGCTTCCTTGGTTCATGTTAGGGGCATGGAAATTTTTAAAAATTAGCGACGATCACGATATGCGAATATGTCCAATGTGCGGGAGCTTTGAAGACGAGATACATATACTAGGAAAATGTAACAATTTAGAATATTGGAGGCATCAGTTATTACCGGAAAGATTTCTAAATTCAAATCGTGGAAGATTGGCATGCTACGAGTTACTGGTAAACCCAGAAAATTAGATAAACCTGAGTAGATTTCTGGACAAAACGCGGAAAATAAGAACAACACTTATACAGGAATAAATAAATATATTAAGAAAATTGCAATGCCATTAATTCTTAATAATTCTACATAACTAAGTTAATGTATAATGTAATTGTATTGATATCTAATTGTAATATTATTGTGTTTTCTTTTTTTGTTTGTTTTTAAACATCAACTTATTGTAACGGAGTGTCAACAGCACGTACGGCTTACTGCCCGTGTGATACATATATGTAAATAACATTGTATGTATCTTACTTTTAGTTTAATAAAGTCCTTATGTAATACTTATAAGGCGAGATATTAAATGCGTTAATGGTATGGAATTTATTGAAGTTTAGTTTTGTAAGATAAAATAATGTTCTTTTGAAGATTCTCAGAATGAATGACCTCCTTATAATGTGTAATCTATTTTAAAGGAAGGTGGGGATAATTTATAGTCAATATTTAACACTGGAAGTAATTAATATTTAAGTGAATGTGTGCAAAATATTTGCTTATAGCTGATGCATATCGCAGAACATTACTCATCCTTTACATTGGACTCTGCCTTCATCAATCATTCTCTTAGTAATCACGACATTAGCCAGCCATTAGACTGTAAAAATACAGTAACAACACCTATTTATAGACAAAGCCATTATTTCAAGGCATATTTAATTAAACTTCTATTGAGCTGGTATCATCCACTGAAAACCATTTCTAGATAAGAATTTCCTTTCATTTACAAGGGGAAGTTAGTATCGGCTCATAAAAAATAGTGGTTTCCCCAAAATTTGAATTGAAAATAACTGAGATGATACAGAAATTCCTATAGCTTTCTTAGTGCAATAGTTTGTACAGGAATAATATATTTTTTATGAGTGAACGCAAAATAATAATAACACTGGACAACATGATTTTTGTCTCATGAGTACCAATAGTTGTACTTAATGCAGTTTTTTTTATCGTGTTTTCAAATATGTATTCGGAATTTCTCCATCACCCACAGTTTTTTATTTCAATTTCAATTAATGGATTTAAATAATCATTATTTTAACAAGCATATATAGACGATATTTTAAATAAATGGAAAGTTTTAGTAAATCCAGGAATAAGAATGGATAATAAAGTGTGCATAGATAATCTTCTATTTGCTGACGATGTAATCATAATACAGAAAAATGAAGACGACTTACAGAAATCAATGCATGCATTAAATGAAATATGTAAATTATACGATCTAAAGATTTCTGTAAGGAAAACGAAGACCATGGCTTTTAGAGGAAGAGATCTAGTGAGATCCAAAATTATTTTAGAAAATCAAAGTATAGAACAGGTGTCTAGTTTCAAATATTTGGGCTGTGATGTTGGCTACAATGTGGAAAGAGATATTGACTCCAAAAAAAATAAATTTCAGACGGTGTGTGTAACAATACAGAGAACATTCAAAAATAAAATTAGAAAAGGAACCAAGATAAAAATGTATAATGTTATGGCGGTTCCCACACTATTGTATGGATGTGAAACTTGGGCTCCAGTGAAAAGACAGAAGGATAGAATACAGACGGCAGAGATGCCGTTCTAAGACAAGTAAAAGGATGTACAAGACTTGATAGAATAAGAAATGAGGATATAAGAAAAGAATTGAAAGTACAGCCTTTATTTGATAAAGTCACGAATTACAGACAGAAATGGATTGATCACATGGATGGAATGAGTAAGGAGAGATATCCATTGTTAGCAAAAAATTATCAAGCAAGAGGAAGGCGTGATGTTGGAAGACCTAGAAGACGTTGGGCTGATGCATTATGAAGTCGGAACGGGCAATTGCCTAATCCCTGGAGCGATGATGATTATGATGATTTTTTTAACAAACCTAGATTTCTTCCCGGAAAATCTTGGCGCAGTGAGCGATGAGCACGGGCAACACTTTCATCGGGAGATTTCAGCTATGGAAAAGAGACATCAAGGCAAATGGAATCCTAATATGCTGGCCGATTATTGTTGGACCATCAAGCGGGATGCTCCGCAGGCAAAATATAGTAGAAAATAGTAATTTATTACTTTCTAGGTGAGTCCGAATGTTCGAATATTGAGTAGTTACGAATGTAGAAAATATTAAAGTGTTTGAAGTTATCAAAAACCAATCTCTCGGAAATCTTGCATGGTGGAGAAACACCGATATCATGTTTGATTTCAGGAGATAAAATACTATGAGAATCATATATTTTTCTTTCTGAGACAAAAAAAAATTGTTGCCCAGTGTAATCTATCTTTGGGTTTTTACAGCTGCTGCCGTCTTGCCGTGCCAAATCTCCAAAGCCTATGATCTTGGTTATCTTCAATGTTTAGCTCTCTTGCTTGCATTACTATCCACATGTTTTCCTTCCCTAGTAAAGCTGCAAAGCATAGCATGAAAATGCTATGATTGCAGTGAAAGAGCTGCCCTCGGGCAGAATTACTATGGATGGATATCTACCTTGACCCACTGTACTTTACAGTCAAAACCATGGAAAGTGCACCAATGCTTGCTTGTACTACAAACATCAATTCCCAGCTGATGTTTTTTTATCGATTTTTACCCCCTTGAAGACAAAAAGACCCCGAAGCAAGCGTCATCCTACCATTTGTAACAAGGGCAGTAAAGTAAAGGGAGGGTGGAAATCTCTGAAAAAATATACCCACTTTTCTCCTGCACACACTCAGAGTAAGTAACAGAAAGTGGAGAAGAAAGAATGGGGTGGCAGTCTCCATGTCCGTACGCCAGTTGGTGTGGAAGAAAAGGGTTAAAACAATAGGGCATATTCCCCTTGCACGCTCTTGACAGTCATTAAGGGACAGGGTACTCTGCAGTGTCGCACTACATGATGAATGGAGTGAACGCCAGCATCTTTTTACACAAGGGTTAAGAGAGGCTTCCAGCACTCTTGTGATCATCTGCAGGATCCCTTTATTTGCTTCTCATCTTAGACTATTTAAGATTTCCATGTCTTTATTTTTTTTAGTTTTACGCTGAATTTTATTACTCCATTCCTATTTATGGACATTTTAACGTGTAGTTTACATTACGCTTAGGGTCTTTAGGTGTAGTATACAATTTTTTGCGCGATAGTGCGTTTTGTTGTACTTGCTGCAATGGCGACCAAGATTGTAAGTACAACTTTCTACATTTCGGGGTTGACAACCTAAATAACTATACTGTAATAAGATAACTATACTGTAATATTACATATTATATACCACGTGTGGGAAGTAAAACCACTGCCCTCTATGTATACTACATACAATGTAGCCTGTATACAAAAAAATATACAAAAGGTAGTGTTAGTATAAATTATACGAAACAAATCACTGCATTTCAAATGAACTGAACTTTATTTTAAACAATATATAAAACAATAAATTTGCACTTTCCGCCATTTTATAACTGTTGGTGTCACAGCCTCCTGTGGTTTCAACTAACAAACATTGCCCACACTGTTAACGTTAGTTAATAGTTGTTTATAATGATCGCAAATATTTCCAACAAAGATATTATTTTATTATTATTTATTATTTTGAAAACACCATCGCGCAAAAAATAATATACAACGCATGTTTGTGAAGTGTTTTACAGTATTGGAAATTAAAATCCTTGCTATCTCTCGGTTTTTAAACTTTTCCTCGCTTCTGTAAAAACCACTTCCCAACCTCGCATCGTAATATACTATTGTTTTTCTATTATTTTATCTCACCTATCTTATTACAAGGACATTGCATAAGTAATGGCAACACCACTGTAACATCACAAAAAATATGTAGATTACTTTTGACATTACGAACTTCATTTATAGACTCTTGTCAAGTCAACTATACGTTGCCAAATACTTGGAAGACGACGATACTCCATCTGCAGCACCATTTCTGAAATTTCTTTCATTTGATCGATGTAGAGCTTTCTGGATGTCAACTCTTGATTGTCTCTCGAATGTCTGGAAGAGATTATTTGATCTTTGAGAATAAGTTATAGTCACAAGGGCTCCTGTCTGGTCAATTTGATGGATGTTTGAATATTTCCTAATTCCACCTTGTAAACAAAATTCTACTAAACATCTTTATTGGGCGGTATTACCTTACTAAATGTGACAACCAGTTAATTTATTCACAAAGTATTGCTATTTCAAGACTTTCAATGTCACAAATTACAGTGAGCAACAAAAAATAGTTTTTTTTTGTCTCAGAAAGAAAAATATGTGATTCTGATAATATTTTTTCTCCTGAATTCAAATATCATATCGGTTTTTCTCCATCACGCAAGGTTTCCGAGAGACAGGAATTTATCATTTCAAACACTTTAATATTTTCTATATTCGTAACTACACAATGTTCGAACATTCGTACTCACCTAGAAAGTAAGAAATGACGATATATATTTCGCCTGTGGAGCATCCCTTGTGATGGTCCAATAATAATCGGTCAGCATTTTAGGATTCTATTTGCTTTGATATATCTTTTCCATAGCTAAAATCTCCTGAGTTAGCTCATTTGTTTTATTTTACAATGGACAAATGGACGAAAAAACGTCTATTAAAAAATAATGATTTAAATCCATTAATTGAAATTGAAATAAAACAACTGTGGGCGATGGAGAAATTCCGAATACATATTTGAAACATGATACAAAACTGCATTAAGTGCAACCATTGGTACTCTTCTTCTTCTTCTTCGGCTTTCCCCCCACTTATAGGTTTGCCGTCTTCAGTTTCCTTTTATCTCTATCATTCCAATCACCCTCTTCCAAATTCCGATCATCCATTATAGTTCTGACGTAAGTTTTTCATTTCGATCTTGGTCTGCCACGTTTATTTCTTCCAGGGGGTGACCATTGGTATATATTTTTGGCCATCTTTCATTTTCCATTCTTTGTACATGGCCATACCATTTAAGTGTTTGATTTTCAATCCGTCCCGCGCCGTAGCCGAGCGGTTAAGGTAGGAAGCCTTGGCGCAGAGCTACGGGACTTGCGCTGGTTCGAGTCTCCATGGGGGAAGAAATTTTCTCATGGTATTTCGGCCAGTATGGGACCGGTGCGCACCCAATACCGGTGCGCTACAATAAGTAGCGGCTCCAGGTTGAGGAACCAGCTATAACGGCTGGGGGACTCGACATGCTAACCACATGTCACCCCTACACTGGCTGTTGATCATCTACCTCTGTGATTGACACATGTGGATGTGAAGGGCCAACAGCCGGCTGGTAAAAGGGCAACCGCTGAAAAGTGGAAAGACCCTCAATCGGAATCGGATTTTCAATCCTCTTAACAACAGATGTGGTGACATTCATTTCTCTCCAAAGGAATTCATTTCTTATTTTATCCTGTCTTGTTTTTTGGAGGCTTCTTCTAAAATAATCAAATTCAACTGTTCTAATTTTGGTACTCATGAAGCAAAAATTACCGTACTTGAAAAGATCCCATCATTTTGCTATTATGACGCAATAAATTAAGCTCCTCAAAATTGAATCAAGTTGAAGAAACATTTATAAAATGAAAATATAAAACACAATTATATTCATCTGATTAATAGAAACGTTATATCCAACCTTAGACTTCTATATAAATTATTGCAAAGAAAAATTTCCTGTAAAACCATATGCCTTTATCCATGGATACTGGCATTGATAGTGGAATTCGATTGCTCGGAGAAGGAGCCAATTTTCTTTCTCGACGGGTGTGAAGAGTGGAAATGGCAGCAGAAACGTAGACTAAACAAACAAGGATACTTACATCAGAATGAAAGAATACGTCTGTCATGTTTCTTTGCACGTTTATAAATTGATTCGCTGATAACTCGGATTTGGCAACTCAAAGGCTGACCCGCTTCAATGTGACTGAAAGAAGGAAGACTTGAAACAGCTTTATTTCTTTACCTAGTTTAGGAATTCTTTTAAAAATGTTTTCTAGAAATTCCATTACGTTGTCTTTGCTTAGTAGACAAAATTACGTTGTAAGAACTGCTGGATGTTTTATAAATGTCTCGCATCTTTTTCATAATTTAAAACTGAATGGAATGTTAACTGACAGAATCATCTCAGTAATAATATATTTTTTTTACAATTAATAACGTATTGTCCACCGCTGTGGTCTCGAGGTAGCGTGCTGCCTTGTCACGCAGCGGGCCCGGGTTCGATCCCCGGTCGGGGCAGTTTTTCTGGGTGAGGTTTTTATCGGTTTTTTTCCTCGCCTGAAAGACAAATGTCAGGAAAAATTTAGGGCCCAAACGGTCCCCGAAATCATATGGCCATCATCATCATCGTCCTTATCATTATCATCATCATCGCCATCACCCTTCACCGGTGTGGAAAGCAACCGGAAGCTACAACAACTACAATTCCCTAGTAAAGCTGAAAGCATAGCTTAAAAGTGCTATGGTTGCAGTGAAAGATCTGCCTTCGGGCAGAATTACTATGGATGGATGGAATAACTTATTTTTCCTTTATTTAATAAATATAGTGTTAAGAAATGGAAAACCTACGTCAGAACCATAATGGATGATGGGAATTTGGAATATGAAGATTGGAATGATAGAGATAAATGGAAACTGAAGACGACTAACCTATAAACGGGGGAAAGCCGAAGAAGAAGATTTATCAATGTTTCTACATAATGTCTTTATATACATATATATATATATATAACACACAAACACACAAAGGGTGTAACAGGACCTCATCGACAAAATGATAGGCATGATAGGCCATGCAGGGAGGATTATTTTTTGTGAATGAACATATAATCGCAAACACGTCGTTTATGAGTTATTCGCAGATGAAGGTGTTCACCCGTAAGGGTCGGAATAGAGTACAAACAATTGTACACGTATAATTTTATTGAAAAATACATGTTTTTACAATAAGTGTTCAAACAATAACTGTTTTGACGACGTCAAGAAGAATCCTGCCGTGCTGGCCGATCGTTGCTGCGACTATATCAACCATGCAATGAGGCACAGGATCTACTGTTTGAACACTTATTGTAAAAACATGTCTTTTTCAATAAAATTATATGTGTACAACTGTTCGTATTCAATTCCGACCCTTACGGGTGAACACCTTCATCTGCGCATAACTCATAAACGATGTGTTTGCGACTATATGTTCCTTCACAAAAAAATTATCCTCTCTGCATGACCTATCATCCCTATCATTTTGTCGGTGAGGTCCTGTTACACCCTGTGTGTGTGTGTATTCATATATATATATATATGAATATGAAAGTTTTCTTGGGTTTTCCGCGTCTTGGATTCAAGTTCGGCCTCTGACCACTGATTCGGACGTTTCGGCATGATCCCAGATGCCATTATCAAGGAATGATAAGTTCGAGTCACAGGTATAGGTTTTATATGATAATAAAAATGATAAAATGTGTATTTTATTATATAAGACTTTAACCTGTGACTCGAACTTATCATTCCTTGATAATGGCATCTGGGATCATGCCGAAACGACGGAATCAGTGGCCAGAGGCCGAACTTGAATCCAAGACGCGGAAAACCCAAGAAGACTTTCATATACATACTTATATCCGCGAAAATCTGCAATATAACACACATATATATATATATATAAAATTATTTCATTATTACTTTCTTTGTATTTTTTTTCTTTTCTTCTCATGCACAGTAGATTCGAGCTGTTATTCCTTTGTGTGTGTGTGTGTGTGTGTGTGTGTATATATATATATATATATATATATATATATATATATAATTAGTTTTAATTTTAATTGTATTTAATTCTATTGTTGTATTATTAGAAATTATTTTTATTATTGTTCAGTTTGGCCAGATAATTAACTGTTTAGTACGTAATGCTAAGTTTTGTGAGACATTCGGGTAGCTACAATAAGTAGCGGCTCCAGGTTGAGAAAACAAACTATACCGGCTGAGGGACAGTGCATGCTGACCACATATCACCCCTATACTGACAGAATGATTAAGAAATGTGGATATGAGGCCAGCAGTCAGCTGGTAGGCCTTCCAGGACTGTCGCGCCATGCAGTAAAAAGTAAGAACGTATTATTATTGTGATGTTTGTATTTGAATGTAACATATGCTTGTACTGGTGAGTGGAAGAGAAGTCCACTTGGCTACAGGCCAGGCTAAATAAATAAAATTAAAATAAATCATACATGTATAAACGATGTTAGTTTTTGTCATTATTCAGAGATCCACAGACACAGCGTGAATTATTCAATTGTTCGTTCTGACAGAGAGCTCTGTATTTTGATCTTCTTCTTCTTTTTCACGGTTTAGGCTTATTTACTAGCCTGTTCCGGCTCCAAATTGCTGATCTTTCCATCTTTTCTTTGGTCTTCCCAAACTTCTTCTTCCTCGTAGCTATATCTTTGGAGCTTGTAAGTATTTTGAAGTGTCCCCTGAGTACGCTACTAACGTATTGCAGGGTTACTCCTTTGGAGGGGCTGCCTCCTTAAAGCCTTTGGACTTGCTTCCTTGTGTTTTATCGCCACAAGGAGGGTTTCCTCTTCCGCCTTCTGCCGTTGAGGACTTCACTCTTGTTTCCTCGAGCTGGGTCTCTTATTTCATCCCCAGAGATTGGGTTGCCACTTCCGCCATTTTCGCCGTTCCGATATTTCTATCGCCGCCGTGTCTGCTGTTGTGGTCTTCTGTGTTTGCAGCTTCCAGTGTGGTCGTTGTTCCCACGTTGCAGATTATTCTTAGTTCCCTCTCCTCTTATCTGACCGCAAGCCAAGGCTTCCCGGTTATGATCGTCTGGGTCATTGGTACTAAGCCTCCCTACCACGCCAAGGTGAAAATCCACAGGAAGGGTCTTTTGACGATTCCATAATTAAACGTAAACCTTGTACGGGTTAACGGGATATACTTGTATACTTCATAATCTAGCAGATAATCTATTTTTCATCTTTAAAGGTGAAGTACGTTTCTTTGTCACGTGGTGTATGTTTCTGGTAATCAATATTTACAAAAATGTCCAGCGCTGTGGTCTCGAGGTATCGTGCTGCCAAGTCACGCAGGGAGCAAGGGTTCGGATCCCCGGTCGGGACAGTTTCCTGGGTGAGGTTTTTTTATCGGCGTTTTTCCTCACCTGTAAGACAAATTTTAGGATATTTAAGGGCTAAACGGTCCCCGAACATCATATGGCAATCGCAATCATCATCATTCATATTCATCTTAGATTAAGCTTAGGATTAAGGACTCTCTTGTCGCACCACATCATAATAACATCGGGGAAACGTAACCCCGCCTTCCAGACGCCCCAAACTCAGAAGTGGGTTACAATTACGCCAATGCTAGGAGAGAACACCATAAATGTCCAAAAGGACAACCTGGGGCTTTAAAAAATATTTTCAAAAATACTATTAAACTTAGAAATCATTATTACTTAAATTTGCAATACGATTTTGCACGTAGTATCCGTCGCGTCGGATCTAACATAGCTATTATCGCCCATATAGCTCAGACAATGCCGTATGTAGATCACTAATAAATCTGCTACCTGAGACCAGCAACCAACTGGTAGGCAAAGGCCTGTTGTGCTATGTAGTTTTAAATGTTTTTATAAATAATTTTCTTTTCAGTCGCCTTCAAATTTCCAATCAAGAATTGAAACAATATATATATATATATATTGTTTCAATTCTTGATTATATATATACATATATATATAAAGTAAAGTAATCCCACTACAGGCCTCAAGAGGCCCTTCGGGTAGTAGGAGGTTAAGGCTCCCACTTTTTCTGGACAATCTGCACTTGATGTCAGCCGGGTTGCCAGCCCTGCGTGACGGCCGCCTTTACCCCTAGAACAAGTGTCTGATACTCATTTCAGTTAGAGGCTGAGACGACCCCAGGGCCATAGTGCCGCCAGAAGGTTTGGGTCAGTTTAAAAATCCTGACCCCACCGGGACTTGAACCCTCGACCTTCTGGCTTGTAGCGCAGTGCGTTAACCACTATGCTACGGCGTGCCCCCATATATAACTCATGGCGCGACAGGCCTAGAAGGCCCTTAGCCTACCATCCGACTGCTGGCCTTACATCCACGTGTCAATCACAGAAGTAGATGATCATCAGCCAGTGTAGGGGTGACATGTGGTCAGCATGTCGAGTCCCCCAGCCGTTATAGCTGGTTTTCTCAACCTGGAGCCGCTACTTATTGTGGCTACCCAAATGCCTCACGATGATGGGTGGGCACCGGTCCCATACTGGCCGAAATACCATGAGAGAATTTCTTCCCCCATGGAGAATCGAACCAGCGCAAGTCCCGTAGCTCTGCGCCAAGGCTTCTTGCCTTAACCACTCGGCTACGGCGCGGGACATGTAGTGTTCTGCCCAAGAACACAAATGCTGCAAATGCAGCATTCTCCACTATTTCCTTAACTCAGCTTTCATTTTTGTATCCGCATACAAACCATTTATTTTAATATTGTCTATCATCTGATATATGTTTCTGTCTCTTTCATTCCATTGACCATTCCTTCTAGGGCATCCGTCAGCAGGCAGTTTCTTCTTAGCCAGTGGCCAATATAATTTCTTTTCATCTTCTTTAAGAGTTCTAGCATAATATGTTTTTTATTATAACACCAATTTAAATCTGAATGTTATAATAAATAAATATATTGCTTTCTCAGACAGTTACATTTTACTTATGATCTTTTTGGGATTACATTATCGATTAATGAAATTTTTTTTTCAGGTGAGTTCAATGTCATATGAACGTTTGATGACGAACGTTGAAACCAAGATGTAAGTACTAAATATTAATTGTTAACCCTCAACTTGGCAAAACACAAATTCCTTCTGTTAGTTAATTGAATGTGGCGGACCGAAGTGAAAACGGAATCTTGTATAACTGTTGTTATTAGGTAATTTGTATAATTAGGCACACATTTAAGTGGTTTCTTTTGTTCGCTTTCTTCTGATTTATTTATAATATTAGATTAACTGAACCAACTGATGTATCCAAAAGGATACATTACGAATTTAAGGGCTAAGGATTGCAGAATTGATACGGTAATAGTAATTAAACTCATATCTAAAATTGCATTAGATCCTTTTATTATCTTTCTCTCTGTCTTTATCTCTCTCTGTCCCTGGATCATAAAAATTCTTTTTTGTGCTATAGTGTGTTTTGTCGTACAGCAATGGCGGCCATGATTGAAAGTTCAACTTCCTACATTTCGGGGTTGCCAACTTAAATAACTATACTATAATAAAATAACTATACTGTAATATTACATATTACAAAACGCGTGTGGGAAGTAAAACCACTGCCCTCTATGTGTACTACGTACAATATATATACAAAAAATATCGAAAAGGTAGTGTTAATATACATTATACAAAACAAATCAGTGCTTTTTAAAAGAACTGAACTTAATTTAAAACATATAAAACAATAAATACATACTTTCCGCCATTTTATCACTAATATTGTCTCTCGGCCTCCTGTTGTTTCAACTAATAAACATTGCTCACACTGATAATGTTAGTCAGTTGTTTATAATGAACGAAAATATTTCCAACAAAGATATTATTATTTTACTATTATTTATTATTTTTAAAACACCATCGCGCAAAATAATGTATAACGCACGTTTGCGAAGTGTTTTGCAGAATCTCGGAAATTAAAAACCTTGCTATCGCTAGGTTTTTAAACATTTTTTCTCAATTCTGTTCAAACCACTTCCCAACCTCGCATCCTAATATACTATTTTGACCACAAGAACTTATGGTCCTCCGTGATTGGCTAATTGTCGGGAATATCGTTGAGACATACGAACATTTTAGACAGTACACACCATTCGTTCACACATTCACAATGGTGTTCAGAAATTGTTGGATCTTAAAGTTTCTTGATATTTATCTTAAATAGTGAAGAATAATCTCACCTAGGAAATTATCCGACAAGGGATTAAACTCTGCTCCACTGCTTGTAAGGGAACGACGTTACTAATATATCAGAACGGTAAGCCCTTCTATTCTAATACTTTTGTGATGTGAGACTGAATTGATTTTAAAAATAATAAAAATATATGCACAACAAATAAAAATACAGTCTTATGAGGGTAAGACGGGGTACAAATATAATATGAAATTATAAAATGAAGTCATATTTTATAATTAATATTATATCATCATCATCATCACTCCAGGGATTAGGCAATTGCCCGTTCCGACTTCATAATGCATCAGCCCAACGTCTTCTAGGTCTTCCAACATCACGCCTTCCTCTTGCTTGATAATTTCTTGCTAACAATGGATATCTCTCCTTACTCATTCCATCCATATGATCAATCCATTTCTGTCTGTAATTTGTGACTTTATCCAATAAAGGCTGCACTTTCAATTCTTCTCTTATATCCTCATTTCTTATTCTATCAAGTCTTGTACATCCATTTACTTGTCTTAGGAACCTCATCTCTGCCGTCTGTATTCTATCCTTCTGTCTTTTCACTGGAGCCGAAGTTTCACATCCATACAATATTGTGGGAACCGCCATAACATTATACATTTTTATCTTGTTTTCTTTTCTAATTTTATTTTTGAATGTTCTCTATATTGTTCCACACACCGTCTGAAATTTATTTATTTTGGATTTTGCGACAAGGAATAGCACAGCTAAACTTGTAGGGCTTGAAGAGCGGAAGAAGCAGCCCTCTCTTGGGGGGTGGATACCCAGAGGAGCATGTTTGGAGGCTCAGAGGAAGCAACCCTTCCACCATCCTTGTCCTGCGAAGCGCTCGTACCGCTTCCAGGAGACATTTGTCTTACTGAGAAGCTTCATGGAAATCAGCCGGATTAATATTATATTTTTTTAAATTGTTACTAATACCTGAATAGAATTGTATCATGAACCATTTTAGTGTAAAAAGTAACTTCTGCAAGGGAGCCTCCTTCCCTCACGTGTTGATGTACGGGTATAATAGTGGAATTAATGTTTCCATAAATCTGATAAATTTATTGTTAATGTACCTGTTGCAAAGAAGAAGAAACAAAACATAAGAAAATGAAATATTACTTACTATATTCTCCTCCTCCTCCCCCAATCCAACCCTTTGTTCTTACTTTACGTTTCTGCCTCTCTCTCTATCATCCTCTATTTGCCCACCCACCCATATTACAACGAAAAGTATATAACGAAAACACAGTGTAAATACATGGATATTTCATAAAATAGTATTTGTGTTATTATCGCAGATTTAGAACTAAACATAAATAAATGTAATAATACCAGAATATATATAGGCTTTTACGAAGCTTATAAGTTAGATGAAACGCTGATGTTATGTATCGTACAATACTGAATATAGACAGAATTCATTTTATACAGTCAAATTAGCTTTCAGTGGGTCTGTTTAGTTACGACCCCCATTCATTTCTTTTTAGTATATTATGGCTTTAACTATGTAACGTAAATGATTCATATGTCCTGCGTATGAAACGAGTGCTCCCATGCGGGAGTTTCTTTCTTAGTTACGCTTAATTTACCTATAGATCTCAACTATTTGACATGCTGTTAGCATGTCCCATCAACGGACGTCTAATAGGCAATTAACGTATTACTTGGATGGAAGAAGGCAGGTTAAATTTAGTGCAGAGGTCTTTTATTCAGGCTTGCGGTTCTTTTCTTTTACGAGCCTGAAAATCTTCAGACTCAGAACCCATGGCTTAAAGTCCCTCCCGGTGGCTTGTCTCTTGGATTTTTCGTAAAAAATCCATTGACCCCGGCCAGTTTTGAACCCGCGACCCTCGTTAATCATACTTATTGGTCTATCTCTTGAATGAGACTCTTAATTTAGGATAGTAGTAAATTATAACATTTGAGTTGCATTCAAAAAGTATTGTGTAAACAATCTATCGGACTAGAGCAGAGGAACATAGCTACTTGACCACCGCTCCTGCCATCTTTAACGATAAATAGGTTATTATTTCTTTTAAATAGTAAGTTTTTTTTTAATGTGCTCCTCTTTCGAAACTAAAAGCCTCTTTTCGTGAATAGAATCAATTCTATTGAGAGAGTAAGGCGCCAATAACCCCAAATGTATGATTTGATTTTTCACATTTAAAGTAGGCAGAAGAAAACATTTCAAAAAAAGAAAATAAGTTAAATTTGTGCTCAATATAACGTGTTTTTAAATTTATGAGTTCTAAGGGAAACTTACAATGATTAAAAAATCATTGTAAAGTTAATGAAAAATCAGCAGAGGTCTGTAGAAGATTGACACAGCAAGACAATAGGTGCATAATTCCCTCCAATTTGCGGTGATCAACTTATTTTGGCACAAGAGCATGAAGACATTGAATATACGTATTACCCGAAAATTGATTCTTCTTCTTCGGCTTTCCCCCACTTATAGGTTTGCCGTCTTCAGTTTCCATTTATCTCTATCATTCCAACTCCCTCTTCTAAATTCCCATCGTCCATTATAGTTCTGACGTAGGTTATCCATTTCCATCTTGATCTGCCACGTTTATTTCTTCCAGGGGGTGACCATTGGTATATATTTTTTGGCCGTCTTTCATTTTCAATTCTTTGTACATGGCCATACCATTTAAGCGTTTGATTTTCAATCCTCTTAACAACAGAACAGATGTGGTGACATTCATTTCTCTCCAAAGGAATTCATTTCTTATTTTATCCTGTCTTGTTTTTTGGAGGCTTCTTCTAAAATAATCAAATTCAACTGTTCTAATTTTATTATTTTGTAATTCCGTCAAAGACCAAGTTTCACTTCCATATGACAAAATATTCTGTATTATGCTCGTATAAATTTTCATTTTAGTTTCCTTTGTAATATTTTTATTCCAAATTATTCCATGTAAAGTCTTAGTTGTATTTTTTGCCATTGCAATTTTAGTCTGTACATCTCTCTCACAGGTACCTAAACTTGTAATTATTGACCCAAGATATTTAACCCTTAAATTGGCAAAACACAAATTTTTTCTCTTAGCTATTTGAATGTATCGGACCGCAGTGAAAACTGAATCTTGTATAACTGTTATTATTAGGTATATTGTACAATTAGACACACATTTAAGTGGTTTATTTTTGTTCGTTTTCTTCTGATTTATTTAAAATATTAAGTTAACTAAACCAACTGATGTATCTAAAAGGATACATTACGAATTTAAGGGTTAAAAAATACACATTTAAAAATTGATTCAAGAATATAATAAATGGGGACTAAAGGTGAATATGAAAAAAAAAACAAGTATATGGACACAGGAGTCATTGATCAAGATTTGATACTGGAAGATGAAATGGCAGTAATTAAACACATAGAGGAATAACAATATGTGGGAGTAAAGTTACAGAAGATGGGAAGCAGAAAAAGGAAATAAGATCAAAGATAAACTCAGGAAAATATGTAATATCTGCCTGAATGGAATATTATGGGATAAACATATCATAATAGAAACTAAAGTCCAAAATTTTTATAACAATAGTTAGAAGTATTATGACTTATGGGTCAGAGGTTTGGACTATAAAAATATCAATTGAAAAGAAAATTAATGGTAGCAGAAATGGGCTATTGGACAGGATATCAAGGAGAGAGAAAATTAGAAATGAAATTATAAAAGAGAACATGAATGTAGAAAACTGAATTTTAGAATTTATTCAAGAAAAAGAACTGAAATGGTACGGACATGTTAGGCGAATGGAGGACGAAAGATTACCGAAGAAAATAATGGAATGGACACCATCAGGGACGAGTAGGAAGGACGACCAAATCTCACGTGGATCCAAGGGGTTAGAGAAACTTTGAAGGACTGGGAAATAGAGGAAGAAATGTGTAATAATAGAGACGAATGGAGGAAAATTATAAAGTGAAATTGAAGAGAAATCATTGGTGCCGGAAAAATGTATCAACATTGTTAAAACCGGAAATATATATATATATATATAGTAATTCTGCCCGAAGGCAGGTCCTTCACTGCAATCATAGCATTTTCATGCTATGCTTGCAGCTTTACTAGGAAATTGTAGGTGTGGTAGCTTCCCGTTGCTTTCCACACCGGTGAAGGATGATTATGATGATAATGATAGGATGATGATGGGGACCGTTTGCACCTTAAAGTTTCCCTGACATTTGTCTTACAGGTAAGGAAAAATCCCGATAAAAACCTCACCCAGAAAAACTGCCCCGACCGGGGATCGAACCCGGGCCCGCTGCGTGACAAGGCAGCACGCTACCTCGATACCACAGCGGTGGATGTATATATATATATATATATATATGGTATGATAAGAAAAATAAATGCCTGGACGGGATTCGAACCCGGATCTCTGAGTCTGTACCTCAGCGTGATATCCATTACACTACCAGGCGAATCCAATTCAAACACTTATTTTTCTTATATATGTTTTATACTCTCCATTATTACTAGATGTCGCGAGAACACTGTCTTCACTGCCATCTAGTAGCTGACTATATCAAGTAAGCAAATTCTCTTTAATTTGCTTACTTGATATAGTCAGCTACTAGATGGCAGTGAAGACAGTGTTCTCGCGACATCTAGTAATAATGGAGAGTATAATACATATATAAGGAAAATAAGTGTTTGAATTGGATTCGCCTGGTAGTGTAATGGATATCACGCTGAGGTACAGACTCAGAGATCCGGGTTCGAATCCCGTCCAGGCATTTATTTTTCTTATCATACCATATTAAGCTTGCATTGCTCAATGTTAAAGATTTAATTATAACATATATATATATATATATATATATATATATATAAAGTTATCTTGGGTTTTCCGCACCATGGATTCAAGGTCAGCCTCTGGCCACTGATTCCGAAGTTTGGGCATGATCCCACATGACATTATCAAGGACTGATATGTTCAAGTCACTGGTTTAGGTCTTATATAATTATACACAAAGTTTTTATTATGGTCTGTACACCCATTGTTTCATATGTTGCACCAGATATGAAGTAGGTTCTTGACTATTAATTGCAACCTTATTCATGTTCTTGTATTCGGCAGGAAATTCATCTACTGGAACGGGCTACATATGTTCGTTCACATGAGCTGCAATGGATCTTGTAGATGACTTATGATTTATCATCATCCTCATCTTCAAGGCATGGGTCTGTTGGTCCGTTCCGCTCCCCGATGCACAACGTCGTTTTGGTCTTCCTACATTTGTTTGGCCTCGAAGTTTATTATGAAGCATCAGTTTTGATAAACAATTGTTTGGCATTCTTTGTATATGTTCAAACCAATTACATTTATTTCTGTATATTCTCTCGTTTGTATTATATATTAGTAATTTATCTTTGATATCTTGACTTCTCTTTTGATCTCTTAAAGATACATCTGCAACGGATCTCAGAAATCTCATTTCTATTATCTCAATTTTATGTTTATCAGAGATCGTTAAAGACAAGTCTCAGACCCGTATGTTAACGTTGGAATTATGATTCGTTGTCTTGTGATTCTAGAGGTATTTTATCTTTAACGCACCAGATTAAGTTGGTGATGATGTTTTCCGAGCGGAATACAGTTTTAATCTGATAATACCTTGGTAATGGCTGTGGGATCATGCCGAAAAGTCGGAATCAGTTCCCAGAAGCTCATCTTGAATCCATGACGCAGAAAACCCAAGAAAATTTTCTTAATCATACTTATATCCTCGAAAATTTACAATATATCACACACACACACACATATATACAAGGTGTAACATGACCTCACCGACAAAATGGTAGGGGTGATAGGCCATGCAGAGAGGATCATTTTTTGTGAAGGAACATATAGTCGCAAACACGTCGTTTATGAGTTATGCGCAGATGAAGGTGTTCACCCGTGAGGGTCGGAATTGAATACAAACAATTGTACACGTATCATTTTATTGAAAAAGACATGTTTTTATAATAAGTGTTCAAACAATAAGTGTTTTGACGACGTCAAAAAGAATCATGCCATGATCGGCCGTGCTGGCCGATCATTGCTGCGACGATATCAAACATGCAATGTGGCAAGCGTCGACTGTTTCAGCACTTATTGTAAAAACATGTCTTTTTCAATAAAATGATACGTGTGCAATTGTTTGTATTCAATTCCGACCTTTAAGGGTGAACACCTTCATCTGCGCATAACTCATAAACGACGTGTTTGAGAGTATATGTCCCTTCACAGAAAATGATCCTCTCTGCATGGCGTATCATCCGTATCATTTTGTCGGTGAGGTCCTGTTACACCTAGGGTTATAACTTTTTTGACTTTTGTGAAATAAAATATTTCCAGTGCAATGGATGGGTGAATTTTTACTTACAACCATCGAAAAAGCCTTCAAGAAAAGATCATCCCCAAATTAATATTAAATATTGATATATAAATATATTTGGGGTTTTCTTCAAGCTCAGTGAAATTAAGGCCTTTTTCAATGATTTTAAGTAAAAATTCACCCATTTATTGCACAAAAAATATTTTACACCCATTCATTGCACAGGAAATATTTTATTTCACAAAAATCCAACAAGTTATAACTCTAATACATACATACATCTATCCATTGACTAGTATATTGTCAAGAAGCTACATATAGGTAACTGAATTAGATAGTCGCTGGTTCAAAAGCTTCTCAGGTTCATACATATTAAATTAATATTACAAAAATATCTCCAATGATTTAAAAAAAGTAACCACAACTTTACGACTCCTAAGAGAACTTCAAGATTAAGACTAGAGGCCTCTGATCAATCGCCATTCAATTCATGCTCAACTTTGAGTTGTGACGCTTATGATCCTACCTGTTACCTATATAGAGTCGTTGAATAAAATATTTCCTACCCTGTCCCACAAGCGTGAGTACCACAAGCTTGTTCTGGGGGTAAAGGCGGCCATCACGCAGGGCTGACAAACCGGCTGACATCAAGTGCCGATTGTCTAGTAAAGGTGGGAGCCCTATCCTCTTACTACCCCAAGAGTCTCCTATGACCTGCAGTGTGATCACTTTACATTACTTACTTTTTTTTTACTTAGCCATAAGCTTTAAACCAATTAACCAATTAATTAAAAATATTCACACATATTTTATGCACGGAACACCTCCATGGTCTAGTGGTAAGGCCGTTGTCTGAGACGAAGCTGGCCCGGATTCGATTCCCCGTCGGGACAAATTTTCTAGATGAGGTTAATTCGGGGTTTTTGCTCATCTCTAAGATAAATGTCAAGAAACTGTAAGGATAAGATACTCAGGAACACCGTTTGCGACAATCATCAATATCGTATTCCTTTGTTTTAGTATGAATATATGAGTGAATGGCGTGTCTTCTCTTAAACGTTTGTGTTATCCTGAAGGTGTTCCTGGTCCAGAGCTGATCACTCATCGAGAGAGTCTTCCATGTCCTTGCGTGGTCAAAAAGGTATATGTGTGTTACAAAGTTTAAAATCACTCCAGATAGATCGTATAACCTACAAAAGCGAGAGGTTAAACTAAGGTACAGAAATCACAATAATTGAAAATGTAATGGGAGAATAATTTTTTTTATTACATATAACTTTCATTAGATGATTGCCTCAAGGACAAAGTGATACAGACAATTAATTTTTGAAATTCAAGAAATACATTTTGTAAATACATTTAAAAAATTCAAATTGTAATTGAAGTATACATACTATAAAGTAAAAATTTATTTTACTAGGGGATGGCAAAATAAACGAAGTGAATAACATACAGTTAATCCTGTAGAAAAATAAAATAAACCAAAAATGAACACTGCTGTAACATTATAAAAATATTTAGTTTACTTTTGACATTACGAACTTCATTTATAGTATCTTGTCAAGTTAACTACATGTTACCAAATCCTTGGAAGATAGCGCATTCCACCTGCAGCGCCATTTCTGGATTTTATTATCTGTACGATTTAAAGCTGTGCAGAGTTAAACCACACTGACTGCTACCATTTGTGCAGAGTTCTAACCACGCTAACTGCTATCATTTTGTGCGGGCGATACCCCACGCTCTGCGCCGCCGTGTATCGTCTTTTGTTTCCGTTGCATATATTAGCGTAGAGTTCACATCCAAGGTTATTAATCAAACGCCTTTGCCCGGGCCCATAAGAGGCAAAGATTGATTCATCTTTCTTTCCTAAACACTTAAACATAAATCAACAATAGATCTCAAGACACTAGAGTAATCTTATGATTGTTATTTAAATTGAATGTATCATTATTGTTATTAATCATGAAAGCTAGACGGAAAAAAAAGGAAGCTAGAATGATCTCCTAAATAAGTAAGTTTCAGGACGGGAATATCAAACAGCAGCATGCACATAAATAACTTGAACATTAACCAGGATGTATATAAAAATGATGTTTAATACAAACAAGACGTCTGAAGTATAAGAAAAGTATAACAAATATGAATCTTGATCATTCTTAAACAAGAAAAATAATAATCATTAACATCATAAACTATATCATACTTCACACAACATTCACACAACAGTCCAAGCCAGGGTGGCTTTCCCTGGTCCTCCGGACCAAACTCAAACCACGCCACTCGCGTGCTCCAGACGACGTTGTCTCAACTCAAAGTTCCGATCGAATGATCATGTTCAGCATGTGCATTGCGTATTTGAGCGTTCCGAGGTAGAAGGGGAGATGCGCAGCACAAACAGCGCAACAGGAGAGGTAAAAAGGAGAGTGGGGGTAGATGCATAGAGAAGGGATATTGGCATAGTTCACGAATCTTTCTATTCACGAAGGATAACGGCACTGCAGTAGCGAACCGAAAATCGCACTTTCGGTTCAAAGCTTTCTGGACATCAACTGTTGATTGAAATCGAATGTCTTGTAGAGGCTCTTTGATCTTTGAGAATATGTTATAGTCACAAGCACTCATGTCTGGTGAATATGGTTGATGTTGGAATACTACCCAATTCTACCTCCTAAACAAATTCTACTGAACATTTTTTAGAGCGGTAATACTTACTAAATGTGAGAAACAGTAAACGCATTCACAAAATATCGCTATTTCCAGACTTTCAATTTCACAGATTTATACAATAAAGACTTCCCATGAACATACTACAAGATTACAATGGTCGCTGATTTACAACATATTGCCCTTGTAGTTAATCAACAAAAATAACATAATGGAAGCGTTTTTAAGGGTTTTTTCTCTCAACGCAGCACTAATTGCCTTACAAATAAAATCTGTGAAGAAAGTTGAAAAATAACCATACTAATCTCTTTTTTTCTGAAGTTGATTAAAGTCAATAAAAAGAAATGCAGTAATTTCCGATTATCTAAGTGGAGCTCTTAACGTTAATATTTCGCATTCGGACCAGGAAGATACTTGTGTACTGCTCCAGGCACTCGGTGTTCCAGGTTTAGAAACAAATTGGTTTCCTATTAAAAAGTAGAATTGGAGTTTGAAAGAACCTCTGCGTAATTTGATTTTAATTTTAAGGTTTCCGCAGAATAACTCTCACGTTTGCAGAGATAAAACTTGTAAGCATAAAACCTAACGACCATACTGTAAGTTCTGCACCCACTTCTCTACGTTCGAAAGTTTTTATTATATATAGAGTAATGATCCATGACTAATGATTTTTTTACATTTTAAAATTATCTCAAATGTATAATTACTAGTGGTCGCTATCTCGAAACTTGCAAGTTCAAAGCAAATTTCATTCTGCCATAGTTTCTCAATATTCTTGAAGTCCGTTGCTTAACGAGGTAGGCAGTTAGGTCTTTGGTTACCAGTTACAATACTATTTCTTCTTCTTCTTCCTTTCCAGAATTAGGTCAATGTAACCTGTTCCGGTCTCAAGTCCATCGTTTCCTTGGCCGTCCCAAAGATCTTTTCCCATGTGGTTTATAGGTGTTGATCTTTTTGGGTAATCTTGTATTGTCCAATCTCTCTAAATGTTCTTTCCATTGATATTTGTGCTCTTGTAGTTTATCAGCTGTTGAACATATCTCCAGTTCATTTCTCATTGATTCATTGTGTAAATCTATCCATGCGCGTACATCATTTTACGGATCTTAAAATTTTCATTTCAGTGGCTTGAATGTGTGAGATATCTTTTTTGTAAGTGCTCAAGATTTAGATCCATACAAAAGAACAGTGCGAATACAATACTATTTCCAAGTCAAATAAACAGAGGCCTTCTATTTCAGATTTCTACATATTGAATTCACGACTTTCTCCATTTCAAAGGAGAATCTTTATGCTCTGAACAATTATTTAATCCACGCCCTCCGTGTTTGAATCCGCGAATTTCGGCTAGAATCACAAGTTCACCGACAAATTCTTAAGCACCCATAATTTATTTATTTATTTATTATTTACATAACTAAAACGCCCCAAAACTGAATTATTATAAGTTGTGCTCCTAAACTCCATGGCGCGATAGGCCTAGAAGGTCCTTAACCTACCAGCCGGTTGCAGACTTCACATCCACATGTGTTAATCACAGAGATAGATGATCATCCTGTCAGTGTGGGGGTGACATGTGGTCATCATGTCGTGTCCCCCAGCCTTTATAGCTGGTTTTCTCAACCAGGAGTGCTACTGATTGTAGCTACCCAAATGACTCACGATTCTGGGTGGGCACTGATCCCATACTGGCTGAAATTCCATGAAGAATTTTCCCCAAGTGGAGACGGGACCAGTGCTAATCCAGTAGCTCTGAGCCAAGGCATCTTGCCTTAACCACTCGGCTACTGCGCGGGACGTTATAGGATGAAAGTTGTGTAGAAATTTGCTGGAATTGTTCTTGAATTGAGTAAAGAGCGCACATTCGTGATAGCAGGGAAATACGTAAGAATGACAGGTTTATAATGAAAACAGTTGATGCTTCAGCTAATTCCATACAACTAGACAAACTTAGACGGGCGTTGAGTGTGCATTCCGTTGCGGGCCCAGCTTCTTCCCCAGGGAATATTAATTCCCTCTTCATGCTGCTCTTGTTTTAACCAGATACCAGGCTTTTCTCTCGCTAACAAAGATGTTGGCAAATTATTCTAGACTGGTCACCATATTTAGCATACTTCTGTAACCTCAGCAGAAGGAGTGCAAGTCAAGTGCATTCAATATCGCAGTTACAGTAAAAAACTTCTTCTTATTAATCTTTATTTGTAGAATTTTCATCCTGTTTATTTCCCAAATCACTCCTCGGAGGAAGACGTATTAGATGTGCAGCACTGTCTATTCATCTCTTGGCTGGTCTTCCTCTTGCTGTTCTCACGTCCATTGGTCTTTCTTCTTTAGCTCTTTTTGCGAGTCTGTTGTCTTCGATTCTTTCTATATGATCTTTCCAATATTTTCGTC
Organism: Diploptera punctata; assembly: GCA_030220185.1. Classification (NCBI taxonomy): domain Eukaryota; kingdom Metazoa; phylum Arthropoda; class Insecta; order Blattodea; family Blaberidae; genus Diploptera; species Diploptera punctata. The sequence goes on along the minus strand of JASPKZ010000039.1, from coordinate 566,084 downwards.
TATCTATAGTAAATTTGTCCACCGCTGTGGTCTCGGGGTAGCGTGCTGCCTTGTCACGCAACGGACCCGGGTTCGATCCCCGGTCGGGGCAGTTTTTCTAGGTGAGGTTTTTATCGGAGTTTTTCCCTCACCTCTCAGACAAATGTCAGGAAAACTTTAAGGCCCAAACGGTCCCCGAAATCATATGGCCATCATCATCATCATCATCATCCTTATTATCATCATCATCATCATCATCCTTCATCGGTGTGGAAAGCAACGGGAAGCTACCACATCTACAATTCCCTAGTAAAGCTGCAAACATAGCATGAAAATGCTAAGATTGCAGTGAAGGACCTGCCTTCGGGCAGAATTACTATGAATCGATAGTAAATTTGGTTATGTCTTGAATTTGACATTTGTCTCTAATTTCTGTATTGTTTCTTATCAAATAACGTTTTCCCCTGAATTGTTCTTATATTTAACTTAAAACAGGCTTTCCACTTTACAGCAGTTCGCCTTTGATTCCTGCTTTCCAGAGATTCCTATCTTCCCATTGCCCTTCTTCCATACCCCTCTTCATCATGGCATCGTATATTCCCTCATACCATGTTCTTCTATTTCTCCCCCTCTTCCTTCTGCCTGTTACCATCCAATGTAACATATGTTTAGGCCACTTGTCCTCCGACATCCGTTGTACATGTCCATACCACTGTAAAGCTCTCTTTGTTATCCTTTCGATAACAGTTTCTTGTGCAACCATTTCTTGTCTGATATATGTATATCATAAGATCTTCATTTCAGATGTGCTTATTATAACAGTAAAAGCGCGAATAAAAATAAATGTGTATGGATATATTATTAAATTTTTTTGTACCGTCCTAACTATTGACTATAATACTTTTATAAACTAGCACAGATTCTTAATTTAAAATATATTTTAATGGGTTAATTAACTATCTTACTCCATTACAGAACTGCAATACATGGTAAATATTTACATACACTTTCATTTTACATTAATTTCATTACGTTATACGTTAATTAAATTAAATATGGCCATGTTAAAAAGGGTATTTGTATTTTAAGGGATTTATGAAATAAAAGGTGACTAGAAATTATTAAATTTTGCACAACAATTTTCCTACGTTTGTTTCATCTTGTTCAATTTTAATTTTAATATATTGGATATGGAGAAGACATTAGGGAAATTTCAACAGATATGTGATTCAATAAGAAGATATTTGAAAAATAAGGTCACAAGGGAAACTCAATTGAAATTTTACAAAAAAGTAGTCGTTCCAACGTTAACATACGGATCTGAGACTTGACCTTTAACCATCTCTGATAAACATAAAATTGAGATAATAGAAATGAGATTTCTGAGACCCGTTGCAGGCATATCTATAAGAGATCGAAAGAGCAGTCAAGATATCAGAGATGAATTACAAATATATAATATAAACGAGAGAATACACAGAAATAAATGTAATTGGTTTGATCATGTAAAAAGAATGCCAAATAATCGTTTATCAAAACAGATGCTTCATTATAAACCTTAAAGCAGAAGAAATGTAGAAAGACCAAAACAACGTTGAAATGACGATCTTAACATATTGTGCACCGGGGAGCGGAACGGGCCAACAGGCCCATACCTTGAAGAAGATGATGATGTATTACTGTTTATCCTGAGAATGTACCCAGGTTTCAGATATACTATCTTTTTATTTTACACTCAGAGACATTCAAGTATGTTGAATATACAAACACAAACAAAATTCCTGTTAGGTTCGTCTTCCGGGCATATAGGCCGTGGTCCAGTCGTTCTTCTACTCGACGTTTCGTCTACTGCTGCGGTAGACATCTTCAGGAGATACTGCGTGCTCTCTGTGAACTCCTCAACAGTCTGCAGCCGACTGTTGAGGAGTTCACAGAGAGCACGCAGTATCTCCTGAAGATGTCTACCGCAGCAGTAGACGAAACGTCGAGTAGAGAAGAACGACTGGACCACGGCCTATATGCCCGGAAGACGAACCTAACAGGGATCAAGACGCCGGCCGTGAAAGCCTACAGTTATACACAAACAAAATTGCTCTTTACATTTATGTTTTCTGGTAGCTCTGAACTAGCATCCCATCTAGGTACAGGTCTGTGTTTAGATGAAGCTGTTGATGAAAAAATGGGATAAGTGTTGATCAATGTGATATAATGATCTTTCTACAGAGTAAACTGTTTGTTGTTCGTTTCTCTTGTTTTATTGATGTCTAGCTAATACCCGGCTACTCTTCAATAAATGTTAATGTGTTTTTACCACCAGCCTTGAGCTGCTGTGCTTGCCCGGGAATCAGCTTATCCCGATCTTCCTGGCATCAATGAAAGACAAAAATGGTTATTGTGGGTTATCCGTAAAAGATAAACATATGCTATCGCGGGCTTTTTTGTAGAGTTTTTGTGATGTTCAATTCCGTGTACATTAATTTGGTGTATTTGTTATGGTTTAGGTAGCGTAAGCCATTTAAGCGTTAAAATAGGAACTTTATTTCACGTTTTCACTGCAATGGATGATTTTTAGGGGTGAAGGGGTTGAGTATAAAACTCCCTTATAGCCTACGTTCATCCCGGGAATCTCCTGAACATTTTGCCGCGCATAGAATAACAACAAACAAACAAACAAACATTGATTTTTGTATATTAGGTTATTTGGGAATTTTAATTTAACATTTTATTATTTAAGAGAGGAAAATAAGAATATTATATGAATATTTAAGTTTCAAAATTATAATTATTACTACTCTAGCATATATTTTTAGTTCCTAAATAATAGAGTATCTAATCCTAGTTTATCAATTTCATAGCTTCAGCATAAAATTAAATAGCCCCCACAATTTACATTTAAATTTCACTTAAAATTTATATTAACCTGTTAATTATTCCAACAAAAAACTACCAACTAAAATATTTATTTATATTCTGTGTATAACCATGATTGCTGGCACATTTAATCAACACCCGTAATTGCAAAGCTAACTTAGAATAATTATTATTGCCATAATTATTATGGTAAATTAACACCAAAGGATTAAGTCGAAACTATTAAATTGTTGCTTCTAATTCTGGTATAGAATAGATCGTTTACTCAATACTTTTAAATGCAACTCAAATGCTATAATTAACTATCTATCTATCAATCTCCATGGCGTTACGGTCCACGTAGAGCCAGAATCTGCTGTACTATTAAAGCCCATTCTCTTCTATATTGTATCTTTATCCTCCATACTCTTATTCCCAACTCCCTCATATTATCCTCCTCTATATTCTCCAACCATTTCTATCTTGAGTCTTCCCATGCATCTTCTTCCACCTGGATTCACTCTGCGTATTGTTTTTTTTTAGAGGAATTGAACCCAATGGGTAGAATTAGGACATGACATACACCCAGTACCAAGGTTGAGATTTTAAAAATCCCTTACTGCGCCGGGAATCAAACCCGGGTCGCCGGAGTGGAAGATAGGACTCTACCGACTACGCCACAGCGACGGACTTCGCTTATTATTTTGTAGCACTTCTTTCTACATGTCCCGTCCATCTAAGTCTTGTACTTATAATTTTCCCATAATTTGCGGATGATATATAGATGAAGTTATATTAAAGTGGCATATTAATTTAAATAAACATTTTAAAATAAATAATAAACTGTTGGATACAATATTATTTGCTGATGATCAAGTAGTGGTTTCCAGTTCAGAAGATGACATACAAAGAGTTATTTTTAATTTGGAAAAAATAAGTCATATTTCAATTCCTTCTGGATTTTTTCGTGTTGAGACTTGAAAGTAGTATGAAGTTCCTTAGGACAGGTTACTGGCCCGACGCTAAATAGTCCAGTGGTAGGGCTGCTACCTTTTAGTCTCTGGACAGACATTAGGATACTGCATTTACTCAGTACCCGATGGAACGGTTATACCGCCGTGACTCGGTCCTCAGAGCCTCGTTTGTGAAAACGGGTTGTACCACGCGAAGGTGAGGATGAGAATTGGGTAGGAGATGTTTGTTCATCGAATGGAAGATCACAGAATACCCAAAAAAATGTTAAGATATCAACCTGCAGGAAGAAGAAGACCAGGACGTCCACTCAAAAGACTTTTGGATGGTGTTTCTCTTGAGGCCGAAACAAGTCAACAAATGGTCCAAATTCGTGAATGTACTATGATGATGATGAAAAAATAAGTGCCAATTGCAATTTTAAAATTTCAAGGACTAAAACTAAAATTTTAACATTTAAAGGACATGATACCTTAAGAGCAAAAATAGTAATTGATAATAACATTTTAGAGCAGCTGAACAGTTTAAATATCTAGATTTCAATTTATCATATGTTCAAATTGAAGATATTAATGACAAAATAAATAAATTTAATCTAATGTGTGGCACTATTAAAAGAACCCTTAAAAACACAAGAAAATAAACAAAAATTACATTTTATGAAGTAATGGCTGTTCCTGTATTGATGTATGGATAAGAATGTTGGATGATCACTAAAAGACAAGAACAAAGATTGGAGGTAGCTGAGATGCGATTTTTAAGAAATATAGCAGGGTATACTCTGCTGGATAAGAAAAGAAAATAAGTTATAAGAAAGGAACTAAATATTTTCAAACTTACAGCCCGAATAATTAAATATAGGAACGACTGGAAAGAAAATATTTATAGAATGCCAGAAGAAATATTTCCAAAATTATTGCTAAATTATAAACCGCACGGAAGATGATCTGAACAATTTTAACAATTCTAGCTTTCATGAAACCGGAACGAGCCAACAGGCTTAATCCCTGGATGATGATAATGATTATAAATTTACGGACTTCTATACAATTCGTAGAGTTCTCCATTAGTTCTAATTTTCCACTCTCCATTTTCATATTTACGTCCATAAATATAGTTGTAATTAATATTATTCTGTATTAAGAGGCCGCTTCAAGGGACCCTTGATTTCATTCATACTCGACAAGTGTGCATGATGAGTCTTTTTTTCACAAGTAGTCTTTGGTGTCTGTAGGATAATTTTGCGCAAGTACTTTAATTGCACAATCCGCTTGATGATTCAGTTTGAATCTGCGCTTGTACAAGCCGCACTTGGACAAGTGAAAAGTAACTTATGTACCAAGGGATTTGCCGACTTGCACAGGTAAAGTCACTCCGAGATGCTCTTCGTCCAACTTGGATGATAGCGAGGTAAGTATTATCTACTGTTTTATAACATACAAACACACATTTCCTTCACTCGTTTTCATGTTTAATTATTTACACAAAACATAGACACATTCAAAACGTGATTCTTTAGTTTCTTTTAAAGAAAGAAGTTTTGTTGTCACGGCACTTGTCCTTCATCGACGAAATACTCTATGAATTGTTGTATTATTTGTTTAGCTTGAAATAGTATATTTCCAGCAATATGAGACTTTTGTAAAGGGAACATATTGGAATCCTCTGACGTTAAACCGGGTCAGGTTGTCTCATTTTCTATGTTTTCATAGCCTAGAGCATCGCTTCCTAACCTGTGATTCGCGAACCACGAGGGGGTTCGCATACTATTTAAAGGAGTTGACAAAAACTTTTATTATTATTATTATTATTATTTTCTTCTTCTTAAACATAATTTGTAGGCTTTTCATTCTGTTTATTTCCAAACTCACTCCGCGGAGGGAGACGTATTGGATGTGCATTCACTGTCAATCCATCTCTTGGCTGGTCTTCCTCTTGTTCTTCTCCCGTCCATTGGTCTATCTTCTTTGGCTCTTTTTGCAATTCGGTTTTCTTTCATTCTTTCCATATGACCTTTCCAATATTTTCGTCTACTTACTTACTTACTTACTTACTCACTGGCACTATCGAACCCGTAGGCTCATGGCCGCACGGACATAAGCTCTCCATACATCCCTATCCTGAGCCAATGCTTTCCAATCATTCCCTGTATAATCTACTTCCCTCAAATCATAGTTAATGTTGTTCTCCCACCTCATTCTTGGTCTACCAACTGGGCGCCCTCCCTCTGGCTTTCCTACAAGAAGCTTCCATGCACGTCTTTCATTCCCCATACGCGCAACATGTCCTGCCCATCGCAGTCTACGGGACTTAACTGTTCTTATTATATCTGGCTTCCTATAAAGACCATGTAGTTCACCGTTATGTAGTCTTCTCCATTCACCTGTCTGTTCATCTCTCTTTGGTCCAAAAATTTTCCTAAGAACTTTATTCTCAAATACTCGTAATCTCCTTTCCTCCCTTAAAGTAAGAGTCCATGTTTCGCACCCATATAATATAACTGGTAGAATAATAGTTTTATATATTTTCAGCTTAACGTTTTTTGAAAGGAGTTGGGACATCAAAAGTCTCTGCAATGCATAATAGCATGCATTTCCAGAATTGAGCCTATGTTTAATTTCTTTGTGCATCTCATTCCTATTTGTGATTATTGTTCCTAGGTATTTGAATTCAGCCAATTCCTCAAAATTTCCCTCATTTGTCATTAGCTGTCCATTTCCATTATATAATGTATTTCTACGTGTGACCATATATTTAGTTTTACTGATATTTACTTCCAGTCCTAATTTCTTAGTGTTACTCAATAGTGTGTGCGTGTTGGCCTTTAGTATCTCCTCGCTATCGGCCAGTAGTACTACATCATCAGCATAAACTAACAGCTTATTAATACCATTCAGTTGTAAGCCTTCCTCATTCTCTAAAGATTTAATGGCATGCTCTAGTACAAAATTAAATAGTAGAGGAGATAGTGCATCTCCTTGCTTCAACCCATTCTGGATTTCAAAAGTGTCTGAAAACTGTTTGCCTACACGCACCCTACTCGTTGAGCCATTTAGACACATTCGTATAAGTCTAACTAACTTTTTAGGAATTCCGAACTCCAGCAGGATACTATATAACTTCTCCCTCTTAATTGAATCATATGCTTTTTTGAAGTCTACATATAGTTGATGTACAGTACCATTATATTCCCATTTCTTTTCTAAAATCTGTCTTATACTAAAAATCTGATCTGTTGTAGACCTGTTTCTTCTAAATGCACATTGATGATCTCCTAGAATGTCATCAATATAGGGAGTAAGTCTGCTTACTAATATATTTGTTAGAATTTTGTACGAAGTTGAAAGTAATGAGATGCCCCTATAGTTGTTGCAATCAGTTTTATCTCCTTTCTTATAAATTGGTACGATAATTGATTCCTTCCATTCATCTGGAAGAGCTTCTTTTTCCCAAATCATACTAAGCAACCAGCGTATCTTGTCCATCAATTTTTCTCCCCCTGATTTTATCAGTTCTGCTGGGATCTCATCTGAACCTGATGCTTTATACATCTTCAATTTTTCAATTGCCATTTCAACCTCTAATGCACTTGGCTCTGCGACTAGCATTTCTGCTGTCTGTAACTTATCCTCCTCAATGTCCTGTTCTGTATGTACATTTAATAGCTGATTAAAATAACTTTTCCATCTATTTAATATACTCCTGGAATCTGCAATCATATCCCCATTTTCATTCCGAATTATGTTTGTTCTAGCCTGAAACCCTTTCTTCTCTATACTAATTCCCTGATATAATTCTCTAATGTTCCTATTTTTTGCATTCATTTCAAGATCATTAATCTTCTCTCTCAAATATTCCCTCTTTTTACTCTTTAGTAACTTGGTGGTTTCCCGTCTAACACTACCCAATTGCTCTAAATTTACTTCATTTGGCTCGTGTAACCATTTCATTTTTGCTAGCTTTCTTTTCTTTACAATGTCGGCACATTCCTCATCAAACCATTTCTTGTTTTGCCTCTTTTTTAAACAACCAATGCTTTCTGATGCTGACAATTTAATAGTATCTCTTATAGCCTCCCATTCTTTATTTATATCAGTTTCTTCTTCGTTTGCCACATTGTCATCTGAAGATTCCAGTACTTCAAATCTATTAGCAATTTTGATTTGGTATTCTTGCCGCATTTCATCATTTTTCAAGTTTTTTAATTCATATTTTACAGAATCATCTTTAGCGTTTGTTCCTCTCATAAGCGATAGCCGTTGTCTGATTTTCACCCTGACCAGATGATGATCTGAATTGCAGTCTGTCCCTCTAACTGATCTAACATCAATGATGCTACTGTGCCAGCGTTTATCCACTAATACATGATCTATCTGGTTCCGAGTTTCTCCATCTGGGGACGTCCAGGTGTATTTATGAATATCCTTATGCTGAAATGTTGTGCTCTTAACAATGAGATTCTTTGATGTGGCAAATGTGACTAATCTAACCCCGTTGTCGTTACTATCTTCATGAAGACTGAATTTGCCTATTGTTGGTTTGAATATATCTTCCCGCCCCACTTTTGCATTAAAATCTCCTAAGACAATTTTCATATGATATCGTGAAAGGCTATCAAATAAGCATTCTAATTCTTCATAGAACTCATCCTTGATCTTGTCATCTTTATCTTCTGTGGGGGCATGTACATTTACAATTATAAAATCATGTCGTTTACCCTTTAGAATTATGTATGATATCCTATCACTAACAAACTTAATATCTCGGATAGCGGATAGGATCCTCCTTCTGACTAAAAAACCCGTTCCAAATGCAGGTCTTTCTGCACCCCCATAGTATAATGCAAAGCTTCCTGATTCCTGACTACCTTCTCCTGGCCACCTAACTTCCTGTAAAGCGACTATATCCAAGGGCGATTTATCCAATTCCCGCGTTAATATCTCTAGTGCCCCGCTATTGTATAAAGTCCAATATTTTCGTCTATCTATAATAAATTTTGTTATGTCTTGAATATGACATTTGTCCCTAATTTCTGTGTTGTGTATTTTATCAAATAATGTTTTCCCCTGAATAGTTCTTAAGATTTTTATTTCACATGTGCTTATTATTTGTTTAGTTTTTTGTATCAGCCCTAGTTTCTGCTCCATGTACGATAACTGGTCGAACTATCGTTTTGTATATGTGGGTTTTGTTGACATATGTTTGTTGCGCCAAATTAAATCTTTCATATATCCTGATATTTGTGCTACTTTATCAGCTTGTTTCTTTACTTCTTTTATTAAATTTTTAGTGTTTATTATTAATCCACCTAAATAATTAAATTATAATACTTATTATTATCATTATGTTAAAATTAAATTAATCCTATAATGCCCCTTGTTTCAGCTCAGGATAGGGATGTATGGAGAGCTTATGTCCGCGCGGCCATGTACCTTCGGGTTCGATAGTGCCAGTGAGTAAGTAAGTAAGTAAGTAATGCCCCTTGTTTCGTATGTATACCCCTATTTGTGCGAAAAGTCGTTTTCTTCATATGACAATTTAAAAAATAGATACAGAAACAGACTTTGTGTTGAAAGTGATTTGAGACTTTATTTAACTTGTGTGGTTCCTGACTTCAAAGCTCTGTGACATGGAAAGCAGGCGCAACCTTCTCACTGAATTCCAAGGAAGAGGCGATCAATTACAATGGAAACTTATATTTATTATTGCAACTAGGCCTACACATTGTGTAACTTTTAAGCCATAACTAGAATAACGTTAGGTTTTAACTGTTAAGGGTTAAGTTAATTTAAGGTTATTAAACCATTTCTTGAAATTAAATTGTATGCATGGCTATTGTATGTATATTTAAAAGTCAGTGGTTCACGCAACTCAGATCGTTGTGGAAGGCGTTCGCGAGTCGAAAAAGGTTGGGGACCGCTGGCCTCGAGAATCAGGTGGAGCTTTGGCTTGACGCACAGTTGACATTAAATAATTATGCAAAGTAAAAGTTGCTTTTACTATTTTATAAATATATTCTTAATTAATAACGGTTTAGATAACTTCCTTAATTTATTCTGAGACTATTTAACTCATGCCCCAAATGACCAATCACATTTCAATGATTTTTTATTTACAACTAATCACAGTCGTGTTTCGCCTAGAATTTACCAACTAAAGTTTATCATAGTGAAGAAAGCGTCTCCTTTTTAACACTCCGAATACGTCATAGCATTATTTTGCAGCGACTGACTCTCCAAGAAATAAGGCTACCAGATTGTATTAAGAGTATTTGAGAATAAAGTTCTTAGGAAAATTTTTGGACCAAAGAGAGATGAACAGACAGGTGAATGGAGAAGACTACATAACAATGAACTACATGGTCTTTATAGGAAGCCAGATATAATAAGAACAGTTAAGTCCCGTAGACTGCGATGGGCAGGACATGTTGCGCGTATGGGGAATGAAAGACGTGCATGGAAAACTTCTTGTAGGAAAGCCAGAAGGAAAACGCCCAGTTGGTAGACCAAGAATGAGGTGGGAGAACAACATTAACTATGATTTGAGGGAAGTAGATTATACAGGAAATGATTGGAAAGCATTAGCTCAGGATAGGGATGTATGGAGAGCTTATGTCCGCGCGGCCATGAACCTACGGGTTCGATAGTGCCAGTGAGTAAGTAAGTAAGTAATAATAATAATAATAATTGTTAGGTGTTAATAGACTGGATCACCAAAGGAACACTATTATCAGAGGAAAACTTGGAGTAACAAGTTTATATGAAGATATACAAAGATACCAACAAGAATGGAAAAATCATCTGAGGAGAATGGCAAGAAATATACTTCCAAAATTGGCATTCCAATATACCCCAACTGGACATAGGGACCAAGGAAGACCAATACATCGGTGGAAAGATCAAGACCATCTTCGCTAGGTTTAGCGTACAGGCCACATGGCCTAAAACGAATTGTTCATGATGATGATGATGATGAATAATAATAACAATAATAATAATTTATATTTGGGAATTTGCCAGTGAGCAAGTAAGTAAGTAAGATTGTATATATAGTACATGAATGTCAACACGTAGAGCATGCGGGAGTTAATGTATAAACATTTGTAGCAATTGATTATACCACCAAAAAAAGACACTGTTTGCACGTTCTTAAATTTATTTTTTCCCAGGTAATAACATTCCAGATACATATAATTGTCATAGGACATCAGAAATGAATTAATATACAGTTTGATGTGTTTCATTTTTTCTCCACTAGAGTGCATTCTTACAATATTGCGTTCCTCTGGCAATAAATAATATGATCTGGTTGCAGTGATGAACAAAAGAAGCAGATGAAGCATACCAATGGTTTCTCATTTGTTTTCAAACATCGACTTTACATTAAATATATAAATATTTTAAAATAACTATATTAAAATAATGATTTGTGAGTAAACAGCTTAATTTTATTCGTTAAATAGTCCTCACAAATGCCACTCTTGATTTCCAAATTCTCTAGGTAAATTAACTCCTCAGTTCGTGAGTCGTGCATTTATCGATAATTTGGAAATCACTCGTGGCATTACTTATGATAATTATTCCAATAACACGGATTTATATTCAATTCACTCAGTAAATTAATATGGGAATAAGTTTTTTTCTTTTTATTAATCACTCTTTACACCACGTATCATGTTTATTCTTTGGCGTTTTTCTTTTGTTGACAAGGCGAAAAGCAACAAAAACTACCACCTCGTCGTCCGGTCTCAATATCGTCCAGGATCAAACTGGCGCTTGTTCAAGCATACTTGTACCGTGTGGTGTCGCAGATAAATTTTCCGTACTTGTGCAAATGTATTGATTATATATACTTGTCAAGTTTGAAGTTATACATGTAGCTACCTTTAGGTCTTAGTCTAAGATCCGGCTGCAAGATTACTATGTTCATCGAGTGTATGGACAAAATCAATTTTTTTCATAAAATTGTGAATTACTGAATACATTTTTGCCGAGTTGCCTATTAAAATTTGGCCGGCAGTATGTTTAATTAAAATATAATTAATTAATTTATTCGAAATAATTCGATTCACTTGTTATTAAAATAAATTATAATCCAATTCTCAGAAATCGGTATATAGAGCTAGAAAAGTTTTGTTTCTATTGCACCCTTGGCCGTAAACCTCCTCGCGGCTACAGCAGGCTGTGACACCAATCAGTAATAAAATGGCGGTAAGTACGTATTTATTGTTTTATATTGTTTCAAATAAAGTTCAGTTCGTTTAAAATGCTGTGATTTGTTTTGTATAATGTATATTAACACTACCTTTTTGATACATTTTTGTATATACATTGTACGTAGTATACATAAAGGGCAGTGGTTTTACTTCCCGCTGCGAGGGAACAATATAAAACAATACATACGTACTTACCGCCATTTTTTACTGATTGGTGTCACAGCCTGCTGTAGCCGCGAGGAGGTTTACGGCCAAGTGTGCAATGACAACCAAAACTTTTCAAGCTCTATACATAGATTTCTGCAAACTGGATTATAATTTATTCTAATAACATGTGAATCAAATTATTTCGAATAAATACATTAATCATATTTTAATTAAACATACTGACGGCCGATTTTAATAGGCAACTCGGCAAAAATGCATTCAGTAATTCATAATTTTATGAAAAAAAATTGATTTTGCTCATACACTCGATGAACGTATAATCTTGCAGCCGGATCTCGGACTATCTGTAACATATAGGCCTATTCACGAAGAAATGGAATCTGAAAATTGGCAAAATTGGACCTAAATCTCTCGTTCCCTGAACCCTTCACATCTTAATGAAAATGTATTGTTGTTTGGATATCACAGCAATTAAATCGTTGTAAAACAGCTTTTTTTTCATCACGACGTATGTTTTGTGTAATGGAGGTGCAGCTGTTTTCTCTCTTCAACTCTTTCCCGTGTGATAAATAACAAGCACTTTCCTGATTCATTCATTTCATTCACGCTTTGTTGACTTATTCTGCAGCCTACAGTAAACTGCAGATTAATTCCACGACTTTGTACAGTTCCCCTAACTTCTTGTAAAATTGTTTTGTATTTTTACATTTATGTAGGCCTTATCCATATTACTAAATTAGTATTTTACTTATAATTTATCAGACACTGTCTTCTTCTTCTTCCTCTTCTTCTTCATCACGGTTTAGGCATATTTAATAGCCTGTTCCGGCTCAAAATTGCTGATCTTTCCATCTTTTCTTTGGTATTTCCGAACTTCTTCTTCCTCGTGATGAATAGCTGTATGCTGTTAGTTAAGCTTCTTTCAAAGAATAAATAAAAAGTAAAAAATCTTATTCTTCTGAAAGTACAAACCAACAATAATAATAAAATAATAATTATAGATGTAAAAAGATTACCAAAGTAACTTGTACTTTTAGTATTATATTCTCAGTCATCCTTGCTAAGTGTTCTTTATAGTTTGTTCTGTATTTCACTATTGTTGTGTTTACCCCTTAAATTGGCAAAATACAAATATCCCTGAAAAAGTTACTAGTTATAATAAAAGTTTAGGAATTATTAATAAAGTTATGAAACCATCCCTTGTACAAAAAAACACCAGATTACGTTTATATAACACTTTGGCTAGACCAGTGTTGACCTATGGTAGTGAAGCATGGACACTAAAAAGACAACATGAAAGCAGAATAACGGCTTGTGAAATGAGATTCATGCGCAGAACAGCGGGTTACACCAGATGGGATCGGAAAAGGAACACCGATATCTTAAAAGAACTGAAGACTACGCCAATTTTGGAATATATTAAACAGTACCAACTAAATTGGAAACACCATCTTGAAAGAATGAGTTCAAATCGGATCCCCAAAGCTCTTTATAATTATATACCAAGAGGACGAAGATCACTGGGCCGTCCTATGAAACGCTGGAGGGAAAATTTTCTATAGGATCGTAACAGGCCTTGTCCTAATACTTGGAAGGAAGAAGAAGAAGAAGACAAATTTCTTCTGTTAGTTATTTGAATGTGGCGGACCGCAGTGAAAACGGAATCTTGTGTAACTGTTATTAGTAGGTATATTGTATATTTAGACACACATTTAAGTGGTTTATTTTTGTTCGTTTTCTTCTGATTTATTTAAAATGTTAAATTAATTGAATCAAATGATGTGTCTAAAAGGATACATTACGAATTTAAGGGTTAATTCCTCCACTTTTAGTTGTTGCCTTATTTCTGTGTTATGTTTTTTGTCTGTTCTTTGATATTCTATTAATGGTCTGAGGAATTTCATTTTAGCATCTTGTATTCTGGCAGATTGTTGTGTTGTCACTCTCCATGTTTCGGATCCATAAGTAATAATAGGCACTGCCATTGTCTTGTATAATTTCATTATAGAGTATTTCCTGGCTTTATTTTTCAAAGTTCTTTTTAGTGGACCTGTTATATAATTAAACTTATTTAGTTTCTTATATATACCTGTTTCCACTGTGTATGATATTTCGCAACCCAGGAAGTTATATCTTACCACTTGTTCTATTGGTTTATTTTCTAATATTATCTTTGTCCGAACTGGATGAGCGCCCTTGAAGGTCATTGTTTTTTTATTTTTGTGATGATATTTCCATGTTGTATTATTTTGATATTTCATTAAGTTTATTCAGCATTCTTTGTATTTCGTCTTCTGTTTTTGCTATTAAAATCTGAGTCATCTGTAAATACTAATGTTTTTATTGTTACATTTCCTAAGTTAATTCCCCCAGTCATTTGCTTCCATGTCAAAATAAAATCAGCCACTGTGTGAATATTAAGCTATTCATTCTAATAGTAACATGATCTTTATAGGAAACCAGATAGAATAAAACCAGTTAAGTCTTGTAGACTGCGATGGGCTCGAGATGTGACACGAATGGGGAAAGAAAGAGGAGCATGGAAGCTTCTTGTAGGAAAACCTGAGGGAAAACGCCCAGTTGGTAGGCCAAGAATAAGGTGGGAGAATAACATAACAATGATTTGAGGGAAATACGAGTACATTATACAGGGGAAGATTTGAAAGCAGTAGCTCAGGATATGGATGTATGGAGAGCTTATGTCCGCGCGGTTATGATCCTATGAGTTGGGTAGTGCCAGTAGGTTCGTTAGTTAGGTCTAATGAGAACTTGTTTTTTATTCAAAAAAAAATTACATTCGGTTTTAATGTATTGTTTTGAGAACGTGATAGAGTAAAATGTAGGTTACCTTTTTATAAATTCACGTTTATTCCCATTCAATTACAATGATGTAGTTTTCTGTAATATAAATATTTAGAACAGATAGCACACTTTAACTATCTTGGTTCAAATATAACATATAGCTATGATTGGGATATACATAATAAATTAAACCGATATCAAATGATGTGTGGCACCATAAGAAGAACTCTCCGAAATACTCGAAGAGAAACTCAGCTCAGGTTTTATAAAATTATGGCTGTTCCTGTTCTTTTATATGGATCTGAATCTTGGGTACTTACAAAAAAAATCTCACACATTCAAGCCACTGAAATTAATTTTTTAAGATCCGTAAAAGGATGTACACGCATGGATAGATTACACAATTAATCAATAAGAAATGAACTGGATATATGTTCAATAGTTGATAAACTAGAAGAGCACAAATACCAATGGAAAGAACATTTAGACAGAATGGACAATATAAGATTACCCAAAAAGATCAACACCTAAAACCACATGGAAAAATATCTTTGGGACGGCCAAGGAAACGATGGACTTGAGACCGGAACAGGTCGCATTGACCTAATCCTGGAAAGGAAGAAGAAGAAGAAGAAGAAGAAGAAATATTTAAAAATCAAATCATTCCTAATTGCATAATTTAAATTTTCTTATTATCATTTTACTTTTAATGATTCCTCTTCTAACACGTATCCTTCTGTTAATGAATTGTTATTTTTGTAACATATTCTTCCTCAAAATTTATTTGACATGGATACTTTTGTAAAATTATAAGTAAGTATTTTAAATAGTGCAGGCAACAGAGATTGGCCTAAAAATAAAATACCGTTCTTCATTACACAAATCGATTACGTATATTTTATATCTATCCATCCATATTAATTCTGCCCGAAGGCAGGTCCTTCACTGCAATCATACCATTTTCTTGCTATGCTTGCAGCTTTACTAGGGAATTGTAGGTGTGGTAGCTTCCCGTTTCTTTCCACACCGGTGAAGGATGATGATAATGATAAGGATGATGTGGCCATATGATTTCGGGGACCGTTTGGGCCTTAAAGTTTTCCTGACATTTGTCTTACAGGTGAGGAAAAACCCCGATCAAAACCTCACCAAGAAAAACTGCCCCGACCGGGGATCGAACCCGGGTCCGCTGCGTGACAAGGCAGCACGCTACCTCGTGACCACAGCAATGGACACATTTGTGTGTGTGTGTATATATATATATATATATATATATAATTTTGTTCACTGTAAATTCTAACTTTTAGATTAAACTGATGGGTCTCGGTACACATATTTTGTTGCGAATTAATTAATCTTATTAACGTATGTAGCCCATGTAGGCCTATATACAATATATATGTACGCCTATATTTTTTCCCCAACAGATAATGTTGTAACACAATACTATATAAGAATCTGCTATTATAATAAATACACGGTGATTACAAATGATTGGAGCGATTTCATGATTTTATTGTAGCGATCTTATTTGACATATCTTCACAGAACTTTAAAGTTATGTATAAAAACTCATAAGGTTTTTTTTTGTTTTCTCTCGCAGCCGTGTTTCAGCTTTAAACCGAGAGAGCGCAGCAGTATCAAAGATGGCGACACGCGAGGAGAAAGCATATGCTGTGCTTGAATTTCATTCAACTCAATCTGTGATAACTGTGCAACGACACTTCAGAACGAAGTTCGAGAAAGATGCACCGAGTGCACACTCCATTCGGCGATGGTATGCGCAATTTAAAGCTACAGGATGCCTCTGTAAAAGGAAATCAACGGGTCGTCCTTCAGTGAGTGAAGAAAAGGTTGAGAGTGTGCGGATGAGTTTCACACGTAGCCCACAGAAATCAACACGAAAAGCGAGCAGAGAGCTGAACATTCCACAACCGACCGTTTGGAAGATCTTGCGGAAAAGATTGAAGCATAAACCTTACCACTTGCAATTTCTACAAGCCCTTACGCCCATTGACAAAGTGAGTCGGTTTGAATTTTGTACACAAATGCAGCAGTTTATGGATGAGGATGGTTTTTGTGAGAAACTTGTCTTCAGTGACGAAGCAACATTCTTTGTGAATGGCAAAGTGAACAAACACAATGTGCGAATCTGGGGCACAGAAAATCCCCGCGTTATTGTGCAGCACATTCGCGACTCCCCAAAAGTTAGTGTGTTCTGTGCGGTTTCTCAGTTCAAAGTTTATGGCCCTTTTTTCTTCTGCGAGCAGAACGTTACAGGACACGTGTACCTGGACATGCTGGAAAATTGGCTCATGCCGCAGCTGACGACCGACAGTGAGACCTTCATCTACCAGCAGGATGGTGCTCCACCACACTTCCATCACGATGTTCGTGAATTTTTAAACATGAGATTGCCAAACCGATGGATCGGTCGCAGTGGAGAGAATGATCAGAAATTGTTGTCATGGCCTCCACGCTCCCCCGATTTGACGCCGTGCGATTTTTTTTGTTTGGGGGTATGTGAAAGATTCAGTGTTTGTGCCTCCTTTACCAGTAGACTTACCAGAACTGCGAGCTCGCATAATCAATGCCTTTGAACAAATTAATAGGGACATGTTACGTCGAGTATGGGACGAACTTGATTACAGACTTGATATCTGCAGAATCACCAAGGGGGAGCATATGGAGCACCTGTAACATCTCAAAAAAAACCTGGGAAGTTGCTCTATGTATCTGTAAAAGTTCGTGAAAATATGTCGAATACTACAGCTACCATAAAATCATGAAATCGCTCCAATCATTTGTAATCACCCTGTATATTCATCGGGAAAGATAGATCTGTTTAAAATAAATAATAATATTTAATTAATTATATTATAATTATTGTAATTATATTTTTCATCTTATTTTTTGCAAGCAAGTATAAGGCCTGGTGACTTGTTACGATCTCAAGGCTGGATTTTCAATCAGTTTTTCCTAGGAAGGTTCAAGGATTTATTTCCATGTGAACAGTAATGATTCTGGGATTTGGACATATACTATTTTTTATGTGGATTTTTCCAGTTATACTGATAATTTTTTACAAAATGGATAACTATTTATAACTGAAGTTTTTGCAGGACATTTCCAATTAGTTTATCAACTCATCTGGAATAACCTTCTGTGAGTCTCATGAACTTCGTCTCTCTGGTTGTAATCCCATGGATGTCCTTATTTTTTACATGCTTTATATTAGCTTGCCCTATATCTGTCTATCTATGTAACGGAATCTTTCAACACGATTTTCACTCACTTAAAAACATTGGATCGACTTGAAACTTTGTATATTTGTAAAGTACCAATGAAAACACAATCATTTCATAATTTGTTTCTAAGATCCTGGCCATGATCATCATGACATAAAAAAAAATTAAGACCGGTATAATAGGTTGCTGACTTATTGACTTTTAGTCCATCGTTGTAAGAAATTAATATTGTATCCTCTGGTAGCTCAGTTGGTAGAGCGGTGGACTGTAGTAGTATATAATTTCATTAATCCATAGGTCGCTGTTCAAATCCGATCCGGAGGATTTTTTTAGAAGAGTATTACTTTTACCTCATACTACAATAGTATCGAATTTAAAGATATTTACATTTTTATCTTATTCTGTAAAATATCAATGACAGTTTTGTAAACTTACCACATTGTAATTTGTCCAAAAAGTATGAGAAGAATACTGTTAACTGTAACTATTTATCTGTATTAAAATATTCAAAACTATTATAATATGGTAGATAATAATAATTTAAAAAATATATATAATTATGTTCGTGCGTAGACACTAAAAACATCGTATGCAATTAAATGTTCATGGGATTCCGGTTTATGACAATTAATTAAACTAAAAATAAAAAATAAATAATAGTTTAAAAAACTAAAACAACACGCTTTATTATAAAACCAAATTTAAAAATATAAATAATAGTTTAAAAAACTAAAACAACACGCTTTATTAGAAAACCGAACTAAAAAATGAAAAATAATTTTAATTTCCAACACGCTTGGGATAAAATTAAAGTGGTCAACAACAATATCATCTCCAACATATCTAGAATAAAACTAGAGTTATCTAGAAAAACAATTACCATCAAAAGCTTGGGGTGCTTTTTATGGTTTTTACGTTTTCTTCTTAGAGACTTTACTTTTACCAATATCTAATTATTATCAAATATATTAATTGATTTAGAGCACCCCATGCTTTTGATCATAAAATTATTTTTTTTGTAGATAACTCTAGTTTTATTCTAGATGTGTTGGAGATGATTTTTTTTGTTGACCACTTTAATTTTATCCCAAGCGTGTTGGAAATTAAAATTATTTTCCATTTTTTAGTTCGCTTTTCTAATAATGTGTGTGGTTTTAGTTTTTTAAAACTAGTATTTATTTTTATTGTTCAATCCTCACTTCCGTAACATAGTATGGCCTTGCTAAAGTTTTGTATGTGATTATTTTTGTGTGCCTTTATAGGTTAATATGAAGATGTTCATAATTTTCTTATTAACTTAGAACCTACATTGTTTTGTTGCACTTATGAATTTTATGAGCTATATTAATTTTATCGAAAAAAATACAATTTGAGTCCGAGATAAAATAATACTATATTCTTCCACAAAATGTATTCTTTAAAAGTGCTGGAAAAATAACTTCCCAGATTATAATTATGTGCCTTAATTATTATTATTATTGTGTGTTCTGTGAGCAGAGTATTAGATTTATCTTTGTGGTTCTGCAAAAAAAAATAGAGGATAGGCTTTCTATATAGAGATCTAACTGGCAGTCTAGTTTTATAATCCAATGTCTTTTATTCATCCTTATTTTCCTCTTCCATGTGTTTAAATCTGGCGAAGATTAGTAGGGTGGGAAGCAAGAACACTTATATTTCCATTTTGCCCAAACTGCTCTTTTTTATAAATGAACAAAATACAATTTAGCTGTAAAATATATATAATACACCGTACAATCGCATCTCCAGAAGTTAGACATTTCATAACTTTATTACTTTAGCGCTTTTATTATAATTAAATTGTTTTTAAATGAATACACCATTTAGGAACGCAAAGATAAGCCAAATTTTGTAGCACGATTCCCAAATATAAATTATACGAGGGGATTTAGTGTAATTTAATTGAATCAGATATTCATCAGATCTGCCTCTAGTTAGTTAATTATAAATGAAGCAGTTTATAACTAACAAACTTAAAACCAGCTTTTGTTAAATAAACCTTCTTTTAAAGTCTTTATATTCCGAAAGAACATATTAGCAAGAAAATGAACGAAATTAGGATTTTTTTAAATTCAGCCTAGTTATTATAAAATTACATGTAACAAGCTTATTCCTTTGATTTACTATTATGTTTTACATCTACACTGTAATACAACCCAGGAAGTTATTACAGACCTTACGTGCTATGCCAGGATCCCCTATGTACAGAGGTTAGATGTTGCCAAACGCATAATAACGGCATTTGTTTGTTTAGGGAGGGAAGGAGGGGCAAGGTTAGCAGTACTTTCTACAAATCTATGTACTATACATTTAAAAAACATAGTTTTTCTTTTGTATATGTGGAAATAATTGTAAATGTTTGTACCATGTCTAGAATGGTGTAGTGTAGTACACTCGTACGGAGAACGAGAGGTCCACGGTTCGATTCCTGGTTCAGACATTAATTTTTTCTTTTCACAATATCATTATAATATTATAATATGATCCATTAATGGAACTCTGTTAAAATGACAGTATTGGAAAATGTTAAATAACTTGCTACTATGTGATTCCATTACATATTGAAGGACGCTGATCTATTTTATCAATCGATACCTGCAGATTTATTTAATATAAACATTGTTAATCACATAAATTATTAATAACAAACATGAAAGAGAATTGATTCGTACTGTAAGCATTTGTGATTCGTAATTTGGAGGTCCTGTGTTCAAGCCTGAGTGTGGAATTTCTTGGTCTTCTTCAGTAGATAAATGCTAGATTGGAATGTAATTATCTCTACCCATTAAAGTAAAGTGATCCCACAACAGGCCCGGAGGCCCTTGGGGTAGTAGGAGGTTAAGACTCCCACTTTTTCTAGACAATCGGCACTTTATGTCATCCGGGTTGTCAGCCCTGCGGGTTGTCAGCCCTGCGTGATGGCCCCCTTTACCCCCAGAACAGGCGTCTGGTACTCATTTCCGTTAGAGGCTGAGTCGACCCCAGGGCCATAGTGCCGCTAGAGGGTTTGGGTCAGTTTAAAAATCCTGACCCCACCGGGACTTGAACCCTCGTCCCTCCGGCTTGTAGCTCAGTACCTTAACCACTACGCTACGGCGTGCCCCATCTCTACCCATTACGTGAGCGAATTTCTAAAGAAAACACATGACAATAACAATATAATTACAGAAAATATTGTATAAAATCGGGGGCACGTCGTAGCGTAGTGATTAAGGTAGTGCACTACCAGTCGGAAGGTCGAGGGTTCGAGTCCCGGTAGAGTCAGGATTTTTAAACTGACCCAAACCTTCTGGCGGCAATATGGCCCTGAGGTCGACTCAGCCTCTAACGGAAATGAGTAGGAGACGCTTGCTCTGGGGGTAAAGACGGCCGTCACGCAGGGCTGACAACCCAGCTGACATCAAGTGCCGATTGTCCAGGAAAGTGGGAGCCTTAACCTCCCACTACCCCAAGGGCCACCTGAGGTCTGTAGTGGGATACCTTTACTATTGTATAAAATTAGTACATTAATATATGAGATTTGATGTGAAATGTTAAAGCCTATAACACTTCATTGCAATTATCTCTTCGTTTTACTGAAATTAAGTCACTTAACGATACAGGAAACATTTAGCAACAGAAATACACAGCCTGCTGGATATACTTAACTCACAGGCTTTATAGAACACGTAGGATCATGGCCGCGCGGACATAATCTCTCCATACATCCCTATCCTGAACTAATGTTTTCCAATCTTCCCTGTATAATCTATTTCCCTCAAATCATGGTTTATGTTATTTTCCCATCTCATTTTTGGTCTACCATCTGGTCATTTTCCTTCTGATTTTCCTACAAGAAGCTTCCATCCCCCTATTTCATTTCTCTTTCATGCCACATGCCCTGTCCATAGCAGTCTGCGTGACTTAACGGTTCTTATTGTATCTTGTTTCTTATAAATATCAAGAGTTCGCTGTTAGGCTTCTAATTCGTATGTCCGTTCTTTGATATAAAACTTTCTCTAAGAACTTTATTCTCAAATTCTCGTAATCTTTTCTCCTGCCTTAAAGTAACCGTCCAATGTTCGGCACCCATATAATGTAAATGGGAGAATAACAGTTTTATATATTTTCAGTTTAATGTTTTTTGAAAGGAGTTGGGACGTCAAGAGCCCCTGTAATGCATAATAGCATGAATTTCCACAATTGAGTCATTTGTTTAATTTCTTTGTTTTTCTCATTCCTATTTGTAATTAATTATTATTTTTGTTAAGTATTGGAATTCAGCCACTTCTTAAAAAACTTCCCTTATTTGTCATTAACTATCCATTTTCATTATATAATGTATTTCTTTATGTGAACACACACACACACACACACACATATATATATATATATATATATATGCGGTGGACTAGTGGTTATGCTCCTTGCCTCTGGACCCAAGGGTCGCGGGTTCAAACCCGGCTGGGGTCGATGGATTTTTAGGACGGAAAAATCCAAGGAGCAAGTCCTCCGGGAGGGACTATAAGCTGTGGGTCCCGAGTCTGAAGATTTTCAGGCTCGTAAAAATTCCTTAAGCCTGAATGAAAAGGCATCTAGGCAAAATTTACCGAATTTTCCCGTCCTAGTACTACCTTGGTTTCCTAGATGTCAGTATGAGGCGGAACGCTGACCACGTACCACTCAAAATGACATCTATACGAAAACAAGTGTAACTAAATTAGTATGGTTCAAATTCTTCCCTGTAGGGGGAGAGCGCCTAAATCTCTGTAAAGGGAAAACATAGGCATACAATACAATACAATATATGGTATTAAAAGATTCCGGGCTATGTGGCCGTGGTCTATAACTGGCGTTTCTTCCAGACGTTTCTCCCTCAACTGCGGAGGGCATCTTCAGTGGCGAGCGCTTCCAGCTGTTGTTTCCCTGTCGTAGACTCGACTGCGAATGAAGATGCCCTCCGCAGTTGAGGGAGAAACGTCTGGAAGAAACGCCAGTTATAGACCACGACCACATAGCCCGGAATCTTTTAATACCATGATTACCGGCCGTGAAAGCCTGCATTCCACAATACAATATATATATATATATATATATATATATATATATATATATATATATTTATTTATTTATTTATTTATTTATTTATTTATTGATGTTTACATCCAGACCCAATTTTTAGTGTTACTCAATAGCGTGCGTGTGATAGCCCTTAATATCTTCTCCCGTCTACTGGATACGATAAAAATATTTCTTATTTAATACTAGCTAATTCCCGCCCAGCGATGCTACGCCTAAATAAATGAAAATTAATGTGCTTTTATGTTTAGTTGAATTAGTGAAAGGAAAAATAATTATAAATTTACATTTTTTTAGATACCCCGTCATGATTACCCGGCGTTGCCCGGGAACCTACTTATCCCGATCTTCTTGGCATAAATGAGCTGAAAGGCAAAAATTAATGTACTACTTTAGATTAGTTGAATAAATAAAATGAAAAATAATTATAAATGTATATCGTAATTATTTTAAGATTCCCAGTGTTGATTACCCGGTGTTGCCCGGAAATCTACTTATCTCGATCTTCTTGGCATAAATGAGCTAAAAGACAACATTCGTTATTGTGAGTTATCCGTCATGTGCTGCTATGCTTGCACACAGGAATCTACGAACTTGTCTCGATCTTCTTGGCATCAATGAAAGACAAAAATGGTTATTATGAGTTATCCGTAAGAGATAAAGATATGCTGTCCCGGAATTTTTTGTAGAGCTTTTTGAGATATTCAATTCTGTGTACATTAATTTTGTGTATTTGTTATGCTTAAGGCAGCGTAAGTCATTTAAGCGTCCAAAGAGCTACTTTTCTCACGTTTTCCACTACTAAGGGCGATTTTAAGGGTGTAGGAGGTGAGTATCACAACTCTCTTATAGCCTATGTTCATCCCGGGAATCTCCTGAACATTTTGCAAAAGCCCCATCACAATCCGATCAACGGTATGACCGCGCATAAAGTTCGAACAAACAAACAAGCAAACATTATTTTTTATATATTAGATTATGTTAGATGATAAAGCATTTATAAAATTATAAATCAAAATATAACATGGTTGCGAAAGAGATAATTGAGACCAACAATATGTTTTGTAAGAAGCGACTAAAAATATGGAGAATTAATGGAAGAACAATCTTGGAGGTAATATTTCTAACTGTAAATTACCTTTAAGTTACTTAATATTGAAACAATATCTTGATTTGTTATGTAGAGTGGAATATATGGTTTATTCATGTCTTGAAATATAGACCAGTTGCCTTAAATGGTAGGAGATGATGTTACGGTGTTTAATATAGGGAACGACCTCTGTATTCCATTATAATGTAATGACATATTGCAGCTCCTAGACTTCGCAATTAGCAACTACATAGTGCGCATGCGAGGATTGTGTCTGTATGCAAATTGTAGTTAATACCCAATATTGTGTTCAGCAAGCATGAGACACACTGCTTGCGTTGAAAAGAGATACAACTCCATTTCTTGAACCTATTGCTCTTGGCTTGAATGACACACGGTGGACTAGTGGGGGCAGCTAGATATACCACTAACATCTAAATTATACAAAATTTAAATCATAAAGACAACACAGTTTTAATCATTATGTCCATCGCCGTGGCGTAGTCGGTAGAGTTCCTACCTTCCATTCCGGCGACCCAGGTTCGATTCCTGGCGGGGTAGGGGATTTTAAATCTCCACCTTGGATCTGGGTGTCTTGTCCTTGTGTCTATGTGAGAACTAAAGAAAGTTAACAAACAGGTAAAACAAAAAAGAAAAAGGCAAAACAAAAAGGAAAACCAGTATAAATGAAAAAAAAAAGTAAATTAAAAAAAGGGCTCAATTCTGCTGACGATTAACCCATTCGCCTCAAAAGACGAGTTAGACTCCCTGGCAGTTAAGTAGCCTTCAACTCAGAAGAGAGATACAATCGCTTAATTCTGCTTTTATATATTTTTCAATATTTTGTACATCCCTTGGCAGGATAGTATTTTGTTTACATTTATGAATAGTAGAGGAATGCGTTTTTGCCTTCACCCTTATTGTGATCGCAAGTACCGTTATCATTTGTTTGTTTTTAATGTCTGAAAATATACAATGTAATTTAGGGTAACTTAAATCCGGTTTCTGGGGAAATGCATGGAGCATTTAAACCTGAAGCGATTGGGTTAAAGGCTGGAAAACATATTATCCAATGACGTTTTAAATTTTTGAAGTTATTTGAGGTTGGTGTTTGGTTTTCTTTTAATGGCAGTTGCACACACTAGTCTTCTTCTTCTTCTTCACTTCTTGGGTTGTAGTTAAATGCTGTTTTTGGTAATCTTGTTACGTTCATTATTTCTACATGTCTAAACCTTTTTCTCTATATCCTTTGATTGTATCATTCAATGGAATTTTAATTCATTTTTATATACAGTTTTATTCTTATCAAGTAAATAAATAGAATAATATAAATAATAGTTTTAAAAAACTAAAACAACACACTTTATTAGAAAACCGAACTAAAAAAAATGAAAAATAATTTTAATTTCCAACACGCTTGGGATAAAATTAAAGTGGTCAACAAAAAAATCATCTCCAACACATATAGAATAAAACTAGAGTTATCAACAAAAAGAAAATAATTTTAACATCAAAAGCGTGGGGTGCTCTATATCAATTAATATATTTGATAATAAACAGATATTGGTAAAAGTAATGTCTCTAAGAAGAAAATGTAAAAATCATAAAAAGCACCCCACGCTTTTGGTGGTAAAATTATTTTCTTTTTGTTGATAACTCTAGTTTTATTCTATATGTGTTGGAGATTATTTTTTTGTTGACTTTAATTTTATCCCAAGCGTGTTGGAAATTAAAATTATTGTACATTTTTTTAGTTCGGTTTTCTAATAAAGCGTGTTGTTTTAGTTTTTTAAAACTATTATTTATTTTTTATTTTTTAGTTTTAATATTTTGCAGAATAAGATAAAAATGTAAATATCTTTAAATTCGATACTATTGTAGTATGAGTTAAAAGTAATACTCTTCTAAAAAAAAAAAATCCTCCGCAGTCTGATTTGAACCAGCGAACTATGGTTTACTGAAATTATATACCACTAGTTCACCGCTCTAACCAACTGAGCTCTTACAACGATTGACTAAAAAGTCGACAAGTCCGCAATCTATTATACCAGTTTTAATTTTTTTGATTTTCTGATGATTCTGGCCAGGATTTTAGAAACTAAATATGATAATATTGTATTGTCACGGGTCCTTTACAAGTATACAAAGTTTCAAGTCTATCCAATGTTTCTAAGTGAGTGAAAATCGTGTTCAAAGATTCCGTTACATAAATACAAAGACACTTTTTTTTGATTTTCTGATGATTCTGGCCAGGATTTTAGAAAATAAGTATGAAATTATTGAATTGTTACGGGCCCTTTACAAGTATACAACGTTTCAAGTCGATCCAATTATTTTAAGTGGGTGAAAATCGCGTTGAAAGATTCAGTTACATAGATAGATAGATAGATAGATAGATAGATAGATAGATAGATAGATAGATAGATAGATAGATAGATAGAGGTCAAGTTAATATAAAGCGTGTAATAAAAATGAACAAAAACAATAAAAACAAATACCGGTATGAAAAGAAGAAGAAAGGAGAGAAAAAAGAATTGAAGAAACATAAAATAAATAAATAAACAAACAAAAATATAAACAAATATAATTTAACAAAAAATATAATATTTTATATGTAATAAATGAGATTCGCAGTGAATTTTCTTTTAAATATTTGATAAACGTAGGGTGAGTTATGCACCATTCTCGCTTCAATTTTTTTAAACTATGAAATATTGGGGAGAAAGGCATAGCCCAAGCGGCTGGAACATTCAACCTCGCTCTAGACTACTGCCCGCGGTTATGCTCCTTGACTCTGGTTCTGAGGGTCGCGGGTTCAAACCTGGCCGCGGTCAATGGATTTTTTAGGAGGAAGAATCCAAGGAGTAAGTCCTCTGGGAGGGACTTTAAGCCGTGGGTCCCGAGTCTGAAGATTTTGAAGCTCGTAAAAGATCCTTAAGCCTGAATAAAGAAGCTTCTAAACAAAATTTACCGACATCAACGTCCTAATAATACGTTAGTTGCCCGTTAGATGTCTCATTGGGTCGATGTGTTGACTGCATGCCATCCATGACATATATGAGCAATAAGGTAACTAAAAATTAACTAGATCTAGTAACTTCTTATAAAGGAGAGGCTGTGGCCCAACAATCGGCTACGCCATTATAGATTAGATTCATTCAATGACACAACTGGATTATACCGAATGTAAAAGAAACAGTTACAACTATTGCCTGTAGAATTTTTTTCTCAGTTTCCAGTTTCTTTATTTCCCTTCATACATAGTCAATATTGCTGTCTTTAGTCACGTAGATTCCACTGCTTTGATCTCTTGTAATGTATCGAGTTCGATTCCCGTCGGGAAAGTTTTTTGGGTGAGATTTTTCGGAGTTCCATCACAATGAAACTCTCTCAACCATTGCATGCCTTAGACCTACTTGAAATTGTTTCCACAGAAGCTTTTCATTGTACCAAGCTGTGCCCAAAAAATGTATTTTTAACTGCAAGGCACTAAAATACAGCGCCAACCTCTAACTTAAACTATTGGGAAGTAATAAAACTCCCGAATTGGTAGATTGCATAACCCTCAGTACCTGCCGTCCGTGTCCTGTTCCGACTCACTCCTCTCCGCTCTTACTCAAGCAGGGAG
The DNA here is from genome assembly GCA_030220185.1 of Diploptera punctata. Taxonomy (NCBI): domain Eukaryota; kingdom Metazoa; phylum Arthropoda; class Insecta; order Blattodea; family Blaberidae; genus Diploptera; species Diploptera punctata. Next base: position 538,056 of record JASPKZ010000039.1, on the reverse strand, counting down.
TCCATCTGCTCCGCACAGTGGTTTGCCATTGCTGGATTCTAGCTTCGACTGTGCCTTGCAGTTAAAAAGGCAGATTTTTTTGGACATAACAACGCTTCTCTCGGAGATATTTCAAGGCAGGTTTCGACATATAATGGTTTACAGTTTCCTTGTAAGCTGTAAGACAAGTATTGGGAAACGTTGAACTCCAAATAATCTTGGAACACCATTTGGCCATCATCCTCCGTATTACCCTATTTGATATCAAAATGTAAGTAAATGTTGTGTCTAGTCTTAAATGTTCGTGTTGTCTCCGAGGTGACTCTAGCATTGAACTGGTGACTCATCCAGGGAGACCTTCCATATCGTTGTGTGGCCAGAGAAATATATATGTGATCCAGATTTGTTCCCATGTGTCTTGTCCCTCTAAGATCCTGGTGGCGTGGTGAACTTGCACTGGGCGCGCACTACCTTAGAGGATTTACTCATAGACGAAGTGATTGAAAGCAGTAGGTATTTCACACGTCATGAGTGTCCCTTTATTCTCAGGTAGTATCCCATTGTAACGCTTGCAATTCCCCGTGCCCCCCTTCGTCCCGTGCTATCATTCTCTTCGTCTAAGGACTATAGTTCACTCATAGTAGCATCCAGCTCATAACTGTCAGTGCTATTTATAATTCTTTGCCCGGGCCCAACAGAGTCAAAGATTGATTCATCTTTCCTATATAGATTCACAAACATATATTAATTAATAATGATTCCTTAACACACTGTAGTAATTTATGATTCGTAGTTAAACTCAGTATATTATTTTCAACCATGAAAGATAGACGGGAAAGGGGAGCTCATATAACTTTGAGAAAGCTCGTAAACAGGAATTATACAAGACAGCTGTAGCATAGCTAGCAAATACAATCGTTAGACATTCTTGTTTACTTAAAATAAGATTTAATATTTCAATTGTACGTCTGAAGTTGAAAAATGAAATATATTAAACATAGGCAATACTTAATCATTCCGAAGTTAAAGAAAAACAATAATAATAACAAAAGTAACAATCTTAATCTTTATACACCCAAACACTCATGCTTACCTTTTTAGTCCTGCCTAGAGTACCCTGCCCTGGCTTGCCGGACAAAACTCAAAATACGCAGCTCTCCTGGAGCTCGCGTCCTTCAGACTATAACCAACTGTTCGAAAGAAATGTATGATCTAATGATACAGCTTACCACGTGTTTGGCCTATTTGAGAGTTCCGGGGTAGAGGGGAAGTTGCGCACTACAAACAGCAAAGGGAGGGGTAGGAAGGAGAGTGGGAGTAGAGACAAAGAGAAAGGAAATTGGCATAGTTGATTAATCTCACTGTAAAGAGAGGATAACAGCACAGATGTTTCGTACCGAAATAGCACTTTCGGTACAAACCTAAAAGTATCTACAAAAGGAGAGATTAAACGAAGGAAAATAAACAAATATAAAGGCCACCTGGTAACTGCCGACAAACCCTCAGTAGGGCTAATTGTATATGGAGAATAAATAGGTGACTTGAAAGCAAGTTGATTTCCTACCAGTCGGTTGCTAGCCGAAAAGTAGTAAGTCCAGTGGTGGGGCTGCCACCTAAAGCCTCTGGACACAGAATACCAAAACAAATTCTTCACTACATTCCTCGAGGCAGAAGATCTGTGGGTCGACCTTCTCGGAGATGGCGGGAGACCGTAACGGGCCACTGGGCCTAATACATGAAAGGACGATGAATATATAGGTTCAATCTATTTCAAATTAGGCTTACTTACACAGTTAAGGTCATTTGAAACATTAAATATGCGAGTCTATAAATCGTTGAGAAACTTTTATTGTTATTGAAAGTGTTTTTTGTAAAATGTCAGAAACCAGATGAAGCATGAAGATAAATACAGAGAATAAATGGGCAGAATAATAAAAAATGTCATATACCTACATTTGATTACAGAAAATAATTATTTCTTTCACTATTTTTCATTTAAATAAATGCATTTCTATGTCGACGAAGAAAGAAAAAAATATAGAAACTAGATTTGTTTTATTTTTAAAATGATTAATGACTATTCGTTCAAAATAACAATTACTATGATTGATGCATAATTATTTTTCTACACCAAATATCCTATGTCTAATTGTTTTTTTTTCTTTTTAAAAATACAATGTATTAAATCTCATTAATGAAAAACTGTTTTCATATTGTGTCTTACATATCCACATATTTTGTTCAATCTTGCATGAGCTTTGTTCAGAAACGAGTACAATTTATTAGACCGCGCATTATAAGGTCTTGTACTATGAAGATAGTGCAAGCAATTATGGTAACGTATTATAAGAAGATATTTTTTGTGCAATGCTACCGTATTTTACGGACTATAAGACGCATTTTTTCTTCGAAAAATTGCCTCCAAAATTCAGGTGCTTCTTATACTCGAAAATAATATAAAAATGTCCACTGTTAGATTTAAAATTCCTGCCAGCCTTAAAAATGGTCATTTATTTGATGCCGCGGGAAACCTATCTCTATCTGGAAACATTGGATTCAACTGGCAGCAGCAGTGCACAGAAGCGACGAACATGAGTTGCGGGGATTCACAAGCTTGTTAACTGTCTCCCACGAACTTGAACAAATGGATGATGGATGAAACCCAATGAATTGACGCCCAAGGGAGCGTGAATGATTAAAAGACATACAATCAAACAAGTGTGTTAATGGATAAAAAAATCATGGTCTAGAGTGTTAAATCTTTCAAGAAGTGCGGCGTAAGTAACGCTCGCGATGGCAGTGAAAACCATCATATATATGAAGAGGATAATGATGATGACGAAGAGGAAGAAGAAGAAGAAGAAGAAGAAGAAGAAAGTTCAGATGACGGTTTTCAGGGATTTTAAAAATCAGAATGGTTTTATAAACTAAGATTTTTTTTAGTCTGGCTTTGCTATCTAATATTAAAAATTGGTAAAAAATGTATTTTTTTTTAAATTGCTTAAAATTAAGGTGCGTCTTATAGTCAGTAAAATACGGTAATTATCTCTGTCAGTCAGTATTGCGTTGTCTAGTCCTTGTTGAGTGTTTTTATCGATAGATGTATCATTAAATAAATTTGTAATTGAATAGTCTGTTTGAGAAGGGAATGAAGACCAAAAATGTGAAAATTACTTTTTGTGCTCTATCTTCAAACTTCGCTCTAAACTTAAGTGTTAAGAAATTAACAAACGCCACTACCTTTAGTAAGATTAAGATCCTGAGCATGCGGTTTTGTAGGTACTGGTTCCCTAGAGGACAGAAAGTACTTTAGTGCATGTATTGTCATTATTCTCTTCTTTAATCTGTCAATTAAATTCTATAGTGCTTTAAAACAGAGACCAATCATCATGTTCTATTTCACATGTATATTTGAATTTGAATATCGAGTTAATTTTAGGATTTTTCTGGTTTATTTTTTCTTGTCTTAAAATGGAATATGCGTTTTTCTTTCATGTTCATTGTAAGGTATTTTAATATACAGAAATGGGATATGGCTATAATGTAGTCATTCATCTTTTCTGGTCTTGTATAAAGATTCCAGTTTAGCAGGTAGGGTTAATTGTTATTGTCTACCCAACGAAATTAAGATCAGTTTATTGCAACATCTATTTTCAACACAGAGAAATTATTACAATTAATAACAGTTATTTCGTCTCATCGTGTAAATTTGTCAACCCATGACTTAACTGTATCCATTTTTATTAAAGCATTAGCTAAACTGTTTTATCGTGATTAAATCCGGAAATTTGTATAAATATGTAATTCGTTAATAGTTTTGTAATTATATTAGACGTTTTATCTGACACAATTTTTTTAAACATGAAAGATCAAAATCTTAATTCCTAACATGAATTTCACCTCTTATGTGTGTAGCACAATGAGAGGAGAATTTTCAGGAGGCCCAACTTCGATTCTCGTTTGTGTTGTAATTTTTTTTAAATAAATGGTCTGTATGTAACAAGGACTACTCACCTCATAAAAGCAAGTAAATAGCTACCTGAACTTGGAAATAGCGAATTCCGAATAAGAAAACTAAAACTAAAGCATAGGATTAACCGTGTGACTACCTTCACTAGGCTAGGGGCATGGAAATTTCTAAAAATTAGCGATGATCACGATATGCGAATATGTCCAATGTGCGGGAACTTTGAAGATGAGATACATATATTAGGAAAATGTAATGATTTAGAATATTGGAGACGTCAGTTATTACCGGAAAGATTTTTAAATTCAAATCGGGAAAGATTGGCATGCTACGAGTTATTGGTAAATCCAGAACATTGGATAAACCTCGGTAAATTTCTGGACAAAACGCGGAAAATAAGGACAACACTCATTCATGAATAAATATATGTTATCAAAATGCAATACCATTAATTCTTAACAATTATGTATAATTTAATTAATGTATGCTATTGTGTTATTATTTAATTGAAATATTATTGTGTTTTCTTTATTTAATTCTAATGTTAATGTTTTTTTAGTGTATAATGCTATTGTGTTGTTATTTAATTGTAATATTATTGTGTTTTCTTTATGTAATTGTAATGTTATTGCTTTTTTTTGTTTATTTTTCTTTACACTAGTACAAATTATTACTTTATTGTAACGGACTGTCAACAGCACGTACGGCTTACTGCCCGTGCGACCCATATTTGTAAATAATATTGTAAATATCTTACTTTTTGTCTAATAAAGTCCTACTACTACTACCAAAAAAAGTCCTACTACTACTACTACTACTATCAGTTTTTTTTAGTAATCTTAGCACTTTGGAAGTAGTGTGCGTATGATTTAATTTTAAAGCTAACATTTTCGTAGGTTCTGTTGATTATGTTTACTTTGATTTAAAACTTACTTTTATATTTGCTAGTAAATTCCTGTAAAGCCTGTACAATATCATATTCTTACAGATACTGAGCTGCATTATCCATATAGCAACGGCCTGGGATGTGAATCAAGAAGAAGATTTAACACAATGCAGTATAGACGTCATCATACTTTTCTTTCCATCAAAAGGTTCAATATTTGTAACGATTCCTGGAATACAAAATTCTTCCAATCCCAAAGCAAATGTAAATCCTAGACCCAGACGCTCGACGCATGTAGAAAGAGAGTTCACCTGTACGTATAAAGAAGTGATAAGTAAGAAACATTATTATAACATGACTGGCGAGTTATTAGAGGGCATTAAAGGCATTTGTAATCAATTCTTCAAGCCAGAAAGGAAATGCCCTTCAGCCATAAGGAATACTTCCTACGGTGAAGCTCAGAACAGGATAATTAAGTTCATCCAATCTCTAGAATCCTGGACTATCACAGTTGAAACTTTAACAAGTGGTTACAGGTATTATTATGAAAAATTTGATGCTTTTATTTTCATTCTGCTTGCAAAGGACTTCAGAAATGAAGTTGACAGACAAAGAAACATTATGCAGAATCTCTCTATACGTAATGCAAAGGTACTGGTAATAATTCTAGGATATGTAGAAATAATAAATTATATTTTTGTTGTAATGGAAGAATTTTCACTTTATGAATCTTTGGTTATTCGACCAGATCAATATGATTCTGTGGAAATATTGACCTGGAATTATACCAGTTGTGGAAATTTCTTGGGTCATATTTCATTTTTAGGAACTTGTAGAGAAATAAATTTATTTCCTAACATTCTGAAAATACCACAGCGCCCAAATATGTATAGAAATTGCAATATGCAAATGTCTACTTTCCATAATCCACCCTTCACTATAACATCTACTCATCATAGACTGGTTGATGGAATTGAATTCAGATTAATTAAAATAATATCTACCCATTTAAATTTTGATGTAGTTAATGCACATTTTCGAGCTTTGTGTCGGAGGCAAATCATTGGTTTTGCATTTGATTACAGACTTAAATATTATGTTAATCCAATTACATACATGCAAAGATATTACACGATGAGATACACCTGGTTTGTGCCTCGTGCAGAATCTTTTCCTCATATTTCCAGTTTGACACGTGTTTTCAAACCAGACACGTGGGCATGTGTTCTTTTATCCATGATTCTTGTGACCCTTGCACTTAAAATCCTCAGCATGGTCAATTCCACTGAATATGTTGCATTTTTTCTTAACACTTGTTCTGTTTTTCTCAACGTGTCCATTAAGCAACAGCCTCGAGATGTTAGAATTCGTACTGTTTTCTTCTCCTGGATTTTATTTTCAGTTTTCTTCACCACAATTTTTCAAGCATTTATGACTAGTTTTTTTACGGAACCAGGTACAAAACATCAAGTCGATACAATACAGGAATTAGAAGAATCTAATTTGAAACTCTCATTTACTCGTCGTGCTGGTGGCATAGATTGCTGGCGCATATTTATTGCAAACAAACCCGATTTCTTAGCTTTTAAAGAATCGTGTCCTATGTACAAATATTTTCTTCAGAATCCCAATGTTGCTATTTTGTCCAATGAGGAGATTTTTATGTACTATTTCAGAATGATGGGAAAACTTGATATGGCCGATACTTTCCATAAGTTCAACAGTGAAGCGATAAATATCCATCTAACATTAAATATGGACAGCACAAGTGTCTATCTACCACAACTGAATGATATCGTAAAGCGGGTAGTAGAAGCAGGAATTATGGAGAAAATGGTTGACGATGTTGTTGATCCGTCTGGAATTCGCCAAAGAGTTACAAGCAGAAATAATGTACTAAACAACTTCGTTCCTTTGTCTCTTTTCCATACGTTTTCTTGCTTCTTTTACCTCACTCTGGGCTTGACTTTGAGTGTTACAGTTTTTATAGCTGAAATCTTTGTGTCTAAACATGTTACTACTCTAAGAGTTAATCCATCACAATCATTTTATCCAAATAAGTGAAATGATAACATAAAGTAAAGTAATACCACTATAGGCCTTAAGAGGCCCTTGGGGAGTAGGAAGTTAAGACGACTACATTTTAGGCAATCGGCACGAGATGTCAGCGGACGTGACGACCGCCTTTACCCCCGAACCAGGCGCATAGTACTCATTTCCGTTAGAATCTGAGTCGCCACTATGGTCATGGCGACGCCAGAAAGTTTGAAACACTTTAAAAAAACCTCGACCTTCTCGCTTGCAGCGTATTATCTTAACCCACTACGCTGCGGTGTGCCCCAAATGGGAATATAATATAGTGGGGGTGATCCATTTTAGCTTATAATGATATTAAATAACTAAATCTGCATTTGTTCCATATGATTCGTCTCTTATAGTCTTTTCGGATCCGTTCTGAAAGTTATAATCTGCAAATATATATCGCCACCAGCATTTGACTTATCAGATATACGCTGAGCTCTTAAATAGATGTAAATTCAATTTTGAAAAACCGTTTACTGCGAAAAGACGGTTCACATTATGTAACATTGTTAAAAGGAGTCAGAATTCACAACTCAACTCATATTTTGTTGATTCTTGAGGACCTGTTTCGAAAATTAAATTGCTTCCATTCTCAATTAGTACCCAACTGATATATTATATGGTCTTACAAAGATGTAATGACGCACAAATATTTCATAAATCCCGACAGGAGGCACTGGGTACATTCAGATGCCCAGCGACCATGTTCACAAGTGAACGACTGATTGCTAGAATATAATTAAGAATGTTCTGTATCTTCTGTATTCCCTTAAGTTCTAGAATAAATGTAGAGTAAAATAATTTAGATTAGATTAGATTAGATTAGATTAGATTAGATTAGATTTATTTAGCCTGGTGGAGTTAAGGCCATGTGGTCTTCTCTTCCACTCACCAGGGCAAACATATATTACATCAGAATATAACAATTTCAATTAACTCTAATATTAAATACTAAACAAAAATTTGATCAAAAAGATAATATCTATTATATTACGATCTATAATGCAACCAGTTAATGTTAGTTAGAATTAAGAGTAAAACTAATAACAAAATGTATATAAGCAAGACATATTAAATTGTCCCTGTCTAATGTATATGAAAACAAAGAAAAATAATGAGATATAGAAAACTAATTTTACGATTATACAATATTTAAAACAAAGCAAAAGAAAATATTTGTTAATCTCATCATCATCATAGTACATTCACGAATTTAGGCCATTTGTTGACCTGTTTCGGCCTCAAGAGAAACACCATCCGGAAGTCTTTTGAGTGGACGTCCTGGTCTTCTTCTTCCTGCAGGTTGATATCTTAACATTTGTTTGGGTATTCTGTGATCTTCCATTCGATGAACATGTTGCATTTGTTAATCTAAATATTATTTTCATAAGTAATTGAATTTATTAATGGTTAAAAGAATACTATCAGTGAGGTGTATAAGTTAGTTTGTTATTAAATAATTCTTTAGTTTGTTTTCCATAATCATAAAATTAAATAGACGTAATTTAGCATTAATTGTGAAAAAACTGTGTTATGTTCTGTGATTTATGAATAAAGTAATGGGAACAAAAAATTAGTACTTTATTACATGTGATTTTTTAATTAATAAATTGCTTGTTTAATGAGTCAAGCTCAGTAGGGATGAGGCTTTATGAGCAACACCTCTTTTCTTAACAACAGGACGGGTTTGTTATTGCGCTGATATAGAATAGATTCTCCGCTTTCGATGCAAGACGAATGTATCTCGATCCATTGATTAGAGCTGAAAGGTGAGTTCATAGATTTATAAATTACTGGCTAATACCTAGCGTGCGCTGCTACGCCTAAAAAATGGAAAATCAACGTGATTTTGTGTTTAGTTGAATAAGTGATATGAAAAATAATTATAAATTTATATTTTTTACATACCCCGTGCTGTTATCCGGCGTTGCCCGGGAATCTACTTATCCCGATCTTCTTGACATAAATGAGCTGATATATGAAACGGAATGTGTTTTATGTTAATTAAATAAGTAAATGGAAAAATTTACATCGTAATTATTTTTAGATACCTCGCGCTGTTTACCCGGCATTGTCCGAGAATATACTCATCCCGATCTTCTTTGCATAAATGAGCTGAAAGACGAAATTCGTTTCTATGGGTTAGGCATATCTGTAAAAGAATAACCGCAATGTGCTGGCTATGCTTGCACAGGAATCCACGTACTTGCCTCGATCTTCTTGGTATCAATGTAAGACAAAAATGCTTATTGTGAGTTATTCGTAAGAGATAAACATATGCTGTGGCGGACTTTTTGTAGAGCTTTTTAAGATATTCAATTCTGTGTACATTAATGTTGTGTATTTGTTATGGTTTAGGCAGCGTAAGCCATTTAAGCGTCAAAGAGCTACTTTTTTCACGTTTTCCACTACAAAGGGCGATTTTTTAGGGCATAGGAGTTAAGTATCACAACTGACTTATATCCTATGTTCATTCCTGGAATCTCCTGAACATTTTGCAAAAATCCCCAATTACAATCGGATCAACGGTATGGCCGCGCATAAAGTACAAACAAACAAACATTCATTTTTATATATTAGACAAGAAGCTTCGATTCCTTCTTTAATTCCCCATTCGTGCCGCATGTCCTGCCCACAGCAATCTTCGAGACTTAACTGTTCCTATTATATCTGGATTCATATAAAGACCATGTAGTTTACTGTTATGTAAAGTCGCCTGTCTGTTCATCTCTCTTTGGTCAAAGTTTTTCCTAAGAACTTTATTCTCAAATACTCGTAATCTCCTTTCCTCCCTTAAAGTAAGAGTTCATGTTTCGCATCCATATAATGCAACTGGTAGAAAAACAGTTTTATATATTTTCAATTAAACGTTTTTTGAAAGGAGTTGGTACGTCAAGAGTCTCTGCAATGCATAATAGCACGCATTTCCAAAATTGAGCCTATGTTTAATTTCTTTGTGCATCTCATTCCTATTTGTGATTATTTTTCCTAGGTATTTGAATTCAGTCATTTCCTCAAAATTTCCATCATTTGTCATTAGCTGTCCGTTTCCATTATATAATGTATTTCTACGTGTGACCATATATTTAGTTTTATTGATATTTACTTCCAGTCTCAATTTTTTAGTGTTACTCAATAGTGTGTGGTGTTGGCCTTTAGTATCTCCTTGCTGTCGCCCAGCAGTACTACATCATCAGCCTACACTAACAGAGAGGTGACCTCTTAGGAGTGCTAGAGGTCAAATTTGGCTTTAAATATCACTGGGACTGCAACCAATGAGCTTAGCGGCACAGAATGCTATGAACACGTCACTGATATCGGTCGTTTCGAATATTTCTAAATATCTCTTTGCTCTAACAAGTTTGCTAGGAGTATCTATACCAACGGACTTTTTTGTCTTTCAGATTTTAAATTATATGTGTATCAAGTTTAAATAACTCTTGATGCTCTAGGGTTTTCCATTTCAACCCTTCTCTTACCTCCAATGGGTGCTAGAGGTATTTTACTCCTTATTTCAACTTTTTCAGATTGAAATTTCATATATGTACCAAATTTGATTGAATTGCAATGCAGGCGTTCAAGACTTGTACCAGCATATACGCACAAACATTAATTTAACTTATATAGCCTACAAGAAGCTACCATGCATGTCTTTCATTCCCTAACAGTGCCACATGTCCTGCCCATCGCAGTTTACGAGACTTAATTGTTCTTATTATTCTATATCTGGCTTCCTATAAAGACCATATACTTCATTGTTAGGGGCACGCCGTAGCGTAGTGCTTAAGGCACTGAGCTACAAGCCGGAGGGTCGAGGGTTCAAGTCCCGTTGGGTTCAGGATTTTTAAACTGACCCAAACCATCTGGCGGCACTATGGCCCTGGGGTCGACTCAGCCTCTAACTGAAATGAGTACCAGACGCTTGTTCTGGGGTAAAGGCGGCCGTCACGCAGGGCTGACAACCCGGCTGACATAAAGTGCCGATTGTCTAGAAAAAGTGGGAGCCTTAACCTCCTACTACCCCAAGGGCCTCCTGAGGCCTGTTGTGGGATCACTTTACTTACTTCATTGTTATGTAGTCTTATCCATTCACCTGTATATTCATCTCTCTTTGGTCCAAAAATTTTCCTAAGTACTTTATTCTCAAATACTCGCAACCTCCTTTCCTCCCTTAAAATAAGAGTCCATGTTTATAATTCATATAATATAGCCTAACTGGTAGAATAATAGTTTTATATATTTTCAGTTTAACGTTTTTTTAAAAAGCACGCATTACCAGAATTGAGCCTATATTTAATTCATTAATGCATCTCATTCGTATTTGCAATTCCATATTTAAAAACTATTTAATATAGGAGTGAATCATAAATATGGCTATACGTTTGATCGCGTTGTGTGATAAAAATATTACCATTACAGGAAATATGAAATTACCGTTGGAAAGACATTTATTCAAATTAGAATAATGAAATAAAACAAAACAGTGTAGAACTTACGCCATTAGTCCAAATGGCGTTGAATATGCAACAGCAAATTACAATTGCTGCATGGGAAATAACGTATGCTAATGATTGTGAGGCCGCAAGACGGGCAAGACGTGAGCTTAACACAGCATTGCTGTGAAAACCACTGGTGGAAACGGGAAGGATGCAGAAAATCAAACCTCCTGGAAGGCCTCGCATTAGCACGGATGCAGAAACAACGATGAGAATTATGGAGGCGTTCGACGCTAGCCCACAAAAATCAACCCGCCAAGCTGCACGTGAGCAGTGATTTGTTTTGTTTTGTTCTATTGTTGTATTACCCGTTTAAGGAGTAAGCGCAGTTATTGACGGAGGGCACTGCAGTCGTGTTTATGCAGGAATAGAACACGTGACACTGCTATCTACGAGTTCAGAGGGGAATGGGACGTGGGACGCTGACAGTATGCACTGCCTTATGTGACGTCACGTGTAAGCTTCGTATTTCTTCCGCCTGCAGAGATATTTTGGATGACTAATAATTTGAAGGATTCCCTTTCCAATTATAACGTCATATTTCCTTTAATAACTATATTTTCGTCATAAAATGCGATCAAACGTATAGTCATATTTCTGAATCACTCTGTATATTACAGTCTCCCTGATGCTAAAGTGTGTCTGCTAATACTCACCTACACAATGATAAGATTTTATTTTCGTCAATTACAAACATTTTTCGAGGCCTAGAAGATATTTTATACAGCCACCATGCATTATGAAAATATTATAGAAAACCGCTATGGTCTCGAGGTAAACCAAGAATGAGGTGGGAGAATTTTACGCCTATGGTAGCTATTTTAGGGCATAAAGGACCTTTGGAACATGGATTGCTTGTGACGGTAAGATGGCGTGTGATTTACCTACGGATTAGTTAGCCGAGCGGTATGATTGATGACTTTAGTAGAGGGTATTCGGGACAAATAAATAACTAATTAATAAATAAATCCCGCGCCGTAGCCGAGCGGTTAAGGTAGGAAGCCTTCGCGCAGAGCTACGGGACTTGCGCTGGTTCGAGTCTCCATGGGGGAAGAAATTTTCTCATGGTATTTCGGCCAGTATGTGACCGGTGCCCACCCAGCATCGTGAGGAAATTGGGTAGCTACAATAAGTAGCGGCTCCAGGTTGAGGAACTAGCTATAACGGCTGGGGGACTCGACATGCTAACCACATGTCACCCCTACACTGGCTGTTGATCATCTACCTCTGTGATTGACACATGTGGATGTGAAGGGCCAGCAGCCGGCTGGTAAAAGGGCAACCGCTGAAAAGTGGAAAGACCCTCAATCAATCGGAATTAATAAATAAACATCTATATTTAAAACTATAAGAACAAAATATATAATTGCAGATAAAATAATTAAACAACTATAATTTAATATATTTAAACCTATAAGAACCAATTTGTATATAATACAAATTAATAAACTAGCCTAACTTATCCTACAAATATTCGTAGGAAGAGAAAGAGAGAGATTGAAACTAGGCCACATGGCCTGTCTACTATTTCATTTATAACTTGTTACGTTCATCTCTACTGATTTTCGTTACGATACACACATTTGGTTTTTATTTAATAGGCCCCCAAAATCCATAAAAATACATGGGCAGACTCACCACAGCTGCTGCTTTAACCACTGACTACATCTTCAACACTGGGCGTTCAGTCGCTCTACATTTTTATGACTACCACTCTGAAGGCCTAACTGTAATCTCTCTCTCTCTCTCACCAAGCAGAGTAAGTTCATAGGCCCTAGCGATACATTTGTCCTGTCTGTCTTTTGGAATGTGAAAACCCTGACTTTCTCATCCTTAGGCTATATTTCGTTCTGGATGTTTCCAGAACCTCAACTTGTAACTGTGTATGATTTGATATAGACCTAATTGTAACTAGTAAAGGTAAATCTGATTACCGATTCTGTCTAATATGAAACCTATATTACTAATATGAAACCTATAATAATACTACTATTTAAAATAATTAATTAAAATATCTAGTCCCAAATTATCCTATTTATAACAGAGAATAACATTAACTATGATTTGAGGGAAGTAGATTATATAGGGGATGATTGGAAAATATTAGCTTAGGATAGGGATTTATGAAGAGCTTATGTCCGCGCGGCCATGAACCTCGGGGTTTCGATAGTGCCAGTGAGTGAGTTACTTAGACATAGGCATTAAACGAAGAGGTTCAAGCAAGGATTACAATGGGCAATAGATGAACATATACCCGATCCTAACGAAAACTGCATAGTCTATAGGCCTACTCGCTATATAGACAGTTTCTCCATCGCCTTGGGGTAGTCAATAGGCTTCCCAACCTTCCACTCTGGTCCCAATTCGATTCCCGGTGGGATAGGGAATTTTAAATATCACCTTGGGACTGTGTGTGTGTCGTGTATGAAAACCGCGTATACTCGCTATATAAACAGTTTCTCCATCGCCTTGAGGTAGTCAATAGAGTTCCTACCTTTCACTCTGACCCGAATTCGATTCCCGGCGGGATAGGGGAATTTTAAATTCAACCCTGGGACTGGGTGTGTGTCGTGTTTATGCACACCCCCATGTGTTTATACTATTTTCGACATAATAATGATGATTATATCGATTTTAAGGCAAGAACCTAAAATCGAATAAAAAAATTGTGTAATATAACTAAAACAGCCAAAGACAAACGCGGTCTAAACATTCAAGTATGCCATATAATGTCGTAACAGTTCACAACGGCTGGTTTATTGATTGATAACATGAATTTATTAAATTCCATGATATCAAATTTACACGTTTCACTGATTCTTATCACAACAAGATATTAAGAACGATAAATATGTGATAAATTAGTAGATATGTATGTTTTATTTATTATGATCTACCAATAATTATGTTGAGGATTATTGCTGATCGCTGTGCCATCTATGTGGTTGACCTCTTCTACGACGTGATGGTCGGCTCCAATTCCTTCATTATTCTGCTTTTCTAGCCGAACACTGGGAGCGTTGCAGTCGCTGTGACGTCATAGGATTGGGCACATTCAGCGGTCAAAAGCGAGTTAGCAAATATGGCTGTCGACGCAGGGGAAAATTATGAAACTTACTGAATGGATCGCAGCTGCAGGGAAGCTCCAAATTAAATTTGTTTATAGGCTTATTTCTCTTTACTTACGCGGGAGGGCCATATTTACACTTTTTACTTTGTCACTAGCTAATATACGGCGTGCGCTGCTACGCCTAAATAAATGATGTGTTTTTGCATTTAGTTGAATAAGTAAAAGGAAAACGAATTATAAATTGTTATCGTTATTATTTTTAGATGTCCAGTGCTGATTACCCGTCGTTGCCCAATAATCTACTTATCCCGATCTTCTTGGCATAAATTAGCTGAAAGATGAAAATTTAATTTTTATGTTTATTCAATAAGTAAAAGGAAAATAGTAATACATTTGCTCTCTGTTATTGTAGCTAAAACATAAAATGAACTTATTAATTCTATTTGCAAACTACCTTTCATACATCCAAATAGTAAACTGAATTTCATCTTCCAAAATTTAATATCCAAGCAATCACTATAAGTAAAGTCATATCGTAATTATTTTTATATACCCTGTGCAGTTTACCCAGCGTTGCCCGGGAATCTACGTATAAATGGCATAAATGTACTGAAAGACAAAATTCGTTATTTTGAGTTATCCGTAAAGGATGTCCGCTGTGCTCTGTTATGCTTGCCCGGGAATCTACTTATTCCGATCTTCTTGGCATCAATGAAAGGCAAAAATAGTTATTGTGAGTTATCCATAAAAGATAAACATATGCTGTAACGGGCTTTTTTGTAGTTTTTTTTCAGATATCCAATTCTGTGTACATTAACTTACAGTTTAATGTTTCTATCTTCCACTCTGGCCCGAATTCGATTCCCGGCGGGATAGGGAAGTTTAAATATCACTTTCGGACTGGGTGTGTGTCGTGTATGAAAACTGCGTATACTCGCTATATAGACAGTTTCTCCATCGCCTTGGGGTAATAGGTAGAGTTCTTACCTTCCACTCTGACCCGAATTCGATTCCCGGCGGGATAGGGAATTTAAGTACCGGCTTGGGAATGGTTATCTGTCATGTAATGGTATTTCTGTGAATACGGCAAAAGGAAAAAAAAACTAAAAAGCAGTTACTCGTATAATTCCAAGAAGCAAAAACAGAAATGTCATAAAAGACAACCTGGTGGCGTTAGACAAAAGAATATATTTCTTCAGATACATCTTTATAAATACAACTAAAACTCAACGACTAAACTATGCAACTTCGTTTATGCACAATGTCATGTGTTTATATCATATCGATTTTAAGGCATGAACCTAAAATCGAATCCAAAAACTGTATAACTTGCACATGTTAAACAAACAAAACACGGCTTAAACATTCAAGTATGACATATAATGCCGTAACAGTTCACAACGGGTTGGTGTTATTGATTGATAACGTTAATTTATTAAATGTCATGATATCAAATTTATATGATACACTGATTCTTATCACAACAAAATATTGCGAACGATAAAATGCGATAAATGAGTAGATATGTATGTTTAATTTATTATGATCTATCAATAATTATGTTGAGGATTATTACTGATCGCCGTGCCATCTATGTGGTTGAGCTATTCTACGACATGATGGTCGGCTCCAGTTCCCTTTTTATTATGATTTTCTAGCCCAACACTGGGAGCGTTACAGTCGTTGTGATGTCATAGCATTGGGCGCATTCAGCGGTCAAAATCGATTTAGCAAATATGGCTATCGATGCAGGGAACATTATAAAAAAATTGTGTTGATTGATCGCTGCTGCAGGGGAAGCTCCAAATTAAATTTGTTTATAGGCTTATTTTCGCATTACTTACGCGGCAGGGTAATATTTACGCAAGGACGAGGGTTCTATCTACACTTTTACTTTTTCACTAGCTAATACCCGGCGTGCGCTGCTACGCCTAAATAAATGATAATGTATTTTTGCGTTTAGTTGAATAAGTAAAAGGAAAATTAATTATAAATTTATATTATTATTTTTAGATGCCCCGTGCTGATTACCCGTCGTTGCCCAAGAATCTACTTATTCCGATCTTCTTGGCATAAATAAGCTGAAAGACGAAAATTTAATTTTTATGTTTATTTGAATAAGTAAAAGGAAAATAATAATAAATTTGCTCTCTGTTATTGTAGCTAAAACAATCAATGAACTGATTAATTCTATTTGCAAACTACCTTTCATACATCCAAATAGTAAATTGAATTTCATCTTCCAAAATTTAATATTCAAGCAATCACTATAAGTAAAGTCATATCGTAATTATTTTTATATACCCCGTGCAGTTTACCCAGCGTTGCCCGGGAATCTACGTATAAATGGCGTAAATGAACTGAAAGACAAAATTCGTTATTTTGAGTTATCCGTAAAAGGATATCCGCTGTGCTCTGTTATGCTTGCCCGGGAATCTACTTATTCCGATCTTCTTGGCATCAATGAAAGGCAAAAATAGGTTGTGAGTTATCCATAAAAATATAAACTATACGGCTTTTTGTAGTTTTTTTCAGATATCCAATTCTGTGTACATTAATTTACAGTTTAATGTTTCTATCTTCCACTCTGGCCCGAATTCGATTCCCGGCAGGATAGGAAATTTAAATATCACTTTGGGACTGGGTGTGTGTCGTGTATGAAAACTGCGTATACTCGAATATATAGACAGTTTCTCCATCGCCTTGGGGTAATAGGTAGAGTTCTTACCTTCCACTCTGACCCGAATTCGATTTCGTGCGGGTCGGGATTTAAGTACCACGTTGGGAATGGTTATCTGTCATGTAATGGTATTTGTGTGAATACGCAAAAGGAAAAAAAAACTAAAAAGCAGTTACTCGTATAATTCCAAGAAGCAAAAACAGAAATGTCATAAAAGACAACCTGGTGGCGTTAGACAAAAGAATATATTTCTTCAGATACATCTTTATAAATACAACTAAAACTCAACGACTAAACTATGCAACTTCGTTTATGCACAATGTCATGTGTTTATATCATATCGATTTTAAGGCACGAACCTAAAATCGAATCCAAAAACTGTATAACTTGCACATGTTAAACAAACAAAACACGGCTTAAACATTCAAGTATGACATATAATGCCGTAACAGTTCACAACGGGTGGTTTATTGATTGATAACGTTAATTTATTAAATGTCATGATATCAAATTTATATGATACACTGATTCTTATCACAACAAGATATTGCGAACGATAAATATGCGATAAATGAGTAGATATGTATGTTTAATTTATTATGATCTATCAATAATTATGTTGAGGATTATTACTGATCGCCGTGCCATCTATGTGGTTGAGCTATTCTACGACATGATGGTCGGCTCCAGTTCCCTTTTTATTATGATTTTCTAGCCCAACACTGGGAGCGTTACAGTCGTTGTGATGTCATAGCATTGGGCGCATTCAGCGGTCAAAATCGATTTAGCAAATATGGCTATCGATGCAGGGAACATTATAAAAAAATTGTTGAATTGATCGCTGCTGCAGGGAAGCTCCAAATTAAATTTGTTTATAGGCTTATTTCGCATTACTTACGCGGCAGGGTAATATTTACGCAAGGACGAGGGTTCTATCTACACTTTTTACTTTTTCACTAGCTAATACCCGGCGTGCGCTGCTACGCCTAAATAAATGATAATGTATTTTTGCGTTTAGTTGAATAAGTAAAAGGAAAATTAATTATAAATTTATATTATTATTTTTAGATGCCCCGTGCTGATTACCCGTCGTTGCCCAAGAATCTACTTATTCCGATCTTCTTGGCATAAATAAGCTGAAAGACGAAAATTTAATTTTTATGTTTATTTGAATAAGTAAAAGGAAAATAATAATAAATTTGCTCTCTGTTATTGTAGCTAAAACAATCAATGAACTGATTAATTCTATTTGCAAACTACCTTTCATACATCCAAATAGTAAAATTGAATTTCATCTTCCAAAATTTAATATTCAAGCAATCACTATAAGTAAAGTCATATCGTAATTATTTTTATATACCCCGTGCAGTTTACCCAGCGTTGCCCGGGAATCTACGTATAAATGGCGTAAATGAACTGAAAGACAAAATTCGTTATTTTGAGTTATCCGTAAAAGAATATCAGCTGTGCTCTGTTATGCTTGCCCGGGAATCTACTTATTCCGATCTTCTTGGCATCAATGAAAGGCAAAAATGGTTGTGAGTTATCCATAAAATATAAACATATGCTTTTTGTAGTTTTTTCAGATATCCAATTCTGTGTACATTAATTTACAGTTTAATGTTTCTATCTTCCACTCTGGCCCGAATTCGATTCCCGGCAGGATAGGAAATTTTAAATACCACCTTGGGACTGGGTGTGTGTCGTGTATGAAAACTGCGTATACTCGAAATATATAGACAGTTTCTACATCGCCTTGGGGTAGCGTTCCTACCTTCCACTCTGGCCCGAATTCGATTTCCGGCGGGATAAGTACCACGTTGGGAATGGTTATCTGTCGTGTATTGATGCTTGTGTGAATACGGAAAAAGGAAAAAAAACTAAAGAAATAGTTATAATTCCAAGGAGCAAAAAACAGTAATGTCATAAAAGACAACCTGGTGGCATTAGACAAAAATTACATTTCCAAATTCAAATATATTTTTATAAGTACAACTAAAACTCAACGACTTAACTAGGCAACTTTGTTTCTGCATATTCTTATGTGTTATCGATTTTAAGGCAAGAACCTAAAATCGAACCCAAAAACTATATTACGGTAAATGTGTCACAGAGAAGAAAACTACTTAAACATTCAAGTATGACATATAATGTCGTAACAGTTCACAACGGCTGGTTTATTGATTGATAACGTTAATTATTTAAATGTCATGATATAAAATTTATATGATACACTGATTCTTATCACAACAAGATATTAGGAACAATAAATATGTAATAAATTAGTAGATATGCATGTTTCATTTATTATGATCTACCAATAATTATGTTGAGGAGTATTACTGATCGCAGTGCCATCTATGTGGTTGAGCTCTTCTACGACGTGATGGTCGGTTTTCCAATCCCTTCTTGGTTCTGATTTTCTAGCCGAACGCTGGGAGCGTTGCAGTCGCTGTGATGTCATAGCATCGGGCGCATTCAGCGGTCAAAATCTATTTAGCAAATATGGCTGTCGATGCAGGGGAAAATTATGAAATTTGTTGAATGGATCGCTGCTGCAGGGAAGCTCCAAATTAAAATTGTTTATAGGCTTATTTCTCATTACTTACGCGGCAGGGTCATATTTACGCAAGGACGAGGGTTATATTTACACTTTTTATTTTTTCACTAGCTAATACCCGGCGTGCGCTGCTACGCCTAAATAAATGATAATGTATTTTTGCGTTTAGTTGAATAAGTAAAAGGAAAATTAATTATAAATTTATATTATTATTTTTAGATGCCCCGTGCTGAATACCCGTCGTTGCCCAAGAATCTGCTTATCCCGATCTTCTTGGCACAAATAAGCTGAAAGACGAAAATTTAATTTTTATGTTTATTTGAATAGTAAAAGGAAAATAATAATAAATTTGCTCTCTATTATTGTAGATAAAACAATAAATGAACTAATGAATTCTATTTCCAAACTACCTTTCATACATCCCAATAGTAAATTTAATTTCATCTTCCAAAATTTAATATTCAAGCAATCACTATAAGTAATGTCATATCGTAACTATTTTTATATACCCCGTGCAGTTTACCCGGCGTTGCCCGGGAATCTACGTATCCCATATACTTGGCATAACTGAGCTGAAAGACAAAATTCGTTATTTTGAGTTATCCGTAAAAGAATACCCTCTCTGCGCTGTTATGCTTGCCCGGGATTCTACTTACTCCAATCTTCTTGGCATCAATGAAAGGCAATAATGGTTATTGTGAGTTATCCATAAAATATAAACATATGCTGTCACGGACTTTTTTCTAGAGTTTTTTTTTCAGATATTCAATTCTGTGTACATTAATTTTGTGTATTTGTTATGGTTTAGGCAGCGTAAATCATTTAAGCTTAAAAAAGGATATTTTTCACGTCTTCATTATAAAGGGTAATTTAAGGGTGTAGGAGTTAATTATCACAACTCTCTTATAGCCTGTGTTCATCCCGGGAATCTCCTGAACATTTTGCAAAGAACCCCATCGCAATCGGATCAAGCGTATGGCCGCGCATAAAGTACGAACAAACAAACAAACACTACTTTTTATATATTACTAGCTAATACCCAGCGTGCGCTGCTACTCCTAAATAAATGCTAATATGTTTTTACCACCAGCCGTGCACTGTTCGGGAATCTGCTTAACCCGATATTCTTGGCATCAATGAAGACAAAACTGGTTGTTATGAGTTATCCGTAGAAGATAAACATTTGATGTCGCGGACTTTTTTGTAGAGTTTTTTGAGATGTTCAATTCTGTGTACATTAATTTGGTGTATTTGTTATGGTTTAGGCAGCGTAAGCCATTTAATCGTCAAAATAGGGACTTTATTTCATGTTTTTCACTACAAAGGGTGATTTTTAGGGATGAAGTGGTTGAGTATTACAACTCCCTTATAGACTATTTTCATCCCCAGAATCTCCTGAACATTTTTCAAAAAGCCCCATCTTAATCGGATGAACAATATGGCAGAGCATGCTTGTCCGGGAATCGACTTATCCCTATCTTCTTTGCATTAATGAAAAACAAAAATGGTTATTGTGAGTTATCCGTAAAAGATAAACGTATGCTGTCGCGGACGTTTTTGTAGAGTTTTTTGTGTACATTAATTTTGTGTATTTGTTATGGTTTAGGCAGCGTCAAAATAGAGACTTATTTCACAATTTTCACTACAAAGGGTGATTTTTAGGGGTGAAGGGGTTGAATATCACAACTCTCTTATAGCCTATGTTCATCCCGGGAATCTTCCGAACATTTTGCAAAAAACCCCATCAAAATCGGATCAACGGTATGACCGCGAATAGAATACGAACAAACAAACAAACATTGATTTTTATATATAAGATACTTCTTACTTTATACAGTAGGCCTACAAATGGCTACAGTAGCCTTATTTATTATTTAATCTTTAGTAAATACAAAAACAAATGATTATATTAAAAAATATTAATCAATTAAAATATTAATACAATTATTTTTAATCAAATCAAGTCATATTGAATCGCACAATAAGGTCTTAAATGTAAATGATAATTCTAACTTATCGAATAACTTGATGAATCTATAGTACTGTGAAATGGCGAATGCGATGAAATGGGTATGGCTATTTAACTCATGCGCCAAATGGGAGTCAATGACCAATCACATTTCAATGATTTTTTATTTACAACCAATCACAGTCTTTTTCGCCTAGAATTTACCGACTAAAGTATATCATAATAAAGAGAGCACCTCCTTTTTAACATTCTGAATAGGTCACAGCATTATTTTGCAGTGACTGACCCCACAAGAAATACGGCTACCAGATTGTATATATAGCATGAATGTCAACACATAGCGCATGTGGGAGTTAATATAAAACATTTGTAGCAATTGATTATACCACCAAAAAAAGAAACCACTGTTTGCACTTTCTTAAATGTATTTTTTCCCAAGATGTAACATTCCAGAAAAATATAATTGCCATATTTACATCACAGGACCAGAAATGAATTAATATACAGTTTGATGTGTTTCATTTTTTCTCCACTAGAGTGCATTCTTAGAATATTGCGTTCCTTTGGCAATAAATAATATGATCTGGTTGTAGTGATGAACAAAAGAAGCAAATGAAGCGTACCAATCGTTTCTCATTTACATTAAATATATAAATATTTTAAAATAACTATATTTAAATAATGATTTGTGGGTAAACGGCTTAATTTTATTCGTTAAATAGTCCTAACAAATGCCACTCTTGATTTCCAAATTCTCTAGATAAATTGACTCCTCACTTTCTAGGTTGTGGATTTATCTATAATTTGGAAATCACTCGTGGCATTACTTATGAAAAGTACTAAGACTTTTTCATGGTTTTTGCTAGGGATCCATGTCTTATACAGGTTTAATGAGATTCTTTACAATTTAATTTTACAAATGGAGAGCCAGATACAACGATGAAATATATAAATTGTATAAGGAATTAGATTTGGAGACTCTTATAAGATGTCAAAGATTGAAATGGTTAGGGCATATCACAAGGATGAAAACCTCAAGGAAAGTGAAGATTGTCTTCAACAACAATCCAGACAGAACCAGATAAAGAGGAAGACCAAGAACAGTGGTGGAATTGTATACAAGCAGACGTGAAAGGATTTAGAATAAGGAATTGGAGGGAGTTGGCGATGGATAGACAAGGATAGAAAAAGGCCATAGAGGAGGTTAAGGCCCACTCGTGCTGTATCACCAAATAAGCAGAAGACCCTGGGTTCGGCTGAGCCTCGAATGGAAGTGAGAACCAGACGTTTGTTATGGGGTAAATACTGGTGTTACGCTGAGGTGACTACCTGGCTGACATCTCTATTAATTGTTTAGAAAAGTGGGTGCCTTAACCTCTTACTAACACAAAGGCCTCATAAGACCTACAGTGCGATCAATTTACGTTTATATATATATATATATATATATATATATATATATATATATATATATATATAAAATAATAATAATAATAATAATAATAATAATAATAATAGCTTTATTTTACCTGGCAGAGTAAATGGTATGATAAGAAAAATAAATGCCTGGACGGGATTCGAACCCGGATCTCTGAGTCTGTACCTCAGTGTGATATCCATTACACCACCAGGCGAATCCAATTCAAACATTTATTTTTCTTATATATGTATTATATTCTCCATTATTACTAGATGTCGCGAGAACTCTGTCTTCACTGCCATCTAGTAGCTGACTATAACAAGTAAGCAAATTAAAGAGAACATTTTTACTTTATAGCAGTGACGCTTTATCGATGTTATAATTAATATATATATATATATATATATATATATATATATATATATAAACTTCAAGTAAGCCAAATGCGCTTCTTACGATCATTGTTAGGAGTTAATAGACTGGATCACCAAAGGAACACTACTATCAGAGGAAAACTTGGAGTAGCAAGTTTAAATGAAGATATCCAAAAATACCAACAAGAATGGAAAAATCATCTGAGAAGAATGACAAGAAATAGACTTCCAAAATTGGCATTCCAATATACCCCAACTGGACATAGGGACCAAGGAAGACCAAAACATCGGTGGAAAGATCAAGACCATCTTCGCTAGGTTTACCGTACAGGCCACATGGCCTAAAACGAATTTGTTCATGATGATGATGATGATATATATATATATATATATATATATATATATATATATATGGTATGATGAAAGTTAAAAATTAAATTGTACCTGTTGGTAGGTGCCGTCGTCCTCAACTTTGTTATTATATTGTATATAACATTAACTGGAGCGCTTTCGGAAGTTACCTTCCATCTTCTGCAGGTTGAGTTTCCGTTACTGTGTACGGTGATGTATACTCCAACTATTTGTAGCAGCAACTGGCTTGTTATTGACGATCTCGTATAATGGATTTGACTGGGGTGCGTTCTCATTAAGAAGTGAGGTGTTGTTTGTTTCCTTTATAATTTCCGATCCGATTGAGGGTCTTTCCACTTTTCAGCGGTTGCCCTTTTACCAGCCGGCTGCTGGCCCTTCACATCCGCATGTGTCAATCACAGAGGTAGATGATCAACAGCCAGTGTAGGGGTGACATGCGGTTAGCATGTCGAGTTCCCCAGCCGTTATAGCTGGTTCCTTAACCTGGAGCCGCTACTTATTGTAGCTACCCAATTACCTCACGATGCTGGGTGGGCACCGGTCCCATACTGGCCGAAATACCATGAGAAAATGTCTTCCCCCATGGAGATTCGAACCAGCGCAAGTCCCGTAGCTCTGCGCCAAGGCTTCCTACCTTAACCGCTCGGCTACGGCGCGGGACTCCTCTTCAAGGTCTTCAAATATATTTATCCTAGCTGGAATGTTTTCTCGGTGGATTATTGTGAGAGTGTTTTCAATTGTGTTCATTCGATGACATGCGTTAATGAGATGTTTAGCATAGTTTGATTTATCACCCGCGTGTATGAAATCTTTTAGGTGTTCTTTATATCTTGTATTGAAATTTCTGCTTGTCCTGCCAATATAAAATTTATTGCTAACATGTAAAGATTGTATATTCTTCTAAAATTAAAATATATTTTCTTTTAAAACCCAAAGATTTCTTATATGATGATTATTAGTTGCTGTAACTAATGGAAAAATCATCTGAAGAGAATGACAAGAAATAGACTTCCAAAATTGGCATTCCAATATACCCGAACTGGGCATAGGGACCAAGGAAGACCAAAACATCGGTGGAAACATCAAGACCATCTTCGCTAGGTTTACCGTACAGGCCACATGACCTAAAACGAATTTGTTCATGATGATAGTGACGAACTAATTAATTAAATTAATTTCCTTTTAAAATATTATATTGTGTCTACAACAAATATAACATAGTGGAAATTAGATAGATTTGATTATTTGATTATCTCGCAAAAATAAATAATAATGATAATAAAAAAACAATGTGATATTTTGCAATCTCTAGCGTACATATTTGATTCATGATATTATAATGCAGACTCCATTTGTAAGCGTGGTTTTAATCTATACCATGGTAAGGTTGAATTATATTTAGTGAGCAGAGATATGGATCTGTTAGATCCCCGAGGATCGGCCAGGAATTCATGCACTAGAATGTCACAGCTCTTTCGCTTAAACCATCCGAGTTCTCCAGTGTAAATAAAGACCGAAAGGTTGATGTGGCAACATCACATTGCACTTGCCATCAACTAAATCCCCCCCCCTCTCCACTAGGCTTTTGCTAAAATATTGAGAAGAAAACGGTTTCTAGCAAAAGTGTTAGATCTTTCTAAGCGAAAATTACATTAATACAGAAAATGTGTCTAAAAGAAAAGCATATCTTACAATTTTTAACAAAGGATAGGTCTACTGCTATGATCTAGGGTTTACGTCATTGTCTTGGACGCAGCGGGCCTGGGTTCAATTCCTAGAAGGGATAAGTTTCCTGAATTTTTCAATTCCTTCGCTCGTAAGACAAATGTAAGGAGATTTTAAGTCCCATGTAGTCTGGCCATCTTAATCGCAATAGCCCGGATTTGTATGCAAAATAAAATACTAAATATGCACGAAAAATGTAGAAAATATGCAAACTAAATGTGCAAAAACAGGTTGTAATAAAATCATTTAAATTATTTGCTTTTACAATAGAGGTTTTCTTCTATAAAGCTTCTTTGTCAGTCAGTGAAGAAGGTTTCATACATTGCAAATGCCCTTTCTATCGCGGACAAACAACGTGACACGAAATTTTTATATATTAAGATTACGCTATAATTAGAATGAAATCATGGGCTGTAACAATAAATTAGGCCTATCTTCTCTTATGAGAAACTTCGGTTGAATGTTTTATTTAAATAATTTTAAAATCTAGTGAATTTTATATATAATTTCTCCTCAAATACCAGACCACTGTTGAGTATTTATGCAGGATGATGGCTTTGTGTTCAATGTTTGTTCAAGATAACCTACTCGTAATTTCTCCTCAAATACCAGGCCACTGTTGAGTATTTATGCAGGACGATGGCTTTGTGTTCAATATTTCTTCAAGATAACCTATAAACAAGTAACCGATAAGTAATTTATATGAAATGGTAATTTTGCTCTGAAAAATCTAGAATGCAAATTGCTGCCTCTCTCTATGTTCCGATGTGTGCTTCTAGGTAAATGAGATACGAATACATTACATTAACACTGTTGTGTCCAAAACCACTCAGAGAAGAGGAACTTAAGGGCTCTCGAGGGGGCATTAAGTGAACTCATGTCATACTCCTCTCGTTACCACCTGAGTCCATGTGCATTATCTCCTGCTGCACTATAAAATTAATTAATAAAATATGATTTATGTGTAGAGGGCACTTTTTAAAACACCTACCTTTATATACTTTTGATCCTATCGTTTAAACTTCTATGAATTCCTAATGCCTTGGGTGTTACAGTAGAATTTGCAAATTATGTTTCTCAAGTACTCATTGTTACGCAAAAACTGTCATCACATGAACGTAAATCAAAACTTTCACTAGGCGATAATAAATGTCATTTATATCAAGAGATTGAACAACTTATGATTAAAGATACTTAACTTAATATAGGCTTTCCAGTTTACAGCAGTTTGCCTTTGATTCCTGCTTCCTATCTTCCCATTGTCCATCTTCCATACCCCTTTTCATCATGGCATCATATATTCCCTCATACCGTTCTTCTATTTCTCCTCCTCTTCCTTCTGCCTGGTACCATCCAATCCAACACCTGTTTAGGTCACTGGTCATCTGACATCCGTTGTACATATCTATACCACTGTAGATCACTATTTGTTATCCTATCGATAACAGTTTCTTGTGCATCCATTTCTTGTCTGATATATGTATTTCGAATATGTTGTAGCCTGGATATTCTCATACTTCTCCGTAACCCATCCAATTCTGTCACCAAGATTCTTTTCTGCATCCTTTCATTTATTGTCCAGCTTTCTGATCCATATGTAAGTATACTTTCTATTATTGTCTGTATAATCTCTTTTTTTTTCTGGTCAAATTTCTATTTCATAAAATACTATTCAGGGATCTAATCGCCTTCCTTGCACAATTTACTCTGTTAATAATATCTTTTTCACAAGTGCCAGATTTATCTATTATAGATCCAAGATATTTAAATTCTTCAACACGTTTGATTATCATATTATTTATTTGAAGGTCTTCTGAATTTGCTCCGATTACCATATATTCTGTTTTAATTATGATTAAAAATTAAAATATAAAAATTATGGAATATTCACCTGAAAGGTCCGTCTCCTCAACTTAATTATCATTTAACTGTAGCGCTTTCGGGACTTGTCCCATCATCGGCAGGATTCAAAACTGGTGTTTCACTGAAGATCTGGCAGAGAGGGTTACATGTATTGGGTTCGTTTTCGTCAATCAGATTGTCGTTGTCGTGAGCTGCTTTCATGATTTCCATCTCTTCGAGTACGTTTATCTTCGCTGGATTATTTTCTCTGTAATGCACAGAGAAAATAATCCAGCGAAGATAAACGTACTCGAAGAGATGGAAATCATGAAATCATTATTTTCTCTGTAGTGCGCAGAGAACAACAACGACAATCTGATAAACGAAGACGAACCCAATACATGTAACCCCCTCTACCAGATCTTCGGTGAAACACCAGTTTTGAATCCTTGCCGATGATGGGACAAGTCCCGAAAGTGCTACATTTAAATAATTAATTAAATTGAGGATACGGACCTTTCAGGTGAATATTCCATAATTTTATATTTTAATTTTGAATAATACCTCAACGGAACACATCATGAATCTTATAGTTAACAGATGATTGCCTAGAGTTATAGAAGGATTGGGATGAAATAATTTGTTTTATTCTTATGACGATTCAAAAAAATTGCTCCATTAATATTAATTTCATATACAATTAACTTTAATTGTAATACTCATATCACTTCATTTTATATTTTACTAGCTAATACCCGGCGTGCGCTGCTACGCCTAAATAAATTAAAATTAATATGCTTGTATGTTTAATTGAATAAGTGAAAGGAAAAATTATTATAAATTTATATTTTTCGATACCCTGTGCTGATTACCTTGCGTTGCCCGGGAATCTACTTATCCCGATCTTCTTGACATAAATGATCTGAAATACGAAAATTAATGTGTTTTATGTTTAGTTAAATAAGTATAAGAAGGCAATATATGTCGTAATTATTTTTATATACCCCGTGCCGTTTACCTGGCGCGGCGTTCTCCGGGAATCTACTCATCCCGATCTTGTTGGGATAAATGAGCTGAAAGGCAAAAATTAATGTACTTCTTATGAGTAGTTAAATACCTAACATGGAAACTAATTATAAATGTATATCGTAATTAATTTAAGACCCCCGTGCTGATTATCCGGTGTTGCCCAGGAATCTACTTATCTCGATCTACTTGGCATAAATGAGCTAAAAGACAAAATTCGTTATCCGTAAAAGAATACCCGCCATGTGCCGCTATGCTTGCACAGGAATCTACGTACTTGTCTCGATCTTCTTGGCATCAATGAAAGACAAAAATGGTTATTGTGAGTTATCCGTAAGAGATAAACATATGCTGTCGCGGACTTTTTTGTAGAGCGTTTTGAGATATTCAATTCTGTGTACATTAATTTAGTGTATTTGTTATGGTTTAGGCAGCGTAAGCCATTTAAGCGTCCAAAGAGCTACATTTTTCACGTTTTCCACAACAAAGAGCTATTTTTAAGGGTGTAGGAGGTGAGTATCACAACTCTCGTATAGCCTATGGTCATCCTGGGAATCTCTTGAACATTTTGCAAAAAGTCCCATCACAATCGGATCAACGATATCGACGCCCATAAAGTACGAACAAACAAACAAACAAACAAACAAACATTTGTTTTTATATATTAGATAATATAGGGATTATCCTGAAAATTAAGAGTATGGAAAAACAAGTCTAGAAGTATGTTTAAGGATGTGATTTTGAACATGAATAAATGTTGACGGGAAATGAACCATCGACCTTCAACTTTCTCATTATATTCGGTTATAAAAAAAGAAGTGACGTCAATAACAACCACAATCATTATCTTCCTCGGTGGCGCGTCTTTGCAATTATCGTGCAACTCATTTCGCACCTTCTGCTTTGCAATTAAAATTTTTAGGAAATAGCAAAAATAAAATAAAATTCAACGTCCTTTTTCTATGAAACTCTCAAAATGAAAAAAGTGTTGGAATTTAATTGTAACAATTTAAAAAAAGTGAGTTGTTTAAAGACTATAGTGTACATTTTCTGCAAGATCATTATCATGCAAATGATCAAACTGAATGGATTCACTCTTGCACAAGTTCAAGAGAGAAAAAATGCAGACTCCTGAACTTCAGACATTGATGATGGATGAGCGAACAAATTGTTTGAAGATACAAACAAAAAACTTTGCTTTGATGCCCATTTAACTGGGTACATAAACCCGTGAGTAATTTCAAACTTTAAAATATAACTCTACTATGCTATGTTACGAGGATTTCCATTTGCAGTGGGGATGACAGGCAGTCAGGCGAAAAATATGCTATCAGTTATTAAAGTTATTTATACTAGCGCATTCGGTTAGTAATGGCAACACTGCTATTACATCACAAAACATTTGTTTAGCTTACTTAAAATTTTAGAGAGATCTAATCAATTTAAATATCTTGGATATTATCTCTCTATCTGGGATGAAAAGGATATCCCTGAAAAAAATACTAGTTATAATAAAAATTTTGGAATTATTAATCAAGTTATGAAACCATCCCTTGTACAAAAAAAACACCAGATTACGTTTATATAATACTTTGGCTAGACCAGTGTTGACCTATGGTAGTGAAGCATGGACACTAAAAAGACAACATGAAAGGAGAATAACGGCTTGTGAAATCAGATTCATGTGCAGAACAGCGGGTTACACCAGATGGGATCGGAAAAGGAACACCGATATCTTAAAAGAATTGAAGACTACGCCAATTTTGGAATATATTAAACAGTACCAACTAAATTGGAAACACCATCTTGAAAGAATGAGTTCAAATCGGATCCCCAAAGCTGTTTATAATTATATACCAAGAGGACGAAGATCTCTGGGCCGTCCTATGAAACGCTGGAGGGAAAATGTTCTATAGGATCGTAACAGGCCTTGTCCTAATACTTGGAAGGAAGAAGAAGAAGAAGTAAAAAATGTAAATACTTTGCTTGCACAGTGGGATCATATCAACTGTGATTGAGGGGAAGGAAGAAAATGTGGTAATTTTCCCCATCGCTGATCTATATCTTAAGGGTCTAAGTACATAAGTGAAATTGAAAATTAAGATAAATCGAAGCTTCAGAAGTGAAACGTCTCCGCTTTGTAACTGGAAAAATATTATTTGATCACAATGTAAGTACTGATATCAGAAATGAATTGAACATAGAACCAATCACAACATTAAAATATAAAATTCTTAAATATTTACCTAAAGGTCCGTGTCCTCAACTTTATTAGTTATTTATCTGTAGCGCTTTCGGGGCTAGTCCCATCATCAGCAGGATCCAAAACTGGTGTTTCACTGAAAATCTGGTAGAGGGGGCTACACGTACTGGGTGCGTTTTAATTTATCAGATGATGGGATTAGTCCCGAAAGCGCTGCACATAAATAACTAATAAAGTTGAGGAGACGGACCTTTTAGGTAAATATTTCATAATTTTACATTTTAATTTTGAATAATGAGATTCATGCGCAGAACACCGGGTTACACCAGATGGGATCTGAAAAGGAACACCGATATCTTAAAAGAATTGAAGACTAAGCCAATTTTGGAATATATTAAACAGTACCAACTAAATTGGAAACACGATCTGGAAAGAATGAGTTCAAATCGGTTCCCCAAAGCTGTTTATAATTATATACCAAGAGGGTGAGGATCACTGGGCCGTCCTATGAAACGCTGGAGGGAAAATTTTCTATAGGATCGTAACAGGCCTTGGCCTAATACTTGGAAGGAAGAAGAAGAAGAAGAATTTTGAATAATACATCAACGGAACTTCATCATGAATCTTATTAATAAGGGACGGATTTCTATGACCTAAAAAAATGGAAAATTTGCATGCATTTATGACCTAAAAAAAAGGTTTAAATATGACCCTAAAAAAGACAAAAATATGACCTTAAAATTGAATGAAATTTTTACCCATTCTATATTAATTGTTCATTGATATACATTTTCAATTGTATCATAAGAAAAAGGAAATCTTCTATTGTCCAGTACAAATATTTGCTACGTGTTAACAGAAACTTTCGAAATAAGTGAACTGTGAAACTGACGATTTTTATACAGATACGATGTAAGTTATTTCCAATCGTCTGATGACTAGGCTATTAAAAAACCCAAAATATGACTTTATCATAGAAATAAGCAGAAGTATGACCAAAGATCTGAAAAAGTGAGAAACATGACTTTTAAGACCCAATAAAAACCACTTAATCTCATTAATAAAGCATATATAAATGCTTTTACTTACTTCAAGCTTAGAATATATAGGCTTTGGTAAAAAATATGACATGTCATAGGAATCCGCCCCTTACCTATTAATGGTGAATCACAAAATTAATAGAGAAATGTAGAATAAATTGGAGAGATGATGTCCTATGAATGCCAAACACTAGGATGGCATTAACTGTTTTATAATTCGAGGGGGACAAGAAATTTAGGTAGGCCTTTAAAGAGATGACTTGAGTAATTTTGAGTCAGAATTTCAGTTTAAATTCTATTGATGGTATGCATACTTAAAAACAAAGCTCTTGAAATTTTACGATTTTTACTTATATTCTTTTTTGTTTTATCAACTGTATAATTTGTATAGGCCTGTATTTTTTCCTAGAATTACTGGGCTGACGTTTCTTCTGAACGACGGACTCAATTTATGCTACTTCTCCGTTCACAGAGTAGAGAAACAAGCTTATCTACAAACGCAGCTGTTTCATTCTCTTGGCAAAACGAATTTCCCAACTCAACTCACCGGAATTAACTGTGCCGGTATGAATCTTACTTCAGAGTTCTACCATTAGACTTCCATAGCCAACTCGAATCATAAGTTGGTCATTTATTTAAAATTCAATATGACAGTATTAAATAAAATAATTGTATGTTCTATAATTGGTAACTGATTACTCCTCTCTCTCTCTCTCTCTCCTCTCTCTCTCTCTCTCTCTCTCTCTCTCTCTCTCTCTCTCTCTCTCTCTCTCTCTCTCTCTCTCTCTCTCTCTCTCTCTCTCTCTCTCTCTAGGCCTATATATATATATATATATATATATATGTGTGTGTGTGTGTGTGTGTGTGTGTGTGTGTCCACCGCTGTTGTCTCGAGGTAGCGTGCTGCCTTGACACGCAGCGGGCCCTGGTTCGGTCCCCGGTCGGGACAGGCTTCTGGGTGAGGTTTTTATCGGAGTTTTTCCTCACCTGTAAGACAAATATCAGGAAGCTTAGGGCCCAATGGCCCCCGAAAATCATCCGGCCATCATCATTATCCTTCACCGGTGTGGAAAGCAACAGGAAGCTACCACATCTATGATTCCCTAGTAAAGCTGAAAAGCATAGCATGAAAATGCTATGATTGCAGTGAAATACCTGCCCTAGGGCAGAATTAATATAGAATGAAATATATGGAATATATATATATACACAGTACACAAGGACTTTATTAGTCTAAAAGTAAAATACAGTGTTATTTATAAATATGGGTCGCACGGGCAGTAAGCCGTACGTTCTGTTGACAGTCCGTTACAATAATTTGATGTTTGGTAATAATATAATTAAAACAAAAAAGAAAATAATAATATTACAATTAGATAACAAACAATTACATTATGTATTAACTTAGTTATGTAGAATTATTAAGAATTAATGGTATTGCAATTTGTTAACATATTTATTTATTCATGAATGAATGTTTTTCTTATTTTCCGAGTTTTGTCCAAAAATCTTATATATATATATACATACATTAGTTTAATTCCTCCATTTCATATTAGTTTTATGTGACACAAGTCTTCCAGGCTATACAGGATCATAAACTTCGGGAAATAATTTTTAACTCTAGATCATTTTGTATTTTGACCTCACAGGGATATGGAAGACATATCCTGAATCCCGGGGCCATCTCTGTGACAATATGAATGTTGAAGATAGGCACACTACTGACTCAAACATTAATTTCATGCTAAAGAAAAATATTGTATGGATGATTATGACGATCAGTTGGCGTATTTCCTGACATTTATCTTAGGGCCTCACCCAGGAGACTTGTTTATATTCAATTTGTTGTTATTACATTTTTGTTAATTTCCTGACTTAACTATTCTTCTTCCTCTTACAGGAACAAAAAAACATAGATATTTCATATTCAGTTTATTTTTATGGATTCATGGTATAATGGACAGACGTACTTTAGTTTTCCTGGAAACATTACACCAACCATCCATAGTAATTGTGCCCGAGGGCAGGTCTTTCACTGCAATAATAGCATTTTCATGCTATGCTTGCATCTTTACTAGGGAATTGTAGGTATGGTAACTTCCCGTTGCTTTCCATTATTTAAATATAGTTATTTTAAATTATTTATTTATTTGAAAACAAATGAGAAAGGTTTGTTATGTTTCACTTGTTCATCACTGTAACCAGATCATATTTATTGCCAATAGAATCGCAATATTGTAAGAATGCGCTCTAGTGGAGAAAAAAATTAAATACATCAAACGTTTATAACCAACGTTATAGGTTGTCAATAAATTTCTAATCCCCTATGATGTAAATATGTCAATTATATTTTCCTGGAACGTTAATACGTGGGAAATAATACGTTTAAGAAAGTGCATACACTGTTTTTCTTGTGGTATAATCAATTACTACTAATGTTTCTCTATTATATCCCGCAAGCAGAATCTGGTTACATTTGTGCACTATATAGACAATCTGGGAGCCACTTGATAAAATGAAAAGTGATAAAATCGAGGTGAAAAACGACTGTGATTGGTTGTAAATTAAAATTAATTGAAATGTGACTGGTCATTGACTGCCATCTGGGGCATGAGTTAAATGGTCTGTATAATCAACTATGAATTTCGGTACATTTATGTACCGTCAATATAAAACGCATACTTTTTACTGACTATTTAACTCATGCCCCAAATGGGAGTCAATGACCAATCACGTTTCAATGATTTCTGTTTTCCAACCAATCACAGTCGTGTTTCACCAAATATTTATCAATATTAAATTTACCACATTAAAGAAAGCTCCTCCTTTTTAATATTCTGAACAGGTCTGACCATTATTTTGCAGTGACCGACCGAACCAGAAATAAGGCTACTAGATTGTATATATAGTACATGAATGTCAACACATACCGGATGCGGGAGTTAAGTGCTCTTCACAAAGAGTTTAAAACATTAATCGGCTATAAAAATATTAATAAAGGAAGAACATTTATTTTTATTTAATTATTTTGAATCATTATATTTAATAACTTCCTAGGATTATTCCCATATATTTTTACCAAAATGTTCCTATAATATATGTGTAATTATTATAATATCTATAAAGGTTCCGGTTGGCCTCAAATTTCTTGAAAAGTTTTTAACCTTTTTGTTTGACTGAATATCATTAATAGTTATGGGATTTGTGTTTTTTTATCAAAAACATTTGTAGCAATTGATTATACCACCAAAAACAGAAACCACTGTTTGCACTTTCTTAAATGTATTTTTTCCCAGGTAATAGTCCAGAAAAATATAATTGTCATATTTACATCATACATCAGAAATGAATTAATATACAGTTTGATGTATTTCATTTTTTCTCCACTAGAGAGCATTCTTACAATATTGCGTTCCTTTGGCAATAAATAGTATGATCTGGTTGCAGTGATAAGCAAAAGAAGCAATGGATGGGCACCAATCGTTTCTCATTTGTTTTCAAACATCGCCGTTTACATTAAATATATAAATATTTTAAAATAACCATATTTAAATAATGATTTGTGAGTAAACAGCTTAATTGTATTCTTAAATAGTCATAACAAATGCCACTCTTGATTTCCAAATTCTCTACGTGAATTGACTCCTCACTGCGTGAGTCGTATCGATAATTTGGAAATCACTCGTGGCATTACTTATGAAAAATGTTTTAAAATATTACGAGTATATTTAACGAATATCAGCAAGAATTTCAAAAAGAGAAAAAATTAGGAACTCAGTTATAAGGGAGAAAATGAAGACTGAAGACACTATTTTAGATTATATTAAAACTCAGCAATTAAGATAGTATGGACATGTCCAGCGAATGGAAGAGGATCGGCTCCCAAAATCTGTTTTGGAATGGAAACCTGAGGGAAGACGAGACAGAGGAAGACCTAAAACCACCTGGAGTCAGGGAATATATTTATACATGAAGGAGAAACATCTACAACCAGGAGATTAGATGGACCGACAAAATTGGCTATTAGGAATCGGACGATGTCAAAGACATTAATCAACCAATGATGTAATATTTAATTTTAGGAAGTTTTGAAACATGTCCAAGAACAAATCAACATTAATATTGAGGTAAGATATCCAGACCAAAAATAATATAACCAATGATGTATTTATACACAGACATATAACATGAAAACTAGTAACACTAAAATATAGCATAGGTGTACGTCACATATAGAACTGAAAAAAAGATGAGAATAGTATAAAATATTCAGTGGAATGTCGACAAAAAGAAAAACCATAAAGTTGTAACTTTGATTTCTGTTAGTGGCAGGAAAGGAGGATTGAGAACTTCATACTTTAATGGTGTGAATAAAAGTAAAAAAAAATGCGCTCTATTGTTGGACAGCTCCAATCCTGCCATCTCTGAATAGCTCGGAAGTCAATGTTCACGACAGTAGTGGCAGCAATTTTATTCAAAGTGTCTTTTCCAAATATTCTTAATTTCTTAGCAATTTTAATTTATTTAAGAAATTATAAATGTTACTTAATAATAAGTACGTTGCAGCTGCAGCTCTGCAATTCTTCCTCACGCATCATTAATGGATTCAGTTTCAGTAGAGGCTAATTTCAAATTAAATTAACTCTTGTCCTATAGAATCAAGCAAAACCTGTATCCTACATTGCTCTAATTCGTCAGCATAGCATACTACTGTAGAACAGATATGAAGTGTATGTGTGTGTGTGTGTATATATATATATATATATATATATATATATATATATATATATATATGTCCACCGCTGCAGCGCTACGACCGGGTTTGAACATGGAATGGAACATAACCACTAGCCCACCGCGGTCGATAATTTCTAATATATATATATATATATATATATATATATATATATATATATATGGAATGATAAGAAAAATAAATGCCTGGACGGGATTCGAACCCGGATCTCTGAGTCTGTACCTCAGCGTGATATCCATTACACTACCAGGCGAATCCAATTCAAACACTTATTTTTTCTTATATATGTATTATACTCTCCATTATTACTAGATGTCGCGAGAACTCGGACTTCACCGCCATCTAGCAGCTGACTATATCAAGTAAGCAAATTAAAGAGAATATTTTTACCTTATAGCAGTGACGCATATATATATATATATATATATTCCTTTCTTCTTTTCTTTCGTTCAGACTCTTTTTCCTTAATGTCTTACTTTTTAAACCTTTTTATTTATTCACACATGTAAACACAAGGCCTTAACTTTGCCAGCTTAAACAAAATTATTGTTGTTATTATTATTATTATTATTATTATTATTATTATTATTATTATTATGAATGGAGTCTTATGGAACAGACATATAATCAGGAAAAATAAGTTACAAATATATAATTCAATAGTGACAAGTACTGTCACATATGGAGCTGAAGTTTGGAAATTCAACAAAAACTTAGAACAAAAACTTATGTCGATGGAAATGGATTTCTTCAGAAGAGCAGCAAGATGTTCAGAATTAGACAAAATAAGAAATACTGTCATAAGAGAAAAAAATGAATATTGGTTATTCATTAGTAGATTATATACGGTATAAGCAATTAAATTGGTATGGGCACGTACGACGATTGCGAGAAGAAAGATTACCCACAAAAATATTGGAATGGTGTCCACCTGGAAGAAGGAGGAGAGGAAGACCTCGAAACTTGTGGATGCAGGAAATACGAACTGGAATGAGAACAAGATGACTGGAGGACATGGATTGGATGGAGAGAGACGAGTGGAGAAGAAAAATAAAACTTTAGGCACAGAAAGATGTGTAAACATTAAAATTCTGTAAATAAATAAATAAATAAATTATTATTGTTAATGCTATTGTTATTTTTGTTAATATTGCTACTTTTTTTTTAATTGCAGATGAGCCCATGTAGGACTACGGAAAGTACTTAGAGGCGTTTCCTTTGAGCTCAAATTTCTTTCATTCTTTTGCTATGAGCTTGTTTTCTATCATCTGTCCAAGTTGTTCCAGTTTTTTTCTTCGGTTTATCCTCTTGGTCAACTTGCCACTTATTCACCTTAATTCTAAATATATCTGTGTTTGGGATATCTTCTTTAGTAATTCCTGCCAATTTTAAGTCCTTTTTAACTTCATCAATCCACTTCATAGTATCCACTGGAGCTTTACTTCTGTTTTCGTAGAATTGATTATCTGTTTTGTAAGCCTATTTGAGTTCAATCGTTTAATATGGCCATAACATTTTAACCTTCGTTTTCTGATATCACTATGAATGTCTGTATATATTTTTATTTCCTTTTTACCTCTGAGTCTAAATGTTTCATCTATGACTTGTGGACCTAAAACTTTTCTTATAATTTTGCGTTCTTTTTTCACTATATTTTCGATATCTTTTTTCTGTTTTCAAAATTGCTACTTTTATTATTATTATTATTATTATTATTATTATTATTATTATTATTATTATTATTATTTTATTAGTATTATTTTTGTTTTTATCGTTATTGTCGCTTTTGTCGTTTTTTTTTCGTTGTTGTTTCATTGTTTTTGTCGTTGTTATAGCTACTTACTTACTTACTTACTCACTGGCACTATCGAACCCGTAGGTTCATGGCCGCGCGGACATAAGCTCTCCATACATCCCTATCCTGAGCTAATGCTTTCCAATCATTCCCTGTATAATCTACTTCCCTCAAATCATAGTTAATATTATTCTCCCACCTCATTCTTGGTCGTTGTTATAATAATAATAATAATAATAATAATAATAATAGTAAACACAATGACAGGACACACACCCAAACCTAAGGTGGATATTTAAAATCGTCTACTCCGCCGGGAATCGAACCTGCGTCGCCGGAGTCGAAGGAAGTGACTGTACCGACTTCGCCAGAGCGACGACAAATTTCGTGATAAACGTAGCAAATATGATAATGATGATTATGATGGCCATATGATGTTCAAGGACATCTGGAAGCTTGTCGGTAAAGTTGCATCCAGTAAAACAATGATACGACCTTATAATCCACATGGTACAGGTATTTTATATTTAGTTTCTGCAGACGTTCAACGTCCCCAGAGTGCATTAGGTTAAAATTCCTTGGCTTTTGTGTGGCATCGCACTATAATTTAGAAGAATTAACACATTTTTCTTACATGATAATAATTTGTAGGCTGAGTTCAATGAACGTAACTGGCAAGCCAGCTGTAGTGTATGTCACCTCCAGATGTTTCTCAGCAGTCTCCAGTGGCGTTGTAATAATAAGCGAGTGCTATCTCAAACGTATATAAATAATGTGTTACATCTCTCCACAGACGTGTCTTCCACAGGTGCTGTGTGTTATGAACCTGTAGTTTGTATAGACGCTTAAAATACACTTGATATTTCGGTGAAATTTAATGAATACTAGCTAATACCCGGCGTTGCGCTGCTACGACTAAATAAATGATAAATTAACGTGCTTTTATGTTTAGTTAAATAAGTAAAAGGAAAAATAATTATAAATTTATATTTTAGGCACCCCGTGCTGATTACCCGGCGTTGCCCGGGAAACTTCTTATCCCTGTCTTCTTAACATAAATGAGCTGAAATACGAAAATTAATGTTTCATGTTTAGTTAAATAAGTAAGGGGAACATTTATATCGTAATTATTTTAGATACCCCGTGCTGTTTACCCGGCGTTGTCCGGGAATCTACTCATCCAGATCTTCTTGCCATAAATGAGCTCAAAGACAAAAATTAATGTACTTCTTATGATTAGTTGAATAAGTAAAGTGAAAAATAATTATAAATGTATATCGTAATTATTTTAAGATTCCCCATGCTGATTACACGGTGTTGCCCGGGAATCTACTTATCTCGATCTTCTTGGCATAAATGAGCTAAAAGACAAAAATTAATGTACTTCTTATGATTAGTTGAATAAGTAAAGTGAAAAATAATAATGAATGTATATCGTAATTATTTTAAGAATCCCCATGCTGATTACCGGGTGTTGCCCGGGAATCTGCTTATCTCGATCTTCTTAGCATAAATGAGCTAAAAGACAAAATTCGTTATTGTGAGTTGTCCATAAAAGAATACCAGGCCATGTGCTGCTATGCTTGCACAGGAATGTACATACTTGTCTTGATCTTCTTGCCATCAATGAAAGACAAAAATGGTTATTGTGAGTTATCTGTAAGAGATAAACATATGCTGTCGCGGACTTTTTTGTAGAGCTTTTTGAGATATTCAATTCTCTATACATTAATTTTGTGTATTTGTTATGGTTTAGGCAGCATAGGCCATTTAAGCGTCCAAAGAGCTACATTTTTCACGTTTTCCACTACAAAGGGCGATTTTAAGGGTGTAGGAGTTGAGTATCACAACTCTCTTATAGTCTATGTTCATCCCGGGAATCTCCTGAACATTTTGCTAAAAACCCCATCATAATACGATCAAAGATATGGCCGCTCATAAAGTACGAACAAACAAACAAATAGTCATTTTTATATATTAGATTAAGCTCTTACTGGGAGCCTATACTTTCATCATCTCTTTCTTTGTCTATGTACGTACGTGAATGTCTAAAACAACAGGAGGCAGTGAGGCAAATTTAGTGATAAAATGCGGAAAGTACGTATTTATTGTTTTATATTGTTTCAAATAAAGTTCAGGTCATTTAAAATGCAGTGATTTGTTTCATATGATGTATATTAACACTACCTTTTGGATACATTTTTTGTATACACTGTATGTAGTATAAATAGAAGGCAGTGTTTTTTTTCCTTCCACACGCGTGTTTGTAATACGTAATATTACAATATAGTTATTTTATTACAGTATAGTTATTTAGGTTGGCAACCCGGAAATGTATGAAGTTAAACTTTGAATCATGGTCGCCGCACTATCGCGCAAAAAAAGTTATACATGAATTATTAGTAAGAGGGTTAGAGTTTTACATTATCTTGTTTTCTTTGCGGTCCGGAACGTTTAAATAACAGGCAGGAGAAATAATTGTTTCGCCAATTTAGGATTATGGTATTTTGACGGTGCTGGGACGAAAGTAGATTTGGAATAAGACTGTGATGTTTTTGTTAGAATTGGCACTTCCTATCAGCGAGTGCCAAACAGTAAAATGAACATTACTTCATAACCGATGAATTTATGGACTCATGTTTAAAGGGTTTAAATAAACATGATAATATCCAGAAATAAATTAATAAAATAAATACAAAATACTATTTTAAATAATTTAAATAAAGGATTTAAATTGAAAATATTTTATCATCATCATCCGGTATAATGGCAGCTGCCGCCATCTTCCGGAAACCAAACGCCATTCCTCTCTGCCCATCCATTGATCTTCCTCCAATCCTCTGATATTCATAGCTGCTTGTACCCCTTCTATCCAAGTTTTCATCGGTCTTCCTCTTCCTCCTTTCCATTGGGATCCATTCCATAACAATTTTGACAATGTTTGATCTGGCATTCTTTTGACATGGCCATACCACTGTAATCTTTTCTTTTCTATAATGTCTATGATGTCCGGCTCCTCTTGTACACCCATAATTTCCCTTATTTCTTTATTTCGTATTCTATCCATTCTAGATTTTCCAGCTGATCTTCTTAAAACATCCATTTCTGTACTTAAAATTCTTTTCATTTCCCTGGTAGGAATTTGCCACACTTCAGCACCATATGTTAAAATGCTCTGAATTATGATTATTTTAAACGTGAAATAAAAGCCATATTGTATAATACACAAATATTAAACCAGTGTTAACTTACAGGAATGAAACATGGGTTCTTGCTGAACATGACAAATCTCAACTGGCTGATTTTGAAAGAAAGATACTCAGAAGGATGTGTGGACCTATTAAACAAAATGCATTACTGTATTCTAACCCATATCTGAGGATAATGTAGAGTTATCCTGTCCCAATTATGATGGTATTGATGCGCCAAGAGAGACCTTCATTTTAAACTTAATTTAATTAATTAATATGACTTTAGTCCCGCGCCGTAGCCGAGCGGTTAAGGTAGGAAGCCTTGGCGCAGAGCTACGGGACTTGCGCTGGTTCGAGTCTCCATGGGGGAAGAAATTTTCTCATGGTATTTCGGCCAGTATGGGACCGGTGCCCACCTAGCATCGTGAGGCAAT
Source organism: Diploptera punctata (assembly GCA_030220185.1). Lineage (NCBI taxonomy): Eukaryota > Metazoa > Arthropoda > Insecta > Blattodea > Blaberidae > Diploptera > Diploptera punctata. The sequence goes on along the minus strand of JASPKZ010000039.1, from coordinate 496,186 downwards.
TGGGTAGCTACAATAAGTAGCGGCTCCAGGTTGAGGAACCAGCTATAACGGCTGGGGGACTCGACATGCTAACCACATGTCACCCCTACACTGGCTGTTGATCATCTACCTCTGTGATTGACACATGTGGATGTGAAGGGCCAGCAGCCGGCTGGTAAAAGGGCAACCGCTGAAAAGTGGAAAGACCCTCAATCGGAATCGGAATATGACTTTAACTCATGTCGCAAATGGTGGTCAATGACCAATCACGCTTCAATGAATTCTATTTTACACCAATGAGAGTCGTGTTTCACCTCGCTCTTTATCGTTTTCTCTTTATCAGCTCCTGTTTTTGTGATAAAGAAAGCTCCTCCTTTTTTAATATACTGAACATGTCAGATCATTATTTTTCTCCAACAAATACATTGAATATAGCAAATAATGAATATATTCAGTGATTTTACTGAGTTGTTTACTCAAAATATAAATGATTAGCCTATAATGTTGATTATAACAATTTGATGATGTCAAACGAATGCCAGAGCAAAGATTGCCAAAAATTGTTATGGAATGGGTCCCAATGGAAGAGAGGAAGACCGAAGAAAACTTGGATAGAAGGGGTACAAGCAGCTATGAATATCAGAGGAATGGAGGAAGATCAATGGATGGATAGAGAGGAATGGCGTTTGGTTTCCGGAAGACGGCGGCAGCTGCCATGATACCGGATGATGTGTTTCATTGTTTCTCCACTAGGGTGCATTCTTACAAAATTGCGATCCTATTTGGCAATAAATAATATGATCGAGTTGCAGTGAATATACATAACCTGACATTTCTAATTTGTTTTCAAACATCGCCTTTTACATTAACTATATAAATATTTTAAAACACCGGTAACTATATTCAAATAATTATTTTTTTAGTAAAGAGCTTAATTTTATTCGTTAAATAGTCCTAACAAATGCCACTCTTGATTTTCAAATTCTCTAGATAAATTCACTCCTCACTTCTTGAGTCGTGAATTTATCGATAATTTGGAAATCACTCGTGGCATTACTTATGATAATGATGGCCGGATGATGTTCGGGCACTGTTCGGGCTTTGAAGTTTCTTCACGTTTGACTTGAATGTGAGAAAAAATTCCGAAAAAATCACACCCAGGAAACTTGTCCCCATCGGGGATCGAACCCGGGCCCATCTGCGTGAACTCTCTCTCTCTCTCTCTATAGAAAGGAAGAAAGAGAGAGAGAGAAAGAAAGAGGGAGAGAGAGAGAGAGAAAGAAAGAAGAGAGAGAGAGAGAGGGAAGGAAGGAAGAAAGAAGAAGAAAGAGAGAGAGAGAGAGAGAGAGAGAGAGAGAGAGAGAGAGAGAGAGAGAAGAGAGCCTCGAGCGGTGGCCTTAGAGCAATAATTAAACTGATGAATTGAACCATATGAAGCCTAACATTCCTCAAATTTTCTCCTAGAGTTCCTGAAGTACTTTATGTATTCGAATAAAATCTCTGCAAGGGTCTATATATTTTAATTCTGTTAAAATTCTTAGTGGAACTGTAACATTAATTATATTTATTATAAAAATCCTATATCGTAAACGGACTTCACCAATTTAAATGAACGTTCAAAAAATTATGCCCCATGCTGAACAAGACCACTCTAAATACTTACTTACTTACTTACTTACTCACTGGCACTATCGAACCCGTAGGTTCATGGCCGCGCGGACATAAGCTCTCCATACATCCCTATCCTGAGCTAATGCTTTCCAATCATTCCCTGTATAATCTACTTCCCTCAAATCATAGTTAATGTTGTTCTCCCACCTCATTCTTGGTCTACCAACTGGGCGTTTTCCTTCTGGCTTTCCTACAAGAAGTTTCCATGCACGTCTTTCATTCCCCATACGTGCAACATGTCTTGCCCATCGCAGTCTACGAGACTTAACTGTTCTTATTATATCTGGCTTCCTGTAAAGGCCATGTAGTTCATTGTTATGTAGTCTTCTCCATTTACCTGTCTGTTCATCTCTCTTTGGTCCAAACATTTTCCTAAGAACTTTATTCTCAAATACTTGTAATCTCCTTTCCTCCCTTAAAGTAAGAGTCCATGTTTCGCACCCATATAATATAACTGGTAGAATAATAGTTTTATATATTTCCAGCTTAACGTTTTTTGAAAGGAGTTGCGACATCAAAAGTAAGACCACTCTAAATGTGAAAGAAAATTTTAGTGGTAGGCAAACAGTTTTCTGATACGTTTGAAATCCACAATGGATTGAAGCAAGGAGATGCACTATCTCCTGTACTATTTAATTTTGTACAAGAGCATGCCATTAAATCTTTAGAGGATGTAGAAAGCCTACAACTCAATGGTATTAATAAGCTGTTAGTTTATGCTGATGATGTAGTGCTATTGGGTGATAGCGATGAGATACTAAAGGACAACACGCACACACTACTGAGTAATACTAAGAAATTGGGACTGGAAGTAGATATGAATAAAACTAAATATATGGTCACACATAGAAATACATTATATAATGGAAATGGAAAGCTAATAACGAATGAGGGAAATTTTGAGGAAGTGGCTGAATTCAAATACCTAGGAACAATAATCACAAACAGGAATGATGTGCACAAAGAAATTAAACATAGGCTCAATTCTGGAAATCCGAGCTATTATGCATTGCAGAGACTCTTGATATCCCAACTCCTTTCAAAAAATGTTAAACTGAAAATATATAAAACTATTATTCTACCAGTTATATTATATGGATGCGAAACATGGACTCTTACTTTAAGGGAGGAAAGGAGATTACGAGTACCTGAGAATAAAGTTCTTAGTAAAATGTTTTGACCAAAGAGAGATGAACAGACAGGTGAATGGAGAAGACTGCATAACAATGAATTACATGGTCTTTATAGGAAGCCAGATATAATAAGAAGAGTTAAGTCTCGAAGACTTCGATGGACAGGACATGTGGTACGAATGGGAAATGAGAAACGTGCATAAAAGCTTCTTGTAGGAAAACCAGAGGGAAAACGCCCAATTGGTAGACCAAGAATGAGGTGGAAGAATAATATTAACTATGCTTTGAGGGAAGTAGATATACAGGGGATGATTGGTAAACATTGTCTCGGGATAGGGATATAAGGGGAATTTATCTCCGCGCGACCATGAACCTACGGGTTCGATAGTGCCAGTGAGTTTTTATAAGAGAGGAATAAAATGCCAGATGAAGGGGGTGGAGTGACCCATTTTTGGAACGACACAGCTGCTTCACAATGAAGAATGCCGGGCGTGACATAACGGTGCTCAACCTGATGTTTCTCTCAATGTTCATCATTTACGATTCTTGTCCATATGTCGTCCGTCTGCAAATTAATTCTGCGCCGTGTCCACAAATATAGTATCATACTTTAAACTACTACTACGTGGCTTTGGATAATCGTATCTAAATAAAATTGGTGACAATCAAAAGAGAAACTCAAAACGTTTTGTGCATGTTAACAATGTCAACAATGGAGAATAATGGACAACAATACAGAAACTAAACTAAATTTAATAATTTTCTGTGGTCGATATTCTGCCCGAAGGCAGGTCCTTCACTGCAATCATAGCATTTTTCATGCTACGCTTGCAGCTTTACTAGGGAATTGTAGGTGTGGTAGCTTCCCGTTGCTTTCCACACCGGTGAAGGATGATGATGATGATGGCCATATGATTTCGGGGACCGTTTGAGCCTTAAAGGTTTTTGCTGACATTTGTCTTACAGGTGAGGAAAAACCCCGATAAAAACCTCACCCAGAAAAACTGCCCCGACCGGGGATCGAACCCGGGCCCGCTGCGTGAAAAGGCAGCACGCTACCTGGAGACCACAGAATATATATATGAGTTGTTTTCTTTAATTAATTAATTTCGCTATATATACAAATTTATTTATATAATGTAGTCTGGTAATGTGTAGGCATTATAAAAAATAACGAAGTTATTAAAAACAATCCTGACCAGAATCGAACCTGGGCCTGCGTCGTCGCAAGAAAGCATCTCACCGACTGCTCTACTGAAGAGAACGATTCGAATACTGCATCAGAAGTTAGCACTAATTTACTATTGATTGGTTTAAGAGACCATTACTTGCTTTTAGTCATCTGATAACTCTCTTAACTTAGAAATTCAATTAATAAATGTATTTGTTGAAATTCTTTCAGTAACGATTGGTATAAATCTATGATTGGCCCCTTATGCCGCCGGATTTGACCTCAAAGGAGACAACACATGTAACAACTTACTAGCGTGAATCGCTCTTCAAAACTTTTAACTTTCCACCATCAAGAGTTGCGTCATCATTTTTTTCAAAGTCTGTACATTTTAATTTTTATCTTCAGGAAGAAGAAGACCAGGACGTCCACTCAAAATACTTCTGGATGGTGTTTCTCTTGAGGCCGAAACAGGTCAACAAATGGCCTAAATTCGTGAATGTACTATAATGATGATGATGATGATCTTATGACTCGAGACCGGATGTCAGGGAAAATGCTTGCGGTTATTTATTATAGATATTGTAAAAGTGACTTCATATCAGTTCATACCTACGATCGTAGAGTTGTTTTCCATGAAGTTAATTTTGCCTATAAATGTCTATTTCAGCTTACAATGCATATAAATGCTTATCTGCCATTTTTTCTCCAAATTTACTTAGAATTTCAATGAAATTAATTGAAATGGATAAACTTCATGACACATATCATTGCATAGAAACTTTTAATTGACTGACAATATTATTTTTGATGTTGATAACACTGAATTCAGTCTATAGTACTCGTTCACAGACTGGTGATTCGAAGACAAAGTGGTGCGACAGGTGTATGTGGCAAATTATTTTTTTTTTTCCCCTTTAGAACAGTTGTTTCACGATGCCTAAAGAATGGACAGTAGTAAAACAGTTACAAACTGACCAATTTCGAGTAAGAATTTGGTGCAGAAATATTCTCAAGTGACGATTCATTAGTGTGTAAAATTTAAGTGAATTGCGCGAAGAAGTGCCATGTTTCGCAGCATGTACACCCTGCAAAACATATGTATGCTCTTTGTAAAAAGGCAAAACAAGTTCCAAAATAATCTCTGATATCTTCGTATGCTGTTGATAGGATATGTTTTTATTATTTACGCAAGGCTGTAAAAATGTATGTTGTAGTCAATTTTTGTAAGGGCCTATTTTGAAATGTTAGTGCCTATATTAATGATTTTAGTGCCTTTTTGCCTGCCTATTTTGAACTTTTTAAGTGCCTAACTCCGGACTTTACTTATGTGATTTCATCTCAACGGAATTTGATATGAATTTTATTAGTATTGTATATAAATAAAGAACACTAGATTCACTTAGTTAGTGGATATATTTATATGATTGGGCCTTTGGGGACTCTTTAAAATTTCTGGTTGTAACTGCGACGTTAGAAATTGAGACAACTAGTAGTGAATCAGCAACCAAACCTGTTGCCTTGGAATAATTTACTTGTGTTTCTGCTGCAGCTGGTGAAACAGGGAAGAAATGGCGAACAAATAAAGCAAGAAAACACTGCGCATGTCACATTATGCAAGCGAGTTCTGGAAAAGATGTAAATCGAATTTAATTCTAAACTTGCTGCATCTGGGATCACGTTCATTCTTTTGATTTATCGGGCACGATCCATTTTTACAGCCAAATGCGATAATTCAATATTAATGCACATTTAAACAGTCTCCTGTCAAATAACCTCTGTAAAATATACTGATTATATACTACGGAGTGAAAAACAAATCCCGGCCACCTGTTTCACATAAAATTACAGACAAAAAAATTGTGTATTCGAATTTATTAATTTATATAACTATTCGTAAGAGTGAATTGCAGTTCTCTGTCACTATTATAAGATAATGGTTCCTTAATTATTATTTCTTTTGTTTTAAATTACACAAATGTAAGCAAAATTCATGAATTGAGGTTACATTATTGTTTTCTCCAAATAGTTTCATTTTTATTCTCGCTCGACACGAATTTCCATATGTTTTATATACACCATGTCCCATTCAAACCTCTCACATTTTAATTAATCATAACTCTCAAAGTATGCGGAATTATGAAATGATGTTGGTATTAAAAGAAAGAGAAACTCAAAGAATTTTTGTTTTCATTGTTGCAATTAATTCATCTGTCGCATGTTGGAAAATAATGGCATAAAACACGTTCGCTAGACATCACTCTACTGGACTTCTTCTTCTTCTGGGGGTATGTAAAAGACCGTTTGTTTGCGACTCCAGTACAACATTTTCATGATTTATGAACCCGTATCCTTGACACAATTGCAACAGTACCGATGGACATGTTGGACAGAACGTGGTACGAAATCGAATACAGACTTGATATTGTTCGTGCAACTAATGGTGCACATATAGAGGTGTTTTAGTGTGTGGCAATGAAAATCCTTTGAGTTTCTGTTTCGTTTAATACCGGTTTCATTTCATAATACCGCATACTTTGTTAGTTATGATTAATTAAAATGTGGAACTGGAAGTAAATATCAATAAAACTAAAGATATGATCACACATAGAAATACATTATATAGTAGTAGTAGGACTTTATTAGACAAAAAGTAAGATATTTACAATATTATTTACAAATATGGGTCGCACGGGCAGTAAGCCGTACGTGCTGTTGACAGTCCGTTACAATAAAGTAATAATTGGTACTAGTGTAAAGAAAAATAAACAACAAAAACAGCAATAACATTACAATTACATAAAGAAAACACAATAATAATATTACAATTAAATAATAACACAATAGCATTATACACTAAAAACATTAACATTACAATTTCATAAAGAAAACACAATAATATTACAATTAAGTAATAACACAATAGCATTATACACTAAAAAAACATTAACATTACAATTACATAAAGAAAATACATTAATATTACAATTAAATAATAACGCAATAGCATTATACACTAATTAATTTATATATAATTGTTAATAATTAATGGTATTTTTTTTTAATTTGAACAAGTTTTTACAACCTGCGTTTTACCCTGTGGGTATATCGCAGGATATTTAGTTTACACTTTATATGGTTTAACAATTAATGGATTACAATTAATATGGATTATTTCAGTGTCTGGAATATTTCATTTATGTATTTGATTGTTTGTGGCATTTTAATAACTTTTCTTAGCACTATATTTGGGTCCTTGAAGTGCGCTGGTCTGTTCTTTTCTTGTAGCTTGCAGTGAAGTAAAAGATGCATAGCTGTTTGGTCGTCTTCTGAGCATGGGCACTTCGGTGAGGCTGCTTTTCCAATTCTGTGTAGGTATTGTTGGAATTTTCCATGGTTTGTGAGGAATTGTGTAAGTACGAAAGTTGGATTTAGGACGGTTTCTTGCCTGGTATGGATGTTTGGGAAGAAGAGTTTTGTTTGGTGGCCTTTGTGTGATGATGTGTACAGCGCGTTCCAGATGTCTGTGTAGTATTGAAGGAGCTTTTGTTTACAAAATGAAATAGGTAGTCTGTCATATACTAGAGTTCTTTGAAACGTTGAGTCTATTTTTGCTAAATTAATGGTATTAGAAGGTACCTACATCTTCGGTAAGTTTGTCGCTTGTTCTAAGTAACTCAATTTTTTCAATACGGTTTCCCAACGTTTTCAAGATATTGAGATAATGTTGCATGTAAGTGTAGTCTACAGAGATTAACCAAATATACTACAATTAGTAATATACCTATTTATACTTTATTTAAAAATATACTTTAATGCAAATTTTAACAAAAGTGAGTACACATCAATTTAAAATGAAGAATGAAATAATTGCACTCTGTATAATTAAACGATTGAATATTTCGCAGCTACAACTTTAAGGAGTAAAATAAACCAAGGGTCATTCAAATATATTCAAATTTAGGAAAATTGTCGAGGGTTCGAGTCCCGGTGGGGTCAGGATTTTTAAACTGACCCAAACCTTCTGGCGGTACTATGGCCCTGGGGTCGACTCAGCCTCTAACTGAAATGAGTACCAGACGCTTGTTCTGGGGTAAAGGCGGCCGTCACGCAGGGCTGACAACCCGGCTGACATCAAGTGCCGATTGTCAAGAAAAAGTGGGAGCCCTTAACCTCCTACTACCCCAAGGGCCTCCTGAGGCCTGTAGTGGGATCACTTTACTTCCAAAGAGAGATGAACAGACAGGTGAATGGAAAAGACTACATAACAATGAACTACATGTTCTTTATAGGAAGCCAGATATAATAAGAACAGTTAAGTCCCGTAGAATGCGATGGGCAGGACATGTTGCGCGTATGGGGAATGAAAGACGTGCATGGAAACTTCTTGTAGGAAAGCCAGAAGGAAAACGCCCAGTTGATAGACCAAGAATGAGGTGGGAGAACAACATTAACTATGATTTGAGGGAAGTAGATTATACAGGGAATGATTGGAAAGCATTAGCTCAGGATAGGGATGTATGGAGAGCTTATGTCCGTGCGGCCATGAACCTACGGGTTCGATAGTGCCAGTGAGTAAGTAAGTAAGTATCATAAGTAGTGTCACAAGTGATTTCCAAATTATCAAGAAAATTTGGAAATCAAGAGTGGCATTTGTTAGGACTATTTAACGAATAAAATTAAGCTGTTTACTCACAAATCATTATTTAAATATAGTTATTTTAAAATATTTATATATTTTAATGTAAACGGCGATGTTCGAAAACAAATGAGAAAGGATTGGTACGCTTCATTTGCTTATTTTGTTTACCACTGCAACCAGATCATATTATTTATTGCCAAGGAACGCAACATTGTAAGAATGCACTCTAGTGGAGAAAAAATGAAACACATCAAACTGTATATTAATTCATTTCTGATGTCCTATGATGTAAATGTCAACTATATTTTTCTGGAATGTTATTACCTGGGAAAAAATACATTTAAAAAATGCAAACAGTGTTTTTTTTTTTTGGGTATTATCAATTGCTACAAACGTTTTTATATTAACTCCCGCATGCTCTATGTGTTGACATTCATGCACTATAATACAATCTGGTAGCCGTATTTCTTACAGAGTCAGTCACTGCAAAATAATGCTATGGCCTATTCAGAATGTTAAAAAAGGAGATGTTTTCTTTATTATGATAAACTTTAATTGATAAATTCGAGGCGAAATACGACTGTGATTGGTTGTAAATAAAAAATCATTGAAACATGATTGGTTATTGACTCCCATTTGGGGCATGAGTTAAATAGTCAGGGAAATGGCAAGACAATGCAAAATTTTAGTTGACATTTTGAATATTTAATTAACCATAACGACTGAAGTTAGAATGTACTTAAGTACACAAACATGCTCACATTGTTATATAGGCATCACATGCCATATTTTATTTCTGTAACCAGCATTGTTGCTGAGAAAAAAAATTGAAATATGATATATTTTTAATGGCTAAAGGTGTAGGTACCCCCTTAAAACGACCAGTTTCCACCAATCTGATTTTTTTTTTTTTTGCGTTGCAATCATATGCACTCTGTATGTGTTGGACAGTACATTCCATCCTCACCTTGTATCTCCATCACGTCTACAGAACTTCAGCCTGGCTACAAGACTTGTTTTTATACGACGCTTTATATTAGCTTGACCTGTATCTATCTATCTATCTATATATCTATCTATGTAACGGATTCTTTTGAACGCGACTTTCACCCACTTAAAATCATTGGTTCGACTTGAAACTTTGTATACTTGTAAAGGACCCGTGCAAATACAATAATTTCATATTTTTTTCTAAAATCCTGGTCAGAATCATGAGAAAATAAAAAAGTGTATTTTTATCTATGTAACGGAATCTTTGATCACGATTTTCACCCACTTAGAAACATTGGATCGACTTGAAGCTTTGTATACTTGTAAAGGACCCGTGACAATAAAATAATTTCATATTTGTTTCTAAAATCCTGGCCAGAATCATCAGAAAATAAAATAAATAATAGTTTTAAAAAACTAAACCAACGCGCTTTATTAGAAAACCGAACTAAAAAAATGAAAAATAATTATAATTTCCAACACTCTTGGGATAAATAATTTTACCATCAAAAGCGTGGGGTGCTCTATATCAATTAATATATTTGATAACAAACAGATATTGGTAAAAGTAAAGTCTCTAAGAAGAAAATGTAAAAATCATAAAAAGCACCCCACGCTTTTGATGGTAAAATTATTTATCCCAAGCGTGTTGGAAATTAAAATTATTTTTCTTTTTTTTTTAGTTCGGTTTTCTAATAAAGCGTGTTGTTTTAGTTTTTTAAAACTATTATTTATTTTTATACGAGAAATAAGAATCAGAATACATAGCAGGCTTCGTGACGTTGTGAACAGAAACTTTCAGCTGGAAGTCGTTAAATTGATTAGTTAATCCGGATTACACCGGGGACATGGTCGGTTGTAACCTACCGTATGTTAAAAACATGGGAGGCGACTGATAGAAAGATGATACGGAACAAATTGCCTATTAAAAGTAACCAACAGACAGGAAAAATGCAAATTGGCTACATGAGCCCTGGTGTAGATACCATCGCATTTTATTGACACAACTCTCATCTTATGGTGCGTGAGTAACGCCCTTTCTAACACAAGTAACTGTATAAAAATTTTATCATAAGTAATGCCACGAGTGATTTCCAAATTATCGATAAATTCACGACTCACGAAGTGAGTCGTGAATTTATCTAGAGAATTTGGTAATCATGAGTGGCATTTGTTAGGACTATTTAACGAATAAAATTAAGCTGTTTACTCACAAATCATTATTTAACTATAGTTACTTTAAAATATTTATATATTTAATGTAAACGGCGATGTTTGAAAACAAATGAGAAACGATAGGTACGCTTCTACTGCTTCTTTTCTTTATCACTGCAACCAGATCATGCTATTTATTGCCAAAGGAACGCAATATTGTAAGGAGGAGCTGTCTTTAATATGGTAATTATAACACTGATAAATATTTGGTGAAACACGACTCTGATTGGTTGTAAAACAGAAATAATTGAAACGTGATTGGTCATTGACTCCCATTTGGGGCATGAGTTAAATAATCTAGAGAGAGAGACTATTTAGCTCATGCCACAAATGCTAGTCAATGACCAATCACGTTTCAATGAATGTTGTTTTACAACCAATGAGAGTCGTGTTTCACCTCGCTCTTTATCGATTTCTCTTTATCAGCTCCTGCTATTGTGATAAAGAAAGCTCCTCCTTTTCAATGTTCTGAACAGGTCAAAGCATTATTTTTCTCTAACAAATACCTACATTTAATATAGCAAATAATGAAAAGATTCCTTGATTTTACTGAGTTGTTTACTAAAAAATAAATAAATGAATAACCCGTAATGTTGATTATGATATATAGTTTGATGTGTTTCATTATTTCTCCACTTGGGTGCACTCTTACAATATTGCGATCTTATTTGGCAATAAATAATATGATCAAGCAGCAGTGAATGAACATAACCTCACATTTCTGATTTGTTTTCAAACATCGCCGTTTACATTAAATATATAAATATTTTAAAATAACTATAGTTTAACAATGATTTGTGAGTAAACAGCTTAATTTTATTCGTTAAATAGTCCTAACAAATGTCACTCTTGATTTCCAAATTCTCTAGATGAATTCACTCCTCACTTCGTGAGTCGTGAATTTATCGATAATTTGGAAATCACTCGTGGCATTACTTATGAGAATTTGGAAATCAAGAGTGGCATTTGTTAGGACTATTTAACGAATAAAATTAAGCTGTTTACTCGCAAATCATTATTTAAATATAGTTATTTTAAAATATTTATATATTTAATCTAAACGGCGATATTTGAAAACAAATGAGAAACGTTTATTAGGTTTCATTTTTTCATCACTGCAACCAGATCATATTATTTATTGCCAACGGATCGCAATATTGTAAGAACGCACCCTAGTGGAGAAAAAATGAAAGACATCAAACTGTTTATAACCAACATTATAGGTTATTAGTCCACCGCTGTGGTCTCGAGGTAGCGCGCTGCCTTGTCACGCAGCGGGCCCGAGTTCGATCCCCGGTCGGGACAAGCTTCCTGGGTGAGGTTTTTTTCAGCGTTTTTTTCCTCACCTGTAAGACAAATGTCAGGAAGGTTAGGACCCAACAGTCCCCGAAAATCATCCGGCCATCATCATCATCATCATTCTTTTCATTATCATCAACATCTCTGTGTGGAAAGCAACGGGAAGCCACCACACTTATAATTCCCTAGTAACGCTGCAAAGCATAGCATGAAATTGCTATGATTGCAGTGAAAGACCTCCGGGCAGAATTACTATGGATGGATGGATGGATATGTTATTAATTAATTTCTGATGTCCTATGATGTAAATATGTCAATTATTGCTATGATTGGAGTGAATGAAATAAAATAAAGTAAAGAGTCCATGTTTCGCATATATGATGTATACACCTTTTATATGCCCTAAATATAATAATTATAATAGTAATAATAATAATAATGAAGTTAATATTTGCACATTACGTAAATAAGCGTCAATATCCATCGTAAAACAAAGTTACAGAAAACACAAATTTATGTATGGTGAATGTTGGGGAATATTTTATTAAAACCTAATGAGAAACTACAAATATAGCACTATACAAATTTTATCTGATCAGTCATTCAAATAATCCGAAAATCATTTGTAGGCTTACTTACTTACTTACTCACTGGCACTATCGAACCCATAGGTTCATGGCCGCACGGACATAAGCTCTCCATACATCCCTATCCCGAGCCAATGTTTTCCAATCATTCCCTGTATAATCCACCTCCCCCAAATCATAGTTAATGTTATTCTCCCACCTCATTCTTGGTCTACCAACTGGGCGTTTTCCCTCTGGCTTTCCTACAAGAAGCCTCCATGCAAGTCTTTCACTCCCCATACGTGCAACATGTCCTGCCCATCGCAGTCTATGAGACTTAACTGTTCTTATTATATCTGGCTTCCCATAAAGACCATGTAGTTCATTGTTATGTAGCCTTCTCCATTCACGTGTCTGTTCATCTCTCTTTGGTCCAAACATTTTCCTAAGTACCTTATTCTCAAATACTCGTAATCTCCTTTCCTCCCTTAAAGTAAGAGTCCATGTTTCGCAACCATATAATATAACTGGCAGAATAATAGTTTTATATATTTTCAGTTTATAGGCTAACAATATAATTATAAAATGAAGTGTAAATTGGAAGTTATTGTCTCCTCGACATAAATTTCTTTCTTAGATTATCATTCAAGCTAGAGAAGCCTATCTAAACGCATTTATAAAATTATATAATAAAAATATATAGGATCTGTAACATTAGATTAGATTAGATTTATTTAATGTTTTACAGAGAGTTATTATTTACATTCTGTAGCTTTTCGGTTGGACTTTACGCTACCCATTTTTTTCATTATTTTATAGAGATATCATTTGGCAAGTAGAACTTAGAAAGTCAAATGAAACAAAAATTTGGAATCGGAAGGGATCCATAAGGAACCATCCCTTTAACATATTATTATTATTATTATTATTATTATTATTATTATTATTATTATTATTATTCCATTCCATTCCATTCCAAGATCTTCTTAGGGATTCTAGTGGAAAATAGATAGGAAACGAAGAAAGGGAAGTCCTAAAGAAGGTTGGATTGACGGTGTGAGAAGTAACCGAGACTTGCAAATGAGGATGTATAGAATTGCTACGGTACAACTGGAAAAGGAGAATTTCTTGAAGGTGATGGAAAACTACTGTATTGTGGAGAAATTCCCAAATATAAATTATTATTATTGTTATTATTATTCATCATCATCATCATCATCATGAACAATTCGTTTTAGGCCATGTGGACTGTACGGTAAAACCTAGCGAAGATGGTCTTGATCTTTCCACCGATGTTTTGGTCTTCCTTGGTCCCTATGTCCAGTTGGGGTATTTTGGAATGCCAATTTTGGAAGTCTATTTCTTGCCATTCTCCTCAGATGATTTTTCCATTCTTGTTGGTATCTTTGTATATCTTCATATAAACTTGTTACTCCAAGTTTTCCTCTGATAATAGTGTTCCTTTGGTAATCCAGTTTATTAACTCCTAACAATTATTATTATTATTATTATTATTATTATTATTATTATTATTATTATTATTATTATTATTATTATTATTAATAAACGTAAAGTGGAATTGAGTTTTGTTATGGACTTGATACAGATTTATTTTTAAAGCGATTGAATTGCGTTTCAATATATCTCTTTAAAAAATGTGCTTTCATATTTGCATGGTTCAGCGATGTTAACTTGCGTTTTTCTACTTTTGAAATTACTCTACATTCACTTTCAAATGTCGCTCTTGTTTGGCATTTATCGAGGTGGGCGTTCCCCCACTTTCATGGAAGAATACACGATTTACGAGAAAGTTTCCATCACAGACAGAAAGGTCAAAAGGTGCATCGGCTACTCGTCAGGGCATCATTTTGCACTTTACTCGATGCACTAGATTACGTACCACTGGCTGTATGTAAATCACAGCATGATGCCAATTAAAATAATTAGAACCTATATATTTCACATCCTTTATTGTTCTTTTTAAGTAAATTCGCCCGGTATAAACAATTAGTTGTTATCTAAGAAATTCTACAATCATGGAGAATATATGTTGATTTCACTGAGCAACAAAAAGGAAACTTTTTTTTTGTCTCTAAAAGAAAAATATGTGATTCTGATAGTATTTTTCTCCTGAATTCATATATGATATCGGTTTTTCTCTATCACGCAAGATTTCCGAGAGACAGGAATTTATAATTTCAAACACTTTAATATTTTCTACATTCGTAACTTCACAATATTAGAACATTCGGACTCACCTAGAAAGTAAGAAATTACGATTTTCTGCTATATTTCGCCTGTGGAGCATCCCTCTTGATGGTCCAACAATAATCGGCCAGCATATTAGGATTCCATTTGCCTTGATATTTCCTTTCCATAGCTGAAACCATTTGAGTTAGCTCATTTGGTTTTATTTTACAACGGACAAATGGACGAAAAAAGTTTATTAAAAAATAATTATTCAGATCCATTAATTGAAACTGAAATATAAAAACTGTGGGTGATGGAGAAATTCCGAATACATATTTAAAACACGATAAAAAATGTATTAAGTACAACTATTGGTACTCATGAGACAAACATCATGTTGATCAGTGTTTTCAGCAAACTTTTAGTTCATTATTTAGTTTCAAAATATCTATTGGAGACATTCATTTTTTTCTCTTTTTTTATAGGGTAGTTGTTCTTCTTTAACTGCTCAATTATACATAATTTTAGGGTTAAATACATACACGGGGGCACGCCGTAGAGTAGTGGTTAAGGCACTGCGCTACAAGTCGGAAGGTCGAGGGTTCAAGTCCCGGTGGGGTCAGGATTTTTAAGCCGACCGAAACCTTGTGGCGGCACTATGGTCCTGGGGTCGACTCAGCCTGTAACGTAAATGAGTACCAAACACTTGTTCTGGGGCAAAGGCGGCCGTCACGTAGGGCTGACAACCCGGCTGACATCAAGTGCCGTTTGTCTAGAAAAAGTGGGAGCCTTAACCTCCTACTACCCCAAGGGCCTCCCGAGGCCTGTAGTGGGAATACTTTACTTTACTTTTAATGTTGATTATAAACAGTTTCATTTTTTTCTCTACTAGGGTGAATTCTTACAATATTGCGATCCTTTGTCAATAAATAATATGATCTGGTTGCAGTGTTGAACAAATGAAGCATAACAAAGTTTCTCATTTGTTTTCAAACATCGCAGTTTTCATTAAATATATAAATATTTTAAAATAACTATATTTAAATAATGATTTGTGAGTAACAGCTTAATTTTATTCGTTAAATAGTCCTAACAAATGTCACTCTTGATTTCCAAAATCTCTAGATAAATTCACTTCTCACTTTCTGACTCGTGAATTTATCGATAATTTGGAAATCACTCGTGGCATTACTTATGGTGATTCGATAAGCTCTTTTTTTTTAAATTTGTTCTTGGGTTTGGTAGTCTTCGAAAAAATATTGCAGGGAATTTGAAACATTTGTAATCTAAAAAATTTTGTCGCCATCTTACACCCGGCGGCCTGGATCGATTCACAAATGGAAAAGGAATTATACATTTCCATCTTGGGCCTGGATATGTGACCTGTGCTTGAGTCAAGAAAGGAAAATATGAAAAAAGAAGTAAACGCGTAAACAAAAGAAAAATAATAAGAAAGAATGAGGAATAGAAAGTTGTATGATATAGAAGTAGGATTGGAAGGAAGTTCTTTCTTGTTGACATTGCCAGAACGTAATCTTAATATTATTCCACATTTATACTATTTCAGAAAATTGACTATATTTTGGTAATATCCAGAAAGGAAACTTGTCATGCATACTTATGGCTGTGAAGTAGCTAAATCTTGATGTTTAAAAGGGTTTTACTGAAATAACAAAGAAAGGGAGAGTCGGTTTTTTGAGTACGTACTACTGGGAAGCACGAAAAGACTGTATTTATAGACACGCGATGGGATAAGTTTTATGTAGAGAACAGTGGAACATTAATATTGATTTTGTTTGAAGTGTATTGGTCCCAAATGCGATGTTAGTATTGGCTCACTGTCAGATGCAATTCAATACCGTTATTGTGAAATGTAGGTCAACAGCGTTTATCGGATATGCATAGTATAAATCCAATTATATTGTATGTTCAATTATTATTTCTACTGCATGAAAGGATTGTGGATTAATATTCTTTATTTAATAATGCTCTTTAAACACTTCATTTCATTGGACTAGTATTTGAAAAGACGAAAGAGGTTGAACAATTTTACTCTCTCCCCAAAGAAGACTCCAAGTATTAGGCCAAGGCCTGTTACGATCCTATAGAGCATTTTCCCTCCAGCGTTTCATAGGACGGCCTAGAGATCTTCGTCCTCTTGGTATATAATTATAAACAGCTTTGGCGATCCGATTTGAACTCATTATTTCAAGGTGATATTTCCAATTTAGTTGGTACTGTTTAATATATTCCAAAACTGGCGTAGTATTCAATTCTTTTAAAATATCGGTGTTCCTTTTCCGAAGCCATCTAGTGTAACCCGCTGTACTACTACTATTGTGTGACGGTGACATGGCACCGTCCAAGGCTCTGCATGCTGATGCACAATGGTGCGTCTTGGCAGTTAATTCCTTCGTGGCTATCATTATAGGATTGTGGTTCATTTAATCCTAGCCATCATGATAAGATGGTTTCTTTTTGGTCTATGTATCTGGATGATAGATTGTGGATATATCCATGTAGTATATTGATATCAAGTCGCACTATTGAGTACAACTCGCTATCACACTCCATGCGAACACCTCGCACAATCTATTTATTGGTTCTCATTATTTTTAACCTATATTACACAGGTTAAAAATCCTGTGCAAGAAGAGGAATCTCTCCATAGGAGAGGGTAATTCAGCCAATAATGGCCGAAGACCCTGGAGATATTCATCAACTTGCTGCCCTAGTTGTAATGTTGGCAATTGCTGGCCCTGACCTTGAACATTGCTGTTCACCGTTTTGTTTTGGGAAGAGATGCCTTTCTTTAAGGATTGAGAGAAGGATACATTGGGTTGGGCTTTCACCGAAGTGAAAGTCCTAGGTTGAGATATATTTGGTTTGGGTTGGGCTGCCCTATTATAATTCTCTAGCGCCGCCTGGAAAACAGGGCAGCCGCGATAGGATGCTGGATGTCCATTCGCCCCGCAATTTGCACACTTTAGCAAATTTGCATTTCTCTTTGCAGAGGCCTTAATTGGACAGTCCTTATGTCCATGGGCCTCGGCACAGATTACGCAGCGTGGCGTCCAGCAGCATGCGGAATAGGTATGGTTAAAAGACTGGCATCTAAAACATTGTTTAAGGCCATTCCTTGGTTTATAAGCTTCGACTGATACAACACAGAAAACGAGCCGCTTCAGGTCATAAATTTTGAGAGCCTCAGCTGTCCGCTCAAGTTCTAGAATGAATATTGGGAGAGGTTTCTCTACATTATCTTTCTTTGCAATAATTTGCCTGATAATTTTGAAAGGAAATCTCAAGGACCTGATTTCCTGTTCGATTTCATCAATGGGAGTGTTTGAAGGCAGCCGTTTTAGTACTACCTTCAATGGAAGTTCCTTCTTAGTCAAGTGAGTATAGTATTCCTTATGAATGGAACTAAAATACTGTTTTAGGACCAAGAAGTCCTCCATTGAAGTTGCGTAATAACGCAAACCTTCTCTTATGTTGACAACTTTGAGTGGTTCACTAATAAGTGCTTTTATCTCCTTGTTCATGCGGAACAGATCCCCATGACCAGTGACAGTGATTGGTGGGGGTCTCTGTTTCGCTGAGTCAGTAACTTGGGAAGGTGTAGTACTTGTTGTGCCAGTCGATGGACCAGCAATAACAAGCAGAACCACTGGAGAGGAAGTTCCAGAGGTTGATGCTTCCATATTTACATCAGCTAGTGCTGCAAATTTATTAGAAGTCTCAACCTCTGATACTACAGTGGGAGACTTCACTTTAACCTGTTTGGATACAACTTGGGATACTTTCTTTTCAGAAGTAATGTCAGTTATTTTTGTTACTTTGATTCCTTTATTCTTACTTTTGTTTCTCCGTTTTTTTGGGAGTTGTTGTTTCTTTGGTGACAGATTCTGTTTTCTGAAAAAAAATTGGAAAAGGAAGGTCAAATTGGCCAGTTACTTTTGGTTTTACTTGCTGTTCAGAATCTGTTTCAGAACTAGCGTCATGTTCTGGAAGAAAGCTCTGCGTTTGGAGCTCAAGCGCAGTAGCTTTAAATTCCTTGAGCATGACTGAAAATAAAGTTACACTTTCTGGAATTTGGCCATACATTTTATCTAGTTTCTCCATGCAGATCAAAGTGATGTCACACACTGCATCAGACTTTTCACAATTGGGGAAGGTAGCCAGACTATTTGTGATGAGTAAAAATACTCCACGAATTTCATGAACATACCTTTGATATCGAGGATTTTCCTCACTTTTCTTTTTTGATACATATGTTTCGTAAAATTGTGAGGCTTCCTCCCACAATGTAAAAGGTCTGATGTCCTCATTTTCGTCATCCAGGTCCATAGACCCTGCAAAATCAGGTTTAGCAGCCATGCTTGGTAATACCAAGGCTTAGTCTACTACTACACTTGCCTTATAAGAAACCACTTATCACTTAGGTAGAATTACACTGCACATATAGGTGAATAAACCACAATACTATAACAAGAGACACGTCACCCGTGAATTTATATTGCTTTTAGAACACTAAAACACTATGCACCCAAGCTTGAGAGACTGTCCCTGCCAACGGCGATGGCACTGTTCCAACTCAAGGTAGCACCAGCGGCCACATACGGTATTCAGATAATTTGGATTCACCTAACAGCGAAAAACCTCAAGAAATTGGAGAATGTCAAAGCCAGATATCTCAAGAGGGCCTTGTCACTCTCAAAGTACACAAGAAACAGCTACGCCTACAGAATAGCACATGAATCCTACTTCATTGAGGACATCAAGCTTCGCTTCAATCTACCAGAAACCCAGGCATATAAAGACGCCATCAAAGAGAGACAAAACAAAGCCAATGCAATACCGATGGAAATAATGGACACAGAAACGATGAAAACCGATGTGTGGAAAGGACCGAACTTCCAACTTCGCCACCTATACACACGCTTCGCCGCGCATGGTTTCCACTGGAAAATATGTCAGAATCCGTCATACCACGACCCGAAGGAGGACTGCAGATGCAAGCTTTGCGACGAGCCATGCTCCAGGTACCACCTAATGAAATGCCAAAGCAGAACTCAGCCTCTCACCAAAATTACAAAAGACTGGTGAAAACTCTAAATGTACACATTGTGTTTAATAAAATCAATTAAAACACTATGCACTGGACTGGGCCGGTAAGCCCGGTCTGGAATTAACTGCCCTACCGCCGATTGGTTGAGAATCGATCACTATATATGTGTCAACCAATCGCAGAGCACTTGAACTACCTGTAACCGCACTACAATAGACGTTGGTGAAGCACTAGTATTGGTACGATGGGTACTGATGGTCACCCATGCAGGCTCGTTTCAAGCTCGGTGCTACCATAGGAGACAACTTTCTTCTTTGAAGTTCGTTGAATCAATGATGATGATGATGATGATAACCCGCTGTTCTGCGCATGAATCTCATTTCACAAGCCATAATTCTGCTTTCATGTCTTTTTAGTGTCCATGCTTCACTGCCATAGGTCAACACTGGTCTAGCCAAAGTGTTATATATAAACGTGATCTGGTGTTTTTTTTGTACAATAGATGGTTTCATAACTTGATTAATAATTCCCAAACTGTTATTATAACTAGTAATTTTTTCAGGGATATCCTTTTCATCCCAGATAGAGAGATAATATCCAAGATATTTAAATTGATTAGATCTCTCTAAAATTTTATTCTGGAGACAGATTTTGCTTTGTATGGGGTCCTTCCCATGAAATGCTATAATTTTAGTTTTGTTAATTAATATTTCGATATTAAGTTTGGCAGCTATTTTTTGTAAATTATAAATTGGTCGTTGCAAATCATTTTCGGAAAGTGCCAGAAGCGGTAAGTCGTCTGCAAAAAAGAATAGCATCGAGTTTGAGGTTCCTATTGATGGGTATATATCCCCGTTGTGTTTTCCTCTAATCGTTTATTATTCTATTCATATAATGAAAAGCACCGGTGAAAGTCTACATCCCTGTCTTACTCAAGTGTTGATCTTTATCCAAGGAGATAGTTTGCCATCTTGTTTAACAGAGATTTCATTATCTTTATAGATGTTGAAGATATTAGTAATATATTGTTGTGGAACGTTATCATCAGCTAAAATTTGTAGTAATATATTTCTGTCTACTTTGTCAAAAGCCTTTATGAAGTCAACCTCATTTCCTTAACTTCGTATTTGAAAAGGCGAAAGTGGTCAATAAATTTTGGGAGCAGCCTGTTATTTCAGGCTTCAGGTATACTGTAAGTGTACGGCATGACCATTGCAGTGTCTCAAATACAGTGGCCTCTGGTTTGACAAGTTTTCGGGATAAGATTTTTTCGGGGTTTTTTCTCAACTGTAGGTCAAATTTTATAAAACGTTATGGTCCAAATAGTCCCCGAACACAATGTGACTATCATTCCATTTTCATTATTGCAATTTAAGCTCTCACCTTATAGTAGGGTGTCCATAATATTTTCATTGTAAAAGGGGACATGTACAAGATATTAAAGAAAAAAACCTGGGACATTTTTAGAAAAAGGTGTGGCATTAACAAAATATAAAAAAACGGTTATTTTGTTTTTACCACGACACTGTTGCCAATACAAATTTATAAGAATCAACCATTCACAAATCAAAAACCACTGAAATCATTGTTTATTGAGTTTAAAAATATTCATTTATCGCTGCAAGCGGTATAAAAATCCACAAAATAAATCTCTTTCATCCAAGTTACGATTGAGGGTCTTTCCACTTTTCAGCGGTTTCCCTTTTACCAGCCGGCTGCTGGCCCTTCACATCCACATGTGTCAATCACAGAGGTAGATGATCAACAGCCAGTGTAGGGGTGACATGTGGTTAGCATGCCGAGTCCCCCAGCCGTTATAGCTGGTTCCTCAACCTGGAGCCGCTACTTATTGTAGCTACCCAATTGCCTCACGATGCTGGGTGGGCACCGGTCCCATACTGGCCGAAATACCATGAGAAAATTTCTTCCCCCATGGAGACTCGAACCAGCGCAAGTCCCGTAGCTCTGCGCCAAGGCTTCCTACCTTAACCGTTCGGCTACGGCGCGGGACAGAATCAACCATTCACAAATCAAAAACCACTGAAGTCATTGTTTATTGCGTTTAAAAATATTCATTTATCGCTGCAAGGGGTATAAAAATCCACAAAATAAATCTCTTTCATCCAAGTTAAAATAGTATTTCTCCACCGCCAAAGTGGAAATCGGCAGGAAATCGCCATCGATGGCTACACTGACCATGGATTGACAATTTTAAAAATGTAACAGAATCCAATATATTTCTTCTTGTAAGCCCATTTTTCCTTAACAGAGATTTAGGCGCTCTCCCTCGTACAGGGAAGAATTTTTACCATACTAATTTAGTTACACTTGTTTTCGTATAGATGTCATTTGAGTGGTCCGTGGTAAACGTTCCGCCTCATACTGACATCTAGGAAACCAGGTAGTACTAGGATCGGAAAATTCGAAAAATTTTGCTTAGAGGCCTTTTCATTCAGGCTTAAGGATCTTTTACGAGCCTGAAAATCTTCAGACTCGGGACCCACGGCTTAAATTCCCTCCCGGTTGACTTGTTCCTTGGATTTTTGCATCCTAAAAATCCATCGACCCCGGGCGGGTTGAACCCTCGACCCTCCGGAGCAGAGACAAGGAGCACTACCACTAATCCACGGCGGCCAAATTATGAGAATAAAAAAACAAAGATTATAGATCAAGCAGTGCATCGTGGTCATACAACTGGCGCTTTCTGACGTTCATATTTATAATTACAAAATAAAGAACAAAACGAAGGTCGCCATTCATAAACACATTGACAAGGCATCATTGCAAAAGCGAGACTTTTGAGCGTCCGCAAGAAAATTTTCAGGACAGCGGGACATTTAAAAAAAAGGACTGTCCCGGGAAATACGGGACGAATGGACACCTTGTCTTACTTTTGCGTGTCACACGCCACCCGGGCCTTACAGTGACACAACCTGTCGGGAGAAGAATATTAATTATGAATCACACACTTACCTTTTTTTGACCATGCCGGACATGGATGGCCTCCTCATCGAATAAGTAGTCAGCTCAATGCCAGGGTCTCCTCCGAGACAACACAACATTAAGACGAAACACACCACCACACACACCTTCGTGGTGAATATGACAATGATGATTTTGATAGTGAGATGATGTTTCGGACCGTTTGGGCTTTACATTTCATGACACCGGTCTTATAGGTGAGGAAAAATTCCGTAAAAAACCATCACCCAGGAAACATGTTCCGATCGGGGATGGAAGTCGGGTACGCTATTTAAGAGGCTGCGATTCTACCCCGAAACCACAGCTGTGGACCAATCAGGCTGTCTTAATAATTATCATATTCGCCTTATGTAGTATGAATCTCATAGCACATTGCGGTTCTGTCTTTAATCTTCGGTTGTGACCTGTAAGATCGGGGAGACGTGAGGTATGTAAAGCCTACAAAGGAAACGTTAAGGCCAAAGTAACGCCATCTATCATTATAATGCAATCATATTCGCTAGTTTAGTATGGATGTGTGAGTAAATAGTGTATATTATCTTAAATGTTAATGTTTCAACCTTTAAAGTCAGGATTACATTAGGCATACAATGATACCTACTGATTAAATGAATAGAGTGGGTGTGTTTTGCGTGTGTTTGTGTGTGTGTGTGTGTGTGTGTGTGAGAGAGAGAGAGAGGCATGGTCTTTTAATCCATCGACCCCGGACACCGGATTTAAACACGCGGACGCCTGAACCGGAGGTGAGCATGGCAATCCCTAATCCACCAGGAACAACATGGGATACATTATTTTTTTTAATTTCATTATTAGTTCGAACAAGGGTTTAATTGAAGAATCCAATTAAATTAGAAATTAACCAATTAATTTATACAGTGGCTGAATTATTTATTCGGAAAATTCACTTTTTCAGTTTGTTATTTTAGCCTAAAAGAAAGTTTTTTTTTTTGCAAATGGCCCAGGTCGTCTTTCGACATTCCTGGTGTTCTCTCCTGGCATGGCGTACTTGTAACCCACTTCTGAGGTTGGGGCGCCCGGAAGGCGGGGTTACGTTACCCCGATGATATGATGGATGATGATGATGCTAGTGGTGCACCAGGAGAGTCCCTAATCCTAAGCTTAATCTAAGATGAATATGAATAATGATGATTGCGATGGCCATATGATTTCGGGAACCGTTTGGGCCTTAAAGTTTTCCTGACATTTGTCTAACAGGCGAGGAAAAACCCCGATAAAAACCTCACCCAGAAAAACTGTCCCGACTGGAGATCGAAAAAGAAGCCTATTTGAGAAAAATTTAATTTATGGCAAAAAACAGAATGTGATCAAAAAATGGGCATACGTGACTCACAATGTAATGTGTGACAAAAACGCTTCATGACAAAAAGTAATAATATTTCTGAATATTTTTCGTCTTGTGTAAACGGCGTAAATTTTCTTAAGAGGGGTGATGGGTGAAATTTCTATTTTCTACATTTTTTAAGCTACATACTTGATTTTTTGTACACACATTCATGCCATAATAATATTATACTGAAGTTTCATTCTTGTAGGCTTAAAAGGCTTTGAGTTATTGAAGAAAATCCATTTAAAAAGTTGCATATTACAATTTTTAATTAATCCCATAATTTTTTAGTACAATTCTTGAATTTTTTTTCTACACAACCACTGACTTATTTAGAACAACACTATGTATTACATTTTCTATATCATTATAATAAAGGAAGATAAAATATATATTTCCTCTGCATATGAAAATTTATTTTTTTTAATTACTACATATATTTTATTTTTTATTTGAAAAGCTATCAACATTATTTCAAAATCCATGCATAGAACTGTTAGCCATAGCGTGTGGGGGGTATGCAGTGAAAATTTTGTGATTCTATCATTAAATTTGTCAATGCTTTTTTGATTTGAATGTATTAAAATCGAATGAAAATAAAAGTGTTGAAAGTCAATTTGAAAGTTTGCATGCAGTTAAATTGAAAATATAGCATTCATGCCCTGCTACAGTCATCAGGGAGACTTACAAGCGCCATAGGACACTGAAACTTCACCAACTTATACTTTAAGGAACATAGTACATTTTTAATTTAAAAAATGCTAAATTTGACCGAAAATGTCGAAACTTTCACCCATCACCTCCCTTAAGCGTTCATGTTTTCTCGGAGGTATCTCCAGCATTGAGTTGATCACTCATCTGGGAAATTCTCCATGACCTTGTGTGGCCAAAATAAAACGCATGGATGAGATAAAGAGTTTAAAAGTATTCTTCTGTCAAGTCATATTCCTGTTAGGCCAGGGAGACTTGGGATACGTAAAAGCGCCTAGAAACTAAATAAGAAAGAATAATGCGACAGAATAATAAATCTTCTTACTGTAATCTGTTTTTAAGGATGTTCTTTGGTAAATATCTCTGCAGCCTAGATGACTGTACAAATTAATTGTCTTAAGTAATGCCACGAGTGATTTACAAATTAAATTCACCACTCACAAAGTGAGGAGTGAATTTATCTAGAGAATTTGGAGATCAAGAGTGGCATTTGTTGGGACTATTTAACGAATAAAATTAAGTTTACTCACAAATCATTATTTAACTATAGTTATTTTAAAATATTTATTTATTTATTTAATGTAAACGGCGATGTTTGAAAACAAATGAGAAACTATTCTTACGCTTGTTTATCACTGCAACCAGATCATATTATTTATTGCCGAAGGATCGCAATATTGTAAGAATGCACCCTAGTGGAGAAATTTATAACCGGCATTATTGGTAATAATTAATTTCTGATGTCCTATGATGCAAATATGTCAATTATACTTTTCTGCAAAGTTATTTCCTGGGAAATAATTCGTTTAAGGAAATGCAAACAGTGTTTTTTTTGTGGTATAATCAATTGCTACAAAGTTTTTATATTGTCTCCCTCAAGCACTATCAGCTGACATTCGTGCACTATATATACAATCTGGCAGCCGTATTTCTTGGAGAGTTGGTCATTCCTATGACCTATTCAGAACGTTAAAAAGAAGGAGCTTTCTTTAGTATGATAAACTTGTTTGATAAATTCGAGGCGAAACACGACTGTTATTGATTGTAATTCAAACATCATTGAAATGTGATTGGTCGTTGAATCCCATTTGGGGCATGAGTTAAATACTCAAGAGTAAATATTATTCACCTCGCTTTTATTCTGGAATGGAGTGATCATGTACATACCACACAGCAGTATGAGTTTTATAAAAAGACAGTGATATTGAGTGATTTTCAAAATGTACCATTGTGTCATTAATGTTAATGTTGCATTCCATTACTTTGTTCAGTTTTATGTTGAATTGTCTTTAATAAAAGCTCGTGGAATGAATAAATTTGATCGCTGCAATAAATTTCCATTATTTTTACAACTATTGTGCCCAGTGTTGTCCTCTGATTGCCCTCGAAATACGACCACATTGTGAGAACGGACAGTCATTCCATTCCACCCTCCTCACCAAGTTTCAATGACAGTACTAGGCGGACATTGAAAGAAGCATGAAATGAATAATTCCCTCAACAAAAGCTCAAACGATATCGCATTATTAGACTAACAATTGTTGTGAATGGAATCGCTGATTGGTTTACATGCATGTCAGTGACGGAGCTGCGTACACACTGGAGCAAGCTTTTGTTCAAATTCAGATGGATTGATGCTTGTGCAAGTAAGTATGAGTGCGTGTGTGTGGTGTGTGTGTGTGTGTGAGTTGGGTCTTTTCAAGATTTCGTCACGGTTTTACAGATGTTTGTGACGTATATAAAATATTGATGCAATGACTAACAGCAATTGAAAGGCATTCATGAAACTATAACATTTATGATTTTCTGAAAGGAAGATTCATTTGTGATAGAATTTTTGGGGATTTTATGCCACGGTACCACCTACAGAATTAAAAACAAAATAGGAAAATGCACTATCTCCTCTACTATTTAATTTTCTACTAGGGCATGCCATCAAATCTTTAGAGGATGAGGAAGGCCTACAACTCAATGGTACTAATAAGCTGTTAGTTTATGCCGATGATATAGTACTACTGGCCGATAGCGAGGAGATATTAAAGGACAACACGCACACACTATTGAGTAACACTAAGAAATTGGGACTGGAAGTAAATATAAAAAAACTAAATATATGGTCACACGTAGAAATGCATTATATAATGGAAATGGACAGCTAATGAAGAATGACGGAAGTTTTGGGGAAGTGGCTGAATTCAAGTACCTAGGAACAATAATCACAAATAGGAATGAGATGCACAAAGAAATTAAACATAGGCTCAATTCTGGAAATGCATGCTAAAATACTTTGCAGAGACTTTTGATGTATCGTTTCAAAAAACGTTAAACTGAAAATATATAAAACTATTATTCTACCAGTTATATTATATGGGTGCGAAACATGGACCCCTACTTTAAGGGAGGAAAGGAGATTACGAGTTTTTGAGAATAAAGTTCTTAGGAAAATTTTTGGACCAAAGAGAGATCAACAGACAGGTGAATGGAGAAGACTAGGTACATAACAATGAACTACATGGTCTTTATAGGAAGCCAGATATAATAAGAACAGTTAAGTCTCGTAGACTGCGATGGGCAGGACATGTTGCGCGTATGGGGAATGAAAGACGTGCATGGAAGATTTCTTGTATGGAAGCCAGAGGGAAAACGCCCAGTTGGAAGACCAAGAATGAGATGGGAGAATAACATTAACTATGAATTGAGGGAAGTAGATTATACAGGGAATGATTGGAAAGCATTAGCTCAGGATAGAGATGTATGGAGAGCTTATGTTCGCGCTGCCATTAACCTACGGGTTCGATAGTGCCAGTAAGTAAGTAAGTATAGGAAAACACATAATTCATGTTGCAATATGTGAATCATGTACAGAGAGAAATATATATGTTGATTTTTTTAAAAAAAATAGAGTTGCCTTTAAATGAAGTAAACAATTGAGCTGGAAGTAACCTAAGATCAACACGTTTGCAATGTAAAGTATAATATATTACACTGGTCAACATGATTTTTGTCGCATGAGTACCAATAGTTTTACTTAATGCAGTTTTTTTATCGTGTTTCCAAATATGTATTCGGAATTTCTCCATCGCCCACAGTTTTTTATTTCAATTAATGGATTTATATAATTATTTTTAATACACTTTTTTCGTCCATTTGTCCATTGTAAAATAAAACGGGGAACACTTTCATCAGGAGATTTCAGCTATGGAAAAGTTATATCAAGGCAAATGGAATTCTAATATGCTGGCCGATTATTGTTGGACCGTCAAGAGGGATGCACCACAGGCGAAATATAGCAGAATATCGTAATTTCTTACTTTCTAGGTGAGTCCGAATGTTCGAATATTGTGTAGTTACGTATGTAGAAAATATTAAAGTGTTTGATATTATAAATTCCTGTCTCTCGGAAACCTTGCGTGATGGAGAAAAACCGATATCATATTTGAATTCAGCAGAAAAAAAAATACTATGAGAATGACGTATTTTCCTTTCTGAGACAAAAAAAAAAGTTTATTTTTTGTTGCTCAGTATAATCACAACATTCAGTCTGGGAAGTACGGTTCAGAAACAGAACATTAAAAACGGACTTTTTTGCAACAAGTTAGAAAGATAAATAATGCTGAAATTTTCCGGACATTCAATTATGTGTTGTAAAAAATATTTTGGAATGTAAATTGAAATAAAGGTATAATAATAATAATAATAATAATATAATAATAATAATAATAATAATAATAATAATTACTTACTCACTGGCACTATCGAACCCGTAGGTTCATGGCCGCACGGACATAAGCTCTCCATACATCCCTATCCTGAGCTAATGTTTTCCAATCATTCCCTGTATAATCTACTTCCCTCAGATCATAGTTAATGTTATTCTCCCACCTCATTCTTGGTCTACCAACTGGGCGTTTTCCCTCTGGCTTTCCTACAAGAAGCTTCCATGCAAGTCTTTCATTCCCTATATGTGCAACGTGTCCTGCCCATCGCAGTCTACGAGACTTAACTGTTCTTGTATAACTGTAGGCTTTCACGGCCGGCGTCTTGATCCCTATTAGGTTCGTCTTCCGGGCATATAGGCCGTGGTCCAGTCGTTCTTCTACTCGACGTTTCGTCTACTGCTGCGGTAGACATCTTCAGGAGATACTGCGTGCTCTCTGTGAACTCCTCAACAGTCGGCTGCAGACTGGCTGGTCGTTGGAAACTCCCTCCCTATTTATAGGCACGCCCTTGGTGGAGAGGCGGTTCTCTGCGCGGTCCGTGTTGCGTGCTCTTTTGTCCAGGTTGTCGTTAGCAGAAGTCATAGGCTTCGTTGTCGTATTGTGCAGTGCCGGGATCCAGATTTTGTTTATCTTCATGGTTTCTTCAAAAAACTTTGTATACTTCTAAAGGACCAATGACAATACAATAATTTCATAATTTTTTCTAAGGTCCTGGCCAGGATCATGAGGACATCAAAAATAAAGACCGGCATAATAGGTTGCGAACTTATCGACTTTTTAGTCCATCGTTGTAAGAAATTAATATTATATCCTCTGATAGTTCAGTCGGTTGATCGGTCTGTAGTGGTATATAATATCAGTAATTCATAGGTCGCTGGTCCAAATCCGGCTCGGAGGACATTTTTAGAAGAGTATTAAGAAATTAAATTTTCATGGGATTCCGGTTTTTGACAAACTAAAACTTAAAAAATAAATAATAGTTTAAAAAACTAAACAACACGATTTATTAGAAAACCGAACTAAATAATGAAAAATATTTTTAATTTGCAACACGCTTAGGATAAAATTAAAGTGGTCAACAAAAAAAATCATCTCCAACACATCTACAATAAAACTAGAGTTATCTACAACAAAAAAATTACCATCAAAAGCGTGGGGTGATTTTTATGGTTTTTACTATTTCTCCTTAGAGACTTTTCTTTTACCAATATCTGTTTATTATCAAATATATTAATTGATATAGAGCACCCCACGCTTTTGATGGTAATTTTTTTGTAGATAACTCTAGTTTTTTTCTAGATGTGTTGGATATGATTTTTTTGTTGACCACTTTAATTTTATCCCAAGCGTGTTGGAAATTGAAATTATTTTTAATTTTTTAGTTCGGTTTTCTAATAAAGCGTGTTGTTTTAGTTTTTTAAACTATTATTTATTTAGTTTCATAGTCTTCTTTAGTTGTGTAACATACGCCTGTTTGGATTCAACTGCGCTAGTAAACAGAATTTTTTTCGTTATTCTGAACTTGTTCAGTCAAGTCAGCTTTGAAATTTCAACTCTCCCCCTTTCGTCCCAATGGCTGATTGTCTGCCAGGCGAATCTTGTCAACGACTGGCTACAAAATATATCAGCAGCTTTATATCTGCCACAAAAGAAGTTGGTCTTCCTCATTCCCTTTTTTTTATACCTTCCTTTTTCTTTAGATGGGCTGGAAGAACCGACTTGTTCTGCAGAACAAGCCAATCTCATTCATTTCTCTACTTTCTCTACATTGTGCTTATTTTCTTTCAGTCTTAGAAATAATAGAAAGACGAATTATGTGATAAAGCAAATGGACACATTCTGGTATTATCAATTAATCTACTCCATACTTTTAAGAAATAGTTTTATCTTTAGGTCGCTACACATTCAATACCATAATACATTTCTATAATCAGCTAATCACTTTCTTAGTCGTCATTTACGCATAGAGCGGTCTATTACATTCTCTACGGCACTTGGTGGCAAGCGGACCCGGCATCAACGCTTATCGTTCCCGGTGAATGTGAGGGAATGAGAGATAATGAAAAATACGGTAGCGTCTGACTGAGCGGACACCAAGGGAACGACAAGAACTGACACAGGCCTGCTTTCCGCCTAGTGACGTATTCAATATTGTAGAATGTTCTATTGAACTTAATATTTATTTAGACTTGTTGAATTATAATTGAATAAATTTTAGTTTACTGGGCGATTTTAACAGTTAAAAATAGAATACAATACATTTTCAACACAGTTCACGTAAATATTCAATTCTAGTGGAGATTTGCTATAAATATTTTTTTTTTAAATTGTAATATCACCTTATGAACACAACATGTGATTCTGAATTATATTATATGTATAAAACATGGTCCATCTAAGGGTTTAAGACCATGCATAACTTTTTCTGCCTTTAAATCAGAGCAATCATATATTACTTAAAATACACCAACCATAATACAATTTTGTTGAATGTAAATTATTGAATATTTGGTCATGCTGTAATAATAATAATAATAATAATAATAATAATAATAATAATAATCATCGTCCGGTATCATGGCAGCTGCCGCCGTCTTCCGGAAACCAAACGCCATTCCTCTCTATCCATCAACAAGTGGATCTGCCTCAGTCCCTGGTATATGATTCATAACGTGCTTGTACCCCTTCTATCCAAGTGTTCATCGATCTGTCGTCCCTTTCCATTGGGATCCATTCCAAAACAATTTTTGGCAAGCTTTGCTCTGGCATTCGTTTGACAATCGACCATACAAGGACACATCTTTTCGTGTCCATGAACGTCTATGATGTCCGGCTCCTCTTGTACACCCATAATTTCCCTTATTTCTTTATTTCGTATTCTATCCATTCTAGATTTTCCAGACGATCTTCTTAAACCATCCATTTCTGTACTTAAAAGTCTTTTCATTTTCCTGGTAGGAATTTGCCCTGATTGCAGCCGCCATATGTTAAACTGCTCTGAATTATGGTTTGATAAATTTGTAATTTTATATTTTGTTTAATATTTTTGCTCCAACCAAACAGAGTGTTAAAGCATTTATATTGCTTGTTTTGTTTGTGTGCTGATTCTATTTTTAATTTCCACCGTGTTATCGCCTGAATGGTCTAATTTCGTTCCTAAATAAGTGCATTCAATACTAGGTAATAATAATAGTAATAATGGATACGGTGTCTTGATGCGGAAACAGGTCTATGGCCTAACTCCATGACTTAGAATAATAATAATAATAATAATAATAATAATAATAATAATAATAATAATAATAATAATAATAATAATAATAATAATATTTTAAGAACAAGTAACAAAGTTTAATTCTTTGGCTTGTAATTTTACTATAAACACAAAAACTGAAAGAGACGTAAATGTGGAACTGTCAAGATTCCAAATGATATGTGGAACTGTGCCACATTAATGATAAAAACAAGAAGAGATACTAGATTGAAGCTTTATAAAACATTAGCAGTTCCTGTATTGCTTTATGGGAGCGAAACTTGGCAATGACCAAAAAATTAGAAAGTAGAATACAAAGCGTAGAAAAGAACTTCCTTAGAAGAACAAAGGGCTGCACAAGAATGGATCGGTTAAAGAACGAAGATATAAGAACAGAGTTAAATATATATCCATTAAATGATAAAATCAAAAAGAATATAGAGAAAATAGTTTAGACATGTAGAAAGAACGAACGTAACAAGATTACCAAAAGCAGCATTTAACTACAAGCCAAGAGGTTCAAGGAATGTAGGATGGCCAGTAAAAAGATGACCTGTGAAGGAGAACAGGCATTTTGCCTAGCCCGTGAAGTGAAGAAGAAGAAGATAACTTTTAACAATTTTAATAATTAAAATCAATAACAATAATAACATAAGACAAAATAAATTATAAATACTCCTAACTAATATAATAGATAATAAATTCAAAGTGAAAAAAATACAATAGAAAAAGTAATTCATGAATTAGTGACTCTTTTCTTTATAAATGTTCAGTGCAGAATTCAGAAAGGCTCTCCACTGAAATCTATTCTCACCCAACAGAATGCATGTCACATATCTTACGCACCATCCCAGGGACATATGACTTAAATGAAACAATGAATGAGATGAGTGTGGAGAAATGTAGAATGAAATTTATGGCAGGGGAAAAAGGAAGAAACATCGAGAAAAACCTGCCGTGACACCGTTTCGCCCACTACAATTCCCACATAGAGTGACTGAAACGTAAACTCGCGATCCAGCAGTGAGAGGCGAGCTTCATCTTGCGTCCGGAGCCGACCCTTATCTAAATTTTAGGTTTAATTACTTCGTGGAAAGCCTTTCGAAAATATGTTCCATCTTCAGCTGTTGTTCAAGCATGATTTTATAAATATACCTTTTTATATAGTATTCTCAACGATAGTTCAAAATTATTTTTAGAATTACACTGGTCAACATGATTTTTTGTCTCATGAGTACCAATAGTTGTACTTAATGCAGTTTTTATCGTGTTTTCAAATATATATTCGGAATTTCTCCATCACCCACAATTTTTATTATTTCAATTTCAATTAATGGATTTAAATAATTATTTTTAATAAACGTATTTGCGTGAAATTGTCCATTTTAAAAAATAAAACCAAATGAGCTAACTCAGGATATTTCAGCTATGGAAAAGAGATATCAAGGCAAATGGAATCCTAATATGCTGGCCGATTATTGTTGGACCATCTAGAGGGATGCTCCACAGGCGAAATATAGCAGAAAATCGTCATTTCTTACTTTCTGGGTGAGTCCGAATGTTCGAATATTGTGTAGTTACGAATGTAGAAAATATTAAAGTGTTTGAAATTATAAAAACCTGTCTCTCGGAAACCTTGCGTGATGGTGAAAACCCGATATCATGTTTGAATTCAGAAGAAAAAATACGATCAGAATCACATATTTGGCTTTCTGAGACAAAAAAAAAATATATTTTTTGTTGCTCAGTGTTATTGAATAGTATGTTATACTATAACCTGAAGATACATATTAACGTGCGGATATAAAAGAATGAAAAAAAAAAGACGTAAATGTATAGAATTGCAGGAGCTAGAAATAAAATCAACTAATCGAATGATATGTGCTTATGTCTATTCTACTTATTACACATCCAAGTTAACTTTTTACGGGCGGAGGGGAAGAGTTTTAGCGCTAGTGTCGCCGATCTACTGAATCTGTGGAAGGGATTAGGAGAAAACTGTACATCCGATCATGTATTGAAATTTTTCAACTTCAAATGTGGAGGCAGAATCCCTAAACACGTGTGAAAGATCTTAACATGGTTGTCAAATTAGTCATTTAAGCATTGAACGCTCAAGCGGTCGGATCATTTAAAATCACAGTATTTGTCGTCTCTCCATTACCAGCCTAACAATAAATCACAAGTGGCAACATGCAATGAGAAGGGCAAGGAAAGGACAGCTCATTCCTAGGCGTAACCCCAAAAGTAACAGGGTTGTCAAGTTAGTCATTTTGCCACTGACCGCGCAGAACGACGGATCATTAAAATTTTATAAAACAATGGCTGTCCCTGTCCTTTTGTATGGGAGTGAATCTTGGATTACCACTACCAAACAAGAAAGTAAAATCCAAGCAGCCGAGATGAAATTTTTATGAAGAGTAAAAGGCTGCACTAGAATGGACCAGATAAAAAACGAGGATATCCGTGAAGAACTGCAGATCTACTCCATAAAAGAAAATATATTGAACAACAAGATACAGTGGAAAGAACATGTAGAAAGAATGGAAGAAAGAAGATTACCAAATAAAATCTTCCATTATTTTCCAAGAGGAAGAAGAGATGTCGGACGTCCTCGGAAGAGATGGTCTTAGATCTATTAGTGAAGACGGAAGAAGAAGGAAACCAGGAAGTGAAGAAGAAGAAGAAGTATTTGTCAGCTCTCTACCTGCCAATCAAACAACATAATCCAAAGGACAGGAAGTGGCAACATAGTAAGGAATTGAAAGAGAAAGACAGTTTGTTAGTTAACATATTTTCCGCCTGCACAAAACACTTGGATGGGTAATATTCTGTTGGCGCTAAGAGGCCACAGTTTTTGTGCAGGAAAGAAAAACAATATTCACAAGTTTCGATTATTAGACTTACTGGAGTTGTACACTAGTGTCTGCAGCGTACAGAGCCGGTGTAGCCACAAGGGAGGGAGATATGGCGCTGGTGGACATATTTTCAGATAAAAGTCGGCCACACTTGAAGTGGTTTGTTATCGCCCAGGCTCCACACCCTCCTGCATCTCTGCGTACTCGTTATCATTAATCAGCCCCCAAACTGAGGGAGACTTTCGGACAGTTATCGTTCTGCCAGTTCGTACATAATTCACGCAAGTTTTTGCACGATCTGTTGCTTAGGTTCTCACGGTTATGCTAGTCGCGTGGATATTTATTAAATATCAAGTTTTATAATTCTAGTATCGTCTTGTTTAAAGTACTCTTATTTATCTATCAATGTTCTTACCATTTTCTTCTTCTTCTTCTTGTTCTTTTTATGATTTGTAGTATAATCGGCCGCGGTGGACTAGTGGTTATGCTCCTTGTCTCTGGTCCCGAGGGTCGCGGGTTCAAACCAGGCCGGGGTCGATGGATTTTTTTAGGATGGAAAAATCCAAGGAGCGAGTCCTCCGGGAGGGACTTTAATCCGTGGGTCCCGAGTCTGAAGATTTTCAGGCTCGTAAAAGATCCTTAAGCCTGAATGGAAAGGCCTCTAAGCAAAATTTACCGAATTTTCCCGACCTACTACTACCTTGGTTTCGTAGATGTCAGTATGAGGCGGAACGCTGACCACGGACCACTCAAGTGACATCTATACGAAAACAAGTGTAACTAAATTAGCATGGTTCAAATTCTTCCCTGAAGGGGGAGAGCGCCTAAATCTCTGTTAAGGGAAACATGGGCTTACAAGATAAGATAAGGATTTTCATCTTGTTTATTTCCGAAATCACTCCTCGGAGAAAGAAGTAGGCCTATTGGATATGCATTCACTGTCTATCCATCTCTTGGCTGGTCTTCCTCTTGTTCTTCTCCCGTCCATTGGTCTATCTCCTTTAGCACTTTTTGCAAGTCGGTTATCTTCCATTCGTTCTATATGACATTTCCAATATTTTCATTTGGTTATGTCTTGAATATGGTGAATGGAGAAGACTGCATAACAATGAACTACATGGTCTTTATAGGAAGCCAGATATAATAAGAACAGTTAAGTCTCATAGACTGCGATGGGCAGGACATGTGGCGCGTATGGGGAATGAAAATACGTCCATGGAAGCTTCTTGTAGTAAAACCAGAGGGAAAAACGCCCAGTTGGTAGACCAAGAATGAGTTGGGAGAATAACATTAACTACGATTTGAGGGAAGTAGATTATACTGGAAATGATTGGAAAGCATTATCTCACGATAGGGGTGTATGGAGAGCTTATGTTCGCGCGGCCAAGAACCTACGGGTTCGATAGTGCCAGTGAGTAAGTAAGTATGTCTTGAATATGACATTTGTGTTGTGTATTTTATCAAATCATGTTTTTCCTTAAGTTCCTCATTTCACATGATCTTATTATTTGTTTAGTTTTTATTGTATCAGCCCTAGTTTCTGCTCCATATACGATAACTGGTCGAACTGTCGTTTTGTATATGCGCATTTTGCTTTCTACCATGAAGATGATGATGATGATGATTTTGATAGAATAAAGTTGTTTTTTAGAAGAAAATTTGGATCTGATTAATGTCATCATCATCATCATAGTACATTCACGAATTTAGGCCATTTGTTGACCTGTTTCGGCCTCAAGAGAAAACCATCAAAAGTCTTTTGAGTGGAAGTCCTGGTCTTCTTCTTCCTGCAGGTTGATAGCTTAACATTTGCTTGGGTATCCTGTGATCTTCCATTCGATGAAAATTTTTCATCCATCTTGACTTATAATCAGAAATTTTGTTTTCGAAAGGTTCCATGTGTAATTCTTCTAAGATGTCTTCATTTTTTTGTGATCTAGTAGTGTGCATCTTACAGTCCCCCGAAGGTATCTCATTTCAGCAGCTCTAAGTCTCTGTATATCCGTCTGTTTCAATGTCCTTACTTCGCTACCATACAAAAGATTTGGAAGAGCCAGTGTTTTATATACTTTAATATGTTGCACCAGTTAAATGCATCATACATGATGTTTAAAATTTTGTTTTCGAAAGGTTCCATGTGTAATTCTTCTAAGATGTCTTCATTTTTTTGTGATCTAGTAGTGTGCATCTTACAGTCCCCCGAAGGTATCTCATTTCAGCAGCTCTAAGTCTCTGTATATCCGTCTGTTTCAATGTCCCTACTTCGCTACCATACAAAAGATTTGGAAGAGCCAGTGTTTTATATAGTTTAATATGTTGCACCAGTTAAATGCATCATACATGATGTTTAAAATTTTGTTTTCGAAAGGTTCCATGTGTAATTCTTCTAAGATGTCTTCATTTTTTTGTGATCTAGTAGTGTGCATCTTACAGTCCCCCGAAGGTATCTCATTTCAGCAGCTCTAAGTCTCTGTATATCCGTCTGTTTCAATGTCCCTACTTCGCTACCATACAAAAGATTTGGAAGAGCCAGTGTTTTATATAGTTTAATATGTTGCACCAGTTAAATGCATCATACATGATGTTTAAAATTTTGTTTTCGAAAGGTTCCATGTGTAATTCTTCTAAGATGTCTTCATTTTTTTTGTGATCTAGTAGTGTGCATCTTACAGTCCCCCGAAGGTATCTCATTTCAGCAGCTCTAAGTCTCTGTATATCCGTCTGTTTCAATGTCCCTACTTCGCTACCATACAAAAGATTTGGAAGAGCCAGTGTTTTATATAGTTTAATATGTTGCACCAGTTAAATGCATCATACATGATGTTTAAAATTTTGTTTTCGAAAGGTTCCATGTGTAATTCTTCTAAGATGTCTTCATTTTTTTGTGATCTAGTAGTGTGCATCTTACAGTCCCCCGAAGGTATCTCATTTCAGCAGCTCTAAGTCTCTGTATATCCGTCTGTTTCAATGTCCCTACTTCGCTACCATACAAAAGATTTGGAAGAGCCAGTGTTTTATATAATTTAATATGTTGCACCAGTTAAATGCATCATACATGATGTTTAAAATTTTGTTTTCGAAAGGTTCCATGTGTAATTCTTCTAAGATGTCTTCATTTTT
Source organism: Diploptera punctata (assembly GCA_030220185.1). Lineage (NCBI taxonomy): Eukaryota > Metazoa > Arthropoda > Insecta > Blattodea > Blaberidae > Diploptera > Diploptera punctata. The sequence goes on along the minus strand of JASPKZ010000039.1, from coordinate 458,271 downwards.
TTGTGATCTAGTAGTGTGCATCTTACAGTCCCCCGAAGGTATCTCATTTCAGCAGCTCTAAGTCTCTGTATATCCGTCTGTTTCAATGTCCCTACTTCGCTACCATACAAAAGATTTGGAAGAGCCAGTGTTTTATATAGTTTAATATGTTGCACCAGTTAAATGCATCATACATGATGTTTAATCAAATTGAATATACATTGCGAACTGCATTTTGGAAATAAGAGTAATGTAACGACTTGTGTAACAGGTTCGCAGCTCTCGTTTTTATTGTCCTTTTCGTTGCAGGTGAATTTGATTATCCTAGAAGAAGCCTTCAAAACACAAGACAGGATAAATTAAGAAATGAATTCCTTTGGAGAGAAATGAATGTCACCACATCTGTTGTTAAGAGGATTGAAAATCAAACTCTTAAATAGCATGGCCTTGTACAAAGAATGGGAAATGAAAGGTGGCCAAAAAATATGTACCGATGGTCACCCCCTGGAAGAAATAAACGTGGCAGACCAAGATGGAAATAGAAAACCAAAGTCAGAGCTATAATGGATGATAGGAATTTGGAAGAAGGAGGTTAAAATGATAGAAATAAATGGAAACTGAAGACGGCAAGCGTATAAGTGGGGGAAAGCCAAAGAAGAAGAAGAAGAATTTTCGTTACATCTTCCAAAACAGTTTTCCTTGGTTTTCCCCCTTTTCTCTCCTCAAAAATCATCATCATCATCAACAGTCACGGATTAAGTCCATGTGGCTTGTTCCGGTCTCATATATTCGCATTCAAAAAGTTGAATCCATCTCTTTTTCGGTCTACCAATATTCCTGTCTCCTCTTGGTTTGTAATTAAATATTATTTTTGGAATCCAATCATGTTTCATTCTTTGAACGTGTTATTTCCAGTTTTTTCTAGATTCTTTCATTTTATTTAAACGTTTAAACATATTTAGCTCATTTCTAATATCTTCACTTCTTCTTTTATCTAGAAGTTCGCAGCTAGCCACACTTCTCAGAAATTTCATTTCAGCTGCTTCTATGATCTTCTCTTGTCTTTTAGTTAAAACCCAAAATTCACTACCATACAAAAGTAAGAGGACAGCCACTGCTTTATACAGTTTTAGTTTTGTTTCCATTCTTGTGTTTTTAAAAATTCTTTTAATTGTTCCACATATATAATTAAATTTATTAAGTTTGTTAAACATATCTTCATTTTAAAAATAGGAGATTTCATAACCCAGGTATTTAAAATGGTTCACTTGTTCAATGGGTTTCCCCTCCAGAATTATTTTAGCTCTCACGGTATCTGATCCCTTAAAAGCCAAGATTTTCGTTTTACTTATTGATATTTTCAAATTATAATTCTGTATAATGTTAGATAATTGAAAGAGTGATTTCTGTAGACCATTTTGTGAGCTAGATTTTAGAACTTGGTCGTTTGCAAAAAGTAAGGTATCTAAGATCTTATTTCCTATTTTGAAATGCGAGTTCGAATGTATTTCCCAATTATATATGATATCGTCAATATAAATATTAAAAAGGGAGGATGCCTTTAGAATTTGTTTTGAGGAAATAATTCTGATAGTATATCGTAAAAAATACTTTTTTTTTTCAATTACTGACATTGAAAATTACTGATCTGTATATTTTATATTTCATCCAGTATTTGTAAATGTCAATAGAAATAAATGGACATATCTGTATTATTACATATGTTATTTCTGAATATATATTAAAATTTTAATATTTTTCTTTACAGGTAAGTGCTGAGGGAGTTTTTAAAAAAAGTCGCCACAATATATCAAAGAGTAAGTAAATCATTTTAATGATACGTGATTTCAATAATATGTGTATAAAGTTACTGCATGCTAAGATTATAACTAGAGCCCGCATTTTTATGGGAAATGCATGTTCTTTTTTACGCATTAAAAAGCTTGCGGAATTGATTTACATGTTAAATGGCCTCTTCACAGATAATTTGAACGGTGTTTGATATTGCATAGAAATGCATATTCCGGGGAAAATACTTATTTTAGATTTATAATGCATAAATGCATATTTTATTCTAAATGTGATGTTAAATAATAATTTTCCGTTCTCCTAATTACACTGGTCAACATGATTTTTGTCTCATGAGTAGGCCTACCAATAGTTGTACTTAATGTAGTTTTTTGTATCGTGTTTTCAAATATGTATTCGGAATTTCTCCATCACCCACAGTTTTTATTTCAATTTCAATTAATGGATTTAAATAATTACTTTTTAATAAACTCTTTTTCGTCCATTTGTCCATTGTAAAATAAAACAAAATGAGCTAACTCAGGAGATTTCAGCTATGGAAAAGAGATATGAAGGCAAATGGAATCCTAATATGCTGGCCGATTATTGTTGGACCATCAAGAGGGATGCTCCACAGGCGAAATATAGCAGAAAATCGTCATTTATTACTTTCTAGGTGAGTCCGAATGTTCGAATATTGTGTAGTTACGAATGTAGAAAATATTAGTGTTTGAAATTATAAATTCCTGTCTCTCGAAAATGCGTGATGTTGAAAACCCGATATCATATTTGAATTCAGGAGAAAACACACTATCAGAATCACATATTTTTCTTTCAGAGACAATTTTTTTTGTTGCTCAATATTACTAGTAATTAATTAATTTATTATCATTTAATACTTTTTTAGTTAATAAAGTATCTGCCAATCAATTGAATATAAGCGTACTACACTGAAAAAGAACTGTGATGTTTTCACATGCACCTGTGAAATCATGCGATGTAGAAAGGGCATTTTCATTGTACAAAACCTTCTTCACTGACAGACGAAGGAGCTCCACACAAGAAAACCTCATGAAAACCTTCCTTATCTACTGTAAAAGCTAGGAATACGTTAAGATTACCCACAAAGCAAGTAATTTAATTTATTTTATGACAATTATTTTTGTTTTTGCATATTTAGTGCGCATATTTTCTACATTTTTCATGCATATTTAGTACTTTATTTTGCATACAAATCCAGACTCTAGTTATAATAATTTACATGTATGAAAAATATACCATTCTAGGTACTTGATTTTCGGTTATAGCCCGGATTCCTTTAGGACGTTTAATTCTGAGTATATTTTCCTTCGGAAGGTAAGGAAAAGATTAGTCTCAAATCGTATATGCATAGTACAAAAAGTAAGTTCATTTCTAAAGTTCCGTAAAACGGGGCTACTTTGACATATTTTTTAAGGTTTTTAAGGTCTAACTCGTATTATTTATGCCGAAAAAATTGAATGTATGATTTATTGTATCAATTGAACCTTAGATTACAAATCCCATTTGGTAGGCCTACTGTTCTCCTCAAATAAAAACTTAATAGGACAACAATGAGTTTTGTTTAGGTCTGTTTTGCCCATGTGCTGGGGCTACTTTGACATCACATTTGTTTTCACTATAATTCAAAGTAGACCCATTGTAGATACTACTTTGACACCAATTTATCATTTTATAAATATTTTTATTGTAAACAACCTTACTACAAATGTTTTTATAACTGTAATTTGACAAAATAAACTTAAACTTCTTTATCAATTCTGACACGCGACAGAACACAAAAATTATATAATTATTGTAGTTAGACAATCAGGAAATAATTAGAAAACATGCATTTTTTAACAACAGTAGAAAATAAAAAAAAACCGATTTTCACATCTCATCTTCACATAGTTCACATTCATATTGAGAATTGTTCGAACCTCTGTTACACATACCACAGACCCAGAGCTTGCATCTTACACAACAAATCCAGTCCTTACTCCTGTAAAACCGAAAATCACAATTTTATCCTTGCTGGGAATTCATTGTTGTTGAAAGTGACACAGATGTGTCTCCAACAATTAACATCCTCTTTTAAAACAACTTAGTTATTCGTGCGCCTTCAAGGAAATGTCTACACCATTGAATTGTTGTCAAAATAGCCCAAAACACATAAGAAATTTAAAATGTCAAAGAAGCCTCAATTCTGTCAAAGTTGCCCCTCGAGTCAAAGTAACCCCGTTTTACGGTAAGTATTCAGCCTGAAAACATTTTAGATTCTGTATTATAGCGATAGAGTATTTTATTTTAATGTTTTTAATTTATTGAATGTAATTTTACTGTTTTTGCCTGAATCTGTACAACATTCATACACTTATAGAATGAATAAGTTTGACAATACTTGCAGATTTTTTATACAGTACTGTTATAGTAAGTTTCGATTCCCTGTTAATATAACAATTATTATCAAATAAACGGAACAGATGATTTCTGTAACTAGTCGTTCGTTAAAGTTCGCGAACTGTAAGCTGACAGGTCCGTTTTCGAGAAATGAGAGGTGAATTGGTACTACTAACTGACTTTAAAATATCGACTCATATGATTACTGAAGACGTATTTCAAATGTGAATTTGTAGTTAGTTGTGGTTTGAAATTAAATGCCGCTAGGTCTTACAGTGGCACGTCCTGTCGATAGATGGATTTTAAACTGTGGTACATACTCATCTTTTTTAATCACACAGGAACGTGGAGGGCCACCCCAAATAAGTGATCAGCTCAATGCCAGGGTTTCCTCCATAACTACATAATATTAAGAGGATCAGCCGTTCACTCACAAATTCATACTGAACATGGGGAATATGATAATGATTATTATGATGACCAGATGGTGTTCGTGGACCGTTTGGGCCTTAACCCATTCGCTTCAGTTTTAAATGTTCAATACATTTCCCCAAAAACCGAAATTAAGTTACTGTAAATTTTATTGTCTATTTTCAGGCATGCAAAACAAACAAAATATAACGGTACTTAAGATCAAAATAAGGGTGAAGGCCAAAATACATTCCTCCACTAATCATAAATGTTCTTATTCTTCCTTTCCAGGATTAGGTCAATGCAACCTATTCTTGTCTCAAGTCCATCGTTTCCTTGGCCGTCTAAAATATCTTTTCCCATGTGGTTTGTAGGTGTTGATCGTTTTGGGTAATCTTGTGTTGTCCATTGTGTCTAAATGTTGTTTCCGTAGGTATTTGTGCTCTTCTAGTTTATCAACTATTGAAAATATCTCCAGTTCATTTCTTGTTGATTAATTGTGTAATCTATCCATGCGTGTACATCCTTTTACGGATCTTAAAATTTTCATTTCAGTGGCTTGAATGTGTGATATATTTTTTTGTAAGTACCCAAAATTCAGATCCATATAAAAGAACAGGAACAGTCATGATTTTATAAAACCTGAGCTGAGTTTCTCCTCGAGTCTTTTGGAGGGTTCTTCTTATGGTGCCACACATCATTTGATATGGGTTTAATTTATTAATTTATTGTTAATAACAAAATACATTCCTGTACTATTCATAAATGTTAGTAATAGATTACCCTCTCAAGGGATTTACAAAATATTGCAAAACATATAACAGCAGAGTTAAGCGAGTGTACCTCGTCTTTTGAGGCGAATGGGTTAAAGTTGTTTGACATTTCCCTTATAGGGGAGGAAAAACCCCGAACAAAATCATTCAGGAAACTTGTCCTGACTGGGGATGGAATTCGGGCCAGCTAAGTACGTGGCAGCAGCCTTAACACGAGACCAGAGCGGTGGACCTAATAATCTATATTTATAATTAGTTTTGTTAAGTACTTAATACATTTTAAATTAAGTACATTTCTTTATTTTAGTTACATACTGCGCAGAGATTTCGTTATTTGCGTCATAAAGCACCTAATAAACCGCACAAGACGAAACTCTTTCTTCATTTACTAGTAGAAACTTTGATGTCCGTGCCTCCATTCTCTCAGTTTCCTTAGTCCTTAATTGGCCTTCATGCTCCTTCTTGTAATTCCGGAGATCTGTCTCTGAGAGAAAACTTATTTAAAGAGTGAGCCACTCTGGAATAGTGCTCCGTCACAAGATTTCATTGGCTTCCTCTTCTCGTGTTCCTGTCAGACGTGATCCTGAATAAAAGACTCTTGATAAAGATTCAAGACCGGCGCACACGATTAAGGACCCATGGAACAGAAGCTATTGCATGCAATGGTCTCATTACATCAGAGTTACGATAAAATACGGTGCTCGGAGGTTGAATATCTCAACCGTTTGAACACTCTGCATGCTTACATTTAATAATTTTTGCAAGTGACGTCAGTGCTGAAGGGCATTGTGTAATCATGGTCATATACCCTGCAGTTTTAATCTGAATAACGATTTTACATGACCTTTTAATACATTTTAACAAGGAATGAGAGTAGATGTAGGCCTATGTTGCATTAAGTGAGTTATACTCTTATTTCTATTCTCAAATGAAGATAGTATAGCCTCAGTCTGATGGTTAACAGTTTATATAAAAGCGGGTGGCGCGCGGCAATGCTTGACATGCGGTGTTGTCACGTTTTTCATAGCGCTATGGGCGTTTATTACACAAGGACAGAAGACATTGATTATTTATGTTATTATTTAATTTCTATGTTGTTATTTGGTATTGTTTAACTTTTAAAATTAACATTATACATGTACTTATTTATTAAATAATTTAATTCCAACATTATAGGGCTATAGCTTCTAGGTGTACATACATTTAATATTCATACATCATGCTGAAATTATTATTATTATTATTATTATTATTATTATTATTATTATTATTATTATTATTAACTGTTCGGTCTGAAATATTCTCCCATGGCATCCAAATGTAATCACTTATATATTTAACTAATATAATATGTATATATTGTATTATTACTCGAGGTACATATCACAATAAATCACTGATAAGTATAACAATTAATTATGGTGTACAATTTTATAACTGGATCGACTGCTCCACGTTTCGAGTTTTAATTGAAACTGAGGGAAGAAGAGCAATATGGCAACATCGTGGTAGTCGCGGCAGTCCAGATCTTTGTATTTTAATAATATGTAACAGCTGCGGGGAAACAAAGCGAGCCGCTTGTTAAGCATCATAGTGAGGCAATAATAAAACAACCGATCGAGTTGGCTTAGAAGGTAGCGTTCCAGACTCGTATTCGGGAGGTCCCGGATTCAAATCCCGGTGCCGACAATGCTGTTATTTGTTGGCTTTATTCATTCGTTAAAGCTAATACTGGATTTGAATTACATTACCAGGATCCCATTTTATCATAATCATCATTTCACATCTTTATTAAAATGTAAATCAGTGAACTTTCTCAAGCAAAGATAATAATAATAATAGCTTTAACTAATAATAGATTTATTTTACCTGGCAGAATTAAGGCCTATTGACGTAATAAACAACTTACAAGTTAAAGCCCAAACAAAAGAAAGAGAAAACGTATTTATTATTGTATCCTGGAAATCAGTGCTATCATGCATTACAGGGACTCTTCTCCAATCTTCTAAATAAAAATAAATAAAATAAATAAAATAAATAAAAATAAAAAAAAACATTAAACTGAAAATATATAAAACTGTTATTCTCACAGGTATATTATACGGAATCAAAATATTGACTTACTTTAAGAGAGGAGGAAAGATTGCGAGTATTTGAGAATAAAGTTCTTACGAAAAAAATTGGACCAAAGAGAGATGAACAAATAGGCTAATTGAGAAGACCACAGTGAGATAAATGATCTTTGTAGGAAAGCAGACATAATAAGAATAGTTTAGTTTCATAGACTGCAATGGGAGGACATGTGGCACGAATGTGCAATGAAAGAGGGGTATGGAAACTCTTATAGGAAAACTAGTGGAAAATCGCCCAGTAGACAGGCCAAGAATGAGATGGAAGAATAATATGAAACATGATTTGAGGGATGTATATTGTACAGGAAATAATTAGAAAACAAACAGCTTAGGATAGGATGTATGGAAAACTTATGTCCGCAAGCCCATGAACCTATTGGTTCGATAGTGTAATGAGTTAATTAGTTGCTTACTTATTTTTTTATTCATGTTTACAAGAATTAAATACTCCTCACCAGTACTTTACACTTTTGTATTTTATAGAGTTACTCCTACTTACTTACTTACTTACTCATTGGCACTATCGAACCCATAGGTTAATGACCGCGCGGACATAAGCTCTCCATACATCCCTAACCTGAGCTAATGCTTTCCAATCATTCCCTTATAATCTCCTTCCCTCAAATCATAGTTAATGTTATTCTCCCATCTTATTCTTGGTCTACCAACTGGGCGTTTTCCCTCTGGCTTTCCTACAAGAAGCTTCCATGCAAGTCTTTCATTCCCCATACGTGCAACATGTCCTGCCCATCGCAGTCTACGAGACTTAACTGTTATTATATCTGGCTTCCTATAAAGACCATGTAGTTCATTGTTATGTAGTCTTCTCCATTCACCTGTCTGTTCATCTCTCTTTGGTCCAAACATTTTCCTAAGTACTTTATTCTCAAATACTTGTAATCTCCTTTCCTCCCTTAAAGTAAGAGTCCATGTTTCGCATCCATATAATATAACTAGTAGAATAATAGTTTTATATATTTTCAGTTTAACGTTTTTTGAAAGGAGTTGGGACATCGTTACATATCTCACTAATATTCGGAGTGAAGTTGATGAGTTTATATAAGTCCACGTGTATTTAATATCACTTAAGAATCTGAGTTATTAATTATCTTGGATTTTAAAATTCGTAGGATTTTAAAATTTACTCAAGGTCGCGGACGGTTGCTGTAGGACTTATTTATTGTAGAACGTATGTATGTGAGAGTATGTGAGAGCGTTTTGTCACGTGTCCTTGCCTTATAAGGGCGATGACTCCTCCCATAAAGTCACCTTCCCCACTCCAAATGCACATGTTATTCATTATAGCTAGAGGGGTAGGTACCATTCGTTTGGCGTTCCTATGTTGGTAATAGACTCATGTGCACGTTTGTGCGCCTTCCAGTTATTACTATTAATCGTATTAATTATATTTTAGTATTTAGAGTCAATTAGTTCCTGCTACACAATTTAAAGAGAACTATAATATAATTAGTTCACCGCTATAGTCTCGAGGTAGCGTGCTGCCTTGTCACATAGCGGGCCCGGATTCGATCCCCGGTTGGGGCAGTTTTTCCGGGTGAGGTTTTTATCGGGGTTTTTCCTCACGTGTAAGACAAATGTCAGGAAAACTTTAAGGCTCAAATGGTCCCCGAAATCATATGGCCATCATCAGCATCTTTATCATTATCATCTCATCATCATCCTTCACCGGTGTGGAAAGCAACGGGAAGCTACCACACCTACATTTACCTAGTAAAGCTACAAAGCATAGCATGAAAATGCTATGATTGCAGTTAAAGACCTGCCCTCGGGCAGAATTACTATAGATGGATGGATAACGTAATTTTTATTTTCGCCAAAATGCGTTGTATTTTAGCATAACTATTGTGCACTTGTAAGGAAAAAATGAAGGTAAATATTTTGCGATAATTTAAAGAGAACTGTAATATAATTTTTTATTTTCCCCAAAATTGCGCTTTTTTAAGTAATGAATGTGACACTGATGAATCATAAAAATTATTGGTTAAAATTGTAACTGTTTCACGAAGACTCATTGGTTTATCTGAGGTTTGATAAAAAAATAAATAAACATCAAAACTACACAATTTATGAGCATTCCGTTTGTTGTTGTTCTTCTTCTTAAACTTGATGTGTAGGATTTTCATCCTGTTTATTTCCAAAATCACTCCTCGGAGAAAGATGTGTTGGATGTGCATTCACTGTCTATCCATCTCTTGGCTGGTCTTCCTCTTGTTCTTCTCCCGTCCATTGGTCTATGTTCTTTAGCTCTTTTTGCAAGTCGGGTTTCTTCCATTCTTTCTATACGACCCTTCCAATATTTTCGTCTATCTATAATAAATTTGGTTATGTCTTGAATATGACATTTGCCCCAAATGTCTGTGTTGTGTATTTTATCAAATAATGTTTTCCCCTGAATAGTTCTTAAGATTTTCATTTCACATGTGCTTATTATTTGTTTAGTTTTTTGTTGTATCAGCCCTAGTTTCTGCCCCATATACAGTAACTGGTCGAATTATCGTTTTGTATATGCGGGTTTTGCTTTCTATTGACATATTTTGTTACGCCAAATTAAATCTTTCATATACCCTGATATTTGTGCTGCTTTATCAGCTTGTTTCTTTACTTCTTTTATTAATTTTTTAGTGTTTGTTAATAATACGCCTAAATAATTAAATTCTGACACCGTTCTATAATTTTTCTTTCCACTTATAATCTGCATCTTACTGGTTCTTTTGATATTGTTAAGCATTTGGGTTATAAAATGGGAAACACTAGATTTCGCTTAATATGTTACGCAGATGATGTCGTTCTCCTTTCTGAATCTGAAGATAATTTACAAAGATCTTTACATCAATTTAATAATTAATTCAGTTGTTATAGAACAATATTTTATAAATTGTATGGCTTTGAATTGCATACATAATCATTATTTTGGCTTTCAGACAATTTGATGTATACAATTTTTATTATTCCTATAATGTTTTAGGTCTTCTTGCTTTGGCTTTAAAAATTATCTGCAAAAAATGAATAATTATTTTTTATTTATGATTCGTTTAATCTGGGATAGCTATATTTACATTCACCAGGTGTTATAAAATTTTTGAAAAAGGCCTCCATATTGGAACTATTTAATAATTTAGTTGAGGACGACTGACTTACCAGGTGCTAATTTTATGTTTAACATCAGCACGGGTTGGCCATACAACATTTTATGTAAGGGATTAAAAATGCAAGCGGTAATGGAAATGTTACAGAATTACAGCAAACTGAATCCTATAAATTAACGCGTTCCCTACATTTTAATTTATGAAATCCGATCTCTATTGCAGTCGGGTTTTATAGCCACAAGCACAGTTTTACGACATTGTAACTTAGGTCGTAAACTTTTAGTAGACAACCTATGGCGCACGCGCTGTTACGGTTCCTATTTAGATTTATTGTTCTCAGCTTAAATTTCAAATGGGTTTATACCACTTCCCCCTCCCAATTCTGTTATGATAAAACTGAATCACATATAATTGTCGATAATAGGTAGGTAGTCGACACCAAAAACAGAAATGTAATTAAGTAGCGCTTGTTACAAATACCACAGGGACTCTTGTCGGCACACATTTTTTCTCAAAGAATGTTAAACTAAAAATTTATAAAAATACATTTTTTTAATGTTCCAGGTTGTCCTCTAGGGCATTACTGCTGTTCTCTCATGACATTGGCGTAATTGTAACCCACTTCTGAGGTTAGGGCGCCTAGAAGGCGGGATTACGTTGCCCCGATGATATGATGGGTGACGACGATGTTGATGATGATAGTGGTGCGCCAGGAGAGTCCTTAATCCTAAGCTTAATCTAAGATGAATATGAATGATGATGGTTGCGATGGCCATATCATGTTGGGGGACTGTTTGGGCCTTAACGTTTCCTGACATTTGTCTTACAGGTGAGGAGAAACCCCGATAAAAACCTCACCCAGGATAATGTCCCGACCGGGGATCGATTCCGGGCCCGCTGTGTGACAAGGCAGCACACTAACTCGAGACCACAGCGGTGGCCATTTATAAAAATAGTATACCCCCAGATATATTAGGCCTATGTGGATGCGAGACATGTATTCTTAATTTAAAAGAGGATACAAGATTGTGAATATTTGAAAATAAAGTTCTTAGGCGAATGGAGAAGACTGCATAACAGTGAGCTACATGGTCTTTATAGGAAACCAGATGTAATAAGAACAATTAAATCTCGTAGACTGTTGGGCAGGTCATATGCCACGAATGGGGAATGGAAGAGGGGTACGATAGCTTCTAGTAGGAAAACCAAAGGGAAAACGTCCAGTTGGTAGACCAAGAATGAGGTAGGAGAATAATATTAACCAAACCATGATTTCAGGAAAGTAGATTATACAGGGGATGATTGGAAAACATTATCTCAAAATAGGGATGTGTGGAGAGTTCGTGTCCTCGCGGCCATGAACCTACAGGTTCGATGGTGCCAGTGAGTTTGTAATAAACATCGGGGTACGCCCTACTGCAGTTGGTTAAGGCAATGCGCTAAAAACTAAAGATTACGGGATCAGTTTTTAAATCTGAAAAAACCTGGCGGCATACGAAATAGTCCTGAGTTGATTCACCTCTAAACATAAATGAATATCAGGCCTTATTTTGGAGCTAAATACATTCGTACTCAGGGCTGACAATCGGCTGATACCTCGTTTTTTCCTAATAAATTAGGGAAGAGCCTTAAAATCCTACTAGATCCTATCCCAAGTACTCTTAAGGGCTGAAATGGGATCACTTTATATTTTATAATATGTACAGTCTGACCCAACTGTTTAAGCGTCATTTTTCTTTCCAGTGGATTAGTGGTTATCGCGTTCGTCTCTTGTTCCGAAGTTCGCGGGTTCTAAACCTGCCAGAGTAATTTTTTTTTCTAAGACATTATAATTCTGATTACGACTTTATTCGGAAAGGAGGTAAAGCTGAATCCCTTGTCGTAAATTCAATGCACGTAACAGAGCTTCAAGCCTGAAATATGAGACCTCTGAACAAAATTTGTTGGGTGCAATTTGAATTTTAGGATTTTTCATATCTAATAGCTATTCGCATGCAAACCCTAGAAAAAAACACCCAGGAAACTTATCCCCACCGGGGATCGAATCCGGCCCCGCTGCATACGAGTTTGCAACGCTAACCCAAAACCACAGTGGTGGACATAGTGAATTTATATAGTTTTATTATTAAAACTTAGTAGATTATATAAGATATAAGCAATTAAATTGGTAGGGACACGTACGACGAATGCAAGAAGAAAGGTTACCCAGGAAAACATTGGAATGGTGTTCACCTGGAAGAAGAAGGAAAGGAAGACCTCGAAACTCATGGATGCAAGAAATAAAAACTGGAATGAGAACAAGAGGACTGGAGGGCATGGAGTGGACGGACAGAGACGAGTGGAGAAGAAAAATAAAACTTTTTGCACAGAAAGATGTGTAATCATTATAAATTTGTATATCCATCCATATTAATTCTGCCCGAAGGCAGGTCCTTCACTGCAATCAAAGCATTTTCATGCTATGCTTGCAGCTTTACTAGGGAGTTGTAGGTGCGGTAGCTTCCCATTGCTTTCCACATCAGTGAAAGATGATGATACTTACTTAATACTTACTTAATACAGGCTTTCCACTTTATAACAGTTTGCCCTTGATTCCTGCTTTCCAGAGATTCCTATCTTCCCATTGTCCTTCTTCCATACCCCTCTTTATCATGGCATCATATATTCCCTCATGCCATGTTCTTCTACTTCTCCCCTTTTTCCTTCTGCCTAGTACCATCCAATCTAACACATGTTTAGACCACTGGTCTTCCGACATCCGTTGAACATGTCCATACCACTGTAAAGCTCTCTTTGTTATTTCGATAAGGATGATGATGATGACGATAATGAGGATGATCATGGTGGCCATATGATTTCGGGGACCGTTTGGGCCTTAAAGTTTTCCTGACATTTGTCTTACAGGTGAGGAAAACCCTCGATAAAAACTTCACCCAGAAAAACTGCCCCGACCGGGGATCGAACCCGGGCCCGCTGCGTGACAAGGCAGCACGCTACCTCGAGACCACAGCGTTGGACATATAAGATATTAGCAATTAAATTGGTAGGGACACGTTCTACGAATACAAGAAGAAAGGTTCCCCAGGAAAACATTGGAATGTTGTCCACCTGGAAGAAGAAGGAAAGGAAGACCTGGAAACTCGTGGATGCAAGAAATAAGAACTGGAATTAGATCAAGAGGACTGGAGGACATGGAGTGGATGGATAGAGACGAATGGAGAAGGAAAATTAAACTTTAGGCACAGAAAGATATGTAAACATTAAAATTCTGTATATAAATAAATTGTTAATTCATTCTACATATGAAGTGAATGCCAAATTTTGCTGCTTTTGAAAATCAGTAGGGAAGTATTAATAATTGCACAGTTCCTGTCTGTTTGCCTGACTTCATTCAAAAGTTAATAAGAGCGCCTCTCATTAGTGGGATGTTATTTTATTCAACCAGGTTTCCACAGGTTTCCATCGAACAGGTCGCGACCTCTCAGCTAGCGAGGGTCACGCTAAATTATGCAATACCGCTCTTCAGGTGGAATGTCGAGAATTCCACCATGTCACTCCCCTGTCGGTAGGGTGAGAGAATACTTGCTCGATGAATAATTTTCCTTGCCTTACCTTGCCTTGTAGATAGATATTGCCTTTTTGGAAGAAAGGCAGGAAGCACCGCTCAAATATTTACCTACCGCTCAACCACCCCCTCGACCCACCCCTGTGTTGTATGAAACGCACGCACATGTGGCTCATGTTAATTACAACATGTTCGAACTACATCCACATAACCGGTTCCATAAAATGAGACCTCCGCGCTATAACAAAATTTAGGTTTTTATTTCATGCTCGATGCCAGTACATTCATAGTAGAAACAGCTATTTCAGAAGAAAATTATGACATATTGTTATTACTATTGTTATTATTATTATTATTATTATTATTTCATGGCTGCGCGGACACAAGCTCTCCATACATTCCTGTCCTGAACGAATGTTTTCCAATCATTCCCTGTATAACCTACTTCCCTCAAATCATAGTTAATGTTATTTTCCCACCTCATTCTTGGCCTACCTACTGGGCGCCAAGGGTGATTTATCTAATTTCCGCGTTAATACCTCTAGCGCCCCGTTATTGTATAAAGTCCTAACGTTCCATGTCCTTGTGTTTGAGACTTTGGCATGGGTTCCCTGAAATAGTCCCCTCCCGGAGAACCGAATGTAGGACTATTTGACCTCCGGAAAATTTTACCCCAGTGGAACCCAAGTGTATAAAACATTGGCTCTTCCAACTCTTTTGTATGGTAGCGAAGTATGGGCGTTGAAACTGAAGGATATACAGAGACTTAGATCGCTGAAATGAGATACCTTCGGAGGACTGCAGGATGTACACTACTAGATCACAAAAAAAAATGAAGACATCTTAGAAGAATTACACATGGAACCTTTAGAAAACAAAATTTATGATTATAAGTCAAGATGGGTGCAACATGTTAATCGAATGGAAGATCACAGAATACCCAAACAAATGTTAAGATATCAACCTGCAGCAAGAAGAAGACCAGGGCGTCCACCCAAAAGACTTTTGAATGGTGTTTCTCTTGAGGCCGAAACAGGTCCACAAATGGCGTAAATTCGTGAATGTACTATGATGTTGATGGAACCCATGTCCGCATTTCTTGACGGTTGTACTTTTATGGTTCAATATCGCCACTCTTTCAACCAAGGTAGTTTTTTTTTGTCTGGCTTATCACCTTCGACCAGTCCGGCATGGGTAACCCTATCGGCAGCAATGCTACCGCCGGCATAGCTCTCGGGGTCATTTAAGCATGCAAGCCACTCCTCGACAAGGTAAAAATACCATGGAGGGGTATATTATTATTATTATTATTATTATTATTGTTATTGTTATTGAATCTCCAAATATTTTAAAACATTTTTTCACCACAAAGGCATGTTAAGGTTGTAGCTTACATTAACAATATATAGGCCTACTATATAGTGTAGAGCAGAAATATTAACATATGATTTTAAATGAGTGTTATGAAATACATATATCGTCTATAAGAGTCTTGGCAAAATATTACATATTGTTATGAACATGTGCTGTGAATTTCATAAAATGTTTATAATATTTTTGGTTCTTAAAAATCTTCTTCTTCGACTTCAAGGTAAGCCTGTGCCGATTCAAAGCACATCCCTCCATCTGGTCTTCTGGTCATGGGGTCTTCCAAAGTAACGTTTACCTTTTGGAATATATTGTAAAGCCTGATTTGATAAACAACATGTCTCCATTCTATTTATATGTTGAAATTATTTTAATTTGTTGTCTGTCAATTTATTTGCTAATTCATATATGTGTAAATATTGTTCTCTAATGTCGGTGTTGTGGATATGATGTCTTAAAGTGTGTCCTGTTATCCTGCTTAAGAAACGCATTTCTGCCGTTTCTGTCTTCCTTTTCTTCAAAAATATTCAATAGGCCTATCCAGTTTTCACTCTAAAACCACCTTCACATATTGAGGACATAGTCTCACTATCATTTAAAAGTAAGTTTAACTATAATTGTTGTCTTTCGAATATCCTTCTTCTTCACTTCCTGGTTTAGGCAAGAGTTGCCTGTTCCGTCTTCACTAATAGATCTAAGACCATCTCTTCCGAGGACGTCCGACATCTCTTCTTCCTCTTGGAAAATAATGGAAGATTTTATTTGGTAAACTTCTTTCTTCCATTCTTTCTACATGTTCTTTCCACTGTATCTTGTTGTTAAATATATTTTCTTTTGTGGAGTAGATCTGCAGTTCTTCACGGATATCCTCGTTTCTTATCTGGTCCATTCTAGTGCAGCCTTTTACTCTTCTTAAAAATTTCATCTCGGCTGCTTGGATTTTACTTTCTTGTTTGGTAGTGGTAATCCAAGATTCACTCCCATACAAAAGGACAGGGACAACCATTGTTTTATAATATTTTAATTTTGTTTGTTTATGGGCTTTATTACTTTCGAATATCCATCCATAGTAATTCTGCCCGAATTAGGTCCTTCACTGCAATCATAGCATTTTCATGCTATGCTTGCAGCTTTACTAGGGAATTATAGGTGTGGTAGCTTCCCACACCGGTGAATGATGATGATGATAATAAGTATGATGATGATGACGATGGCCATATGATTTCGGGGACCGTTTGGGCCTTAAAGTTTTCCTGACATTTGTCTTACAGGTGAGTAAAAATCCCGAAAAAAACCTCACCCAGAAAAACTGCCCCGACCGGGGATCGAACCCGGGCCCGTTGCGTGATAAGGCAGCACGCTACCTCGAGACCACAGCGGTGGACTTTTCGAATATAGGACAATCAAATGAAACATGTTTTACACATTGTTTTGATTCTTGACATTTACTATCGGGATCATTGTCTGGGTTAATATCAAATTTCCTAAAATAGCATCCAAATTTTCCATGACCAGACATAAATTGTGTTAAGATGCAGTTTGGAATAAAATGTTTTATATTTAGCCTTTAGTGTACTATAGTGACATGTTCTTACAGGGGTGTAATATTTAGGCCTACTAGTGATTCGTAGTTACTATTTAATTTTGTACTAGAGCATGCCATTAAATCTTTAGAGAATGAGGAAGGTTTACAACTGAATGGTATTAATAAACTGTTAGTTTATGCTGATGATATAGTATTGTTGGCCGATAGCGAGGAGATACTAAAGAACAACACGCACACACTATTGAGTAACACTAAGAACTTAGGACTGGAAGTAAATATCAATAAAACTAAATATACGGTCACACGTAGAAATAGCCTACATTATATAATGGAAATGGACAGCTAATGACAAATGAGGGAAATTTTGAGGAAGTGGCTGAATTCAAATACCTAGGAACAATAATCACAAACTGAATGAGATGCACAATGAAATTAAACATAGGCTCAATTCTGGAAATGCGTGCTATTATGCATTATAGAGACTTTAGATGTCCCAACTCCTTTCAAAAAACGTTAAACTGAAAATATATTAAACTATTATTCTACCAGTTAGGCCTATATTATATGGGTGCGAAACATGGACTCTTACTTTAAGGGAGGAAAGGAGATTACAAGTATTTGAGAATAAAGTACATAGGAAAATTTTTGGACCAAAGAGAGATGAACAGACAGGTGAATGGAAAAGACTACATAACAATGAACTACATGGTCTTTATAGGAAGCCAGATATAATAAGAAGAGTTAAGTCTCGTAGACTGCGATGGGCAGGACATGTTGCACGTATGGGGAATGAAAGACTTGCATGGAAACTTCTTGTATGAAAGCCAGAGGGAAAACGTCCAGTTGGTAGACCAAGAATGAGGTGGGAGAATAACATTAACTATGATTTGAGGGAAGTAGATTATACAGGGAATGATTGGAAAACATTAGCTCAGGATAGGGATGTATGGAGAGCTTATGTCCGCGCGGCCATGAACCTACGGGTTCGATAGTGCCAGTGAGTAAGTAAGTAAGTGATTCGTAGCTAGAGCTCTTATTTTATTTTTTTTAAGTGGGCTCTTTGACATTCATCACAGTTATCGTCATAAATTCTAATCTCCCAACTATGAATAACACATTTCATCAGCAGCAGCAAAAGGCACAACAGCCCAAGACGGGCCTTGAACTTCTTTAACATCTCCTTCCATTTTTCTCCGTCCGTAACGTTCTCTATAAAAGGTAAAGTGGTCCCACTACTGATCATAGGAGACACTTGATGTAGTAGGCCTACTAGGTTAAGGCTCCCACTTTTTCTAGAAAATCAGCTGTTGACTTCAGCCGGGTTGTCAGCCCTGGGCGACCGGCGCTTTTAACCCCATAGCAAACATCTGGTACTCATTTACGTTAGAGGCTGAGTCAACCCCAGGGCCGTTGTGCCACTAGAAAGTTTGGGTCAGTTTAAAAATCCTCATCCTATCGGGACTCGAACCCTCGACCTTTCGGTTTGTAGCTATTTCCAACCTAATACGCTATGGCGTGTCCCAGCTTTCTCTCTATTAGAATTTATTGGTTAGGTTGATAAACTTTTTATTCCTTTTCATCTTCCCTCTTTTTTGTAGGAATTCCATCCTCAAGGGACTTAGAAATCAATGCCCGGGTCCTATAACCTGCTTAGGCAAGCAACCTTATATTTAACATGCACATAGTAGCTTTTTGTGGGAAACACCCTATACTTAGCAAAATTGTTTTGGATGATGAAATTTTAGAACGAGTAAATTAATTTAATTATTTGGCTTATAATTTAACATTTCAAGATGAAGCTGATATATCAAAGAAAATCACAAATTTCACAAAAACAACGGGGATAATTAATAGTATAATGAAACCATCTTTAGTACAGAAGAACACAAGATTACAGCTTTATAAGATTCTCACAAGACCAGTTTTAGGATATGGTAGTGAAGCATGGACAATACGAAAAAGAGATGAAAGCCGAATAACAGTAAATGAGATGCGATTTATGCGCCTTACAACAGGCTATACAAAGTGGGACCATAAAAGAACTGAGGAAATTATGGAAGAATTGGATGTGGAGCCCATTCTTCACCATATACAAAACTACCAGAACAACCCAATAAGCGGCTAGTTGCGACGGCTGGGTGTTTTCACATCATCATCATCATCATCATCAACAACAAGGATTAAGCCCAATGGCCTGTTCCGATCTCATTATAGGTTGAATTGGTCCTTCCATCTCTTCAATGGTCTTCCCAACAATCTTCTCCCTTTTGGTTTATAATTATACATTCTTCTTGGTATGCGCTGTTCATTCATTCGTAATACGTGCTGAAGGTAAGCATTTTGATAGTATTTTATTCTTTCACAGAGATTAAATATAGGCCTATTATAAGTCTGTTCTTATATCTTCGTTTTTCTTTTTTCTTCGTTTTTCTTTTTATCGATCCTTTGGTATCCTGATATTGTTCTCAACATCTTCATTTCTGCAGCCTCTATTTGTTTACTATCTGCCTTTGTTTCAGAATATTAAAAAAGGAGGAGCTTTCTTTATCACAAAAGCAGGAGGTGATAAAGAGAAACCGATAAAGAGCGAGGTGAAACACGACTGTCATTGGGTAAAACAGAATTAATTGAAACGTGATTGGTCATTGACTAGAATTTGTGGCATGAGTTAAATAGTCAATGTAATTTAAAATAGTTTAGCGGACGGTAATTCGCTCTTCGGCGTATTTCATTTTATACAATTGGCTTCTCTGTAACTGCAGGAGACGAGCTCTAGCGATATGTCGTTTGAAGAACGTGCAGTGTACCGGAAGTGACCGTGTGAAATGTTTGAATTGGTTTGTGAATCAGGGATGTTCTTATCAAATTATTTATAATATCAAGCGTTTGATCCGGAAATTACGTAAATGCAGTAACAATGAGGTAAGACTTATTCATTAAATGCACATTGTAAAACATTAAATGGAAATATCGGCAAGCTCATTTACAAATATGGCGTCAGTAAGTGATGAAAGTAAGATATTATTGTGAAATTTAGAGTCTGTATAAGCCATGAAATTACTGGATGCATAATAAACTTACTTTTTATAAAGACTAGGTTTTGAATTTAATAAAAATGCATTTATTTTTATAGATATTTTGTTTATGTGTGAGTTGCCGAAATTAAATTAAGAATGCATTGTACATTCTGATCTAGCATCCACTCCGGTTAGAGATTAATTTAGTTTAGTTAATTATTTGATATGTGTTGTGCTTGTATGTATATGTTTTAGTGCTCATTTTTAAATGGGCTATTTATTATACATATGTCGATATTTGATAGTTTGGTTATTGTAAAGATATCGCTGAACTATTTTGATTTACCAAGTCCATAGTTTTCAGTAGGGCTATATATATATATTGTTACACATTTTCAAAATTCATACCTCGTTCTCATTGCACTAAGTTTTAAGATACTTCATCTTTAAACTTGAAATAACAAAAATAACTCAAGATATTCCTGAACTATTTATCTATTTCTTCCTAAAAGTCACAATTTTCACCATTTTATGTATATTTTTGATGCGATTTTTCGAGCCGTCGTTTATTTCACATTATTCTCATTTCAGTGACTTTTCTCTTTATATTAACTAACTAACAAACTCACTGGCACTATCGAACCCATAGGTTCATGGCTACGCGGACATAAGCTCTCCATATATCACTATCCTGAGCCAATGTTTTCCAATCATCCCCTGTATAATGTACTTCCCTCAAATCATAGTTAATGTTATTCTTCCACCTCATTCGTGGTCTACCAGCTGGGCGTTTTCCCTCTGGTTTTCCTACAAGAAGCTTCCATGCACGTCTTTCATTCCCCATTCGTGCCACATGTCCTGGCCATCGCAGTCTACGAGACTTAACTGTTCTCATTATATTTGGCTTCCTATAAAGACCATAGTTCACTGTTATGCAGTTTCTCTTTATATCTCATTACTTTATTATACTCCAACAACTACAATTTGTTTTACCTTTTTTCTGATCCGTTTTGGAGGAAAACGTTAGTATAGATAATCCTATAAGCTTCTACGGTTTTATGTGCATTTTTATACGATTTTTTTTCAAGCCGTCGTGTTTATATTATTCTTATTTCAGCGATTTTTTTGTGTATTTTAGCACTTCATTATACTTCCAACAACTTCTATTTTTTCCGTTTTGAAGGAAAACAGTAGTATATGTATGATGTTTCAATTATATACACTGTGTAACAATCTTGTTTATACAGGGTTATTTTAGACTGAAAAATTATCTATCTACTCAAAACGTAGAAATTCATTATATAATGCAAATGGACAGCTAATGACAAATGAGGGAAATTTTGAGGAAGTGGCTGAATTCAAATACCTAGGAACAATAATCACAAATAGGAATGGCATGCACAAAGAAATTAAACATAGGCTCAATTCTGGAAATGCATGCTATTATGCATTGCAGAGACTCTTGATGTACCAACTCCTTTCAAAAAACGTTAAACTGAAAATATATAAAACTATTATTCTACCAGTTATATTATATGGGTGCGAAACATGGATTCATACTTTAAGGGAGGAAAGGAGATTACAAGTATTTGAGAACAAAGTTCTTAGGAAGATTTTTGGACCAAAGAGAGATGAACATACATGTGAATGGAGAAGACTACATAACAATGAACTACAAGGTCTTTATAGGAAGCCAGATATAATAAGAACAGTTAAGTCTCGGAGACTGCGATGGGCAGGACATGCTGCACGTATGGGGAATGAAAGACGTGCATGGAAGCTTCTTGTAAGGAAGCCAGAGGGGAAACGTCCAGTTGGTAGACCAAGAATGAGGTGGGAGAGTAACATTGACTATGATTTGAGGGAGGTGGATTATACAAGGAATGATTGGAAAGCATTAGCTCAGGATAGGGATGTATGGAGAGCTTATGTCCGCGTGGCCATGAACCTACGGGTTCGATAGTGCCAGTGAGTAAGTAAATACTCAAAACGTGAAATTATACATATTAAATTAATAATATATGTGAAACAACTGAAGTTACAATCATCATCATCATCATCATCATCATCATCATGAACAAATTCGTTTTAGGCCATGTGGCCTGTACGGTAAACCTAGCGAAGATGGTCTTGATCTTTCCACGAAACAACTGAAGTTATAATCAATACCCATAAAACATCTTAAAAAGAGGTGGGGAATTTTTTTGCATGTCTTAATTCAAGCAACATTCTTGTTTGTACACTTCTGGAAAAGTTATATTACCGTACAGTATCTACACCCACTAAAACAACTGTGACGCGAACTGAAGCACTTGGTATGTATGTATGCCTACTAAAGGATGCATTAGATGTTTGTTTACTCTTACCAAGTAGAACTTGCTGTCCACGATGGAGAACTGAGTGGTGAATTGAAGAATATAATTGTTACTTTGCATCTTACACAAATAGGCCTTAAAGTGAAGAAACCACATTCTACGGTTATTTGTTTTAAATAAATTCCGATGCAATGCTTTTAGGCCCAACTGCACTTCTACTAGCGCTTGATTTTGAGTTGCATTGTTGTAAACTATAGCTCTTCTTCTGTATTTATTAACATTATTTAATATTTTAAACTTTCTCAAGCAATTTTTATAACATTATTAGACAATTTTGAAGTATTTATTTAAATATGAAAATCACAATATTATGACACCGTTAGACAATATTGTGATGCTAACCGCTATTTTCTCCACAGAGTACGTTACTTAGTCTATGAATTTTCTATCGCTGTTTTGGGTTATCGCTGGTTGGATCAGCGTTAGGGAGTGATAAGTAAGTGATAATAAACGTTTGGTAAATTCAATATTATTAATATATTTTTTATCATAGATTTGGGGATTTATTGCAAATATTGGTCATTTAAATTGTATAGCGACGGATAGTAATCGAGGATGATAATCAATATGTGGTTCGATTGTGGGTTATCGCTGGCTCTATAAAATCTGGCGCATGCGCACTGTTGTTCTATAGGACTTTGAAAATATTTCACGCTAGTTTAAGTGCAGTTTTTCCGAATTGATTAGTGAATTAAAGAATATAATTGTTAATTTGCATTGAGTGGCTATACTCTTAGACAAATATGCCTTAAAATGAATAAACCACATTCTACGGTTATCTATGTTTTAAATAAATTCCGATACAATGTTTTTATCAATAACTTGCCAAGAAGAGCTAAAGGCAAGAATCTTATTGAACTGCAACACCGATATGTCTTGAGACTAATTAAGAATAATCCTAAATTAAGTGCACCAAAACTTCGTATACTGGCAGAAAATGTAGCAAAGAAGAAGATGTCTAATCAAACAATACAAAGAGTAAAAAGTAAAGTAAAGTGATCCCACAACAGGCCTCAGGAGACCCTTGGGGTAGTAGGAGGTTAAGGCTCCCACTTTTTCTAGACAATCGGCACTTGATGTCAGCTGGGTTGTCAGCCCTGCGTGACGGCCGCCTTTACCCCCAGAACAGGCGTCTGGTACTCATTTCCGTTAGAGGCTGAGTCGACCCCAGGGCCATAGTGCCGCCAGAAGGTTTGGGTCAGTTTAAAAATCCTGACCCCAACGGGACTTGAACCCTCGACCCTCTGGCTTGTAGCTCAGTGCCTTAACCACTACTGTGGAAATATGGCTATCATGGGAGAAGAGGCACATGACCAGATTCAGACACTGGGGCACTTGTCTGCCAAAATAGTTAATAATATGCAATAGTTAAAAATTATTTTTAATAGATGAATAGATTAAGATCTTGCGAATTGAAATCTGGTTATTTCCCCCCGATATCGTAAATAATACAACAGAATTGGAAGGATGAAATTTGCTAAAGAACATGTTAATAAAATTCAAGAGTTTTTGAATAAAGTAATGTGGTATCTTTTCGGATCAGATGGCAATCAACGGGTGTGGAGAATATGTCCAATGAGCATATAAACATCATCATTAAATTCCATATGGTGGGATAAGCATATTTGGAAAGACACAAAAAAATATATTGGTAAAACATTGGTGGAATCTGTTGCAATGTACGGAAGTGAGGTATGGACAATCAATAAGTACTACAAGAATAGACTAATAGCTCTAGAAATGGATTATTTACGAAGAAGTGCCAGAAAGTCTAAATTAGAACGTGTCACAAATAAGGAAATTAGAAACAAAATGGAAGCAGAAGAAAGCATAATTGAAAGAATTGAGGAAAAGGAATTAAAGTGGTTAGGACATGTTTTAAGAATGGAAGATGAGCGATGGCCGAAGCAACTATATGAATGGCATCCTAACAGAAAGAAGAAAAGAGGAAGACCAAGGTTAACATGGAAGGAAAACATGAAGACAGTAATGCAAGCTAGAGGGCTAAGCATCGAAGATGCCCAAGACCGTAGGCTTTGGAGGATTGGCACGGGAAGACGGCAGCAGCTGTAAAAACCCGAAGATAGATAGATAGATAGAGCATATAAACACACTTCCAAATGTAAAACACGGGGATGGGTCCATTTTACTGGAGGGGAGTTGGAACTCTTCACTTTATTGGTGGTATTATGGAGAAATGGGAGTACTTTAATATTCTGAAGCAGACTGTTAAATAAAGTGCACAAAAGATCGGATTTATGTCCGGTGACATGTTTGAGCAGGACAATGACCCAAAATACACAGCTGATGTCTGCAAACTGTGGTGTATGGAATATTCCAAAAACAGCTGAAAACACCTGCTCAATCACCGGACTTAAATTTGCTGATGTCTGCAAACTGTGGTGTATGGAATATTCCAAAACAGCTGAAAACACCTGCTCAATCACCGGACTTAAATTTCATTGAATATTTGTGGGTTTCATTGGAAAATGTGTGTTCATTCTAGAAATGTTTAGTCAAAACAACAAATGAAACAAATAATCGCTGACGAATGAAACGAAATTGATCACTTGCCGTAACATGAGTAATCTATTCAGGTCAATGCAGAGACGATGTAAAGCAGTTATCAAGGCCAAGGGTTATTAAACCAAATGTTAGATTTTTTTCTATTGCAAATTACTATTTATTTGGTTTATTAATTGCATTGTACTTAGTAAGTGTACAAAAAAGACTTTCAAGGAAAGTTACCATATTTGTTCAAGTAAATAATTGAATGTAAATTAATAATTTGTGTGAAGTATTTTTTAAATCCCTATTAGGTTCGTCTTCCGGGCATATAGGCCGTGGTCCAGTCGTTCTTCTACTCGACGTTTCGTCTACTGCTGCGGTAGACATCTTCAGGAGATACTGCGTGCTCTCTGTGAACTCCTCAACAGTCGGCTGCAGACTGAGTATCTCCTGAAGATGTCCACCGCAGCAGTAGACGAAACGTCGAGTAGAAGAACGACTGGACCACGGCCTATATGCCCGGAAGACGAACCTAATAGGGATCAAGACGCCGGCCGTGAAAGCCTACAGTTATATTTTTTAAATGTTTATGCTGTTGTAGTCATGTAGAGTTGTCCATCGCTGTGGTCTCAAGGTAGCGTGCTGCCTTCTCACGCAGCGGGCCCGGTCGGGATAGGCTCCTGGTTGAGGTTTTTTTCGGTTTTTTTTCCACACCTGTAAGACAAGTGTCAGGAAGCTTAGGGCCCAACGGTCCCCGAAGATGATCTAGCCATCATCTTCACCCTTATCATTATGACCATCATCCTTCCATTGGTGTGGAAAGTAACGGGAAGCTACTACACTTATAATTCCCTAGTAAAGCTGCAAAGCATAGCATGAAAATGCTATGATTGCAGTGAAAGACCTGCCCTCGGGCAGAATTATTATGGACAGGTGGTCATGTAATAAAGATCATCATCTTCATGGTAGACCGTCGGCCTGTTCCGCTCTCAGAATTCATGATAACGAAAAAATGATCGTATTTTATTTTTTTAGTGTGGGCTTAGGCCCTATACTACAGTGACAAGATTAAAACAAGATTAAAAGTCTGCTGTACAAACAAGACTTTTACACACTGTACGTCCACACTTCCTAATCTTAGGCTCACTTCCTAGATTATTTTCATTCCTATTTTCGTTTTCATATTTTTTTTTCAGAATATCACAAATAGGAATGAGATGCACAAAGAAATTAAACATAGGCTCAATTCTGGAATTGCATGCTATTATGCATTGCAGAGACTTTTGATGTCCCAACTCCTTTCAAAAAACGTTAAGCTGAAAATAATTATAAAACTATTATTCTACCAGTTATATTATATGGGTGCGAAACATGGACTCTTACTTTAAGGGAGGAAAGGAGATTACGAGTATTTGAGAATAAAGTTCTTAGGAAAATTTTTGGACCAAAGAGAGATGAACAGGCAGGTGAATGGAGAAGACTACATAACAATGAACTACAAGGTCTTTATAGGAAGCCAGATGTAATAAGAACAGTTAAGTCTCGTAGACTGCGATGGGCAGGACATGTTGCGCATATGGGGAATGAAAGACGTGCATGGAAACTTTTTGTAGGAAAGCCAGAAGGAAAACGCCCAGTTGGTAGACCAAGAATGAGATGGGAGAACAACATTAAGTATGATTTGAGGGAAGTAGATTATACAGGGAATGATTGGAAAGCATTAGCTCAGGATAGGGATGTATGGAGAGCTTATGTCCGCGCGGCCATGAACCTACGGGTTCGATAGTGCCAGTGAGTAAGAGCAAGTAATTGTTATTAATAAAATCCCAGATGAAAATCCAGTGGCACGATGGGTAAGAGCCTTCAACGTGCCACTGTTCTGTAAGGCAATGCAGATTCCCCGCAAGCCTCAACTCCATTGATCCTGTTTCTAAAATACCGTGATAACTAGGGCTGAAAAAATTATTGGTTATAGGCTAGACCGCTGTGTTTACAAACTGCACGTTGACACGCGCTACTCGGGACAGACTTCTAGTACAGTCTGCTTTGTGTAGGAATGGACTCATCTTTGCACAATTTTTGCTTCGGCATTCAGATACAACCACGTAAACAGTTCTATTACTGAGCAGGCAGTGGAGACACGCATTTCGTAAACAATGTGCATAGATATTAGTTACTATCCTGATACCGATACTTTTTTATACGCTTTATATTAGCTTGACCTCCATCTATCTATGTAACAGAATCTTTCAATGCGATTTTCACCCACTTAAAATCATTGGATCGACTTGAAACTGTGTATAAAGGACCAATGACAATACAATACAATAATTTCATTTTTTTTCTCCAAAATCCTGGCCAGAATCATCACAAAATAAAAAAAAAGTGTTTGTGTAATTATGTAACGGAATCTTTCAACACGATTTTCACCCACTTAAAATCATTGGATCGACTTGAAACTTTGTATATTTATAAAGGACCAATGAAAATACAATAATTTCATAATTTTTTCCAATGACAATACAATTATTTCATAATTTTTTTCTAGTAACCTGGCCAAAATCAGCAGAAAATCAAAATAATAAAAACCGGTATAATAGGTTTCGGACATATCAACTTCTTAATCGTTGTAAGAGCTCAGTTGGTAGAGCGGTGGACTGTAGTGGTATATAATTTCAGTAATCCATAGGCCGCCGGTTCAAATCCGGCTGGGAGGATTTTTTTAGAAGAGTATTACTTTTAGCTCGTAGTACAATAGTATCGAATTTAAAGATATTTACATTTTTATCTTATTCTGTAAAATATTAAAACTAAAAAATAAAAGCTTAAAAAACTAAAACAACACGCTTTATTAGAAAACCGAACTAAAAAATGAAAACTAATTTTAATTTCCAACACGCTTGGGACAAAATTAAAGTGGTCAAGGAAAAAGTCATCTCCAACACACCAAGAATAAAACTAGTTATCTACAAAAAAAAAAATAATTTTACCATCAAAAGCGTGTGGTGCTCTATATCAATTAATATATTTGATAATAATCACATATTGGTAAAAGTAAAGTCTCTAAGAAGAAAATGTAAAAACCATAAAAAGCACTCCACGCTTTTGATGTTATTATTTTTTAGATAACTCTAGTTTTATTCTAGATGTGTTGGAGATGATTTTTTTGTTGACCACTTTAATTTTATCCCAAGCGTGTTGGAAATTAAAATTATTTTTCATTTTTTAGTTCGGTTTTCTAATAAAGCGTGTTGTTTTAGTTTTTAAAACTATTATTTATTTTAAACCATAGTCAAAACACTACGTTAAACCGCCAGCTAACACGGTCTGTTCCTTTCGCCATTACGCATGCGTGTAGGTTAATATGGGAGAGTCCATAATTTCTGAAGTAAGGTAGATAGGTAACTGACATTTGTTATCAGCGACATCATTACGTCCCGTAGCATGTAGTCTCTGCAGCAGTGGTACCACCATTAAAGTTTCTAGCGCAATGAAAAATTCTTTGACAAAAAAGTTACAAACTGAAATAAAATGTTTGTTATATTACAAACATGGTGTTTTAAAGGACTGATTTTAGTTACATTTGACGTATCAATTTCCATTACGGTTGATAAGTAAAACTGAGGTACGTTTATGTTTTTGTTTGCATGTTAAATTGTTTGTTATAAAAATTGTATAGTACCATTTCCAATATGTTCATACAATTTTTTGCAGTCTTGAGAATGATCTCTCAAAAGGAGATCGAAACGTCGACGAATTCCTGAATAAACGTAACTTTGACTGTGATATCGAATTTATTATCAAGTTAGGTCTTACTTACTCACTCACTCATTCACTCACTCACTCACTCACTCACTCACTCACTCACTCACTGACACTATCGAACCCGAAGATTCATAGCTGCGCGGACATAAGCTCTCTATACATCCCTATCCTTAACTATTGCTTTCCAATCATGTCCTGTATAATCTACTTCCCTAAAAAAATTGTTGTATTGTTGCTTAGATCAGTTGATATATACTATAATAACACAATTCATAATTTGTTAACATGTCTGAAGGAGGTACAGTGTGTCGAAACAGCTGTCACTGAATATTTTTTTTTGTATTGTAAGCCTGTTTTCCATTTACAGAGATTTAGGCGCTCTCCCCCTACAGGGAAGAATTTGAACCATACTAATTTAGTTACACTTGTTTTCGTATAGATGCCATTTTTTTTAGTGGTACGTGGTCAGCGTTCCGCCTCATACTGACATCTAGGAAACCAAGGTAGTACTAGGACAGGAAAATTCGGTAAATTTTGCTTAGAGGCCTTTTCATTCGGGCTTAAGGATTTTTTACGAGCCTGAAAAGCTTCAGACTCGTGACCCACGGCTTAAAGTCCCTCCCGGAGGACTTGCTCCTTGGATTTTTCCGTCCTAAAAAAATACATCGAACCCGCGACCCTCGGGACCAGAGGCAAGGAGCATAACCACTAGTCCACCGCGGCCGACCACTGAGTAATAAATATGAAAATCAAATAAAACTAAGTTTTATTTTTATTTAATTAATAAATATGGATTTTCATCAACTAAACACCAACTCAATTGATAATTTATAATCATTTATTTTTATTGTGTCATAAATAATAATAATAATAATAATAATAATAATAATAATAATAATAATAATAATAATAATAAATGAAATCAATGTATCTTATAAGATACGTAGTGAAGTTAAGGATTAAGTCGGACAGCAAGTACTTGTAAGCATGTGGACGTACAATTTCTCCGCAGTCCGCTGATAAGTGAAGGGCGGAAACGTGTGCGTTATTCCATTAGATAAGTATCAATGGATTACACTGTTTACATTCGTTCACGTAAACAGCGGAAGGAGAATACAGGCTGATCATAAAGTGAGAATCTCATCATTTCATTCAATCTCTAAACTCATTTATACATCCATCCATCCATCCATCCATCCATCCAAAGTAATTCTGCCCAAAGGCAGGTCCTTCACTGCAATCATAGCATTTCATGCTATGCTTGCAGCTTTACTAGGGCATTGTAGGTGTGGTAGCTTCCCGTTGCTTTCCACACCGGTGAAGGATGATGATGATAATAAGGATGATGTTGATGATGGCCATATGATTTCGGGGACAATTTGGGCCTTAAAGTTTTCCTGACATTTGTCTTACAGGTGAGGAAAAACCCCGATAAAAACCTCACCCAGAAAAACTGCCCCGACTGGGGATAGAACCCGGGCAACATGAAGACAGTAATGGAAGCAAGAGGGCTAAGCATTGAAGATGCCCAAGATCGTAGGCTTTGGAGGTTTGGCACGGGAAGACGGCAGCAGCTGTAAAAACCCGAAGATAGATAGATAAGAAGATTACAAGTATTTGAGGATAAAGTTCTTAGGAAATTTTTTAGACCAAAGAGAGATGAACGGACAGGTGAATGGAGTAGACTACAATAACAGTGAGCTTCATGGTCTTTATAGGAAGCCAGGTATAACAAATAATAGTTTAAAAAACTAAAACAACACGCTTTATTAGAAAACCAAACTGAAAAAATGAAACAATTTTTATTTCCAACAGGCTTGGGATAAAATTAAAATGGTCAACAAAAAAATCTTCTCCAACACATATAGAATAAAGCTAGAGTTATCGACAAAAAGAAAATAATTTCACCATCAAAAGCGTGGGGTGCTCTATATCAATTAATATATTTGATAATAAACAGCTATTGGTAAAAGTAAAGTCTCTAAGAAGAAAATGTAAAAATCATAAAAATAAATAATAGTTTTAGATTTTAGAAATAAATATGAAAATATTATATTGTCACAGGTCCTTTACAAGTATACAAAGTTTCAAGTCGATCCAATGTTTCTAAGTAGGTGAAAATAGTGTTCAAAGATTCCGTTACATAGATACAAAGACACTTTTTTTGATTTTCTGATGATTCTGGCCAGGATTTTAGAAAGTAAATATGACATTATTGTATTGTCACGGGTCCTTTACACGTATACAAAGTTTCAAATCAATCCAATGTTTCTAAGTGGGTGAAAATTGCGTTCAAAGATTCCGTTACATAGATACAAAGACACTTTTTTTCTGATGATTCTGGCCAGGATTTTAGAAAATAAATATGAAATTATTGTATTGCCACGGGTCCTTTACAAATATACAAAGTTTCAAGTCGATCCAATGATTTTAAGTGGGTGAAAATCACGTTGAAAGATTCCGTTACATAGATAGATAGATACAGGTCGAGCTAATATAAAGCGTGTATAACAGTTAAGTCTCTTATAGACTGCGATGCGGGACATATGACACGAATGGGGAATGAAAGAGGTGCCTGGCAGCTTCTAGTAAGAAAACCAGAGGGAAAACGCCCAGTTGGCAGACTAAGAATTGAGGTAGGAGAATAACATTAACCTTGATTTGAGGGAAGTAGATTATACAGAGGATTATTAGAAAATATTAACTAATATTAACTCAAGATAGGGATGTATGGGAAGGTTATGTCCGCGCAGCCATTAACCTATGGGTTCGATAGTGCTGCCAGTTACATATAGTTAGCTTATATTCCAATTCTCCCAACTTAGGATTTGTTATTATATTTACCTAATGCCTTGTATAAAAGCGTAGATTAATTCATTGTAGTGTTTTTTTTCTCTTCTTTTTATGCATAGTAGATTCGAGCTGTTATTCCTTTTTTATTCATTGTATCATTAATTTAATTTTAATTGTATTTAGTTTCATTCTAATATTAGACATTAATTTCATTATTATTCAATATGACAGATAATGAATTGTTCAATAACTATTATTGTAACTTTTTTTTGTATTCATATGTAACATGTTTGTCCTGTCTAATATGACTACTATTGTATTTTTTTTGTATTCATGTGTAACATATGTTTGTCCTGTTTTATATGACTATTATTGTATTTTTTTTGTATTCATATGTAACATATGCTTGTTCTGGTGAGTGGAAGAGAAGGCCACATGGCCTTAACTCCACCAGGCTAAATAAAATAAATAAATAAATAAATAACATTAATTATGTTGGAAATTACTAATATAATGAACTTCTTTGTTTGAGTTTTATGTTCATTGTGAGTTCAGCTTTAAAAAGAAAACGTCATTCCATGTAACTGTAATAGTTAAGCATGTTAAAGGTTTAACAAAGAAAATAATGGGTGGCATTAAAGTGGAGCAAGAAGTTCACCATTTCTAAGGAGTCTCATGAAGCTAGGAAATTAGGTATGAAGTTTCCATTATGTACTAAGTGGAATTCATAGGGATGTCTACCCATGACAATTTAAGATAAAAACTTTAGGGAAGGAAATTGAAGGACAGCTGCGAGTAAAGAGATTTGGCAGCTTGATGGCTTGTGAATGTTCTGCGAGTTTTATGCGGAGAGAAAATTTAAGAGAAAGTTCACGCAGTAAGCTCTCCACTTTTATTAAAAAAGAAATTTATTTGCCTTCATGTGAATTTGTAGCTTGCAATTTAATTCTTGCTGACATATTGTTACGAAATGACTCTTACTGTTAAATCAGATAATTAAATAATTTAGTTAATATGTTAATATGTATTACATCTGATAGTTTTATTATTTTCACGTTCACACATTGTTTATAAATGTTTGCTACCTTTCTTTAACTTTGATAATGCAAGTTTCTTATAGACTATTCAACTCATTATAATATTATAATGACATTGTGAAAAGAAAAATTAATGTGTGAACCAGGAATCAAACCGTGGACCTCTAGTTCTCCAGACTAGTGCGCAGCCCACTACACCATTCCACACCTG
This sequence comes from Diploptera punctata, assembly GCA_030220185.1. Taxonomy (NCBI): domain Eukaryota; kingdom Metazoa; phylum Arthropoda; class Insecta; order Blattodea; family Blaberidae; genus Diploptera; species Diploptera punctata. The sequence continues at coordinate 425,475 of JASPKZ010000039.1, read as the reverse complement.
GCACAAACGCTAACAATTCTTTCCACATATACAAATTTATAATTATGTATAATGGTGTAGTGGGCTGCACACTAGTCTGGAGAACTAGAGGTCCACAGTTCGATTCCTGGTTCACACATTAATTTTTCTTTTCACAATATCATTATAATATTATAATATGATCCATTATTGGAACTGTGTTAAAATAACAGTATTGAAAAATGTTAAATATTTAACTCATGACCCAAATGGGAGTCAATGACCAATCACATTTCAATGATTTTTTATTTACAACCAATCACCGTCGTTTTCGCCCCGATTTTTTCAGTTTAATTTTATCACTGTAAAATCAAGCTCCTCCTTTTTAACATTCTGAATAGGTCATAGCATTATTTTGCAGTAACTACATGTGGCTACCAGATTGTATATATAGTGCATGAATGTAATCTTATCATTGTTGCGGGAGATAATATAGAAACATTTGTAGCAATTGATTATACCACAAAAAAAGAAACCACTGTTTGCACTTTCTTAAACGTATATTTTCCCAGGTAAGAACGTTCCAGCAAAATATAATTGACATATGTACATCATAGGCCATCAGAAATTAATTTATTATACAGTTTGATGTGTTTCATTTTTTCTCCACTAGGGTGCATTCTTAAAAAATTGCAATCCTTTGGCAATAAATAATATGATCTGGTTGCAGTGATAAACAAGTGAAACATAACGTTTCTCATTTGTTTTCAAATATCGCCGTTTACATTAAATATATAAATATTTTAAAATAACTATATTTAGACTATTTAACTCATGCCCCAAATGGGAGTCAATGACCAATCACGTTTCAATGATTTCTGTTTTACAACCAATCAGAGTCGTGTTTCACGAAATATTTATCAGTGTTATAATTACCATATATTAAACAAAGCTCCTCCTTTTTAATATTCTGAACAGGTCTGACCGTTATTTTGCAGTGACTGAGCCTATAAGAAATACGGCTACCAGATTGTATATATAGTGCATACATGTCAACATTTGTAGCAATTTATTATACCACCAAAAAAAGAAACCACTGTTTGACTTTCTTAAATGTATTTTTTCCCAGGTAATAATCCAGAAAAATATAATTGTAATATTTACATCATACGACATCAGAAATGAATTAATATACAGATTGATGTTTCATTTTTTCTCCACTAGAGAGCATTCTTACAATATTGCGTTCCTTTGGCAATAAATAGTATGATCTGGTTGCAGTGATAAACAAAAGAAGCAGTAGAAGCGTACCTATCGTTTCTCATTTGTTTTCAAACATCGCCGTTTGCATTAAATATATAAATATTTTGAAATAACTACAGTTAAATAATGATTTGTGAGTAAACAGCTTAATTTTATTCGTTAAATAGTCCTAACAAATGCCGCTCTTGATTTCCAAATTATATAGACTATTTAACTCATGTCGCAAATGGTAGTCAATGACCAATCACGTTTCAATGAATTCTGTTTTACACCAATGACAGTGGTGTTTCACCTCGCTCTTTATCGACTTCTCTTTATCAGCTCCTGCTTTTGTGATAAAGCAAGCTCCTCCTTTTTTAATATTCTGAACAGGTTAGACCATTATTTTTCTCCAACAAATACATTGAATATAGCAGCAAATAATGAATAGATTCAGTAATTTTTACTGAGTTGTTTATTTAAATTATAAATGATTAATCTATAATGTTGATTATAATAGTTTGATGTGTTTCACTATTTCTCCACTAGAGTGCATTCTTGCAATATTGCGATCCTATTTGACAATAAATGATATGACCGAGTTGCAGTGAATATACATAACCTCACATATCTAATTTGTTTTCAAATATTTCCGTTTATATTAACTATATAAATATTTTAAAACACCGGTAACTATATTAAAATAATTGTTTTTTATTAAAGAGCTTAATTTTATTCGTTAAATAGTCCTAACAAATGCCACTCTTGATTTCCAAATTATCCAGATAAATTCACTCCTCACTTCGTGATTTTGGAAATCACTTGTGTCATTACTTATGATAAGTAAATCTGTGCTTTTACTCCACACCAATTTAGTAATTGTAATTCACTGTTATGCAGTCTTCTCCATTCATCTGTCTGTTCATCTCTCTTTGGTCCAAAAATTTTTCTAAGAACTTTATTCTGAAAACCAAGAAGATCATTACATTATTAGATTTTTAATCTAGTTGAGGACGATGGCACTTGCCAGGCACCTCTTTTAATATTTTACTTTGCTTTAACACATATGACGGTGTTCAGAGAGAGATCTCTTCTATGAATAGAAAACTGATGCTAAGTCAGTATATTTCTGAAGTTTAAAATTTTGATAAGGCATTTAATCGCCACCTGACAAAGCATTTTGAACCGCAGCGATTTTATGACCGTCGGCTTGATATTATGGCGACGTACCGTGACAGCGAATTAAAATATGGATTGAGGTTATACAAAGATACGCTTGGCTGAAGTTATGGACGACAATTTCCGTCCTGTGACAGTTTTCCAATGTCTCCTCTTTATAAGTTTATAATTAACAATCCTTAACTATTAGATTAATGTTTATTAATAAATTCTAATCGATGACTACATTAATGTCCAAAGAAATACAATATGCAGGATAGTCCCTCTCCACAATTAGATTAATGTTTATTAATAAATTCTAATCGATGACTACATTAATGTCCAAAGAAATACAATATGCAGGATAGTCCCTCTCCACAATTAGATTAATGTTTATTAATAAATTCTAATCGATGACTACATTAATGTCCAAAGAAATACAATATGCAGGATAGTCCCTCTCCATTATTAGATTAATGTTTATTAATAAATTCTAATCGATGACTACATTAATGTCCAAAGAAATACAATATGCAGGATAGTCCCTCTCCACTATTTAGATTAATGTTTATTAATAAATTCTAATCGATGACTACATTAATGTCCAAAGAAATACAATATGCAGGATAGTCCCTCTCCATTATTAGATTAATGTTTATTAATAAATTCTAATCGATGACTACATTAATGTCCAAAGAAATACAATATGCAGGATAGTCCCTCTCCATTATTAGATTAATGTTTATTAATAAATTCTAATCGATGACTACATTAATGTCCAAAGAAATACAATATGCAGGATAGTCCCTCTCCACAATTAGATTAATGTTTATTAATAAATTCTAATCGATGACTACATTAATGTCCAAAGAAATACAATATGCAGGATAGTCCCTCTCCACAATTAGATTAATGTTTATTAATAAATTCTAATCGATGACTACATTAATGTCCAAAGAAATACAATATGCAGGATAGTCCCTCTCCACTATTAGATTAATGTTTATTAATAAATTCTAATCGATGACTACATTAATGTCCAAAGAAATACAATATGCAGGATAGTCCCTCTCCACTATTAGATTAATGTTTATTAATAAATTCTAATCGATGACTACATTAATGTCCAAAGAAATACAATATGCAGGATAGTCCCTCTCCACAATTAGATTAATGTTTATTAATAAATTCAAATCGATGACTACATTAATGTCCAAAGAAATACAATATGCAGGATAGTCCCTCTCCACTATTAGATTAATGTTTATTAATAAATTCTAATCGATGACTACATTAATGTCCAAAGAAATACAATATGCAGGATAGTCCCTCTCCATAAACTCTGCAAATTGAATTACTTATGGTCCGAATTACATAGTTTACGGAATTTATATCTCTCTTTTTTTTTTCTTTAAGGGGGGTGATGTGGGTGAAATGTCTATTTTCTACCGTTTTTAAGCTACATACTTGATGTTTTGTACACACATCCATGCCATAATAGGTAATATTATATTAAAGTTTCATCCTTCTAGGCTTAAGTAACACTAAGAAATTGAGCCTGGAAGTAAATATCAATAAAACTAAATTTATGGCCACACGTAGAAATACATTATATAATGGAAATGGACAAATGAGGGAAATTTTGAGGAAGTTTCTGAATTCAAATACCTAGGAACAATAATCACAAATAGGAATGAGATGCACTAAGAAATTAAACATAGACTCAATTCTGGAAATGCGTGCTATTATGCATTGCAGAGACTCTTGATGTACCAACTCCTTTCAAAAAATATTAAACTGAAAATATATAAAACCATTATTCTACCATTTATATTATATGGGTGCGAAACATGGACTCTTACTTTAAGGGAGGAAAGGAGATTACAAGTATTTGAGAATAAAGTACTTATCAAAATTTTTGGACCAAAAAGAGATGAACAGACAGCTGAATAGAGAAGACTACATAACAATGAACTACATGGTCTTTATAGGAAGCCAGATATAATAAGAACAGTTAAGTCTCGTAGACTGCGATGGGCAGGACATGTTCCACGTATGGGAAATGAAAGATTTGCATGGAAGCTTCTTGTAGGAAAGCCTGAGAGAAAACGCCCAGTTGGTAGACCAAGAATGATTTGAGGAAAGTAGATTACACAGGGAATGATTGGAAAGCATTAGCTCAGGATAGGGATGTATGGAGAGCTTATGTCCGCGCGGCCATGAACTTACGGTTTCGATAGTGCTAGTGAGTAGGTAAGTAAGTAAGTAGTTACTCGACTAATTTCTAAAGTGATCGATATTCCCGATACTTCACCCTAATAAAAATATATTCATTAATTCATTCATTCATTCATTCATTCATTCATTAGTTCATTAATTCATTCATTCATTCATTAATTCATTCATTCATTCATTGTTTACTGTCAAAGGACATGTCTTTCAATGCCAACTAAGCATCTTCTGTCGTGTTTTCAGTCTTACTAAATATTTTAGCTCTATAAGTATAGATCCGGCGAAGTAAAGAATAATTCAAAAGTGGCATTCGACTGGAAAAGATTTTGTATCGGTCAAAGACGAAGAAAATCTCCAGTAGCTTTTGCTTTTATCAGAAAGAGGAGCCGATAAATACAATAAACAGACAAATTAGTTTTGAGTATATTAATTTCGTCGTTAATTTTTATTTGTTGCCTGTCTAATGTTCTGATATATGTTTAGCATTGATTTATTAACCTTATTTGATGTAAAGAAAGAAACATAAAATGAAAGTGAGGGGTAGAAACAAATCATCGGGAAACAAATATATCGTTTAGAAAGAACTTTTCTTAGAATGAAGTCGGATATCCATCATCTTATGAAAAATTCGTAAAGCAATTTCCCTTTTCTCAAGTTCTTTCTCCAGAAGTGCTACTCGGTCTTGATCAATCTTGGTTTGACATGAGAAAGACTGGAACAAAGAGCTGTAGAAGCATCAAATATTATTTATTCAAACCCCCTTACCCTGGCTTGATAGAAGCAGTGTTCTGTTAGGCCTACAGCTTCAAGTAACAACATGATTTTCAAGTGGCAAGATTGAGCAAGTGAAGGGAAGCTTGCGGAGTAAATGTAGTCTCAGCATTTACCCAAAGTTTTATTATATCAAAATAACATGATGAACAGCTTTCCAACATTTAATTTTACTACCTTCTTCCCTCTTCTCCTTTATTTTTATAGGGCTTACAATGAACTACATGGTCTTTATAGGAAGCCAGATATAATAAGAACAGTTAAGTCTCGTAGACTGCGATGGGCAGGACATGTTGCGCGTAAGGGGAATGAAAGACGTGCATGGAAACTTCTTGTAGGAAAGCCAGAAGGAAAACGCCCAGTTGGTAGACCAAGAATGAGGTGGGAGAACAACATTAACTATGATTTGAGGGAAGTAGATTATACAGGGAATGATTGGAAAACATTAGCTCAGGATAGGGATGTATGGAGAGCTTATGTCCGCGCGGCCATGAACCTACGAGTTCGATAGTGCCAGTGAGTAAGTAAGTAAGTATATAATACAAATTTTAAAATAGTAATACTCTCTACTTAGTATTTTATAGAACCGAAAACCCACGAGAATGAAAAAATATTCAACCATAGTAAAATATCAGTCACTCGGAAACTGCTTAAACTAAGGAAATTCCCCGAGTCAAATTTGTGGTTTGATTTTGTTGGTTTGTGAATATCGTTCTTTGTTAGTTAAATCTTATGTATCCAGTTACGTTGCGAGAAAACAAACATGACTATACCCGAACTCTAACTTTCATTTTTAAATTGATTACTATATGCTGTGTTTGAATCCGAAATAACAAAAATTGTGTCTACTTAAAGCGTTAAAACACACACACACCCGTGCATATATATATATATATATATATATATATATGTGTGGCATGCCGTAGCGTAGTGGTTAAGGCACTGAGCTACAAGCCGGAGGGTCGAGGATTCAAGTCCCATTGGGGTCAGGATTTTTAAACTGACCCAAACCCTCTGGCGGGACCTTGGCCCTGGGGTCGACTCAGCCTCTAACGGAAATGAGTACCAGACGCTTGTTCTGGGGTAAAGGCGGCCGTCACGCAGGGCTGACAACCCGGCTGACATAAAGTGCCGATTGTCTAGAAAAAGTGGGAGCCTTAACCTCCTACTACCCCAGGGGCCTCCGGGCCTGTTGTGGGATCACTTTATATATATATATATATATATATATATAAATTCTTCTGTACGTATGTATGTTACCGAAATCCTCCTAAACAAGTAGACCGATTTTGATTAATTTTTATGTGTACATTTTGAGTGGGTCTCAGGATATTTTAGACTCACAATTGGACCAGGTAGGTGATGCTGCGATCGGGTTATATGACTTTTTTTGTATGACATTATTTTTTATATTTTTTTAAGCTTTTTCGCATATCTGAACATATGACCCCAAAAATTTACCACCACCACCTCCCATTTTTTAAAATCAAAATAATAATTGGCTATTAAAGCTTCCTGAGAAATTAATGACTGATTGACTTGAGAATAATAATTGTGGATCAGTTTTTCAAAGCTTGCTAACTGCAAAATTTGCAAAATTAAGATTGCTATGTATAAATACATAATGCAGGGCTCTACATAATGTTAAAGGAGCTTTAGCAAAGTCGGATTATTGCTTTCACAGTAATGTGTTAAAATGTGATTTTTTGAAAACTTGCTTACTGCTAAGTGAGATTTACAGCAATAATCGCTTATTATTAATTTCGTCTCTATACTCATTGGTATTACTTTGAAATTCAACAATGAATTGCGTGTCAAACATCTGCAACAATGGCTTTCAGTTTATTCTGCACCAAAGGGAGTTTCATTTTTAATATTTCACTTATTTTTCTTTCAGATCATCTCCTAATAATTTCACAACATCATGTTTGTTTATAATGTCATAATTGTTTGTTGGAAATATTAATTCTTCTTTCTATCTGTATTTCTTTTCAACATTCCCAAACACCCTGTCCGGTGGCATAAACTATGTCCATATATGGGGAAAAATGGTGGACTTCCGAAAAGACACTGGATTTCTCTAAAAATCTTGCTACTGTTGCCAACATTTTGTTATCGACTAAAACTGATAAAACATTCTATGAAACCATCTTTCAAAAAAAAAGTAAATAAAAGCAATACGTTATTTATAATTTATGTAAACAATTAATCTGGAAAATAAATATATACCCACCAAGAATAAAATTGTAATATATAAACCTTATCTCAAACCAAACATATGCAGCTGAGACTTGGACATATACAAAGGAGGAATTGAGCAGAATCTAAGCTACAGAAATGAAATTGTTACGTGGAATGGTTCATAAAACAAGGATAGATACGATGACAAAATCAAGGAGACATTTAGTGTAGAAAAATTAACTACAGACGTAGAAAAAAACAGACTAAAATGGTTTGGACATTTAAAAAGAATGGAAAAGGGAAGACTGCCACAAAGACCGTTGAATCTCAAGATATAAGGAAAACGACCATGAGGTAGACCACGAGAAAAATTGATTAACCAAGTGAAGAAAAGTCTACAAGAGAGAGTGTACGACTGGGAAGAATTAAAAAGAAGCAAAGTATGGGAAGATAGAGGTGGTTGGAGACGTATTTGGACTCGACCTTCCGACAGGAGGACACGATAAGAGGATGATGATGTCGTCATCTATTGTTGAAGACTCTGATGTTGGAGAAAGTTAATAATTTAGTGTACTTTGTGTCCCAGTCTAGTCTACGTTTTTATAGAAAGTAGACTGATAAGCTTTTTTGTGTCCTCTTAATAAATTAATATTTATTATGTTATTGACACTTTTCTAGTTCTGTTTACCAATGATTTGTCCAAAAATACGAGTAATATTAATAACACCAAAATCGAATATATAAAAATGAATGTTTGTTTGTTCGTACTTTATGCAAGGCCATACCGTTGATCCGATTGTGATGGGGCTTTTTGCAAAATGATCAGGAGATTCCCGGGATGAACATGGGCTATAAGAGAGTTATGATACTCAATTCTTACACCCTTAAAAATCGCCCTTTGTAGTGGAAAACGTGAAAAAAGTAGCTCATTGGACGCTTAAATGGCTGCCTAAATTACAACAAATACACAAAATTAATGTACACAGAATTGAATATCTCAAAAAGTTCTACAAAAAAGTTCGCGACAGCATATGTTTATCTCTTACGGATAACTCACAATAACCATTTTTGTCCCCATTGATACCAAGAAGATCGAGACAAGTACATAGAATCCTGTGCAAGCATAGCAGCATATGGCGGGTATTCTTTTACGGATAACTCACAATAACGAATGTTTTGTTTTAGCTCATTTGTGTCAAGAAGATCGAAATAAGTAGATTCGCGGGCAACACCGGGGAATCTTAAAATAATTACGATATACATTTATAATTATTTTTCATTTTACTTATTCAACTAATCATAAGAAGTACATTAAGTTTTGCCTTTCAGCTCATTTATGCCAAAAAGATCGGGATGAGTAGATTCCTGGACAACGCCGGGTAAACAGCACGGGGTATCTAAAAATGATTACGATATAAATTTTTCCTTCTACTTAATTAAGTAAACATAAAACACATTAATTTTCGAATTTCAGTTCATTTATGTCAAGAAGTTCGGGATAAGTAGATTCCCGGGCAACGCCGGGTAATCAGCACGGGGTATCTAAAAATGATTACGATATAAATTTTTCCTTCTACTTATTTAAGTAAACATAAAACACATTAATTTTCGTATTTCAGTTCATTTATGTCAAGAAGTTCGGGATAAGTAGATTCCCGGGCAACGCCGGGTAATCAGCACGGGGTATCTAAAAATGATTACGATATAAATTTTCCTTCTACTTATTTAAGTAAACATAACACACATTAATTTTCGTATTTCAGTTCATTTATGTCAAGAAGTTCGGGAATAAGTAGATTCCCGGGCAACGCCGGGTAATCAGCACGGGGTATCTAAAAATGATTACGATATAAATTTTTCCTTCTACTTATTTAAGTAAACATAACACACATTAATTTTCGTATTTCAGTTCATTTATGTCAAGAAGTTCGGGATAAGTAGATTCCCGGGCAACGCCGGGTAATCCAGCACGGGGTATCTAAAAATGATTACGATATAAATTTTTCCTTCTACTTATTTAAGTAAACATAAAACACATTAATTTTCGTATTTCAGTTCATTTATGTCAAGAAGTTCGGGATAAGTAGATTCCCGGGCAACGCCGGGTAATCAGCACGGGGTATCTAAAAATGATTACGATATAAATTTTTCCTTCTACTTATTTAAGTAAACATAACACACATTAATTTTCGTATTTCAGTTCATTTATGTCAAGAAGTTCGGGATAAGTAGATTCCCGGGCAACGCCGGGTAATCAGCACGGGGTATCTAAAAATGATTACGATATAAATTTTTCCTTCTACTTATTTAAGTAAACATAAAACACATTAATTTTCGTATTTCAGTTCATTTATGTCAAGAAGTTCGGGATGATAAGTAGATTCCCGGGCAACGCCGGGTAATCAGCACGGGGTATCTAAAAATGATTACGATATAAATTTTTCCTTCTACTTATTTAAGTAAACATAACACACATTAATTTTCGTATTTCAGTTCATTTATGTCAAGAAGTTCGGGATAAGTAGATTCCCGGGCAACGCCGGGTAATCAGCACGGGGTATCTAAAAATGATTACGATATAAATTTTTCCTTCTACTTATTTAAGTAAACATAAACACACATTAATTTTCGTATTTCAGTTCATTTATGTCAAGAAGTTCGGGATAAGTAGATTCCCGGGCAACGCCGGGTAATCAGCAGGGGGTATCTAAAAATGATTACGATATAAATTTTTCCTTCTACTTATTTAAGTAAAACATAACACACATTAATTTTCGTATTTCAGTTCATTTATGTCAAGAAGTTCGGGATAAGTAGATTCCCGGGCAACGCCGGGTAATCAGCACGGGGTATCTAAAAAATGATTACGATATAAATTTTTCCTTCTACTTATTTAAGTAAACATAAAACACATTAATTTTCGTATTTCAGTTCATTTATGTCAAGAAGTTCGGGATAAGTAGATTCCCGGGCAACGCCGGGTAATCAGCACGGGGTATCTAAAAATGATTACGATATAAATTTTTCCTTCTACTTATTTAAGTAAACATAACACACATTAATTTTCGTATTTCAGTTCATTTATGTCAAGAAGTTCGGGATAAGTAGATTCCCGGGCAACGCCGGGTAATCAGCACGGGGTATCTAAAAATGATTACGATATAAATTTTTCCTTCTACTTATTTAAGTAAACATAACCACCACCAATTAAGCTTAGGTGTTTTCAGTTCATCTGTCAAGAAGAGAGTTCGAGATAAGTAGATTCCCGGGCAACGCCGGGTAATCAGCACGGGGTATCTAAAAATGATTACGATATAAATTTTTCCTTCTACTTATTTAAGTAAACATAAAACACATTAATTTTCGTATTTCAGTTCATTTATGTCAAGAAGTTCGGGATAAGTAGATTCCCGGGCAACGCCGGGTAATCACACGGGGTATCTAAAAATGATTACGATATCAATTTTTCCTTCTACTTATTTAAGTAAACATAAAACACATTAATTTTCGTATTTCAGTTCATTTATGTCAAGAAGTTCGGGATAAGTAGATTCCCGGGCAACGCCGGGTAATCAGCACGGGGTATCTAAAAAAATATAAATTTATAATTTTTTTCCTTTTCCTTATTCATCTAAACATAAAAGCACATTCATTTTCCTGATGACTCACACTCCAATGTCACACTCTACTTGGCAAATCGTTCTCAGAGATCGAAAACAACCCTCCGTATTTTGGAGTAGCAGCGCACGCTCGGTATTAGCTAGTATTAATATAAATTTATACTTCTGTATTTTATTTATTGGTGTTGCCGTTTTCAAGTTTACTATAATATTAAGTTGCAGATAGCAAGTTTTGGAAAATTCTGTCGAAATAAAAATGTTAGTAATAGTAATACTAAATTAAAGTTGATTTCAAAATATTCTGTTAGAAGCCATCTGGTAGTATAATTGATAAGATGCAAAGCACAATTTCCACCTGTAAACTACTTGTCTCTATTCAGTTTTTTGTGACTCCTGAAAAACATATAATTTTTTTTTTCAGTTAGCAAGTTTTGAGAAACGGTTCTCAATTCATAGTTATGTTTGTATACCATAGGTGATGCTGATGTCGAATTGTGTGGTATTTGATGTACGCATCAGTACACGATAAATGTCACTTAGTATACAGTTTATCGAAAATTCCAATTTCGAAAAAAAAAATTCTGAACCCGCTAATAGCAGGCAAGCCAACTTTCGGACAGATAACGTCTGTTGGGTCAGCTAGTATATCCATCCATCCGTAGTAATTCTGCCCGAAGGCAGGTCCTTCATTGCAATCATAGCATTTTCATGCTATGCTTGCAGCTTTACTATGGAATTGTAGGTGTGGTATCTTCCCGTTGCTTTCCACACCGGTGAAGGATGATGATGATGATAATGGCCATATGAATTGGGGACCGTTTGGTCCTTAAAGTTTTCCTGACATTTCTCTTGCAGGTGAGAAAAAACTCCGATAAAAACCTCACCCAGAAAAACTGTCCCGACCGGGGATCGATCCCGGGCCCGCTGCGTGGCAAGGCAGCACGCTACCTCGAGACCACAGCGGTGGACAGTATATATATATATATATATATATATATATATATATAATTTTGACACGGTTCCGTTTGGTGTCTACTAACATGGGGATTATCAAACATTGCATGCCGAAATAAACCTTAAAATTTCTCCCAAAAAAGCCTTTTGATGTACCAAGGCCGTGCCCAAAAATGCCGTTTTTAACTGCAAGGCACAGAAATCGTAGCCAGAATCCAAGAATGTCAACACACTGCATGAATAAGATTGGAGGGAATTTAGGCGGGACGTGGAGCGGATTGCAGGTATTGAGGGTTATCCAATCTATCAATTCAGGTGTTGATAACTTCGCTATAGTTTAAATGAGAGATTTGTCGCTGGATTTTAGTGCCTTGCAGATACAAAGACAGATATATTTTGGAGACGGTCTTTGTACATCACAACGCTTCTCTGGAAGAAATTTCAAGATACGTTTCGGCATGCAATTGTCGACAGTTCCCTTGTAAGTAGGACCGATGATGATTTTAAGCATTTTTCAAAATTATTTTCAGTTTACTTCGGAATTTGCTAATACTGGAACAAACTATTTAAGAAACATACTAAGAAAAACTTGAAGAGATATGGAATGCAAAATTAAAGTTAGGAAGACTTTATGATGCAGTAAAAGTCAGCGTAGAAAGATGATACGACAATGTAGAACAATGCCATCATAAAGATAACGTAAGCTCATAAATTGAGGGAAATGCGATGACGTGGTCTGTCGAGATAGAGTACGAAAATATGTTGACAAGTTGAAGAAGAGAAAAATGTATTACAAATGAAATAAATACTTAAATTAATAAACCGTGAAAAATTGGCAATTTTTATCTAAAACTTTATATCCAAAAATTACGGAAGACACATCAAATTTAAATATCTATCGTGTTTATATGAGCTTTTTTCTGACATAAATAACTCTAACTCACTGGCATTATCGAACCCGTAGGTTCATGGCCGCGCGGACATAAGCTCTCCATACATCTCTATCCTGAGCTAATGTTTTCCAATCATCCCCTGTATAATCCACTTCCCTCAAATCGTAGTTAATGCTATTCTCCCACCTCATTCTTGGTCTACCAACTGGGCGTTTTCCCTCTGATTTTCTTACAAGAAGCTTCAATGCACCTCTTTCATTCCCCATTCGTGCCACATGTCCTGCTCATCGCAGTCTATCAGACTTAACAGTTATCATTATATTCTAACTAAAATATTTTTGTTCTTCTTCAATGGGATTTAAGATCCGGCATTTCAGTCTTGATGTAGGGTGTCCATATATTTTCAATGTAAAAGGGAACATGTACAAAAATTAAAGGAAAAACCAGGGACATTTTAAAAAAAAGGTGAGACATTAACAAAATGTAAAAAGCAGTTATTTTCTATTTACCACGACACTGTTGCCAATACAAATTTATAAGAATCAACCATTCACTAATAAAAAACTACTAAAGTCATTGTTTATTACGTTTAAAAATATCTATTTATCGCTCCAAGGGGTATAAATCATCATCATCATCATAGTACATTCACGAATTTAGGCCATTTGTTGACCTGTTTCGGCCTCAAGAGAAACACCATCCAGAAGTCTTTTGAGTGGACGTCCTGGTCTTCTTCTTCCTGCAGGGGGAGGGGTATAAATACACAACTAAATCTCATTCATCCATTAAAATTGTAATTTTCCACCGCCAAAGTGTCAGGATCAGCAGGAAATCACCGATATTGGCCGCACTGACCATGGATTGTAGTTCCCCGACGTTTCGCCAAAGACAGCGTCTGGCATCCTCAAGGGTCGTCTTGGAAAATCTTCATCAAGATCATCATAGTTGGAGTATACATCACCGTACACAACAACAACAAGTAGCGGAAACTCAACCTGCAGAAGATGGAAGGTAACTTCCGAAAGCGCTCCAGTTAATTTTATATGCAATATATTAACAAATTTGAGGACGACGGCACCTACCAACAGGTACAATTTAATTTTTAACTTTCATCTTATGACTTCACTCAACGGAATTTTATATGCATTTTACTAGTATTGATGTAATAAGCAATGACTTTAGTGGTTTTTGATTTGTGAATAGTTGATTCTTATACATTTGTTTTGGCAACAGTGTCGTGGTAAAAATAAAATAACTGTTTTTTTAAATATTTTATTGGTGTCCCACTTTTTTTTAAATGTCCAATGTTTTTTCCTTCAATTTTTGTACATGTTCCCTTTTACATTGAAAATATTATAGACGCCCTATACTAGTATAATAATAATAATAATAATAATAATAATAATAATAATAATAATAATAATAATAATAATAATAATAATAGCTTTATTTTACCTGGCAGAGTTAAGGCCTTAAGGCCTTGTCTACCACTCAACCAGGTTTAAAAAAATACAAACAAAAAAAATAGTCTTAAATCTAAATTACAATATATATATATATATATATATATATAAACGATTACAAGTTATGAATACAATACAATTAATATTTATAATGTATTTTGATTTACTCTAAATTTAACGAATTAAATATATAATATGTACAAGATATATATAAAAAAAACAGGAAAAGATTAATGACATAGTATAAAATTAAATAAATAGAGAAAAATTAATTATTAGACAACAGGTAACTGTATAAGCGTGACTTAATGGTACAAGTGTGCGGCAACCCCTGATATCTTGAGGAAGGAGATTCCAGGAGCGGGCAGAGGCTACTGTGAAGGAAGTAGAATAGGAGGAAGTGCTATGAAGAGGAATTGTTAGCAGACTGCTATCTTGTGATCTAGTGTCAATATTGTGGTAAGAGGATAACTTCTCAAATCTAGACGCCAGGTAAGTAGAGATGTAGGAATTCAGAAGCTTGAAATGTAGTGAAAGAGAGTGCAATTTACGTCTGTCAGTAAGACGGAGCCAAGAGAGGTTATTAAAGTGTTCGGAAATATGGTCATAACGGCGGATATTGAAAATGAATCGAACGCAAGCATTATGAACACGCTGCAATCTCTGCGACAAGTCATAGTATGAGCTTGCAGGGATGATCCGTCTTTACAGTTGAAGAAAAATTAAAGATTCTTGATTCTTTGCCACACACTGCGCATAGAACAATCGATATGTGAATGGCAAATGTCATTCGTGTTTCATCTTGACGAAGTCTTTAAACAAATATTCAAAGGAAAATGAAGCAATGACGACATCCGCATGAAAATACAAAAGTTATTTGAATGTTGTTGAAATTCGTTGGTTTGTAGATTAGCATGTGTTGATGTATAGTGCGGGAATGCATGTCCCATTTTATTTACTAGGAGCACCAACACAGGCATTGAGAGAGACAAGAGGCAATCTGGAACTGACTCCGAGTACAACCACCGCAAACAAAACTACTCTAGCTGAATTTGTGATGAGAATATTTACACAACACTCCAAAATGTCTGCAACAAATTCCATTTTAAATTCTTTATTGTTTACATCCAACTTTACAAAAACAAAAGTAAGTTTTGTCAATTTGTAACACCAGGAACAACTGCCATCTTAATTTAGTTTGGAAAAGAGTAGAGGGCGTGTTTTATTAGTGCGAAAAATTGTGTTTAAAGGTTTACCTACATTTTAGTAAGATTTTCTTTGACTATTTAAGTCATGCCCCAAATGGGAGTCAATGATCAATCTCGTTTCAATTAATGTTGTTTTACGACAAATGACAGTCGTGTTTCGCCTCGATATTTATCGAATCCTGTTTACCAAAATAAAGAAAGCTCATCTTTTTTAATATCCTGAACAGGCCAGAGCATTATTTTGCAGTGACTGACTTTCCAACAAATACGTTGAATATAGCAAATAATGAACAGATTCCTTCGAACTACCCATTTGATAATTGTGTGTTCAATAATTGTGTTTTTAAATACTGATTTTACTGATTTGTTTCCTAAAAAATAGATTAATTACTTATAACGTTGGTTATAACATACAGTTTGAGTGTTTCATTTTTTCTCCACTAGGGTGCATTATTACAATATTTGATCCTATTAGGAGATAAATAATATTATTTACTTGCAGTGGAATCAGATCGAAAATAGTAATAGGAAACAAAATCATAGAACAGGTGAACCATCTCAATTATCTAGGATGTGACATTTCATTTAATTATGATAATGATATAAATAATAAAATAGAAAAATTCCAGGGAATATGTGGTACGATAAAACGAACACTAAATAACAAAACAACAAGAGAGACCCAACTGAAATTTTATAAAATGTTGGCAGTACCGGTACTGCTCTATGGTTCAGAAGCCTGGATACATAAAAAACAAGACCTAAGTAGGATAACGGCGGCAGAAATATGAAATTTTTGAGATCTGTTAAAGGGTGCACTAAGGAAGACAGAATCAAGAACACAGAAATAAGACAGGAACTTGAAATATTTGCAATAACTGATAAAATGGATACATATATACAAAAAATGGAAGCAACACATAGACAGAATGATTGAAGATAGATATCCAAAACAAATAACAAAATACAAACCTAAAGGCACCCGAGATGTGGGCAGACCTAGAAAGAGATGGGCTGAAGTCGGAACGGGTCAACAGACCTAATCCATGAATGCAGATGATGATGATGACTTGCAGTGGATGAACAAATTAAACATAACCATACATTTCTCATTTGTTTTCAAACATCGCCGTTAACATTAAATATATAAATATTATAAAATAACTATATTTAAATAATTTATTTGTGAGTAAACAGCTTAACTTTTGTTCGTTAATTAGTCCTAACAAATGCCACTCTTGATTTCTAAATCCTCTAGGTAAATTGGAAATCACTCGTGGCATTACTTATGATAAACAAGGGGATTGGACCTAACTTTCCAACACGTGACTAGACTTTTTAAGTGCCCTAATAAACTCCTGTCAAATTTTATTCTCAGGGTTTCAGTTCACAAGTTATTTACCACCATTTGTAAAACGATTTTCGCATGTTTTCTAATGATTATTTGAATATATTTCTTTAGTATATTGAAATATATACTACCGTGAAGATGTGGCAGCCATATTTATTTATTTAAACTAGTGGAATTAGACCTTGTAGTCTTTTCTTCTTCTGAATCAGGGTAAACATTCGATATGCCTACTTAAAAACATATCTACAATATATTTATATTGTTCAGATATTAAATCTTAGCTTAGGCGCTGTTATACAGCACTAAATTTATTATAGAGGACTGTCATTTGTAAATTATGCTTGCAGCAGGCCTATGCTACCATTGATTAACACTCTGACATAGTCTAGGTGCTGTTAGCCTTGATGGTCTCGAGGTAATTCATCAGCTTCAAGGCTCGGGTTTTGAAGATTTTTAACTCAGCCAACTTGAATTAAACTTTTGGGGTGGTAAATTTGGGAAATCAGAATTTTTATCGAGAGGAATATAATTTCCCTTAAGTATTTTCGTCGACATAAAACAATCTGTCTAGTTAACAGCTTTTTGTTTGTCAATACCGCTCACAGAAATGTGTCACATATTAGCTATCAGATAAATGAAGCGTATACCCTACTAAATCCCCAGGTGTAGGCATTTTGTAGCAGAAATAATCGGTATAAACCCCATGTTTAAAAAAGAAATATCCATAAATATAATTCCGAAATTCAAAACAAAATTCCGTCACGCAGAAATTGCGAAAACTAAGCGAATTACTCAGCAAGTCGAATTTATGATCACTGGTTTACGGAATACGTATTTATTTTGTTCATTAAATCATATGTATCTAGTTACGTTGCGAGAAAACAAACATGGTACTGTTATATACTGAGCTAAGCAACCCGCTGAAGGTTTAAGTTATAACAAGATCGGGAAGCTTGTTCAGACAGAAGTAGGTTACTATACGTTCTCAAAACATACTACTTACCTTATTCAAAACAGTAAGATTGGAAGTGGCAGCTTGAAAGTCAACGTTTCTAGATTAATATATGTTTTCTTCCTTGCAGTTGTTCTAGCTCTTCTACCAGTTTTTTTCTTCCCATACAGCCCAGCGTTTAAGACTAGCTGTTAGAGAAATGTATAATTACGACTTCAGGTAAACCTCCAATCTTAATGGAAAAGAAAAAAATAAATAAATAAATATATATATATATATATATATATATATATATATACATACGCTACCCCTCGTGTAATTTGAGAATACTACATATATAAGAAATATAAATGTTTATGTTGGGATACCTGAGTGGCTCAGATGGTTAGAGCGCTAAACGTACAGAGTTTAGAGACTCGTGTTCAAATCCCGACTCAGACATTTTTCTTTTCATGTCATATTTCCCTTCATTGCCAAATGTCAAAAATATTGTTATAACATCTGAATATACAAGCGTTGCTGCTATAAAGTAAATATTCCCTTTACAATTTTCTTACCTGTTATGGTGGTCACAAGATGGCAGTTGGAACGACATCCCGCTACCTGTCGTGTAAATGTAAAATACTACATAATATAAGAAATATAAATGTTTGTGTTAGGATATCTGAGTGGCTCAGATGGTTAGAGCGCTAAACGTACAGAGTTTAGAGACTCGGGTTCAAATCCCGACTCATACATTTATTTTGCTTTGCTTGTCATATATGTAATTGTGTACATAGTAAAGTGATCCCACAACAGGCCTCAGGAGGCCCTTGGGGTAGTGGGAGGTTAAGGCTCCCACTTTTTCTAAACAATCGGCACTTTATGTCAGCCGGGTTGTCAGCCCTGCGTGACGGCCGCCTTTACCCCCAGAACAAGCGTCTGGTACTCATTTTAGTTAGAGGCTGAGTCGACCCCAGGGCCATGGTGCCGCCAGAGGGTTTGGGTCAGTTTAAAAATCTTGACCCAAACGGGACTTGAACCCTCGACCCTCCGGCTTGTAGCTCAGTGCCTTAACCACTACGCTACGGCGACATAGTAGGTTTGTTAATTATGGTTTTTAATGATCTTTTTTTAAATATCTTTCAGGTTTTATTTCAATGGCATATACCGAGTTTTGTTACCAAAAATCGAAAATTGCATCGGCTTTAGTAAATGCACGATGTGTACGGAGCGCAAGTAAACGGTCGAAAGTGAATAAAAAAAGTGGATTTTACAATATTCTGCGTTGTTTAAAGGCTGTTGGATCTTATAAATAATAAAAACCTGAAAATTGATCACTTTCTAACGAATCGAACCCATGATTAATAACTTCAGCAATGCCCTCCAGCGTCATACAAACTCCCTAGTATTTTTTAAATAACTTTTTTTACGCAACTTTGCCACTGTGCGCTCGTTATATTTTGCGTTACTTGAAGGTGAAAGCGCTTTGCATCCTTAATATTAATTTTTTATTGTTTCATGCAGCATAGCCCTTCACTTGGCTCATATTAACTCAATCGGATTAAACTCACAACGGTTCGTAGAAACACGAAGCACTATTTCACCTTCCTCTTTAACCATTTCATCTACAACGTTCATATCGTAGATACACTTATATCGATTAGCTAGTAACGCACACACTACTGAGCAACACTAAGAAATTGGGACTGGAAGTAAATATCAATAAAACTAAATATATAATAATAATAATAATAATAATAATAATAATAATACTTTATTTATTCTGGCAGAGTTAAGGCCATAAGACCTTCTCTTCCACTCAACCAGCACAAATACACATAAATATTTGACAAATATAGATATACACTATACTAATTATAAACAGTTAAAGATACAATAATGTAGCAATGTAAATGGCATGTACAAACAACATTTTATAGGGTAATAACAATAATGATACGATAATAATAATAATAATAATTATTATTATTATAATAATAATATAAATAAATACCTAGGAACAATAATCACAAATAGGAATGAGATGCAAAAAGAAATTAAACATAGGCTCAATTCTGGAAATGCATGCTATTATGCATTGCAGAGACTTTTGATGTCCCAACTCCTTTCAAAAAACGTTAAACTGAAAATATATAAAACTATTATTCTACCAGTTATATTATATGGGTGCGAAATATGGACTCTTACTTTAAGGGAGGAAACGAGATTACGAGTATTTGAGAATAAAGTTCTTAGGAAAATTTTTGGACCAAAGAGAGATGAACAGACAGGTGAATGGAGAAGACTACTTAACAATGAACTACATGGTCTTTATAGGAAGCCAGATATAATAAGAACAGTTAAGTCTCGTAGACTGCGATGGGCAGGACATGTTGCGTGTATGGGGAATGAAAGACTTGCATGGAAACTTCTTGTAGGAAAGCCAGAGGGAACACGCCCAGTTGGTAGACCAAGAATGAGGTGGAAGAACAACGTTAACTATGATTTGAGGGAAGTAGATTATACTGGGAATGATTGGAAAGCATTAGCTCAGGATAGGGATGTATGGAGAGCTTATGTCCGCGCGGCCATGAACCTTCGGGTTCGATAGTGCCAGTGAGTAAGTAAGTAATAATATAAATATAATACATTATACGAAAAACACCAATTAATATATATACCTTACACTGGATAATAATGAAGTCGAGTTTAGAGCAAATATAAATTTAGGTTTCTTTTAAAAGATGCCAATGTCCGGCAGCCCCTTATTTCTTGGTCACACACAGCAATTCATTCCATCCATCCATAGTAATTCTGCCCGAGGGCAGGTCCTTCACTGCAATCATAACATTTTCATGCTATGTTTGCAGCTTTACAAGGGAATGGTAGGTGTGGTAGCTTCCTGTTGCTTTCCACACCGGTGAAGGATGATGATGATGTTAAGGATGATGATGGTGATGATGGCCATATGATTTTGGGGACCGTTTGGGAGAAATACATTATAATAATGAAAATGGAAAGCTAATGACAAATGAAGGGAATTTTGAGGAAGTGGCTGAATTCAAATACCTAGGAACAATAATTACAAATAGGAATGACATGCACAAAGAAATTAAACATGGGCTCAATTCCTGAAATGCGTGCTATTATGCATTGCAGAGACTCTTGTCTTCCCAATTCCTTTCAAAAACACATTAAAGTGAAAATATATAAAACTATTTATTCTACCAGTTATATTATACGGATGGACATGGACTCTTACTTTAAGGGAGGAAATGAGATTACGAGTATTTGAGAATAAAGATCTTAGGAAAATGGTTGGACTAAAGAGAGATGAGCAGACAGGTGAATGGAGAAGACTACTTAACAGTGAACTACATGGACTTTATAGGAAGCCAGATATAGGTTATAAGAACAGTTAAGTTTCGTAGACTGCGATTGGCAGGACATGTGACATGAATGGGGAATGAAAGACATGCATGCAAGCTTCTTGTAGGAAAACCAGAGGGAAAACGCCCAGTTGTTAGCCCAAGAATGAGATGGGAGAATAACATTAACTATGATTTGAGGGAAGTAGATTATACAGGGACTGATTGGAAAACATTGGCTCAGGATAGGGATGTATGGAGAGCTTATGTCCGCGTGGCCATGAACCAACTGGGTTCCATAGTGTTAGTGAGTTAGTGAATAACTCTTGTTTTAACATAATTATGTTCTAGGGTGATTTCCTTCGTTGCTAGCCAATCTACAATTTGTGGCTTGTTCCATGACATTGTTGGTAGTCATTTATTCCCCTTAAATTAGTAATGTATCCTTTTGGATACATCAGTTCAATCAAGTTAATATTTTAAATATAACCACATAAATGTGTGGTCTAATTATACAATATAAACTTACCTAATAATAAGAGTTAGACCTACACAAGATTCCGTTTTCACTTCGGTCCGCCACATTCAAATAACTAACAGAATACATGTCTAAGTGTCCAGACACACCTCAAATAATGCCTCCTATTGCTAAATAGCATTGGAGCCTAATACTGATCAAGGTGGCTTAATTTTTATTAAATTCAAGCCACTCTACCAAGGTTTTGGTAAATGTCGGAGTGGTCCCCTAGAATGCACCAGTAAAATATCCATCCATAGTAATTCTGCCCGAGGGCAGGTCCTTCACTGCAATCATAACATTTTTCATGCCATGCTTGCAGCTTTACTAGGGAATTGTAGGTGTGGTAGCTTCCCGTTGCTTTCCACACCGGTGAAGGATGATGATGATGATGATAAGGATGATGATGGTGATGATGGCCATATGATTTCGGGGACCGTTTGGGCCTTAAAGTTTTCCTGACATTTGTCTTACAGGTGAGGAAAACCCCGATAAAAACCTCACCCAGAAAAACTGCCCCGACCGGGGATCGAACCCGGGCCCGCTGCGTGACAAGGCAGCACGCTACCTCGATACCACAGCGGTGGACATCAGTAAAATATAAATGTCAAAAAATTTTCAAAATTCTAAAATCTTCAATAGATCAGCTAAATACGAAAAGAGCCGTTTCTGATTGGAATGTCGACTTGGCTTCCCGCTCTTGCCCTTTTGAGGGTTGGCGGCTTCTGCGGCTGTGGCAGTCTTCCTGATGGCGGCTTGGCGAATCGGCTAGAACATCAACAGGACCATCAGCGTCAGTCAACAAGGCTTGTTAATGTCCGACCACTGGATTTTTGTCTCCCGATCTGTGGCTGGTTACGGTTGGTACTGGGATATACGCTTGTTATCTTCACTGATGATGATACACAAAAGGATATATAAATCCCTAAAGTAGCCGGAGGTTGGTTTCATGAACCACTGATTCCCTTCTCAGCTGTCGAGGATGCATCCAGGAAACTGGATGTTTCCTTGACGGGCTAGGGGTGAGGACGTATGTTGGAGAAGAAATTCAACTTCCAACACATAGTATAGTACAGTATTTGCCAATTTAAGGGTTAACTGCATGATAAGATGCTTCATCGATTCCATGCACACAAGATGCATATGAGGTTGTTCCAAACACGCCATTAAAAGTGTTACTTGTAATTTCTTCGTGATATTCTTTTTTTATGAATGGGACTCCATTACCGAAAAACTGTTGACTACGAAGCCCTTCGCGTTGCCGATGTGAACAACAATTAGATGCTTTCCTTTACCTGACGGATTTCTGACGCGGGAACAGTTAATCATTGCATTTATTAACCCTCCATGAAGAATTTAAAACACTGATCTGATACAAGGTCATTCATAAAGGAAGAACATCTATGTTTATTTTGAACCTACCTTGGAATTTCTTCCATAGAAGCGTTGTAATATTTCAATGCCATGACTAAAAAACATTATCTGCCACTTTTAACTGCGAGGCACTAAAATCCGGCGTCAAATCTCTCATTTAAACTATAGTAAAGTAACACATCTCCTCACTTGGTGGATTGCAAAAATCTCACTACCTGCTATTCGCGTCGCATTCCGATGAATATTCTCGATGAAGCGACTTTCTTTGTATCCGGACATGTTAACCGCCATAATGTTCGGATAATAATAATAATAATAATAATAATAATAATAATAATAATAATAGCCAATAAAAGTAGATGTGCCAAAAAATGGAAACAGCATTTCGGCTTACTCACAACACTTATAATAAAAAAAACATATCTTTACATATCAAATTAAGACACTATAACACTGTAATTAAAACAGAGTGCCTCTAAGGAGCAGAAACATTAATTTTGAACAGAAAAAAGGATATCGAAAATATAGTGAAAAAAGAATGCAAAATTATAAGAAAAGTGTTAGGTCCACAAGTCATAGATGAAGCATTTAGACTCAGAAGTAAAAAGGAAATAAAAATATATACAGCCATTCATAGTGATATTAGAAAACGAAGGTTAAATTTTTATGGCCATATTAAACGAATAAACTCAAATAGGCTTACAAAACAGATAATGAAATTCTACGAAAACAGAAGTAAAGCTCTAGTGGATACTACGAAGTGGTTTGATGAAGTCAAAAAGGACTTAAAATTGGCAGGAATTACTTAAGAAGATATCCCAAACAGAGATATATTTAGAATTAATGTGAATAAGTGGCAAGTTGACCAAGAGGGCAAACCGAAAAAAAAAAAACTGGAACAACTTGGACAGATGATAGAAAACAAGCTCATAGCAAAAGAATGAAAGAAAATTGGGCCAAAGTAAACGCCTCTAAGTACGTTGCGTAATCCTACATAGGCTCATCCGCAATAAAAATATATAATAATAATAATAATAATAATAATAATAATAATAATAATGTTTTATTTATTCTGGCAGATTTAAAGCCATTAGGTCTTCTTTTCCATTCAACCAGCACAAATAGATATAAATTGGGTTATTGATGATTTACCAGCCTCAGCATACGATCATGCACTTTGGGTATTTTCCTGTGGTGTCGTTATTGTCGTTTAAATCACAACCTACTGTACCGAAATTGACATTTCGATACAGGAATTACGTCTTACTGCGCAAACTATACGCCATCGCGTCTCCATCTCGAGTGTCATCTTTATGACCAGTGCCAAATGCTTTCCTATCTATCCCTTCCTTTCCTAGGGCGCACGCTGTGCTATCGCGCATTCCCCCCTCTCCCTGTGAACTATCATAAATAGCTGTGTTTTGTAACATCGAATCATCATCTACTTAGTCACCATTGGAGTCTGGTCAGAGCAGCTCAGGAGAGCTGGTTTAGTTTGTTTAGTCCAGTAAGCCAGGTTGGGGACACTAGGACAGTATTTCCCCTAACCCGAGGCTGGACTAGAGTGAGTGATAATGTATGTATGTATGTTGATTTATATCATATTTTCTTTTTGTATAGATTATCTACTATGATTTCTTTTCTTTGTAAACTGAATATTTATTTATTTATCTTTATGTTATATCTGACTATATTTTGACTCGCATTAAAATCTTTAGTTGTGATTTTTACTTACTCTATGCCTATTCATTCAGTAGTTAGCATAAGTCAGATATCAAAGTCAAATTCCAAAAGCTTGCTCAAGCGTGTATTAGTTCCTTTATCCCAAAGCTTCCACGATTGTATTTTATAAGTCAGTAAACATTACATATTGGGAGAATTTAGTAAAGAAAGTTGAATTCCTCTTTGCCTCTATGGACCCGGGCAAAGATGTCACAATTTGAACAATCTATGCTTTCCAATCATAATAGTGATCAACAATACAACCCTGCGTGGGTGCAAAAATGGTTTAGCAGAGCGTGGTTCAGACTGCACAAAATGGTTTGGCAGAGCGTGGTTAATACTGCACACTGCAAGAAATGTAAACAAAACTTTGAGCGATGCAGAATATGTTGCAAAAAACCGCATGACTCTATCTCAAATAGTCTATGAGCTAAGTTACATTGTTTTGGTAGCAGGACTTTGTGGACACCCTGTATCTTTTATTTTTACTCTCACAAGGTGTTTAGAGTTGACGGCACAGCAGTGAGTGAAAATTTGTTATGGAGAACATTAAATGTGTAAAAGGGAAACTATTCATGTCGTAATATTCTTGACGGAGCCGTTAACAGTACTTTTGCAGTTGTCACGATGACTGTTTATGACTGGTGCGAAGTCGTTACGTCTACCAATGTTATAAAACCACCATAGCGAACCCTGTGAATTACAGCAAACTTCAGAACCAAGCGATAATTTTGTGTTATTTATTGAGCCTGCTTCAAGTGACAAACAGTTAAATTGAGTTATCATAAGTAATGCCACGAGTGATTTCCAAATTATCGATAAATTCACGACTCACGAAGTGAGGAGTGAATTTATTTAGAGAATTTGGAAATCAAGAGTGGCATTTGTTAGGACTATTTAACAAATAAAATTAAGCTGTTTACTCACAAATCATTATTTAACTATAGTTATTTTAAAATATGTATATATATATATATATATATATATATATATAATGTAAACGGCAATGTTTAAAAACAAATGAGAAACGATAGGTACGCTTCTACTGCTTCTTTTGTTTATCACTGCAACCAGATCATACTATTTATTGCCAAAGGAACGCAATATTGTAAGAATGCTCTCTAGTGGAGAAAAAATGAAATACATCCAACTGTATATTAATTCATTTCTGATGTCGTATGATGTAAAATATGACAATTATATTTTTCTGGATTGTTACCTGGGAAAAAATACATTTAAGAAAGTGCAAACAGTGGTTTCTTTTTTTGGTGGTATAATCAATTGCTACAAATGTTTTTATATTAACTCCCGCATGCGGCATGTGTTGACATTCATGCACTGTATATACAATCTGGTAGCCGTATTTCTCACAGGCTCAGTCACTGCGAAATAATGGTCAGACCTGTTCAGAATATTAAAAAGGAGGAGCTTTCTTTAATATGGTAATTATAACACTGATAAATATTTCGTGAAACACGACTCTGATTGGTTGTAAAACAGAAATCATTGAAACGTGATTGGTCATTAACTCCCATTTGAGGCATGAGTTAAATAGTCATAAGTAATGCCACGAGTGATTTCCAATTTATCTAGAGAATTTGGAAATCAAGAGTGGCATTTGTTAGGACTATTTAACAAATAAAATTTAACGAATAAAATTAAGCTGTTTACTCACAAATCATTATTTAAATATAGTTATTTTAAAATATTTATATATTTAATGTAAACGGCGATGTTTGAAAACAAATCAGAAATGTCAGTTCATGTATATTCACTGCAACTTGATCATATTATTTATTGTTAAATGTTGTAAGCATGCGTCCTAGTGGATAAATAATGAAATTCATCAAACTGTATATTATAATCAACATTATACTTACATACTTACTTACTTGCTTACTTGCTTACTTGCTTGCTTACTTACTTACTTACTTACTTACTTACTTACTTACTTACTTACTTACTTACTTACGTACTTACTTACTTACTTACTTACTTACTTACTTACTTACTTACTTACTTACTTACTTACTTACTTACTTACTTACTTACTTACTTACTTACTTACTTACTTACTTACTTACTTACTTACTTACTTACTTACTTACTCACTGGCACTATGTTTCTTTTTCTCTCTTTCTCTCACACAAAACACACAGAAACGCTAGACTCATCCGCCATGTCAACTGTCAGAGCGTTACTTGGTTGTATATTTTATATCTTCACCTTTAAAACATTATTCGAATTTAGCCCTCGCTAATTTGATACACCAGAGTCTTTAATTTAAGTTATCTTGAGGATATTTCAAACTTTTGAGTTAAAACGGTTAATTTGTTCAGAAGTATAAAACAGTATTTTGAGACATATAATACAAAGAAAATCATTATAGCCCACTAAACATTGTTCTATGTCCATTCTTATCAGTAATATTTATAAAAATAACTATAAAGAATGAAGAATATACAATTCTGTGCTTTCCAAATTAGTTTTCCATAGAGTAAAGTTCATTTTACTTTTTTTGAAATTGAGGTAACTGGTAATAACATTGCAGGGATAGGAAAGTGCTCCCCTTGCTGCAAGTTGGCATGCGGAATGGTTATATATGAGATTTTCGAAACACCTCTTGGGGATGGAATCCTGGCTTAACTGAGTTATTTCGTTTAATAGATGGAAGTTCATGTAACCCCTCCCTTGTTCATTTTATGTTCAATAGTTTTTCTCTCCAGCCCTGTATATTGGCGTCTTGACAGTGTTTGGTGTAATTACAGCACTGCATTAAAATTTATCTTCTAATTATTTTCAAATACTTTCTGTCTCCAGAGGAATGTGCCATGTGAAAATAAATTTTGTTACAAAAGAAACAAATATGTACCCTAAAATATTCTATTTGTTCATAATGTTAGGCATTAGAATATTGAGTAATCTAATTTGTTTTACTGTGTAATTAATTAACACTCAATATTTAATTTAAGTCCACCGCTGTGGTCTCGAGATAGCGTGCTGCCTTGTCACGCAGCGGGCCCAGGTTCCATCCCCGGTCGGGGCAGTTTTTCTGGGTGAGGTTTTTATCGGGGTATTTCCTCACCTGTAAGACAAATGTCAGGAAAACTTTAAGGCCCAAACGGTCCCCGAAATCAAATGACCATCATCATGATCCTCATCCTTATCATCATCATCATCATCATCATCATCATCATCATCCTTCATAGGTGTGGAAAACAACGGGAAGCTTCCACACCTACAATTCCCTAGTAAAGCTGCAAGCATAGCATGAAAATGCTATGTTTGCAGTGAAGGACCTGCATTCGGGCAGAATTACTATGGATGGATTTAATTTATTTGACACGTAGCAGCGCACGCCGGGTATTAGATACTTAAATATACAAAACTTACTAACAGTTCAATAAACACTATTTTTATAAATTTACTCAACAATGCAAAAATATCAACATTTTAAAGAATTTTCGGGTTAATAAATTCGACTTTTAAGCCACAATTAGTCCAAAGACATTCAAGACTAAAAGTGTATAAAACACTGGCTCTTCCAACTCTTTTGTATGGTAGCGAAGTATGGACATTGAAACAGAAGGATATACAGAGACTTAGATCTGTTGAAATGAGATACCTTCGGAACTGCAGGATACACACTACTAGATCACAAACAAATGAAGACATCTTAGAAGAATTACACATGGAACTTTTAGAAAACAAAATGTCTGATTATAAGTCAAGATGGATGCAACATGTTCATCGAATGGAAGATCACAGGATACACAAACAAATGTTAAGGTATCAACCTGCAGGAAGAAGAAGACCAGGACGTCCACTCAAAAGACTTCTGGATGGTGTTTCTCTTGAGGCCGAAACAGGTCAACAAATGGCCTAAATTCGTGAATGCACTATGATGATGATGATGTTTAAAATAAATGTTATTCGTAATTATTTATATTTTTATCAAAGGAATGTTTTAATTATTGAATTCACTATTTTTATGCAATAAACAAATTTACAAGAAATATTAATATTCTTGGTACTTGTGAAAAATATATTATTAACAGAGTAAATTGTGCAAGGAAGACGATTAGATCCCTGAATGATCTTTTATGGAATAGAAATTTGACCAGAAAAAAAAGAGATTATACAGACAATAATAGAAAGTATACTTGCATATAGGGGTACGCCGTAGCATAGTGGTTAAGGCACTGAGCTACAAGCCGAAATGTCGAGGGTTCAGGTCCCGGTGGGTCAGGATTTTTAAACTGACCCAAACCTTCTGGCGGCACTATGGCCCTGGGGTCGACTCAGCCTCTAACGGAAATGAGTACCAGACGCTTGTTCTGGGGTAAAGGCGGCCGTCACGAAATAGTGGGAGCCTTAAACTCCTACTACCCCAAGGGCCTCCTGAGGCCTGTGGTGGGATTACTTTACTTTTTTTTTATACTTGCATATGGATCAGAAAGCTGGACAATAAATGAAAGGATGCAGAAAAGAATCCTAGCGACAGAAATGGATGGATTACGGAGAAGTATGTGAATATCCAGGCTACAACATATTCGAAATACATATATCAGACAAGAAATGGATGCACAAGAAACTGTTATCGATAGGATAACAAAGAGAGCTCTACAGTGATATGGACATGTACAACGGATGTCGGAAGACCAGTGGCCTAAACAGGTGTTGGATTGGATGGTACCAGGCAGAAGGAAGAGGGGGAGAAGTAGAAGAGCATGGTATGAGGGAATATATGATGTCATGATGAAGAGGGGTATGGAAAATCAATGGGAAGATAGGAATCTCTGGAAAGCAGGAATCAAGGGCAAACTGCTGTAAAGTGGAAAGCCTGTATTAAGTATTAAGTAAGTAAAAAGTTAGAAACTTGTATTAAATATGTTTGAAGTAATTAATTATTCCTTTTTAATATACAATGTTTTAATATTCTAATACAGGAAATTAACCTGCATATTTTCTAGCCATATCATTCTGCAGACATGTTCATACCATTTTCTCCATTGTCGGATATCAAAACATTTTTTCGCTTATCTGAGGGTTACTGCTTGCGAATAATTTTCGCTGACGTTTCCGCCATTCAATGCGAAAACTACGGACGGGACGACACACAGACAAGCTAGAAAAGTTTATGTAGATAAGGGCCGCGGAGATCTAAGACGTTTCATTAGAATTAGAGAGGTTAAAAAAAAACTTTTAATCTTAAGTTACAATGACAGATTCAATCGTCACCCGATTGCAAGCTCCATAAGAATAAAATTAAATGAACATCTTGGACATATTTGCCTAGGCTGGATTAAAGGACATGCTGGAACTGCAGGAAATGCACGTACAGATTTTCTTGCCAAATCAGCTACTAATTCAAATATGGATTACGTTTACTCCTTCTGTCCTCTATCATATATTAAAGAAGTATTAAAAAATGATCTCTTACAAAATTGGAATGCTGAGTGGTTAAACAGTATTAATAGTGCTTTGACAAGAACATTATTTTTCCAACTGTTTTTGACCGAATAAAGTGCAAATACGTAGAACCAAATTTTGTATTAACACAATTTATGACTGGACACGGTAAATTTGGACATTATTTGGAACGATTTAAAATAGGTACAGATACCTGTATTTGCAAAACCTCCAGCCAGACTCACATCTGTTATTTGAGTGTCCCGCATTTGATTCTAAAAGAGATGAATTGATTAAAAAATTAGGTTATTGACATAATTGATTTCAACTGCCTTTGTCAAATATTTTATGTAAGAAGTGTTGCTATAGAAAGCTGTGTGACTTTATCCATCATATTTTTAAAATACTTTGAGTAAGTTTTTTTTTTTTTTTGGTTTGTTAATTTATTTATTTGTTCATATTACGTTATTATGTAACGCTAGAAATTAACCATACTCTAAATTACTCTAAATAATGAATTGTATTGTAACTAAACCCCTAACATACCGGATGGTGAAATAGGGTTCGTATTATTGGAGATTCAATAAATAATAAATATCCTAAATGTCCTGCTTGAGTCGCAAATACATTTGAGTTAAAATTAATAATAATAATAATAATAATAATAATAATAATAATGTTTTATTTATTCTGGCAGAGTTAAGGACATAAGGCTTTCTCTTCCACTCAGCCAGCACAAATACAAATAAATATTTGACAAATATAGATATACACTATACTAATTATAAACAGTTAAAGATACATTAAATGTAGCAATGTAAATTTCATGTACAAACAACATTTTATACGATAACAATAATAATACTTACGATAATACTAATAATAATAATAGTATAAATATGATAAATTATACGAGAAACACCAATTAATATATATATATATATATATATATATACCGCTGTGGTCTCGAAGTAGCGTGCTGCCTTGTCAAGCAGCGGGCCCGGATTCGATCCCTGGTCGGGGCAGTTTTTCTGGGTGAGGTTTTTATCGGGGTTTTTCCTCACCTGTAAGACAAATGTCAGGACAACTTTAAGGCCCAAACGGTCCCCGAAATCATATGGCCATCATCCTTATCATTATCATCCTTACCATTATCATTATCATCATCATCCTTCACCGGTGTGGAAAACAAGCTACCACACCTACACAATTCCCTAGTAAAGCTGCAAGCATAGCATGAAAATGCTATGATTGCAGCGAAGGACCTGCCTTCGGGCAGAATTACTATGAATGGATATATATATATATATATATATAGCTTACACTGGGTAATGATGAAGTCGAGTTTAGAGCAAATATGAACTTAGATTTCTTTTAAAAGATGCCAATGTCCGGCAGCCCCTTATTTCTTGTGGTAGGGAATTCCTGTTGCGAGAAGTGAAGATGGTATATGACATGGAGTGATGTGATGTCCTGTGTTGTGGTATATTAAGCAGTGGACTATGTTGTGATCTTGTGTTTAAGTTATGGTTTGATGATAGATACTGGAAACGGGACGATAAATAATTGGGAGTCGAGGTATGTAGGATCTTAAATAAGAGAATTAGACAATGCGATTTTCTTCTCTCTTTTAGATGTAACCATGACAATTCGTGGAATAATGGAGAAATGTGATCGTATTTTCGAACATTAAATATGAATCTAATATTATGGACACGCTGCGGTAACTAAAAATTTACAAGGTGCACGTGACAAACGAAATGAAATATATAATTTATGTAAGACGAGTCAGAGACTTCATTTTCACATCACGAAATGTAAGTACTGGATTATAGCACAGCTTAATACTTGATATAGGCCTACTCTTTTATAAAACACCTCTTCATTTCAGACCAAGTAGATCATCCTCATAGTGTCATAAGGGAAATGTGAAGTTAGAAACTAAAGGAAATGAGAAAAAAGACAGTTTCGAAGTTTCAACTATGAACTTTCTTTGCAGACAATAGAGAACCTGAAGCCATTAACCGTTTTGTAGATAAATTCTGGGCTCGTTTTTTTATTATTATTTTCCATTATTTTTAAAATTGCTATTATGAAAACAAAGTTTACAAAAGTTTGAAAATTTATGAACGCATTTTTAATCCCTTCGGTATTGTGAAGTTACTATTTGGACGGAGAATTAGATTTAACGTCTGCAATGTGAAAATATAAGTCCGCAAAATGAGAAAACTTGAAATGCAAAGCCGCAATAATGGCATTGTGAGGTAGAATTATTGTGGATGGACAAACTTGTTTATAACATGGATTAAACTTACGTTGTTCAAGATAACGTTCAACATTAGAAGGCTTCATTGAATCCTCAATCATTGTACCTGACGATATAGTGTTTATAGCAAATATTATAAAGATAATTTTAATTGGACCTCATAGAAAATAAAATACAGAGTGACATTTTGAATAACAGTATAATGTTTATAAATAGACTCAATTCTGGAACTGCTTGCTATTATGCATTACAGGGACTCTTCATGTCCCAACTCCTTTCAAAAAACGTTAAACTGAAAATATATAAAACTATTATTCTACCAGTTATATTATATGGATGCGAAACGTGGGCTCTTACTTTAAGGGAGGAAAGGAGACTACGAATACTTGAGAATAAAGTTCTTAGGAAAATTTTTGGACCAAAGAGAGACGAACAGACAGGTGAATGGAGAAAACTACATAACAATGAACTACATGGTCTTTATAGGAAACCAGATATAATAAGAACAGTTAAGTCTCATAGACTGCGTTGGGCAGGAAATATGGCGCATATGGGGAATTAAAGACGAGCATGGACGCTTCTTGTAGGAAAACCAGAAGGAAAACACCCAGTTGCTTGACCAAAATGAGGTGGGAGAATAACATTAACTATGATTTGAGGGAAGTATATTAAACAGTGAATGATTGGAAAGCATTAGCTCAGGCTAGGGATGTATGGAGAACTTATGTCCGCGCAGCCACGAACCTACGGGTTCGATAGTGCCAGTGAGTAAGTAAGTATATTATGTTAATCACAAACATTACAAAACTTTACCAAATTCTAGTTTATTCATGTGTTCTCGATCTATTCCCTTGATTTTGTAATAATATATTTGATAATACCATTACATTTGTGTTCATTTGGATGAGTAACTTCTCAAATTATTATGTAGAAGTTTTGAGTATTTTGTTGGTACTGCGTTGAGAACTTCTATTAGTTTTAGAAAGCACATAATATTTGTACTTATAAAAAAATGTTGTATACTATGTTTATTTGGTCTCCTTAGGGTCAGTTTCACCAACAGAGGTTACTGTATTACACCAGTTTTCCCCATGTATAATGCATAACTTAAACTGGTGTAATTCAGTTATTATCGCTTACTATGATGCTTAACAAGCGGCTCGCTTTGTTTCCCCGCAGCTGTTATATGTTATTAAAATACAAAGATCTCGACTGCCGCGACTACGGCGATGTTGCCACATTGCTATTCTTTCCTCAGTTTCAATTAAAACTCGAAACGATGTGGAACATTCGATCCAGTTATAAAATTGTATACCGTAATTAATTGTATAATTATTAGTGATTTATTATGATATGTAGCTTGAATAATAATACCATATCTACATATTATATTAGTTTATATATAAGTGATTTCAACATGTGGCGGCCATGGGAAAAATTTCAGACCGAACAGTTAATAATAATAATAATAATAATAATAATAATAATAATTATTATTATTATTATTATTATTATTATTATATAATAATACATATAATGGGGGCACGCCGTAGCGTAGTGGTTAAGGCACTGAGCTACAAATCGGAGGGTCGAGGGTTCAAGTCCCGTTGGGGTCAGGATTTTTAAACTGACCCAAACCTCTGGCGGCACTATGGCCCTGAGGTCGACTCAGCCTCTAACGGAAATGAGTACCAGACGCTTGTTCTGGGGTAAAGGCGGCCGTCACGCAGGGCTGACAACCCGGCTGACATCAAGTGCCGATTGTCTAGAAAAAGTGGGAGCCTTAACCTCCTACTACCCCAAGGGCCTCCTGAGGCCTGTTGTGGGATCACTTTACTTTTTTTAATACATATAATATTTTCAGCATGATTTTGTATGGATATTAAAATTATGTAATAATGTTGGAATTAAATTATTTAATAAATAAATACTTATATAATTTTAATTTTCAAACTTAAGCAATACCAAATAATAACATAAAAATTAAATGATAACATAAATAAACAGTAATAAACGCCCATAGCGTTATGAGAAACGTGACAACACCGCATGTCAAGCATTGCCGCACGGCACCCGCTTTTATATAAACTGTTAACCATCAGAGTGAGGCTATAATACCTATGTTGGTGAAACCAACTCTTAGAGAAGAATAAAAACACGGTGACCTTTGCCACACCCTTCTCGTTGAACCAACGCGGCGCGGTGTGATGTTTGTTTTCTGTGGCCGTTGAAAGAGCAACAAGTTAGTTGTTTTCTAGATGTTTTCATAATATTCTGCCTAGGTTCATATTACTTAAATAGATTAACAAACTTGGAATTTGCGGAGAAAGAAATAAATTCCGCATGAAGATTCAGACCAAACTTTCACAATCATTGTATTCAGGCATTCCTTGGTTCACATCCCAGTACTGACCAATCTGACTGAGGTTTTTTCCAGGTTTTCCTCAGTAGCCAAGGCAAATGCTTGGTTGGTATTTCATTACCAGGACCCATTCTATCTGACATCATTTCATCATTAAAATAAATAAAAAGATGCAATATGGCCTTAGATGTTAAAGCATTTATAAAATAAGTGTAAAGAAAAAGAAATGTATTTCCAAATTCTATCACTGTTCTCAAGAGATTTTATATTTTAAATCTCAAATACAAAAATGGTGAATAATCGTATTCTTCTATGTCTGGCCATAATGCTGAAGATGATTAGAAGACTAATCGAAACATGTTCATGAACAAATCAACATTAATATTGAGGTAAGATATTACAGATTCAAAATAATTTGATTAAAAGAACCTCAAAATATTACTTCCTAAAATAAAACATTAATCGTATACTTATTTAAGACAGAAAAAACTAATGCTCAAACCAGGAATTGAACCCTGGATCTCTGATTCTACATATCAGTATGATACCAGTTACACCATTTGAGCATCGATACAAACATCAACAATTCTTTCCTCTTATACAATTCTCATCCATCTGAAGGCCAATAGCTGTTGCTACCATCAACACCATTTGACTAATTGATGTTTTTATTATTAATTTAATACTTCTCACTGAAGGATAAATTATATCTGAAGAGAAAAATTTTTGCCCAGACCGAGACTCGAACCCGGGACTTTTGGCTTTCTAGGCTCCGGATTCGAGTCTCGGTCTGGGCGAAAATTTTTCTCTTCAGATATAATTTATCCTTAAATGAGAAGTGTTAAATTAATAATAAAAACATCAGTTGAAGCCCTACTGGCTTTATAAAGTAGTTAGAACAGCAGAATATACTAAGTGGGGTTTAAAAAAAGCTGCGATATATTAAATGAACTGAAAGCAAACTAGTCCTGGAGTATATGTATATATAAGTCCATCGCTGTGGTCCCGAGGTAGCGTGCTGCCATGTCACGCACCGGGCTTGGGTTCGATTCCCGGTCGGGACAGCTCCTGAGGTTTTTTCGGGGTTTTTCCTCACCTGTAAGACAAATGTCAGGATGCTTAGGGCCCAACGGTCTCCGAAAATCATCCGGCCATCATCATCATCCTTATCATTATCATCATCCTTCACCGGTGTGGAAAGCAACGGGAAGCTACCACACCTACAATTCCCTAGTAAAGCTGCAAGCATAAGCAGAATTACTTTTGATCGATATTATCTACATTATTTGTATTCGTTAAATTTAAATCAACACATCCATTACATAGTAATTTGTAGGCATAACTTATAATTATTTATTTTAACTAAATTGTAAGACTAATTATTGCAAATTTGATCTGTCTGGTTTAGTAGTATAAAATGCCTTAAAGCATTAACAATATCAGGTAAAAAATCATTATTATTATTATGTGATATATGAGAATTTTAATAAACTTACGCGTTTCGAATTAGATTTTATATATACAGTACTTTAAAGAGACACATTTCAATTTCTCTCCAAAGGAAGTAAATCCTAGAATTATCTTCATTACAAATAATCTAATCACCTTTAGGATATCGAATCTGTGGTGTGGATGCGCTATCCGACACTAAAACTCCGCCATCGATATGAAATAAATCTCTTTTATGGAGATATAAGTGTAGATCGTTGACCTCTTTAGTCTAGATACAAAAGAAAGAACCCACTCTGTTGTCAGTTTTCCTCTTCCCCCTTACCCTATTAACATCTGGTGAAGAAACTCCGACAACACTGGTGCGAGTAAGAGAGGTGAGTACAGTGTCTCATAGTAATATAATGTACGGTTAAAAACTATAATATAGTTACCTCGTAGGTCCGTCTCCTCAACTTAAGTTCTTTTAAAACTCTGTAGGCCTTTCGGGACTAGTCCCATCATCAGCAGAATGCATTAGGTCCGTTCTTGTTGACCCTTGCTGAAGCACTGACTTGGTTGTGAGAATTTTGTACAGAGGATTGTGTGGATTAGGCGTGTATTCATTGAGAATCAGGTTGCTGTTGATTTCTCTTAGGATTGCGATTTCCTCCAGTATATTTATTCTCATTGGAATGTTTTCTCTATGTACTATTGTGAGGGTGTTATCGATGTTATGCATATGGTGTCCAGTTTGAATCACATGTTTTGCGTAACTTGATTTTCCTCCATTGTAAACGAAATCTCTGAAATGTTCCTTGAATGTTATGTTGAAGCTTCTGTTAGTTTTCCCAATGTAGAATTTATTGCAGTCTGTACATGTTAATTTGTAGATGCCTTTATTGTCGAATTCATCTATTTCTTCGATGTTGTTGTTTATTAAATTGTTTAGTTTGTTGTCAGAGTTTTAAAAGAACTTAAGTTGAGGAGACGGGCCTACAAGGTAACTATATTATAGTTTTTAACCGTACATTATATTACTGTGACTAATACCTCAACGGAAA
Source organism: Diploptera punctata (assembly GCA_030220185.1). NCBI lineage: Eukaryota > Metazoa > Arthropoda > Insecta > Blattodea > Blaberidae > Diploptera > Diploptera punctata. The sequence goes on along the minus strand of JASPKZ010000039.1, from coordinate 387,997 downwards.
ATCACCATGAATTTTACTAGTATCGACAGTGTCTCATTCTACAAATTTCTCGTAAAGTTAAACCAGAGAGACTATATGTAGGTGCTATAAAAGGTATTGTGTAAATAAAAATAGATTAGAAACAATACGATTATATACACAGTGCTAAGGGAACTTCATTCCTACTGTATTATTGAAACATAAAAGAATATTCTTGGCACTATATTATTCCAACCTGCGTCTCGGATATTTTAAATCGTGTTTCTGTTTGAGTATACCTACGGAAGAAGTTTAACAAAAGACTGACAAAATGGAGTCGTGTTTTTGTCGGAAGTATTCAATAATGTTCCGACACAGTGAGGGATACTTTTGCGCAGTTGTTTGGTAAATGTATGCGCATAGAAATAGAATTAATTTGCAGACGGACGACATATGGACAAGAATCGTAAATGATGAACAATGCGAGAAACATCAGGTTGAGCACCGTTATGTCACGCCCGGCATTCTTCATTGTGAAGCAGCTGTGTCGTTCCAAAAATGGGTCACTCCACCCCCTTCATCTGGCATTTTATTCCTCTCTTATACAGTAAAACCTGTCTATGAAGGAACATGACGGCTCCTTAAATATATTTCCGTCTTGGCATTTTTACTTCTTATAAAGCAGAGCCCCCCCCCCAAACTTATTTGTGTCGTGGGCCAAAAGAAAGAAACATCGAGGTGGCGCGGCCCATCGTCCCTATTATAGCTGTTGTGGATTGTTGTTATTTATTTATTTATTTATTTATTTAGTAGGTTTCACAGTTTTTAACATCTTCCTACACCCAATTAATCTACTGTCCTTCTCCTCCATATCTCTACAATTCTAATCTCCATCGTCTAAACCTTTTCTCTCATGATGCTCAAAATACCACCGATCCAAGTTATTTTTGGCCGTCCTCTTTTTCTTCAACGAAGTGGTACCCTTTATTGTATTCTTCTTGGGGATCTGTCTTATGTTATTCTTGTTACATGATCATACAAATTTTATTGTTTGTTATTATTATTATTATTATTATTATTATTATTATTATTATTATTATTATTATTATTATAAGCGCGTGTTGATTTTCTACTTTTTTCCCTATTATGTCGTTGAAACATATTCAACAGTTCATGTTTCCATTACTGATAGACTAATATTATAGGCCTGACTATAGCATATTTTAATTTATTAGAATGATACAGGCCTACAAGGGCCGGATAGAAAGTGATGGAGGGCCGTATCTTGCCCGCGGGCCGTAGTTTGGACGGCCCTGTTATAAAGAATTCCCAAATTACAAGCATGAATTTTCTCAGGCAGTGTAAGGGTTTTACATACACGCTTTAAAGACATAACGTATTGAACTGAAATACAGACAAAATAATGTATATAACACAGCTCAGTTTGCTCGGCAATACAAAACAACGTTATTACACAAAAGGGAGAAGGAACTCAACTATAGGGAGACTAAAAAGTTTTCCCAACTCCCTACATGTATTTGAAGAGAAAAATTATACGCTCAGACCGGGACTTGAACCCGGGACCCTTGGTTCTCTAGACCAAGTGCTCTACCAACTGAGCTACCTGAGCAAGTACCGATCTAAACGTAAATCTTTCTCTATATACATTGTAATTCCCATCCACCAAATCAATAATAAAAACTTGGAAAAAGCCGTACTGGCTGTAATGTATAATTCCCAAATATGTCTTCTTAATAAAGGAGCCGCCATTTGCAAGATAGAAGCATGGCTTCACAGCATTTGGTGGATGGGAATTACAATGTATATAGAGAAAGATTTACGTTTAGATCGGTACTTGCTCAGGTAGCTCAGTTGGTAGAGCACTTGGTCTAGAGAACCAAGGGTCCCGGGTTCAAGTCCCGGTCTGAGCGTATAATTTTTCTCTGCAAATATGATTTATCCATCATTGAGATGTACGAAATCAATAATAAAAACTTGGAAAAAGCCGTACTGGCTGTAATGTATAATTCCCAAATATGTCTTCTTAATAAAGGAGCCACCATTTGCAAGATAGAAGCATGGCTTCACAGCATTTGGTGGATGGGAATTACAATGTATATAGAGAAAGATTTACGTTTAGATCGGTACTTGCTCAGGTAGCTCAGTTGGTAGAGCACTTGGTCTAGAGAACCAAGGGTCCCGGGTTCAAGTCCCGGTCTGAGCGTATAATTTTTCTCTTCAAATATGATTTATCCATCATTGAGATGTACGAAATCAATAATAAAAAAAATCCCTACATGTAATTAAAGAAGGCAAGGAAAAGCGAGGGATTCCCCGCTGTCACACATAAGCAAGGGTATCTCCGCAATACAATGGCAACACAAGAAAGCATCATATCCAGAATTTTCACGTGTGGTCATTAATGTAATTAGAATGTGCTTAAGAATAATTTTCCGTCTTACTGAGGTAAATATTAACTATTGGTACTTTGAAACCCATTACCTTTTTTCGTTATGAAGGTTTCCGGCTTATACAGGACGATTTTACATATAAAATCATACCGTTCTGGAGATTTTGTCCGTCTCTACAGGTTTCATTCTTATAAAGGTTCCGGCTAAGACAGGATTTATTGCACCACTAAAATTTCCTCTTTCACATTTGGAGTTAACTTGTTCAGCGGTGGGGTTTTTGGATGTTCTAATAAATTGGCGAAGTCAGTTTACGATATAGGATGTTTTTAATAAGTAAGATTAATATTAGAGTTCCAGTAAGAATTTTAACAACAGAATTAAAACATTTAGATCCTTCCTACTATTCGAACACATAAAGTGCTTCTAGAACTGTAAGACAAAATTTGAGGAATGTTAGACACCATATGGTTCAATTCATCATAAGTAATGTCACAAGTGATTTCCAAAGTGAAGAGTGAATTTATCTAGAGAATTTGGAAATCAAGAGTGGCATTTGTTAGGACTATTTAACGAATAAAATTAAAGTGTTTACTCACAAATCATTGTTTAAATATAGTTATTTTAAAATATGTATATATTTAATGCAAACGGCGATGTGTGAAAACAAATGAGAAACAATTGTTACGCTTCATTTGCTTCTTTTGTCCATCACTGCAACCAGATCATATTATTTATTGCCAAAGGAACGCAATATTGTAACAATGCACTCTAGTGAAGAAAAAATGAAATACATCAAACTGTATATTAATTAATTTATGATGTCCTATGATCTAAATATGACAATTATATTTTTCTGGAAATTGGATAATGAAATCAAGGGATAAAAGCAGGATACAGACTGCGGAAATACTATTTTTACGGAATGTGAAAGGATGCACAAGAGCGGATAGAATAAGGAATGAAACTCTACGAGAAGAATTAAATATATGTAAAATTGAAGATAAAATCAGCGAAAATAATAAGAAATGAACAGAACATTTAATGAGAATGAACAACGAAAGAATACCAAAAAGGACCTTCCTGTATAATCCCAGAGGAACAAGATGTTGGCCGACCACGTAGAAGATGGACTCCACTTTTAACTTCGCCGGAATCTGGCTGCATAGCCTAAACCTTGTAGTAGAAGAAGAAGAAGATATTTTTCTGGAATGTTGTAAAACCTGGAAAAAATACATTTAAGGAAGTGCAAACAGTGGTTTCTTTTTTTGGTTGTATAATAAATTGCTACAAATGTTTTATATTAACTCTCGCATGTGCTATGTGTTGACATTCATGCACTATATATACAATCTGGCAGTCGTATTTCTTAGAGAGTCAGTCACTGCAAAATAATGGTATGACCTATTCAGATTGTTAAGAAGGAAGTGCTTTCTTTATTATGACTATTTAACTCATGCCCCAAATGGGAGTCAATGACCAATCACGTTTCAATGATTTCTGTATTACAACCAATCAGAGACGTGTTTCACGAAATAATTATCAACGTTAGGATTATCATATATTAAGCAAAGCTCCTCCTTTTTAATATTCTGAACAGGTCTGACCGTTATTTTGCAGTGACTGAGCCTATAACAAATACGGCTACCAGATTGTATATAATAGTGCTTACATGTCAACATTTGTAGCAATTGATTATACCACCAAAAAAAGAAACCACTGTTTGCACTTTCTTAAATGTATACGACATCAAAAATGAATTAATATACAGATTGATGTGTTTCATTTTTTCTCCACTAGAGAGCATTCTTACAATATTGCGTTCCTTTGGCAATAAATAGTATGATCTGGTTGCAGTGATAAACAAAGAAGCAGTAGAAGCGTAGGCTACCTATCGTTTCTCATTAGTTTTCAAACATCACCGTTTACTTTAAATATAAAAATATTTTTAAATAACTGTAGTTAAATAATGATTTGTGAGTAAACAGCTTTATTTTATTCGTTAAATAGTCCTAACAAATGCCACTCTTTATTTCCAAATTCTCTAGATAAATTCACTCCTCACTTCGTGAGTCGTGAATTTATCGATAATTTGGAAATCACTCGTGGCATTACTTATGATAAACTTTAGTTGGTAAATTCTAGGCGAAACACGACTGTGATTGGTTGTAAATAAAAAATTATTGAAATGTGATTGATCATTGACTCCCATTTGGAGCATGAGTTTAATAGTGATATTAATTCATTCATTAAGTTTAAGATGAAGGCCTATCCTGGCGCATCATCATCATCATCATCAGCACCCATCACACCAGTGGGAGAGTGTAACTCCGCCTCAACCTTAGAAGTGGGTTAGAATACAGTAATGCATTTTGTTTAATAGGTCCATACATCCTTCTGAGTATCTTCGTTTCAAAATCAGCCAGTTGAGATTTGTCATGTTGAGCCAGAACCCAAGGTTTAATTCCTGTAAGTTTACACTATTTTAATATTAGTGATTCATACAATCTGGTTTTCATTTCACATTTCAAATATCTTGAATTTAAATACTTTATTTATTGAAAAATATTATATATTAGCATTTTGTATTCTTTTATTTATTTCTTCCGGAATTTTTTTTTTTCAATGGCACCTGTTTGCCATTCGAGATTTCAGGATTTCTCTCCTGGCATTGGCGTAGTGTAACGCACTTCTGTGGTTGGGGAGCCTGGAAGGCGGGGTTACGCTGCCCCAATGATACGAATGGTAATGATGCGCCAGGAGAGGCCTTAAACCTAAACTCAGTCTAACGAGGTGAATATGATAATGATGGCCAGATGGTGTTCGGGGACCGTTTGGGCCTTGAAGTATCCTGACATTTGTCTTACAGGTGAGGAAATACCCCGAAAAAAACCTCACCCAGGAAATTTGTCCCGAACGGGGATCGAACCCGGGCCCGCTGCGTGACAAGGCAGCATGCTACCTCGAGACACAGCGGTGGACACTTCCTGAATATTATTATGTTTATTTCATCATCATCAATGGCAGTCATGGATTAGGCCATTGGCCTGTTCCGCTTCAGGAAAGAAATTGATCCCTCCATCTCTTCTTAGGTAATTCCTGGGTCTCTTCGCCCTATGGGTCTGTAGTTCAATAGCTGCAGAGGTAGTCTATTGTTTGGCATCCTCAGAAGGTGTTCATGCCAATTATTTTGATATTTTTGAATGATTTCAGTTATTGCTGGTGTGTTGAGAGCTTTGCGGATATCTTCATTACGTATGTGATCATAAAGCGTATAACCCGCTAAAGGTCTTAATAACTTCATTTCTGCAGCTATTATCCTATTTAATTTACCTGTAGTAAGAGTCCAGGTTTTAGAACCATAAAGTAGAGTTGGAAGAGCCATTGGTTTATAAAATTTTAGAATTGTATCTGGACGTACTTTTCGGAAAAGAATGCTTTTTATTGTTCCTATAAGTTTTTGAAATTTGACCAATTTTATGTCTATGTCTTTGCATGTGTCGTAGGAAAGATTGCAGCCAAGATATGTAAAGTTATTAACTTGTTCTATTATATTGTTGTTAATAACAATTTTAGTTCGTATTGGTATTTTCCCTTGAAACGCCATAGTTCTTGTCTTACTCACCGAAATTTGTAAATTATAATCTTGGGTTATATTTGACAATCTATGTACTGCTCTTTGTAGGTGATCTTCAGAAGTAGCCAATATTACTTGAATTATGTTTATTTAATCCTGTTAAACATTAAATTAATCCGTTATGAAGTAATTTTTTTTTGCAAATGCCCCAGGTGGTCTTTCGACATTCCTGGTTTCTCTCCTGGCATGGCGTACTTGTAACCCACTTCTGAGGTTGGGGCGCCTGGAAGGCGAGGTTACGTTGCCCCGATGATATGATCAGTGATGATGATAATGGTGCGCCAGGAGAGTCCCTAATACTAAGCTTAACCTAAGATGAATATGAATGATGATGATTACGATGGCCATATGATTTCGGGGACCGTTTGGGCCTTAAATTTTTCCTGACATTTGTCTTACAGGTGAGGAAAAACCCGATAAAAACCTCACCCAGAAAAACTGTCCCGACCAGGGATCGCACCCGGGCCCGCTGCGTTACAAAGCAACACGCTACCCCGAGACCACAGCGATGGACTATTTTAATTTCACTATTTGGCACTCGCTGATATGAGGTGTCAGTTCTAACAAAACCATCAACAGTCTTATTCATTAAGGGAATAGTCTGCATACTCTGAAAACGTAAACCTAAATTGGCAATACAATAATTTCTCCTTCCTGTTATTTAAATGTTCCGGACCTCCAAGAAAACTAGAGGTGTGCCAAGCACTTACTTCCTGTAAATGTTACAACTGTATCTGCTACAAAAAAGTAACTGAGAAAAGTAGCAGTTAAAAGTAACATTCAACGTTACTAAGCTTTTGTAACAGTCAAATCTTCATATTGGTCTTCGTTACATTATATAGTGAAACTTGTTTAATCCGGAACGTGAATAATGCGGAAATCTGTCCAATATGAACAAATGTTTTGGAAAAATAATAGTAATTTTACGTGTATTTATTTTGTATAAAACGGAATCTGTCCAACGCGGAAATGGAAGGATATTCCTACACAATTGATGAAAAAATGTTTATAAGGCGGAAAGATAGATACAGAAATAAATTAGTTTCCACTTCATTGAATTCCCTTTAGGCGAATTAACAAAAATTGATGATTCTTGCCGCCCGGTGAAGTAGAGTTTCTACTTGTATCTGGAATTTTCTTCGGCCTCACTGCACACCCGTTTTGCAAAATACAGGTTCGTTTAACAAATATTTGGCGTGTGACATCTATCCTATAAATAGCCAGTGAAAAATCTTAAAATAGTTTAAGATCTGAGACACATTGTGTACGTTTTTACACAGGTAGCGTTCTGAATGTACGGAATGACGATGGCTAAATCGAATATATAATTCTCATTAAACGAAAAAGAAGTGAAAGTGATTGAAAGTAAAGAAAAACAATCTCTCAATACGCCAAACAATGATTGAATTTAAATGTAGAAAATCCCAAGATTTTAAAACACATAGAAATATATATATATATATATATATATATATTTATATACTAGAAGTCCCGGCCACGCGTTGCTGTGGCTAAGGTATACGTTAAAAATTTAAATTAAGTTGTCTTTCAGCCAGATTACTTAAAACTAATACTTACACACCGAATTAATAATATTGAAAAGAAAATAAACACTGAACACACTTAAATTATGAAATAATCAATATTTGTAATTCAATTGAAATTCGCGGTTGCAACAAAAAGCACAAGCCATCTCGATCTCTCTTTGTTAAATAATAAACCAATTACCTTACCAAATTACCTTCCACCACCATCTGTTAGAATCGTATGACACTCACAGATAATTACACCGCCATATGTTAGAATCGTATGGAACTCACAGATAATTATAACTCTTTGTTAAATAATAAACAAATAATTTGCAATAAAAAAATAATGCGACTATAATTTTAGTTATAAACTACCCTAAGTCTCAAGTTGGACCAAACTGCAGACAGTGTGCAAAATTTTATTAAAATCTGTTCAGTAGTTTAGGATTCCATCGCGGACAAAAAAAAATGACACGAAATTTGCATATATATTAAGATCCAACCATAGTAATTTTGCCCGAGGGCAGGTCCTTCACTACAATCATAGCATTTTCATGCTATGCTTGCAGCTTTACTAGGGAATTGTAGGTGTGGTAGCTTCCCGTTGCTTTCCACACCGGTGAAGGATGATGATGATGATAATAATGATAAGGATGATGATGATGTCCATATGATTTCGGGGACCGTTTGGGCCTTAACGTTTTCCTGACATTTGTCTTACAGGTGAGGAAAACCCCGATAAAAACCTCACCCAGAAAAACTGCCCGGACCGGTGATCGAACCTGGGCCTGCTGCGTGACAAGGCAGCACGCTACCTCGAGACCACAGCGGTGGACAAATATATGTACATGGTCTGCAGAAATTATACTTAAATTGAAAATAGATTATGCATCCGTCGAGTGCTAAGCACGGAAAATGAAGTGGTTGAACAAAACAACATACACACACGCCACCTTAGAAATTATTTGGGTTTGGCCTTTTAATTTAAATGTGCTAAACTATCACTGACTATGTGCTTTTGAACTTAAAATGAACAATATGTACTGTACAAGTCTCTAACTATCTTCGGGTTTTTACAGGTGCTGCCGTCTTCCAGTGCCAAACCTCCAAAGCCTACGGTCTTGGGCATCTTCGATGCTTAGCCCTTTAGCTTGCATTACTGTCTTCATGTTTTCCTTCCGTGTTAACCTTGGGCTTCCTTTTTTCTTCTTTCTGTTCGGATGCCATTCATATAGTTGCTTCGGCCATCGCTCATCTTCCATTCTTAAAACATGTCCTAACCACTTTAATTCCTTCTCCTCAATTCTTTCAATTATGCTTTCTTCTGCTTCCATTATGTTTCTAATTTCCTTATTTGTAACATGTTCTAATTTAGACTTTCTGGCACTTCTTCGTAAATAATCCATTTCTAGAGCTATTAGTCTATTCTTGTAGTACTTACTGATTGTCCATACCTCACTTCCGTACATTGCAACAGATTCCACCAATGTGTTACCAATATATTTTTTGTGTCTTTCCAAATATGCTTATCCCACCATGTGGAATTTAACAATTATATTATTTTGCTACTCAATTCAATTCTATGTTTTATGTTCTTTGCCTATACCTTCGATGTTATCCATAATCATTCCCAAATACTTAGTTTGTTTCACTTGCTTTATTTGCATTCCTTCTTCCAATATTAAATCTTCTCTTTCATTGCTATTTATTGCCAGATATTCTGTTTTTTGTAAATTTACTGTGAGACCCCATGATTCATATGTGTTTTTCAACCTTTTTATCATGAATTCCATATCATGTAATATTATTAAAAATAAATTTGATATTTGCAAGACATGCATGGAGATTTTTTAAAAATATTTGATGATAGTAAGCTGTGAGCATAGAACCGCAAAGGAAGAAGCTTCTGCTTTCGGATACTGTCTTCAACATCAAAGCATTCAATGAGGGCAAACGCAGTACGGCCTCCCTAAACACTGCCTTATATCAAACTCGAAATTAACATAGAAAAGGAAAACATTGTAACATTCACGTAAAGACTTGGCGAAGAAGATATTCACTGAAGAATATATTACCCTTAATTACTTCTGTCGTTATTATCGTACAAGAACGAAATATTATCGCAATCTTAGCTATAAATTTATACAGTAAATGTAGGAAAATTTAATATTTAGTAGCAAGTATCCATCCATAGCAATTCTGCCCAATGGCAGGTCTTTCACTGCAATCATAGCATTTCCATGCTATGCTTTGCAGCTTTACTAGGGAATTGTAGGTGTGGTAGCGTCCCGTTGCTTTCCACAAGTAGCAAGTATACCATCTTTGATTATTTTAGAAAAGTTTATATAATTTTAAAGGTCTTCTTCTTCTTCTTCTTTAGTTGTAGGATTTTCATCCTGTTTATTTCCCAAACTATTCCTCGGAGGAAGACGTATTGGATGTGCAGCCACTGTCTATCCATATCTTGGCTCCTCTTGTTCTTCACGCGTCTATTGGTCTATCTTCTTTAGCTATTTTTTGCAGGTCTGTTATTTTCCATTCTTTCTATTAGATCTTTCCAATATGTTCGTCTGTAATAAATTTGGTTATGTCTTGAATTTGACATTTGTCTCTAATGTCTGTGTTATGTATCCAATCAAACAATGTTTTCCCCTGAAGATCTTAATTTCACATGTGCTTATTATTTGTTTAGTTTTTTTGTTGTATCAGCCCTAGTTTCTGCTCCATATAAATTTAAAGGTAAGACATTAATAATTCGATATAAAATGTAGGATTCAAAAACTTTTGATAATATTCTATTGACAACTTTTTATTTATATATATATATATATATATATATATATATATATATATATATATGGTATGATAAGAAAAATAAATGCCTGGACGGGATTCGAACCCGGATCTCTGAGTCTGTACCTCAGCGTGATATACATTACACTACCAGGCGAATCCAATTCAAACACTTATTTTTCTTATATATGTATTATACTCTCCATTATTACTAGATGTCGCGAGAACACTGTCTTCACTGCCATCTAGTAGTTGACTATATCAAGTAAGCAATTAAAGAGAATATTTATTTACTTTATAGCAGTGACGCTTTATCGATGTTATAATTAAATCTTTAACATTGAGCAATGCAAGCTTAATATGGTATGATAAGAAAAATAAATGCCTGGACGGGATTCGAAACCCGGATCTCTGAGTCTGTACCTCAGCGTGATATCCTTACACTACCAGGCGAATCCAATTCAAACACTTATTTTTCTTATATATGTATTATACTCTCCATTATTACTAGATGTCGCGAGAACACTGTCTTCACTGCCATCTAGTAGTTGACTATATCAAGTAAGCAAATTAAAGAGAATATTTATTTTACTTTATAGCAGTGACGCTTTATCGATGTTATAATTAAATCTTTAACATTGAGCAATGCAAGCTTAATATGGTATGATAAGAAAAATAAATGCCTGGACGGGATTCGAACCCGGATCTCTGAGTCTGTACCTCAGCGTGATATCCATTACACTACCAGGCGAATCCAATTCAAACACTTATTTTTCTTATATATGTATTATACTCTCCATTATTACTAGATGTCGCGAGAACACATGTCTTCACTGCCATCTAGTAGTTGACTATATCAGTAAGCAAATTAAAGAGAATATTTTTTTACTTTATAGCAGTGACGCTTTATCGATGTTATAATTAAATCTTTAACATTGAGCAATGCAAGCTTAATATGGTATGATAAGAAAAATAAATGCCTGGACGGGATTCGAACCCGGATCTCTGAGTCTGTACCTCAGCGTGATATCCATTACACTACCAGGCGAATCCAATTCAAACATTATTTTTCTTATATATGTATTATACTCTCCATTATTACTAGATGTCGCGAGAACACTGTCTTCACTGCCATCTAGTAGTTGACTATATCAAGTAAGCAAATTAAAGAGAATATTTATTTTACTTTATAGCAGTGACGCTTTATCGATGTTATAATTAAATCTTTAACATTGAGCAATGCAAGCTTAATATGGTATGATAAGAAAAATAATGCCTGGACGGGATTCGAACCCGGATCTCTGAGTCTGTACCTCAGCGTGATATCTATTACACTACTATATATATATATATATATATATATATATATATATATATATATATATATAGTGATGTTCATTAAAATAGCGTACACTTAGTCAATTGATACTTGCATATTTCAGTATTTCCATTATCATAATCGTCTCTTCAAGGATTAGACCTTTGCTCGTTCTGGCTTCACAAGATGCTAGTCCATCGTTTCTAGAACGTTCTAATTTGTAATTGTAAATCTTCTTCTTCTTGTAGGCCCATGTTTTCCTTAACAGAGATATAGGCGCTCTCCCCCTACAGGGAATAATTTGAACCATACTAATTTAGTTACACTTGTTTTCGTATAGATGTCATTTGAGTAGTCCGTGGTCAGCGTTACGCCTCATACTGACATCTAGGAAACCAAGATAGTACTAGGACGGGAACATTCGGTAAATTTTGCTTAGAGGTCTTTCATTCAGGCTTAAGGATCTTTTACGAGCCTGAAAATCTTCACACTCGGGACCCACGGCTTAAAGTCCCTCCCGGAGGACTTGCTCCTTGGATTTTTCCATCCTAAAAAAATCCATCGACCCTGGCCGGGTTTGATCCCGCGACCCTCGGGACCAGATGCAAGGAGCATAACCCCCAGTCTTCTATACTTATATTCTCGGTTAGGAAATATATGTATTCTTAGTCACTGTCATCATCGTCATCAGTTCATCACATTTGGCATAACAACCCGGGTCGAGTCATAGCCTCATTAAGCATTCTCCTTCAGACCTCTCTATTCCTGACGACTGTCCACCAATTTCAAATTCTAAGTCTTTCGACGTCTTCCAAAACCCCATCCATCTACCTAGTTTTAGGTTTCCCAATGTTTCTTTTTTCATCTGGATGGTCCATAATTTTTTAACAGTTTCACAATTATCCATTCTCTGGATATATCCTGTCCATCTCAATCTAGCTATTTTAATAATAATAATAATAATAATAATAATAATAATAATAATAGCTTTATTTTACCTGGCAGAGTTAAGGCCTTAAGGCCTTGTCTGCCAGTCAACCAAGTTTTAAAAAAATACAAAAAAATAGTTTTACATCAAAATTACAATATACATAACCGATTACAAGTTATAAATACAATACAATTAATATTTATAATGTATTTTGATTTACTCTAGATTTAACGAATTAAATATATAATATGTACAAGATATATAAAAGAACGAGAAAAAGTTATTAATGACATAGTATAAATTTAAATAAATATAAAAAATTTAATTATTAGACAATAGGTAACTGTATAAGCGTGACTTAAAAGTTCCAAGTGTGCGGCAACCCCTGATATCTTGAGGAAGGAAATTGCAGGAGCGGGCAGAGGCTACTGTGAAGGAAGTAGAATAAGATGAAGTGCTATGAAGAGGAATTGTTAGCAGACTGCTATCTTGTGACCTAGTGTCAATATTGTGGTAAGAGGATAACTTCTCAAATCTGGACGCCAGGTAACTAGGATTGTAGGAATTCTGAAGCTTGTCTGTAACAATGTCTGGTGACCTATACAACTTATATATATTCTTCATTCTATCGTATTCGCCAAACTCCTCTTTCCTGAACGGGGTCATATACTTACTCACTGGTACTATCGAACCCGTAGGTTCATGGCCGCGCGGACATAAGAACGGGGTCATATATACTTCTTAAACATTTTCTTTCGAAAACTCCGAGCCGAGCAATGGTATTTTCAGTCAAGAGCCAAGTCTCACTGCCATACGTTGCCACAAGCTTTATTAATGTCTTATATATTATTATTTTTGTGGTAAAAGTGAGATATTTTGATTAAAAATATTTTACCATGCCATAGTAACATTTATTGGCATTTTGAATTCTCTTATATATTATATATTTCCTGTTTTAACAATGTTACACATTTTTCCGGCACCAATGATTTGTCTTCAATTTCGCTTTATAATTTTATATTAAAATGCCAGCTTTTCAGAATTTTTTTCTGTCACCAAGTCTGGAGACAGTAATTACGAGGGCTGAAAAAAATTATTGGTTATAGGCTAGGCTGCATCGTACTTAGACCGCTATGTTTTCAAACTGCACGTTGACACGCGCTACTCGAGACAGACTTCTAGTTCAGTCCGCTTTGTGTAGGAATGGACTCATCTTTGCACAATTTTTGTTTCGGCATTCTGATACAATCACACGTCACGTAAACAGGTCTATTACTGAGGAGAGTGGAACATACACACTCTCCGCTCCGAGCAGGCAGTGGAGACCCTCGACAATGTGTATAGAAATTAGTTACTCTGCGACCCGGGTTCGATTCCCGGCGGGGTAGGGGATTTTAAAACTCCACCTTGGGTCTGGGTGTGTGTTCTGTCTTGTGTTTGTATGTGTGAATAAGAAAAAAAGTTAATAAATGCAAAACAAAAAGTAAGAACAGTGTAAACGAAAGAAAACGAGAAAGAAAGCAATTAAAAAATCCTGATGCCGATACTTTTTTTCAGCCCTAGTAATTACATAGAACAAACATGTTGGGTGAAATTCCAAACATCCTAGTGTTTATGGGTTAATATTCATTTAAAATGTTGGTTCAGATATAACATATAGCTATGATTGGGATATACATAATAAATTAAACCGATATGAAATGGTGTGTGGCACCATAAGAAGAACCCTCCGAAAGACTCGAAGCTCAGGTTTTATAAAATTATGGCTGTTCCTGTTCTTTTATATGGATCTGAATCTTGGGTACTTACAAAAAAAGATATCTCACACATTCAAGCCACTGAAATTAAATTTTTAAGATCTGTAAACGGATGTACACGCATGGATAGATTACACAATGAATCAATAAGAAATGAACTGGACATATTTTTAATGGTTGATAAACTAGAAGAGCATAAATACCAATGGAAAGAACATTTAGACAGAATCGACAATACAAGATTACCCAAAAAGATCAACAGCTACAAACCACATGGGAAAAGATCTTTGAGACGGCCAAGGAAATGATGGATTTGAGACCGGAACAGGTCCCATTGACCTAATCCTGGAAAGGAAGAAGAAGAGAAGAAGAACTTTTGATAAATAATCAATAAATGAAATTATTTTTTTTTTGTACATCAGGAAAGTGTATTGTGTCAATTTTAGTACCAATGCCTTTTTTTTTAAACGAATTGCAGGATATTTTTAAGAAAAAAAATGAACGGCGGTTTGTATTCAATTCCGAACAATATCAAACGTATTGTGCTAAATGGCTCAAAGAGTAGGGTGCGTGTAGGCAAACAGTTTTCAGACACTTTTGAAATCCAGAATGGGTTGAAGCAAGGAGATGCACTATCTCCTTTACTATTTAATTTTGTACTAGAGCATGCCATTAAATCTTTAGAGAATGAGGAAGGCTTACAACTCAATGGTATTAATAAGCTGTTAGTTTATGCTGATGATGTAGTACTACTGGCCGATAGCGAGGAGATACTAAAGGCCAACACGCACACACTATTGAGTAACACTAAGAAATTAGGACTGGAAATAAATATCAGTAAAACTAAATATATGGTCACACGTAGAAATTCAGTATATAATGGAAGTGGACAGCTAATGACAAATGAGGGAAATTTTGAGGAAGTGGCTGAATTCAAATACCTAGGAACAATAATCACAAATAGGAATGAGATGCAAAAAGAAATTAAACATAGGCTCAATTCTGGAAATGCATGCTATTATGCATTGCAGAGACTTTTGATGTCCCAACTCCTTTCAAAAAACGTTAAGCTGAAAATATATAAAACTATTATTCTACCAGTTATATTATATGGATGCGAAACCTGGACTCTTACTTTAAGGGAGGAAAGGAGATTACGAGTATTTGAGAATAAAGTTCTTAGGAAAATTTTTGGATCAAAGAGAGATGAACAGACAGGTGAATGGAGAAGACTACATAACAATGAACTACATGGTCTTTATAGGAAGCCAGATATAATAAGAACAGTTAAGTCTCGTAGACTGCAATGGGCAGGACATGTTGCGCGTATGGGGAATGAAAGACGTGCATGGAAACTTCTTGTAGGAAAGCCAGAGGGAAAACGCCCAGTTGGTAGACCAAGAATGAGGTGGGAGAACAACATTAACTATGATTTGAGGGAAGTAGATTATACAGGGAATGATTGGAAAGCATTAGCTCAGGATAGGGATGTATGGAGAGCTTATGTCCGCGCGGCCATGAACCTTCGGGTTCGATAGTGCCAGTGAGTTAGTTAGTTAGTTATCAAACGTATTGTGATCTCTTTTGGGATCAGATGAGACGATGTCAATCTCAGAATGTATTTTCACTTGCTGACAATGTGATTCCACATAATCTGTCATATCCATACAAAGCAGAATTTAGAAACGGCCGTTGAATGATAAAAAAGTTTTGCTTCCGTTAGTGTTGAGCCCTCAACCGGGCATGTCATCATTCATCTCTTGTAACTGAGATGAAACTGGAATGAGATCAAATATAGAGATCGAATCTATCTTTAGCAATTCGTGCGCAACTTTGTATTCAAAGCAGGTGTGTAAAACCTGATATTGCATTCATCATTTATGGATCAATAGGTAACTTTACAGTATGTTGCTGCCAGATACGAGAAGAATTTCAAGAAGCTGTTAACTGATAGAAAATAACCACAATATAACCTTAAAACCACTTTAAAAGTGCAAACATGGTTTTATGTATTGAATTCATTATCTTCAATTTTATTATCATCATCATCAACAATCAAATATTAAGCCCATGTGGCTTGTTCCGGTCTCATAGATTCTCATTCAAAAAGTTGAATCCATCTCTTTTTCGGTCTACCGGTCTACCAATATTCCTGCCTCCTCTTGGTTTGTAATTAAGTATATATTTTTTTTAATCCGATCATCTTTCATTCTTTGAACATGTTCTTTCCAGTTTTTTCTAGATTCTTTTATTTTATCTAAAAGTTTAAAAATATTTAGCTCATTTGTAATATCTTCACTTCTTCTTTTATCTAGACGTTTGCAACCAGCCACACTTCTCAGAAATCTCATTTCAGCTGCTTCTATGATCTTCTCTTCTCTTTTAGTTAAAACCAAAAATTCACTACCATACGATAGTAAGGGGACTGTCACTGCTTTATGAAATTTTAGTTTTGTTTCCATTCTTGTGTTTTTAAATGTTCTTTTAATTGTACCACGTATATAATTAAATGTATTTAGTTTGTTAAACAGATCTTCATTTTGATAATAGGAGATTTCATAACCCAGGTATTTAAAATGGTTCACTTGTTCAATGGGTTTCCCCTCCAGAATTATTTTAGCTCTCACGGTATCTGATCCTTTAAAAGCTAAGATTTTCGTTTTACTTATTGATATTTTCAAATTATAATTCTGTATAATGTAATTTAATTGAAAGAGTGATTTCTGTAGACTATCTTCTGAGTTAGATATTAGAACTTGGTCGTCTGCAAAAAGTAAGGTATCTTAAGATCTTATTTCTTATTTTGAAATGTGAGTCCAAATTTATCTGCCAATTATATATGATATCGTCAATATAAATATTAAAAAGGGAAGATGAAAGCGGACATCCCTATCTTATATCTCTATTTATTGTTGGTGTTGTACTTTTTTTATTTTTTACTCCAGTTTCTATTGTTATTTTATTTTCTACATAAATATCTTCAATTTTTAACCGCTAAATTGGTAATGTATCCTTTAGGTTACATCGATTGGTTTAATTTATATAATATTTTTAATACAACAGAACAAAACGAACTAGATGAAATCGCTTAAATGTGTGTCGAATTATACAGTTATGCATGATTTTGTTTTCAGTGCGGTACGCCACATTTAAATAGCTGACACGAGCTTATGAATTGAATCATAAGGAACGCTCTTTCCTAGTAGAGTGTATGATAAATTTCTAACCTAGGACGTGGTCTAACACACCTTCAAATGGTGATTCTGCCGGCTAATTCGCCATAGAGCCGAATAAGCTGATCATTTCGACATTTTATATTTTTCTATTAATTTATTTTCTTCTTCTTTTTCTTCCTTTTCAGGATTAGGTCAATGCGACCTGTTCCGGTCTCAAGTCCATCGTTTTCATGGCTGTCCCAAAGATATTTTTCCATGTGGTTTGTAGGCGTTGATCTTTTTGGGTAATCTTGTATTGTCCATTCTGTCTAAATGTTCTTTCCATTGGTATTTGTGCTCGTCTAGTTTATCGAGTATTGAAAAATCTCCAGTTCATTTCTTATTGATTCATTGTGTCCTTTCACATTCCAGGTTGCAATATTGATCATATCCGTTATTCCAAATCGTCTAGCCTTTGCATTGCGTAAGTTGTATCCATTGAATCTGTCCGGGTTTCGTATTCGCACTTGAGACTTCTGAGTGATAGTTTTTTGTACTTGGATGGGTTACCAGCCCAATTGTAAAACCCCCAACCTGGAGGACCAAATTTTAATTTCGGAGTTGTCTTTCTCCTAGACAGACTGCCTTACAAGGCTACAGAGATCTGTCTGCCCCGATCATCTGGTTTTATGGCGCCAGAAACTCGCCATTCACCCTCCATCTTCAGTAAAAACAGTCCCACCACGTGAAGGTAGATGGAATTTATTTTCCAAATTATTTTATTATATTTCATTAAATTCCAGCCACTTTGCTAAGGATTTCAGTGCTTTCCCTTAGCGCTAAGACAAATGTCGGAGTGGTCCCCTAGAGTGCACCAGTAATTTACAACTTTGTAAAATATTTTCAAAATTCAAAATTTCGTAACAGATCAGCTTAACCGTAAAGGAGCCGTTTCTGGTTTGGCCAGCAGTCCTCCCCATGTTGTTCCTTCGGGGATTGGTGGCGGCCGTGGCGGCTGCGGTCTTCCTTTTGAACATAGAATATAGAACAACAAACATCAATCAATAGACAAACTGAATAAGGCTTGACGATTTGTATTATTAATTTAACACTTCTCATAGAAGGATAAATTATATTTGAAGAGAAAAATTTTCGCCTAGACCGGGACTCGAACCCGGGACCCTTGGCTTTCCGGGCCAAGTGCTCTACCAACTGAGCTACCGAGGCGAGTTACGATCTAGACACAAATTTTTCTCTTATGTACGTTGTAATTCCCTCGCGCCAAATGCTTGAAACCATAGCTTCTATCTTTGCAAATGGCGGCTTCTTAGTTAAGAAGACATTTATTGGGAATTTAACACTACTTTATAGCCAGTAGGGCTTCTATTGACGATTTTTATTATTAATTTAACACTTCTCATAGAAGGATAAATTATATTTGAAGAGAAAAATTTTCGCCTAGACCGGGACTCGAACCCGGGACCCTTGGCTTTCCGGGCCAAGTGCTCTACCAACTGAGCTACCGAGGCGAGTTACGATCTAGACACAAATTTTCTCTTATGTACGTTGTAATTCCCTCGCGCCAAATGCTTGAAACCATAGCTTCTATCTTTGCAAATGGCGGCTTCTTAGTTAAGAAGACATTTATTGGGAATTTAACACTACTTTATAGCCAGTAGGGCTTCTATTGACGATTTTTATTATTAATTTAACACTTCTCATAGAAGGATAGATTATATTTGAAGAGAGAAATTTTCGCCTATAACGGGACTCGAACCCTGGACCCTTGGCTTTCCGGGCCAAGTGCTCTAAAGCTACCAACTGAGCTAAACCGAGGCGAGTTACGATCTATACGCAAATTTTTCTCTTATGCACGTTGTAATTCCCGTTACGTTGAATTACAACGTACATAAGAGAAAAATTTGCGTCTAGATCGTAACTCGCCTCGGTAGCTCAGTTGGTAGAGCACTTGGCCCGGAAAGCCAAGGGTCCCGGGTTCGAGTCCCGGTCTGGGCGAAAATTTTTCTCTTCAAATATGAATAAGGCTTTGGCTAATATCCGACCATTGGGATCTTTGTCTTCTGATCTACGGCTAGTTACGACTGGCAGGGTTATTACTCAAACAACGACGAATAAATAAATATCAATGGGCTGAAGAGGATTTTAAGTCTCTATAGCAGCCGGAGGTGACAGGCCACGGGCCCTGCATGTCAATTCCTCTGGCTGCTGAGTGAATTCACAGGTCAAACTAAGCGTTGGCTTGGCTGGCATGGCGGAGAGCGTGTATGGATACATAAAGGGTGGTCCTGCACTTCCAACCATGTATAATAACACTCTGTTTATGATAAAAAAGAGTGCAGTCCGCTAGGATCTTCGCAGTCTTATTTCAGCCGTTCCTATCATTTGGAGTTAAATGTATGTCAAATAAAAGTTCGGGAATTATTAATCAAGTTATGAAACCTTCCCTTGCACAATTGTACAAAAAAAACACCGGATTACGTTTATATAACACATATGGTAGTGAAGCATGGACACTAAATAGACAACATAAAAGCAGAATAACGGCTTGTGAAATGAGATTCATGCGCAGAACAGCGGGTTACACCAGATGGGATTGGAAAAGGAACACCGATATCTTAAAAAGAATTGAAGACTACGCCAATTTTTGAATATATCAAACAGTACCAACTAAATTGGAAACACCATCTAGAAAGAATGAGTTCAAATCGGATACCCCAAAGCTGTTTATAATTATATACCAAGAGGACGAAGATCACTATGCCGTCCTATGAAACGCTGGAGGGAAAATTTTCTATAGGATCGTAACAGGCCTTGGCCTAATACTTGGAAGGAAGGAAGGAAGAAGAAGAAGAATATGTATGTCAAAATCCATGTTTCTGTTCCATATAACAAGTTTGGGATTACCATTGTTATAAATTATTAGGGGACAGTTTTGCCATCAGAGGTACCTGTATTATACCAGTTTCCCCTGTATAATGCATAGTTTAAACTGGCGTAATATAGTTACCTCTGTTGGTGAAACCGATCCAAAATCAAAGAAGTATTAACGGGGTTAACGGGGCAAAGGTGTTTTTTTAATAAATTTAAAATTTAAAATATTTTTTATTCAATGCTCCAGCTTGTCATTTCGACATTTCTGGTGTTCTCTCCTGGCATTGGCTTAATTGTAACTCGCTTCTGAAGTTGGGGCACCTAGAAGGCTGAGTTACGTCCCCGATGATATGATGGGTGATAAATGATAATGAAGTGCCAGAAGAGAGATTGAAAATACCTGAATTAATTATCTGTTTTGTGCCTTCATTGGAATCTTCTAGCTGTTGATCCATAAACAAATAAAACTCCAATCTTTTATATCATTATTTTAAATTATTTTATAATTTAGATTTATAAAATGAAAAATAAAATCATTTATAACTAAAAAGTATTAAATAAAATTAAGATGTTATCCCAGTCCAATAAAAATAGTTTCTAAAATTAATACAAGAATCGTCTCAAAATGAGATAGTCTGGGACAGGCCTAGAAGGCCCTTGGCTGACCATCCGGCTGCTGGCCTCACATACACATGCGTTAATCACAGAGGTAGACGATCATCTAGCTAGTGTAGGGGTGACATGTGGTCAGCATGTTGGATCCCCCAGCCGTTATAGCTGGTATTCTCAACCTGGAGTAGCTACTTATTATAGCTACCCAAATGCCCCACGATGCTGGGTGGGCACCGGTCCCATTCTGGCCGAAATTTCATGTGAAAAATTTCTTCCCCCATGGAGACTGGAAACAGCGCAAGTCCCGTAGCTCTGCGCCAAGCTTCCTGCCTTAACCACTCGGCTACGGCGCTGGAGACACATTAAATCCTAGTATATGTTATGGATTCGTTGAATATTTAACGTTATTTTCCCCAATGTATGGTTTTGTCACTTAGAAATATTGGTTGGAAAAGGCATTTGTTTCAGTGGATTATCAGAGATGATATGTTTATTTACTCCATTTATTTTATTTTATTAAACTGATAGAATAAAAGTTCTTGGTTAGAAGTGTAGGAGTTAATTAGAAGTTGGAGTGCTCTAAATACGAAAACTCGCCACTCGTAATTCCAATTTCTATAAACACAATATATTCCCAGGAGAACTCATCTGCAGAATCTTCTTTCTCACTCGTTTAACTTTTGTTCTCAAGTACTCCAGTTTTTTATTTAAGTTCTCATAGCTCCATGGTGCAGTAGTTGGGAGAGGTCAATAGGGAATTCCTCCACGTTAAGCCATTCGTTAAAAGCTTTGCTAAGAATAAAGTAGGAAGTGGACTAACATACACAGCAAACGAACGCGGTGAAATGACTAAATATTACGTGTGTTAGGAGTAGACTACATATAAACATAAGATTGTCAATTTACACGGTTTTAGCGTTTTTACACGCTTTATATTAGCTTGACCTGTATCTATCTATCTATCTATGAATGTAACGGAATCTTTCAACGCGATTTTCACCCACTTAAAATCATTGGATCGACTTGAAACTTTGTATATTTGTAGAGGACCCGTGACAATACAATAATTTCATATTTATTTTCTAAAATCCTGGCCATAATCATCAGAAAATCAAAAAAAGTGTTTTTGTATCAATGTAACGGAATCTTTCAACGCGATTTTCACCCACTTAGAAACATTGGATCGACTTGAAACTTTGTATACTTGTAGAGGACCCGTGACAATACAATAATTTCATATTTTGTTTCTAAAATCCTGGCCAGAATCATCCGAAAATCAAAAAAATGAAAACTGGTATAATAGGTTGCGGACTTGTCGAGTTTTTAGTCACTCGTTGTAAGAGCTCAGTTGGTAGAGCAGTGAACTCTTATTGGTATATAATTTCAGTAATCCATACGTCGCTGGTTCAAATCCGGCTGGGAGGGGTTTTTTTTTATAGAAGAGTATTACTTTTAGCTCATACTACAATAGTATCGAATTTAAAGATATTTACATTTTTATCTTATTCTGTAAAATATTAAAACTAAAAAATAAAAAATAAATAATAGTTTTAAAAAACTAAAAGAACACGCTTTATTAGAAAACTAAGAAATGAAAAATAATTTTAATTTCCAATACGCTTGGAATAAAATAAAGTGGTCAACAAAAAATCATCTCCAACACATATAGAATAAAATTAGAGTTATCAACAAAAAGAAAATAATTTTACCATCAAAAGCGTGGGGTGATTTTTATGATTTTTACATTTTCTTCTTAGAGAGCTTACTTTTACCAATATCTGTTTATTATCAAATATATTAATTGATATAGAGCACCCCACGCTTTTGATGGTAAAATTATTTTCTTTTTGTTAATAACTCTAATTTTATTCTATATGTGTTGGAGATGATTTTTTGTTGACCACTTTATTTTATCCCAAGCGTATTGGAAATTAAAATTATTTTTCATTTTTTACTTTTCTAATAAAGCGTGTTCTTTTAGTTTTTTAAAACTATTATTTTTTTAAAACTTGTTGGAATTTTATTTTGGTCACAAAACTATTTTTATTTATAACTATTAAATTTTAGGTAATTCTACATTATACAGGTGTTCGGAAATACATATTACAAACTTTTTAGGGCTAGGAGAGGGGATTGAATAGGCAATTATTTTTAGCTTCTGATGTGTTATTCGCTAAATAGTCACTCCAAATCCAACGCGAGGTTCAGTTTTTCATTAGACAAAACCACTCGTGACTTTGTTGCTCGTGATTTTTTTCAGAAAACACGACATCTTCTTAGATTACTATTGAAAACTATGATAATGATAATCCATCCACAGTAATTCTGCTCGAGGACAGGTCTTTCACTGCAATCATAGCATTTCCATGCAGCTTTACTAGGGAATTGTAGGTGTGGTAGCTTCCCATTGCTTTCCACACCGGTGAAGGATGATGTTGATATGATAAGGATGATGATGATGGCCGGATGATTTTCGGGGACCGTTGGGCCCTAAGTTTCCTGACATTTGTCTTACAGATGAGGAAAACCCCGATAAAAATCTCACCTAGGAACCTATGCCGACCGGGAATCGAACCCGGGCCCGTTGCGTGATGAGGTAACACGCTACCTCCAGACCACAGCGGTGGACATAATGATAATATAGAGCTTATATTATATTATTTTTAGTCTGAACATCTTACCTCAATATTAATGTTAATTTGGTCTTGAACATGTTTCAAAACAATTCTGTTTTATCGTCAGCTTGTCCAGACTGGTTTGATTTATGTTGCATTATGTTGCACCCGTCGATGTTAGTTCCATCCTGTGGTTGGCCAAAGAACCTCCAAACAAGGTCACGCTCCGTCGGTATTTCAAAATGCATAACTCTGTTTTTGTTTTTCTGAATATAGATTTTTTCCCAAATAGTCATAATGCAACATAAATCAAACAAGCTGACGCTAAAACAGAATTGTTTTGAAACATGTTCAAGAACAAATTAACATTAATATTGAGGTAAGATGATCAGACTAAAAATAATATAATTAAAATAACCTGAAGAAATATAAATTTGAAATAAGAATATCAGAAAATAGAAAATTAAATACCCTATTGTTTGCAGACGACCAAATAATAATAGTAAATTCAGAAAATAATCTACAGAAAGGTTTATATGAACTTAACAAAATTATAGAAGAATATGGATTGAAGATATCTACAGAAAAAACAAAAATGATGGCATTTCAAGGTGTAGATCCTGTCAAAAGTAAAATTGTTCTGGACAATAAAATTTTGGAGCAGGTGAATAATGTTAATATCTAGGATGCAATATCTCATATGAAGAAGAAAAGGATGTAAATGCAAAAATATCTAAATGTTTAAGAATTTTAGGGTTAATAAATTCTATCTTCAAGCCACAGTTAGTCCAAACGCATCCAAGACTAAAAGTGTATAAAACACTGGCTCTTCCAACTCTTTTGTATTATAGCGAAGTATGGAAATTGAAACAGAAGGATATACAGAGGCTTAGATCTGCTGAAATGAGATACCTTCGGAGGACTGCAGGATACACACTACTAGATCACGAAAAAATGAAGACATCTTAGAAGAATTACACATGGAACCTTTAGAAAACAAAATTTCTGATTATAAGTCAAGATGGATGCAACATGTTCATCGAATGGAAGGTCACAGAATACCCAAACAAATGTTAAGATATCAACC
Organism: Diploptera punctata; assembly: GCA_030220185.1. Taxonomy (NCBI): domain Eukaryota; kingdom Metazoa; phylum Arthropoda; class Insecta; order Blattodea; family Blaberidae; genus Diploptera; species Diploptera punctata. The sequence goes on along the minus strand of JASPKZ010000039.1, from coordinate 363,305 downwards.
TGCAGGAAGAAGAAGAAGACCAGGACGTCCACTCAAAAGACTTCTGGATGGTGTTTCTCTTGAGGCCGAAACAGGTCAACAACTGGCCTAAATTCGTGAAAATACTATGATGATGATGAAATAATCTCAAAATATCACTTCCTAAAATCGAATGTTAGAACTTATATTATTTGATTTTTTGTTGAATTTAACCGCTATCACCGCCTGCAAAGCACCTTAACATACATTAAACCTAGATCAACTCTAGAATGGTGTAGTAACTTATATCTGCGAAGCTGAAATTGTGTTATGACATACTCTTGTATTTATAATGGAAGGAAATGACGCCCTTGAGATTTAGTGATTGTTACGTATAAGGTAAAGGTGAAAGCTATTACTGTATATCCCAGGTGTATCATCGGGAAGATGCTTTTCTACTTGCGTTAACTGCGTGAGAAGACCAGTGACGTAAATAATAATTAATAAGCGTGAAGTTAACTTCAACTTAACATGTAGGTGCACTCTACATTTACTGCATCCTAATTGTCTAAAGGTTTATGGTTATAAAGACTCCGTACGCCTTTTTTCACAGATTTGAGATTGTGTGAGATAAGCTTCGGTTTTGAAAATAAAATCAAATTTTTCATTCCTCTCCCCATATCATCATCATCATCATCATCATCCCGCCAGGTATTAGTCCAAGAAGAAACTGTTACGGCATGAGAAAACGGTTTTCGTGCCATCTTTTCATAGGTCGACCAAGTGACCGTTTCCCATTTGGACAGTAGTTCATTATTACCTTGGGGATCCTGGATCTAGCCATTCTTGAGACATGTTCCTTCCAGTTTAGCTGATATCTGGAGATGTAGTCCAGTATTTGTGACACCTTAAGTTCTTGAAGGATTTCTACATTTTTCTTTCTATCCCATTTGGTGTAGCCAGCTGTTCGGCGCATAAATTTCATCTCACAAGCTGTTAGTCTGCTTTCATCTCTCGTCCTTTAGTCCACGCTTCACTCCCATAACATAGGACTGGTCGAGCCATTATTTGATAAAGACGAGTATGAGTTTAATCTTCTAAATAGATCGCTCAGAGCAAAAATAGTAATCAATAATGATATAATAGAACAGATAGCACACTTTAACTATCTTGGTTCAGATATAACATAAGCTATGATTGGGATCCATCCATAGTAATTCTGCCCGAGGGCAGGTCCTTCACTGCAATCATAGCATTTCCATGCTATGCTTGCAGCTTTACTAGGGAATTGTAGGTGTGGTAGCTTCCCGTTCCTTTCCACACCGGTGAAACAATGATGATGGTGATGATGGCCATATAATTTCGGGGACCGTTTGGTCCTTAAATTTTTCCTGAAATTTGTCTTACAGGTGAGGAAGAATGATTGGGATATACATAATCAATTAAACCGATAACAAATTATGTGTGGCACCATAAGAAGAACCCTCTCAAAGACCCGAAGAGAAACTCAGCTCAGGTTTTATAAAATTATGGCTGCTCCTGTTATTTTATGTGGATCTGAATCTTGGGTACTTACAAAGAAAGATATCTCACACATTCAAGCCACTGAAATTAAATTTTTTAAGATCCATAAAAGGATGTACACGCTTGGATAGATTACACAATGAATCAATAAGAAATGAACTGGAGATATTTTCAATAGTCGATCAAATAGAAGAGCACAAATGCCGATGGAAAGAACATTTAAACAGAATGGACAATACAAGATTACCCAAAACGATCAACACCTACAATCTGCATGGGAAAAGATCTCTGGGACGGCCAAGGAAACGATGGACTTGAGACCGGAACAGGTCGCATTGACTTAATCCTGGAAAGGAAGAAGAAGAAGATCGCTTTTTTAAGACCATTTTAATATGACGAGAGGTAGAAAATATTTGGTTTTATCTTAGATTAAACCTCATAGTGACGTCAGTAAGAACCCTTGTTACGCTTTTTATTATTATTATTTTTTTATTTTAATTCCAAGATTGTAGCTATAATATAATAATAGGCCTATTTGTATTGTAAGCCTATGTTTTCCCTTTACAGAGATTTAGGCGCTCTCCCCCTACAGGAAAGAATTTGAACCATACTAATTTAGTTACACTTGTTTTCGTATAGATGTCATTTTGAGTGGTACGTGGTCAGCGTTCCGCCTCATACTGACATCCAGGAACCAGGTAGTACTAGGACGGGAAAATTCAGTAAATTTTGCTTAGAGACCTTTTCATTCAGGCTTAAGGATTTTTTACGAGCCTGAAAATCTTCAGACTCGGGACCCACAGCTTAAAGTCCCTCCCGGAGGACTTGCTCCTTGGATTTTTCCATTCTAAAAAAATCAATCGACCCCGGCCGGGTTTGAACCCGCGACCCTCGGGACCAGAGGCAAGGAACATAACCCCTAGTCCACCGCGGCCGACTAATATAATAATATAAGAATAAAATAACTAACACTAATATTATAAAGCTTTATTATTAAAAAATTAACATTTATATTATTTATATAAGCACAAGAAAAGAAACAAAACTAAAATTTTATAAAGTAGTGGCAGTCCCCTTGCTATTGTATGGTTGTGATTTTTTTTGTTTTAACTAAAAGAGAAGAGAAGATCGTAGAAGCAGCTGAAATGAGATTTCTGAGAAGTGTGGCTGGTTGCAAACTTCTAGGTAAGAGAAGAAGTGAATATATTAGAAATGAGCTAAACATCTTTAAACTCTTAGATAGAATAAAAGAATCTAGAAAAAATGGAAAGAACATGTTCAAAGAATGGAAGATGATCGCATTCCCAAAATTATACTTAAATACAAACCAAAAGGACGCAGGAATGTTGGTAGACCGAAGAAGAGACGGATCCAACATTCAATGAGAATCTATGAGACCGGAACAAGCCACATGGACTTAATCCGTGATTGTTGATGATGATTATTATTTATATTACTGTAGAAGGCCACTCTGTGGTCTATGGGTAGCGTAGCTCACTCGTGCTCAGCGGGCCTGCGTTCGATCCTTGGTCCTGTGTTGTTCTTTTTTTGGAGGGATTTTCTTCACCTCTAAGACGTTTAAAGAATATTCTCCCGGTTTCGTTAAAACAAATCCTTGTGCAGAATCTTGTGTTGCCACACTTCGATTATTGTGAAATTATATATAATGATCTAAACTATGACTTGTCGCAGAGACTGCAGCGTGTTCATAATGCTTGCGTTCGATTAATTTTCAATATCCGCGGTTATGAACATATTTCCGAACACTTTAGTAACCTCGCTTGGCTCCGTCTTACTGACAGACGTAAATTGCACTCTCTTTCACTACTTTTCAAGCTTCTGAATTCCTGTACTCCTACTTACCTGGCGTCCAGATTTGAGAAGTTATCCTCTTACCACAATATTGACACTAGGTCACAATATAACAGTCTGCTAACAATTCCTCTTCATAGCACTTGCTCTTATTCTAGTTCCTTCACAGTAGCCTCTGCCCGCTGCTGGAATTTCCTCCATCAAGATATCAGGGGTTGCCGCACACTTGGCACCTTTAAGTCACGCTTATACAATTACCTGTTGTCTAATAATTAATTTTTCTCTATTTATTTAAGTTTATACTATGTCATTAATAAGCTTTTTCTCGTTATTTTATATATCTTGTGCATATTATATATTTAATTCGTTAAATTTAGAGTAAATCAAAATACATTATAAATATTAATTGTATTGTATTTATAACATGTAATCGTTTATGTATATTGTAATTTAGATGTAAGACTATTTTTTGCATTTTTTTAAAACATGGTTGAGTGGTAGACAAGGCCTTAAGGCCTGAACTCTGCCAGGTAAAGTAAATCTATTATTATTATTATTATTATTATTATTATTATTATTATTATTATTATTATTATTATTATTATTATTATTATTATTATTATTATTATTATTATTATTATTATTATTATTATTAGACAAATATCAGGATGTTTTAAGACCGAGATGGTCCCTGAACATCATCTGGCCATCATTATCGTATTCGCCATGTTTAGTGTGAAGTATACGTGAATAGTGTGTTCGTCTTGATGTCGTATTGTTTCGGAGGAGGCCCTGACGTTGAACTTATCACTTATCCTTCTCGTGTCACTGTAAGGGCCGGGTGGCATGTGGCACGTAAAAGTACCTATAAGGCGAGAGTTTAAATTGCGTTACTGGAATATTACTGAGGATAAAAAATCAAAATATGAAAACTCGCACAGCGTTTTCCTTCCAATTGATGGAAACCAGAAAGAAAACTCAGATTGCCGTTACCGGATGTTGAACTAGGAATCTCCCGATGCGAGTCTCAAACGCTACCGCACGCCTGAGCTAATTCGTTCGGTAAATTCCTCATTAGTTTGTATATTACCATAAATTAACTATACTAACTCCTTGGCACTATCGCACACGAAGATTCATGGCCGCGCCTGATAAACCTCTCCATACATCCCTATTCTGAGCTAACGTTTCCCAGTCATTTCCTATATAATTTACTTCCTCAAATCATGGTTAATGTTATTCTCCCACCTTACTCTTGGTCTACCAGCTGGGCGTTTTCCTTCTGGTTTTCCTACAAGAATATTCCATGCCCCTCTTTCATTCCCCATTCGTGCCACATGTCCTGACCTTCGCAGTCTACGAGACTTAAATGTTCTTATTAGGCCTATGTCTGGTTTCCTATAAAGATCATGTAGGTCGCTGTATTTTTCTCCATTCGCCTGTGTTTTCATTTCTCATTGGTCTAAAAATTTTCCTGAGAAGTTTGTTTTCAAATACTCGTAATCTTTTATCTTCCCTTAAAGTAAGACTCCAAGTTTCGTATCCATATAATATAGCGTAACTGGGATAATAACAGTTTTATATGTTTTCAGTTTAACGCTTTTTTGTGAGAAATTGGGAAGATAAGAGTCCCTATAGTGCATAATAGCATGCATTTCCAGAATTTAATCTATGTTTATTTTCTTTGAGCATCTCATTCCTATTATTTGTAATTATTGTTTCTAGGTATTTGAATTCAGCCACTTCTTCAAAATTTCCTTTATTTGTTATTAATTGTTCATTTCCAATGTACAGTAGAACTTGTTCAAAGCGGAATCGCATGGGACCATTTTTTTCCACATTAGACAAAATTTCGCATTATAAAAAACAAAAAATGATTAACCAATCTTAGATTATAGAGCACCGTGTATGTCTTTGTACGTACCTGTGTAATTGTGGTTCCGCTGCAGTTAAAAAGTGAAGTATATTCGAGCGATTTCGACGGTAACGCGCAAAAAAAATCAGTTCGTTTTGTCAGCGTTAAAATGTCTTTTAGGCCCATATCCTGAAATTAATGTGTGTAATTTCGGTTTCCACCTCACTAACTATAGTTTCGTCCACATCCTTTGATTTTCCGCAAATTTTATTGCACACTAAATTGTGTCGTGTTTTAAAACTGTACAGCCAACCTGAAGATGCCTTGAAATTTCTTATTCTCTAGGGATGTAGCAACAGTTAGAGCTTGGCTTTGGAGCATCGGCCCGGAAATTTGGAGATTTTTATCGTGCACTTATAAAACCCTCCCACACTACTTCCTTGATTTCTTTATTTATTTTATTTATTTTATCGTCATCATAGTACATTCACGAATTTAGGCTATTTGTTGACCTGTTTCGGCCTCAAGAGAAACACCATCCAAAAGTCTTTTGAGTGGACGTCCTGGTCTTCTTCTTCCTGCAAGTTGATATCTTAACATTTGTTTAGGTATTCTATGATCTTCCATTCGATGAACATGTTGCATCCATCTTGACTTATAATCAGAAATTTTGTTTTCTAAAGGTTCCATGTGTAATTCTTCTAAGATGTCTTCATTTTTTTTTGGTGATCTAGTAGTGTTCTCTTCGTTTGACCACTTCCTTGCATCCATTCATTCATTGTTTTTTCTTTGTGTTTTAAAATCTTATAAACTTGTTTTTTTTTTCCACATTTAAATTTAGTCATTATTTCACGTACTGAGAATTTGTTTTTCTTTATATTCAATCACTTTCACTTTTTCGTTTAATGATAATGATACATACGATTTAGCCATCTTTATTCCGTAAATTCAGACGCTACCTGTGAAAGATACGTACACAATCGGTCTCAGATCTTAAACTAATTTAAGATTTTACAATGCACTGGTTATTTGTAAGACATGTCAGTCGCCAAATATTTGTTAAACGAACCTATATTTCGCATAACGGGTGTGCAGTGAGGCCCAAAGAAAATTTCAGTTACAGGTTGAAAATCTACTTCACCCGGCGGCAGAAATCGTATTGTTATTTTGCCTAACGGGATTTCAATGATGTGGAAACTAATTTCTCTCCGTCTTTCCGCCTTATAAACATTTTTCGTGAATTGTGTAGAATTATCCGCGTTGGAGAGATTCCGTTTTATACAAAATAAATACATGTAATATTACTATCAATAAAACTAAATATATGGTCACACGTAGAAATTCATTATATAGTGGAAATGGACAGCTAATGACAAATGAGGGAAGTTTTGAGGAAGTGGCTGAATTCAAATACCTAGGAACAATGATCACAAATAGGAATGAGATGCACAAAGAAATTAAACATAGGCTCAATTCTGGAAATGCATGCTATTATGCATTGCAGAGACTCTTGTTGTCCCAACTCCTTTCAAAAAATCTTAAACTGAAAATATATAAAACTATTATTCTACCAGTTATATTATATGGGTGTGAAACATGGACTCTTACTTTAAGAGAGGAAAGGAGATTACAAGTATTTGAGAATAAAGTACTTAGGAAAATTGTTGGACCAAAGATAGACGAACAGACAGGTGAATGGAGAAGACTACATAACAATGAACTACATGGTCTTTATAGGAAGCCGGATATAATAAGAACAGTTAAGTCTCGTAGACTGCGATGGGCAGGACATGTTGCACGTATGGGGAATGAAAGACTTGCATGGAAGCTTCTTGTAGGAAAGCCAGAGGGAAAACGCCCAGTTGGTAGACCAAGAATGAGATGGGAGAATAACATTAACTATGATTTGAGAGAAGTAGATTATACAGGGAATGATTGGAAAGCATTAGCTCAGGATAGGGATGTATGGAGAGCTTATGTCCGTGCGGCCATGAACCTACGGGTTCGATAGTGCCAGTGAGTAAGTAAGTATTACTATTATTTCGCCGGGACCAATACATTTTTTCACATTGGACAGATTTTCGCATTATTCACGTTCCGGATTAAACAAGTTTTACTGTGTAATGTATTTCTATGAGTGAACACATATTTATGTTCCCTTGAATTATGAAGAATTATTAATGCGTAATGTATTACATTAATGAAATTACAACCTAGCATTCGCCTTGGCAAGAGAAAGTCAGGAAAAAATAAAACCTAGTCATGTTGGTCGGTCTCGGGGTTTAAAATTTCTTGAATGCGAGTCTCAAATTCTCCCGTCTGTCCATTGCAACGAGTTCAGCTTGACATAAATTGTTCTGGAGTTCACCAACAAAAATACACCTGTACTTTGCGTTTCATGCTAGGATATTCCTCCTGTAGTTTTCTGCAACAAATCTGATTCTTTATATTCCAAATGTTCTACAGTTCGTATTCAGAGGGTGTTAACACAGGAGATACAATAAATTCTCTACGCTGTGGTTTCAGATCTGTGGAGAATTTGGGTCACAGTATAACCCAAAAAGTAAAGTCATATGCATTGCTGACTATGTGAACAGAGAATTTGTTTTTTGTAGTTTAATTATGTACAATTTAACATTTATATGTTGATGGATAATCAATCAGAATAGAACTAATAAAAGAACATAATATATGTGTTTTTATAAATATATATCTAATGTGGCACTATTAAAGGAACCCATAAAAACACAAGAAAATAAACAAAAAATGAAATTTTATAAAGTAATGGGTGTTCCTGTATTGGTGTATGGATCAGAATGTTGGACGATCACCAAAAGACAAAAATTGGAAGCAGCTGAGATGAGATTTTTTAAGAAATGTAGCAGGATATACTCTGCTGGATAAGAAAAGAAATGCAGATATAAGAAAGGAACTAAATATTTGCAAACTTTGAAATCGAATAATTAAATATACGAACGACTGGAAAGAACATATTGATAGAATGCCAGAAGGTAGATTTCCAAAATTATTGCTGAATTATAAACCGCACGGAAGGAGAAATCTTGGTCGCCCACACAGAAGATGGTCTGAACAATTTTAACAATTCTTGCTTTCATGAAACCGGAACGAGCCAACAGGCTTAATCACTGGATGGTGATGATGATGATCATATAAATATACCCTCAACTCGTTTCCAACTCAGGTCGCGTCGAGGGATGAGGTGAGATGAAGTCCCCTATATTTATAGAGGTCTGTGAACGAGAAGGGTGCCGACCGACCACTCTTGACGCACTGTCACAGGGGCGGAAATGGAACGAAAATGAGATGAGTATGAAGCAATATTGAAATGAGATTTGTGGCATGTTAATAATAATAATGATAGTATTAATGATAATGATAATGATAATAATAATAATAATAATAATAATAATAATAATAATAATAATAATAATAATAATAATAATAATAATAATAATAATAATAATAATAATAATGCTATATTATATGGATGCGAAACGTGGACTCTTACTTCAAGGGAGGAATGGAGATTACGAGTATTTGAGAATAAAATTCTTAGGAAACTTTTTGGACCAAAGAGAGATGAACAGACAGGTGAATGGAGAAACCTCCGTAACAGTAAATTATACTGTCTTTATAGGAAGCCAGATATAATAAGAACAGTTAAGTCTCGTAGATTGCGATGGGCAGGAGATGTGGCACGAATGGGGAATGAAAGACGTGCATGGAAGCTTCTTGTAGGAAAACCAGAAGGAAAACACCCAGTTGGTAGACCAAGAATGAGGTGGGAGAATTCCATTAACTATGATTTGAGGGAGGTGGATTGTACAGGGGATGATTGGAAAACATTAGCTCAGGATAGGGATGTATGGAAAGCTTATGTCCGCGCGGTTATGAACCTACGGGTTTGATAGTGCCAACGAGTTAGTTAATAATAATAATAATAATAATAATAATAATAATACACCATTTTCTCTCTATAATTTGGAAAATGATTATACCAGTAGCCTATATACAATAATATCCTCCTTCTTCTTCTTCTCTTCTTAAACATAATTTGTAGGATTTTCATCCTGTTTATTTCCAAAATCACTCCTCGGAGGACGACGTATTGGATGTGCATCCGTCTTTGATCCGAGGCTTGATCCTTGGGACAGCGAGCAATGTATAAGATACACCTTGAAGTGGGTTGCTAGCCCGTTTTCATGGCGGGTTTATTATTCGGGGTTTCCTCCCTAGGCCCATTGCCTTCACCCAGCTCCAGAGCTCAGCCTGCCCCGTTTTATTTCGGAGTTGTCTCTCCTAGATGGGTTGTCTTGCAGGACTAAAGAACCCCATCCGCCCGTTTGTCAATTTACAAGGCAGTAAAAGTAGAGTTGCCTCTTCCGTCAGGTACACCGTACCGAAGGACTCGTTTTCCGCTGTATCTGCCATTGAGGTCTTCACCGTAACCCTGGCAAGGGGCCCTCACAAGGTACTATCAGCTGGGCAAGCTGAACCAAGGTTTTTTTACGAGGTGTTACTCCTCCCTCTCGCCCTTTTTCAAACTGCTTGGGACAGGCTATGTCGGGTTTCAATAATAACCGATAATAATAATTTCACAAGAAGGATAAATGCGTGTAAATTTAAATTTTCTAAAATGTGTGGTGGTACAAGGACATTATTTTTAACACCTTTAGTGACAAAGATAGTTTGGCTTGAATTTAAGGGATACGATAATGAGATTTTATCGATGGACATTTTGCTTCCAGTCTTGCGAGTGGTCCGCGTGTTCTGGGCTATAAGGTATCGTACCTATAAAGTGAGAGGTTAAACTACTTTCATGGAATGGAATAAAATGTAAGAAATTAATGTGATATTATATAAAATTAATAAATTATAGCTTTAACTTAAGTTTTTAAAATTGAAACTAGAATCGCAATATGGCAAACATAACAAATTATGCATCTGCTCCCGCTTTCCAGTATTGCGAAATAGGACTTAATCATTCTCTCTCTTTATGGGCCTATCTGTGAATTTTGAACACAGTAAATGTGCTATTGTATCTGGGCCACGATGGAAGCCTAAAATTCATCTCATTATTATGTGTAATCATAAATCTGCACGTAAATGTTTGTCTACTTATTTATTTTATTTTTATTTTATTTTAAGAGTGAATGAATGATTCATTTGGTTATTGTAATCATAAGCAAAAAAAAAGTATATGCCGGTGACGTCAGTGGCATCAGTATGTGCATTGCTTGTCAATATTTACTTGTTTCCAAATAATTCCATTGAATGAATAATCTATTTTTTTTCTTTCTTTTGCAGGTAAGTTCTTCTATTTCATCCTCACAAAAATGTGAGTAAAATTTCTTACTTAAAATATAAGCTGAGAAACGTTTATATAATATATATAGAATATTTTACAAAATAGTGATGAAAATCCATGATTGAGGGAAATTGAGAATAAGATAGAATATATATATGTTTGGGAAATCTTTATTGATGACTAATACCCGGCGTGCGCTGCTATGCCTAAAAAATGTGTTTTTTATGTTTAGTAGATTATATAATATATATAGAATATTTTACAAAATAGTGATGAAAATCCATGATTGAGGGAAATTGAGAATAAGATAGAAAAAAAAAATATATATATGGGAAATCTTTATTGATGCGCTGCTATGCCTAAAAAATGTGTTTTTTATGTTTAGTAGATTATATAATATATATAGAATATTTTACAAAATAGTGATGAAAATCCATGATTGAGGGAAATTGAGAATAAGATAGAATATATATATGTTTGGGAAATCTTTATTGATGACTAATACCCGGCGTGCGCTGCTATGCCTAAAAAATGTGTTTTTTATGTTTAGTAGATTATATAATATATATAGAATATTTTACAAAATAGTGATGAAAATCCATGATTGAGGGAAATTGAGAATAAGATAGAAAAAAAAATATATATATATATGGGAAATCTTTATTGATGCGCTGCTATGCCTAAAAAATGTGTTTTTTATGTTTAGTAGATTATATAATATATATAGAATATTTTACAAAATAGTGATGAAAATCCATGATTGAGGGAAATTGAGAATAAGATAGAATATATATATGTTTGGGAAATCTTTATTGATGACTAATACCCGGCGTGCGCTGCTATGCCTAAAAAATGTGTTTTTTATGTTTAGTAGATTATATAATATATATAGAATATTTTACAAATAGTGATGAAAATCCATGATTCAGGGAAATTGAGAATAAGATAGAATATATATATGTTTGGGAAATCTTTATTGATGACTAATACCCGGCGTGCGCTGCTATGCCTAAAAAATGTGTTTTTTATGTTTAGTAGATTATATAATATATATAGAATATTTTACAAAATAGTGATGAAAATCCATGATTCAGGGAAATTGAGAATAAGATAGAATATATATATGTTTGGGAAATCTTTATTGATGACTAATACCCGGCGTGCGCTGCTATGCCTAAAAAATGTGTTTTTTATGTTTAGTAGATTATATAATATATATAGAATATTTTACAAAATAGTGATGAAAATCCATGATTGAGGGAAATTGAGAATAAGATAGAATATATATATGTTGGGAAATCTTTATTGATGACTAATACCCGGCGTGCGCTGCTATGCCTAAAAAATGTGTTTTTTATGTTTAGTAGATTATATAATATATATAGAATATTTTACAAAATAGTGATGAAAATCCATGATTGAGGGAAATTGAGAATAAGATAGAATATATATATGTTTGGGAAATCTTTATTGATGACTAATACCCGGCGTGCGCTGCTATGCCTAAAAAATGTGTTTTTTATGTTTAGTAGATTATATAATATATATAGAATATTTTACAAAATAGTGATGAAAATCCATGATTGAGGGAAATTGAGAATAAGATAGAAAAAAAAAATATATATATATGGGAAATCTTTATTGATGCGCTGCTATGCCTAAAAAATGTTTTTTTTATATTTAGTAGAACAAGTAAAAATAAAAATAATTATAAATTTATACCGTAATTTTTAGATACCCCGTGCTGGTTACCCAGCGTTGCCCGCGAATCTACGCTTTCCGATGTACTTGGCATAAATGAGCTGATAGACAAAATTCGTTATTTTGAGTTATCCATAAAAGAATACCCGCCGTGCGCTGCAATGCTTGCCCGGGAATCTACTTATCCCGATATTCTTGGTATTAATGAAAGACAAAAATGGTTATTGTCGGTTATCCGTAAGAGATAAACATATGCTGTCGCGGACTTTTTTGTAGAGCTTTTTGAAATATTCAGTTCTGTGTACAATAATGTTGTGTATTTGTTATGATTTAGGCAGCGTAAGCCATTCAAGCTTACAAAAAGCGATATATTTTCACGTTTTTTTTTCACTACAGAAGGTGGTTTTTAACGGTAAAGGGCTTGAGCATTAAAATTCCATTATAACCTATAACCTTCCCGGGAAAATCCTGAACATTTTGCAAAAAGCCCCATGATGATCGGATGAATGGTATGGCAGCACATGCTTGCCCGGGAATCTACTTATCCCGATCTCCTTGGCATCAATGAAAGACAAAATTGGCAATTGTGTGTTTCTGTAAAAGATAAACAATGCTGTCGCTGAGTTTTTTGTATAGTTTTTTGAGATAATCAATCCTGTGTGAATTAATTGTGTGTATTTGTTATGGTTTAGGCAGCGTAAGCCATTTAAGGGTAAAAAAAAACTTTTTCACGTTTTTCACTACAAAGGGTGTTTTTAAAGGTGTAGCAGTTAAGTGTCACAACTCTCTCATAGCCTATGTTCATCCCGAGAATCTCCTCAACATTTTGCAAAAAGCCCCATCACAATCGGATCAATGGTATGGCCTGGCATAAAGTACGAACAAACAAACAAACAAATATTCATTTTTATATATATTAGATAAAGGAATAAGATGCATAGGTTGAAATGGTTTACGAGACGTGACTATCAAATATCTGATGATAAAATATACCAAATGAAACATGAGTAGGAAGAATAGAAATAGGAAGATCATATTCAAAATGGATTATTGGGCTACAGTGATTGGAATTAATGAGATAGAGAAATGTTCTTAGGAAAAATTTTGGACCAAAGAGAGATGATCAGACAGGTGAATGGAGTAGACTACATAACTGTGAACTATATGGTCCTTATAGGAAGCCAGATATAATAAGAACAGTTAAATCTCATGGACTGCGATGGGCAGGACATATGGCACGAATGGGGAATGAAAGACGTGCATGTAAGCTTCTTGTAGGAAAACCAGAGGGAAAACGCCCAGTTGGTAGACCAAGAATGGGGTTGGAGAATAACATTAACTTTGATTTGAGGGAAGTAGATATACAGGGAATGATTGTAAAGCGTTAGCTCAAGATAGGGATGTATGGAGATATTATGTCCGCGCGGCCATGAACCTACGGGTTTCATATTGCCAGTAAGTAAGTAAGAGAAAGGAAGGGAAACCTCAGAGACCTGGAATGGCACATACTATAATGTGGATTGTTTTTAGTGTATATATGATCATAATCCATGTCCCAGTCTTGTTAAAATGTATACAGGCGAAACTTAGTGAAATTCTCATTTATTTATGCTTCTCTCTCAGTGTCTGACTGTTCTCTCTGTCTCTCCCTCCCCCCCTCTCTCGTCAGAGGGAGAAGGAACGAGGGAGCGGGGCGAGGGAGAGGGAGAGGGTGAAAGGAGAGGGGAGAGGGGGGAGGGGGAGGGGGAGAGGGGGAGAGGGAAGAGGGAGAGGGGAGAGGGGGAGAGGGAGAGGGGGAGCGGGGCGAGGGGGAGAGGGGAGAGGGGTGAGGGGAGGGGAGAGGGTGAGAGGGAGGGGGGAGAGAGGGGCGGGGGAGAGGGGGAGAGGGGGAGAGAGGGGGGAGGGGGGGAGGGGAGAGGGGGAGAGGGGGAGAGGGGAGAGGGGGGAGGGGAGAGAGGGGGAGAGGGAGGGGGGAGAGAGGGAGAGGGGAAGAGAGGGAGAGGGGAAGAGAGGGAGAGGGGGGAGGGAGGAGGGGAGCGGGGGAGAGAGGGGGAGGGGAGAGGGAGAGAGAGGGAGAGGGGAGAGGGGGAGAGAGGGGAGAGGGCGCGAGAGGGGGAGAGGGAGAGGGGGGGAGAGGGGAGAGAGGGGGAGAGGGAGAGGGGAGAGAGAGAGAGGGAGAGAGAGGGAGAGGGAGCAGGAGGGAGAGAGGGAGAGGGAGAGGGAGAGGGGAGAGAGAGGGAGTGCGGGAGGGGGGGAGAGAGGGAGAAGGGGGAGAGCGGGGAGGGGAGAGAGGGCGGGAGAGGAGAAAGGGCGGGAGAGAGGGAGAGGGAAGGAGAGAGGGAGAGGGGAGAGAGAGAGGGTAGGGGAGGAGGGAGGGGAGAGGGGCGAGGGGGAGAGGGGGGGTGGGAGAGGGGGAGAGGGCGAGAGGATGTGGGAGAGTGGGAGAGGAGAGGTGCATCTTTCTCTTCTCTATTCTCTTTCTCTCTCTCTTCTGGTTCTCTTGCTTTCCCCTACCCCAAACTTGTATTATTTAAACTACCTTTTAGTCCATTCATATTTTTAAAAAAAAATGTCCCATTTAATTAAAAAGGTCTTGCAGTAACACATATTAAAAATGTATTAGTAAAATTCATTTTAATGAAACTGTAAGCACATTTTGACTTGACGACTAAAGAAAAGAAACAAAGAAACCTAATAAGATTGGCCATGAACCTACGGGTTCTATAGTGCCAATGAGTAAGTAAGTAAATAAGATTGGCAGGACCTATACGGAGTATAACTTATGACTCCGGTCCTAAAGAATATGAAATCTTGGATACTATGATCCTAGTCTATTTTCTGTTGTTATTATTATCATTATTAGTTATTATTAGTATTATTATTACTGTTATTATTATTTTATTATTACTGTTATTATTATTACTGTTAATATTATTATTATTATTATTATTATTATTATTATTAACTCTTTTATGTAAAATCATATAAAACTGCTTGTTATTTCTTCGTAGTTTTCTTGGAATATTTTTCACTTCTGTAAAGATTCTTTTTAAATTGTTATCCAACGAAGCAAATTTTCAAGGTTTCTTGAAAAAAAATATATGGGGAGGAATGGAATGTGAGCTCTTTTCATCTTTGTTCTTTGAAGAAAAGATGTGGAATGGAGTTAAATTTTCCGACGGTTTTTCTTTCTTTCTTATTTGAAAGACTTGGTAAAAGAAAATACATGTCTGTAACTTTGATGGATACTAATGCATCATTTATTCAAAAAAATGTTAACGATCTGAGCCTTATGGCTTCGCTCTGTGAAATAAAAATGTCATTAATTATGTATTCTGGAATGTAGAGTTACAGTAACACATTAAGATAAACGTGTAAGTGATTTTCTATTAATCGCACGTATTAAAAATCTAATATATAAAAATTAATGTTTGTTCGTTTCTTCGTTTATGCGCGGCCATACCGTTGATCCGATTGTGATGCGGATTTCTGCAAAATGTTCAGGAGATTCCCGGGATGAATATAGACTATAAGAGACAGTTGTGATACTGAACTCCTACACCCTTAAAAATCGACCTTTGTAGTGGAAAACGTGAAAAAAATAGCTCTTTGGACGCTTAAATAGCTTACGCTGCCTAAACCATAACAAATACACAAAATTAATGTACACAGAATTGAATATCTCAAAAGCTCTACAAAAAATCCGCGACAGCATATGTTTATCTCTTACGGATAACTCACAATAACCATTTTTGTCTTTCATTGATGCCAAGAAGATCGGGGCAAGTACATAGATTCCTGTGCAAGCATGGCGGGTATTCTTTTACGAATAACTCACAATAACGAATTTTGTCTTTTAGCTCATTTATGCCAAGAATATCGAGATATGTAGATTCCCGGGCTACACCGGGTAATAAGCACGGGGAATCTTAAAATAATTACGATGTACATTTATAATTATTTTTCATTTTACTTATTCAATTAATCATTAGAAGTACATTATTGTTTTTCAGCTGATTTATGCCAAGAAGATCGGGATGAGTAGATTCCCGGAGAACGCCGGGTAAACAGGAGGGGGTAGGCCCTATCTAAAAATAATTACGATATAAATTTTTCCTGTCACTTATCTACTTGAACATAAAACCCATTAATTTTCGTATTTCAGCACATTTATGTCAAGAAGATCGGGATAAGTAGATTCCCGGGCAACGCCGGGTAATCAGCACGGGGTACCTAAAAATATAAATTTATAATTATTTTTCCTTTCCACTTATTCAACTAAACATGAAATCACATTAATTTTCATTTATTTTCATTTATTTCGACGTAGCAGCGCAGCGGGCATTTGCTAGAAAATTATAACATCTTCTTTACATCTTGAAGGTGATAGGTTATGTTTGAAAATATTTTGATTTACGTCCGTGTGTAGTTGGAATTGAACAAATGAAAGCTGCGTTTCTTAGATACCAGAGAGAATAAATTGTAGTTGCTAACTTAGAGTTCTTTTCGAGTTTCTTCGACAGAATAATCCCAGTGCGGTGGTTGATGGTATAGTGATATACAAAAGCAGCACGAAGTAGAAGATTTATAAAAAATAAATCTTTCGGCTCAACAGCAGATTAGCTTTCCCATGATTTTCCATAGTATATTCTTGTAATACCGTTACTCTACAAACTTCTCTGTCTTTACTAACATTTTTTTAATATTTCAAACGTTTTCCAACGATACTTACATCATAATTTTACAATTTTTATGTATTTATTCACGCAAAACACAATAACATTACGATATTCATACACTTCCAATGTTGCCACCATCAACAAGTGAATTATACTATTTTTGCTAGGTTGTTATTATTTTTGTTAGGTTAGTGTATATCTGATTAGTTTACACTTCAATAAATAATATGCATTTTTTTTATTTTGTTAGGTAAGGAAAGGATGGGTTGGTGTACATCTATTTCTAATAAACGTTTGGGAATTTATTTCGAAAGTTGGTCATTCCAATTTCATATCCACATGCTGCCATCTAGCGACAGCTCTATAAACTTTCTGTTGGACTTCAACATGTGGTTCCACCTAGCTACAACTCTGCAAAACCATGCACATGTGCACTGTTATTCTTTTAGAACTTAAAATATGTATTGGGAAAGTTAAACTGCTGTTTTTCCACGTAATTCTGCCGGAGGGCAGGTATTTCACTGCAATCATAGCGTTTCCATGCTATGCTTTGCAGCTTTATTGGGGAATTATAGGTACACAACACAGCGTTTCTCCTTCAAGAAAAAATGATTTGTCGGCAGAGGTTCCTGTCTAAAGCATCTTCTTTCCTCAAATCTCTAGCTTCCATACTTCTCTTCACTCCATCTATCCAACGTTCTCTAGGTCTGCCTCTTCCACTCCTTCCATTACCTTTCCAATCAAGATTATGCTTTGCAATTCTCTCTTCTTCCATTCTTATGAGGTGTCCATACTATTACAAACGTTTTTATTCTGTTTTTTTCTAATATGTTTTTTCAACTTGCATAATTTCCCTTATTGTGCTGTTTCTGACTATATCCCTTCTTGAAATTCTTGTCGAACGCCTCCAAAAATCCATTTCTACTGCTAACAGCTTGTTGGATTGTTTTCTTCTTACTGTCCAGGTTTCGGATCCATATAATAAAATGCTTTGTAAGAGAACTTGAAATATAGTTTTCTTCGTTCTGTATATTTCTATTCCAAAGCACTGAGTTCAACATACCAATGATTCTTCTTCCATCAGTTATTCTTCTTCTGAATTTCTGTAGTTGAATTCTCACTTTTGTCTAATATAGATCCTAAACATTTAAAATTTTTAACATTACGTTTTCTTCCTGAATTACATTTTAGCTCATCTATTGTATCCGATGAAAGATATTCTGTTTTATTATAATTTATCTGTAATCCCAATTTTTGTATACTATCTCTAATTTCCTTAACATGAAAGATGCATCATCTGGATCCTGAGAAATCACCACCTGATCATCTGCAAACAGTAAATGGTGGAAGTAATAATTAGCCTATTTTCTATTTGAATTTCCATATATTTGCAGTGACCAATTCTTCGTACAATTATCAATATATATTTTGAACAAAATAATAATAATCTATCTATCTATCTTCGGGTTTTTACGACTGCTGCCGTCTTCCCGTGCCAAACCTCCAAAGCCTACGGTCTTGGGCATCTTCGATGCTTAGCCCTCTAGCTTGCATTACTGTCTTCATGTTTTCCTTCCATGTTAACCTTGGTCTCCCTCTTTTCTTCTTTCTGTTCGGATGCCATTCATATAGTTGCTTCGGCCATCGCTCATCTTCCACTTTGTTTCTAATTCCTCGTACATTCCACGCGCCTATATTCAATGTCCATTTTCGTTGCTTTTGTCTTTCGTACTTTTTTCTGTCCGGCTTTGATTGAATTGGTCTTTTAGCATTTTGTTTTTTTTTTAATGTGTGGGGAGCTGGCCCACAGCATAAACCCCCAACCTGGAGGACCAGGAAAATTTCTGTCTGGGTTTTCCTCCCATAGCCTTTGAAGATCCCTCTTCACCGCAAGGCAGCGTTTCTCTATTTCCCTTAGAGATAGGGTTGCCTCTTCCGCCAGATCCGCCGTGATGAAGGACTCCTTCTTCGCCGACTCTGCCGTTGAGGTCTTCACCGTAACTCTGGCTAGGGGCTCTTACAGAGTACTATCAGTCGGAGCCAACTGAACCCTGGTTTTTTAACGAGGTTGTTACTCCTCCCCCTCCTCCTTTCTCATCCGGGCTTGCGACCAGCTATGGCGGAATTAATAATAATAATAATAATAATAATAATAATAATAATAATAATAATAATAATAATAATAATAATAATAATAATAAAAGATTACGCTTAATTTGTCTTAACTATAAAAATATTACATATCTATTGGTACAAAAATACGAAATGTATTCCATAAGCCAAATACTTTAAGAGGTATAGTTCTACGTCGTTACACAGAGTCCATGTTTCGCATCCGTATAATATGGATAATGCCAGTGACTTAATTCGTTGGTTGAAGAATTTCTCTTAATTCACGTAGTTCCTGCCTAATGGACTTTCCTAAGCAAATTGTTAATTTTGCTAGGCAACACTTTGTGTTGTTGCTGTAATATTTTATAAGTAAGAATTCTCAATTTTATAAAATGCATGATGATATATCTTCTGCTTTTTTCGATCTGGAAATGCGTCAAACTACTGCTGCTTTTCTGAAACAAAATCTTTCTCCTTATTGTCCAATGAGTCTTTACGAAACGCAGTATTATTCCGCGTGCAATATTTCACCTCGCCAACTGCCAAGTAAACCTTTCAAAAAAGCTAGGAATTCTAGATGCTGGGTGGAAGCTAAGATGATCCTCACACATTTGAGTAAATTGGAAGTTCAGTACTACAACGTAAGAAGAGATGAAATTGCAAGATTCATGTTTGAGTGTCTAACAACTATGAAGGTAAATAAAGAATACGCCAGGATTTTAGTAGATGCTCTTGTAAACGTAGATTTGAACAAAGAATTTGGCGAAGCGCTCTACAGACTTCTTTTGTACGTTGCTGATTTACTAGATGAATCGTGCAATGGATCAGCAAAACCAAAAATCTTGAAATCCAACGACGTTACCGCTTGGGTTGATGGAATGCACACTTTAGGACCAGTCATTGGTAAATTTTGCATGGATATGGCTATAAAAAAGGCCAAATTACATGGGATTGGAATTATCATAACAAAAAATTCTAATTATCTTGGGAAATGTACCTGGTTTACAAAAAAGGCTATGCAGAAAGGTTTGATTGGATTAGCTTTCTCCAACACAGCTCATGCATTATGCCCTACAAGAGCCAAACAAAGTTATCTTGGGTGGAATCCTGTGGCTTTATCAGCTCCTGCTTCTAAACGTATTAATAATTTTTCTCTTGAAGTTAAATCTACCGCGTTGAGTTTAAGACAAGTTGTGATGTGCATTAATAGAGGCCAAGAACTGCCGATGAACTGTGCTTACGATGGAAACGCAGCTTTAACGACAGACCCCAAGGATGCTTTATACGAAGGGTGCATGTTACCATTAGGTGGATTGGAAGAAACCGGTGGATATAAAGGATATGCCTTAGCTATTGTCGTAGAAATTATGTGTGGGATATTTGGTGATTCGCTTTATGGTGATTCTATAAAACGAGCTCTAGAGAGAGGTCGAGAACCAACGAATTTAGGACATTGCTTTATTGCGATAAATCCAAACCATTTCGCAGGTAATTTTAAGAAAAGAATGGATGACTTTGCTAAAAGTATCAGGAAAATAAAACCAATTAATGCAAATGAACCTGTTATATATCCCAGCTCTGAAGTTGATAAATATATGCCTTCATGTGTAACAGTTAAAAATAGACTTCGTTATCGTCTTGTCGATTTAATGGCTGCTTACCAGTTATCCTGTATCCTTAACGTTCCACCGTTAGTTTTGAAATAATATGTAAAATTAGATCAATTAATAATTAACAACTAAATTTAAATGTACTCTTACTTAAAACATATGAATAAACCTACTGGAATCTTGTTGATATCTTACAGAAGCAGAGGTAATAAACAATAGATACAAAATGTATGTTTCTTTGTAAACAAAATTAATACATATTTATACAATTAACATAGTTGTTATTATTGTTGTTTATTATTATTATTACATCTGAAGATTTTCGAGGTGATAAAAGAATCCCCAGCCTAAATTCTGAGCAAAATTATTCGATCTCTCCCATTCAAACGTAACTTCATCTGTATATTTAAAGCAATAAGCTAATCACTGTCAATAACTGACATCTGAAGAGAAATAGGCGTAACTAAATTAGTTTTCGTTAAGAAACTTCCATAAGACCAACATACGAATTTACCCTCTCACTAATAATCCATATATACGAAGGCGGATCGGAAAGTAACGCACAATAATTTTTTTCTGCCTTGGTATTGCAGCTAGAATGTTGAAATTCCACAGAGATATAGTTTGAAGTTTTCACTACAGTTGGTATTTTTTTCTCAGGTGCACCTCTTGCGACAGAAGCTTTAACTATGCAACAAAGATGGCGCGCATGCTACAGTCGTCCACCTGTGAGGAACAGAGAAGTGTTGTTCGATTTTTGTGGGCCAAAGGGCATAAACCCAGTGAAACTCACAGGGACATGCGTGGAGTGTATGGGGATGATTGTATGGACCGTAGCAATGTCTCCAGGTGGTGCACATTCTTCCAAGAGGGACGCGTGAACCTTAGTGATTCGCCACGCTCCGGCCGGCCGACAACAGCAGCAATCCCGCAGAATGTCAGAGGCATTGAGGCGGCAATTCTGAACGACCGGCTTGTGCAACTGCGAGCCTTATCGCAGAAGTTCAACATTTCCTATGGTGCAGTGTACGATATTGTTAATGAAAATTTGAAATTCCGTGAAGTTAGTGCTCGCTGGGTGCCTAAGAACCTGACAGACGACCACAAGGGCCAGCGAATGATGGCAAGCTTGGACCACTTAACGCGGTACACACCGCACAAGGACATGACTTTCTGGAAGGAATCGTCACAGGTGATGAGTCGTGGGCGTACCACTACACGCCCGAAACAAAGCAGGCATCAATGGAGTGGAAACATGCTGGTTCCCCAGTAAAGAAAAAATTCAAAGTGACTCAATCTGCCAGGAAAGTGCTTGTGACAGTGTTCTGGGATATGCATGGTGTTTTATTGGTGGACTTTGCTGAACACGGGACCACTGTGAATGCTGCGGCCTACATTAAAACTTTGGTGAAGTTGCGTCCTGCCATTCGTGACAAACGTCACAACATTAACGTTAAACTTCTTCATGACAATGCTCGCCCCCATGTTGCTGCTGTCGTTCGTCAGAAAATCGCCGAATTTGGTTGGGAGGTGCTCCAGCATCCACCATACAGTCCGGATCTTGCACCATCGGACTTTCATCTGTTTGGTCCCATGAAGAAATTCCTGGCCGGCAAACGCTTTGAGACAGATGTGGAAGTGAAATCAGCAGTGCGCAGATGGCTACACTCCAACCAAACGGACTTCTACGAACAGGGCATATTGAAACTGGTAACACGATGGGAAAAAATGTGTTGAGAAAGTTGGTGACTATGTCGAAAAGTAGGTAAAAGATGTAAGTTCATTTGTGATTTTTTCCCTTTTTTTTACTATTAAACTTTTTTAAAAAAAATTATTGTGCGTTACTTTCCGATCCGCCCTCGTAACTTTTATACAAGGTTTATACACATCTCAGTTGAAAATCCTTACTAATAAACACTGTATTAGCTGTTCAGTGTATAATAGGTGTAAAACTTTACATGGGAATCGTTATACATGCCTCCAGCCTTGTTTAAGGATTGTATAACTAGACAAAATGTCGGACTTCAAGATCAACTGATTGTTTTCTTGTGATATTGATGAAAGTTTCCTTATATTTAACGCAAAATGCAACACTTTAACGACTGTTTGATGGATGCACAGGACATAAATAATATTAATAAAGCTCTGGGTAGGAAAATAAAGGCATCATAAAATGCCTTTTGTTACACTCATTCTCGATTAGGCGTAATAATATTTTTAAATTGAACATTGATTCACAAAAGAATATGTTCTACAATAGTTGCTGCAGACAAGATTTAACCTGAATGTAGTTTAAATGCTTCATAATATTATTTAACAAGGTTTTCTTGCATCATTATTACATAATACACATACCGATATAAAAATTTATTTAATTATAGAGGTACTATTATTGCAGTAAGTTACATGTTAGCTTGATAGTCTTGTGGCTAGAGCTTCTGACTGCTGTCCGTGAGGTCGTAAGTTCGATTCACGATCAAATTGCAATGATTTTTTTTTCGCTTAAAGCGTTATTCTGTTGTCGGTAACATTTCCTACTATTTTGAACGTTTTCTAACGCATTTTAAACACTGCATATAATTCACAAGTAATGGTAAAAACTTTTATTATTTTCCAAGAATTGTTCGAAATTCTTGACTTTAGATGGCAGCACATTATCTGTGAAACTAATTCTACGATATATTTGACATAGCGTAAAGGAAAATGTAGGCGTACATAAATTAAAACACACATTTTTTTCCGTACCTCCCCAATTAGGGAAACTCTATTAATTCTTATCCATACTCATTTCTTACGCAATCACTAGTTCATATTGTTTCATTTCTGTTACAAACTGCGCATAATATTGTTCTGACGTCATAATGATGACGAATATGAGACGTATTGTGTGTAACTGTTGTGTTGTTATATAGCTCCGGCACAACGTTTATTAGTAAGGAAATTATATATGATCTACATAAGGCTTATATATTGTATAACTAAATAACTAATGAAAGCCTGTGTAAGAGATTTTTATTAGTAAGACTGTTAGGGTATAGATTGATTGATTAATAATAATAATAATAATAATATTATTATTTTATTATTATTATTATTATTATTATTATTATTACTCTCTTCATCATCTAGGGATTAAGTTTGTTGGCTCGTTCCGATTTCATGAAAGCTAGAATTGTTAAAATTGTTGTGTCAATATGAAACCATTTAGTAATGCAAATTGTCCTCTGATGGTGTTACTGGAACCTCGCAGGTAAGACGATTGAAGAGGCTATGGGTATCCCCTTAATAGAATGGCAACAAAAGAAGGTCCATCCATACATAGTAATTCTGCCCGAATGCAGGTCCTTCACTGCAATCATACCATTTGCATGCTATGCTTGCAGCTTTACTAGGGAATTGTAGGTGTGGTAGCTTCCCGTTGCTTTTCACACCGGTAAAGGATGTTGATGTTGGCCATATGATTTCGGAGACCATTTGGGCCTTAAAGTTTTCCTGACATTTGTCTTACAGGTGAGGAAAAACCCCGATAAAAACCTCACCCAGAAAACTGCCCGACCGGGAATCGAACCCCGGCCCGCTGCGTGACAAGGCAGCACGCTACCTCGAAACCACAGCAGTGGACCAAAAGAAGGTGAAAAGATGTAATGCAGAAAGCGCCATATGCAGAATTTTCACATGTGGTCATTAATACTGTAATTAGAACGTGCTTAAGAATAATTTTCCGTCTTACTGAGGTAAAAATTAACTATTGGTACTTTAAAAACCATTCCGTTTCCGCGTTATGAAGGTTTCCGGCTTATACTGGATGATTTTACATATAAAATCATACCGTTCTGGAGATTTTATTCCGTCTCTCCAGGATTCCTTCTTATAAAGGTTCCGGCTAAGACAGGTTTTACTGTACTAACTAAAGAGTCCCATGCAAAGCCAACAAAAGAGTCCATGGTGTATATATCTCTTCTTTAGCAGTTCGAACTTGTCAGAAATAGTGATTTTAAAGTCGCAAAATGAATAAATGGTATAAGAGGAAAGGAAATTATTAGGATACCTACTGTGTATGATTAGTAGAGACCGGATGCTAGGGAAAATGCCTGCAGTTATTTATTATAGATATTGTAAAAGTGACTTCATATAAGTTCATATCGACGACCCTAGAGCTGTTTTCCATGAAGTTAATTTTGCCTATTTCAGCTTACAATGCCTATAAATGCATATTTGCCATTTTTTCTCGAAATTAACTTAGAATATCAATGTAATTAATTCAAATAGATAAAATTCATGACATATATCATTGCATAGAAACCTTTAAGTGACTGGCTATATTATGTTTGATGTTGGTAACACTTAATTCAGTCTGTAGTCCTCGTTCACAGACAGGTGTTTCAAAGATAAAATGGTGCGATAAGTGTATGTGGCTTTTTTTACACTTTTAGAACAGTTGTTTTACTATGCCATAAGAACTGTCAACAGTAAGACAAATTTCATGAAAGAATTTGGTGCGGAAATGTTCTCAAGTGACGGTTCAATATTGTTTTGCAAAATTTCAGTGAATTGCACGAAGAAGAGCCATGTTTCGCAGTACGTACACACTGCAAAACATACGTACTGTGTTTGTAAATAGGCAAAACAAGTTCCAAAATCATATCTGATATCTTCTTGTGCTATTGATAGCATATGTTTACATTCTTTATGTAAGGCTGTAAAAATGTATGTTGTAGTCTGTTTTTAAGAGCCTATTTTGTATTTTATAGTGCCTATATTAATGATTTTTAGTGCCTTTTTCCCTACCTATTTTGAAATTTTTAAGTACCTAACATCCGGACTCTAATGATTAGATTCCTTTAAAGAATAATTCAGTAGCCGAAGGTATTGATTATGCTTAAGACAGTATTGGAAATGTCCTTATTTGTGGGAAATAAACAGTTGCTGACTTGTCCGTCTGTTTTAGTATCTGAAATTATACATTTCCTTTATGTTCACTTAGAGTTCACCGTTTTATCATATACTAAATCTATATTCAGCAAGCTTCGTCGCTACCAACTTTACTGATCTTTTTTCAATGTAAATTTCTAAATTTGCACGCAACAAATATCACGTCCTTATTCATTTGTTGAGGCCATTTTTAGAATTCATTCAATTCCGAGATGGTTAGTAGTGTATAGCGTATCCTGAAATTCCTTTCATACGATGAGTCGTCATTTCCATAAGTAATGCCACGAATCATTTTCAAATTATCGATAAATTCACGACTCACGAAGTGAAGAGTGAATTTATTTAGAGAATTTGGAAATCAAGAGTGGCATTTGTTAGGACTATTTAACGAATAAAATTAAGCTGTTTACTCACAAATCATTATTTAAATATAGTTATTTTAAAATATTTATATATTTAATGTAAATGGCGATGTTTGAAAACAAATGAGAAACGATTGGTACGCTTCATTTGCTTCTTTTGTTCATCACTGTAACCAGATCATATTAGTTATTGCCAAAGGAACGCAATATTGTAAGAATGCTCTCTAGTGGAGAAAAAATGAAACACATCAAACTGTATATTAATTCATTTTTGATGTCCTATGATGTAAATATGACAATTATATTTTTCTGGAATGTTATTACCTGGGAAAAAATACATTTAAGAAAGTGCAAACAGTGGTTTCTTTTTTTGGTGGTATAATCAGTCACTGCAAAATAATGCTATGACCTATTGAGAATGTTAAAAAAGAGGTGTTTTCTTTATTGTGATAAACTTCAGTTGGTAAACTCTAAGCGAAACACGACTGTGGTTGGTTGTAAATAAAAAATCATTGAAACGTGATTTGATCGTTGACTCCCATTTGGGGCATGAGTTAAATAGTCACACAAAATATAACACCATCCGCTATCGGCAGTTCGCAACTGTTTCTTTAAATATGTATTAATTAATGCTACATGATGTTAACAATTATTACTCGATGTCGCAGTTTATTACCTAAAACCAAGATTTCAACCAAATAATATAGCTTACAAAATTACGTAATTAGGCACTAAAATAAAAAAAATTCTAGAAATTGTATAATTAAAATTAATTTTCACAGCATGAACATTGGAGCTTATATATATATATATATATATATATATTATTGGGGCACGCCGTAGCGTAGTGGTTAAGGCACTGGGCTACAAGCCGGAGGGTCGAGGGTTCAAGTCCCGTTGGGGTCAAGATTTTTAAACTGACCCAAACCCTCTGGCGGCACTATGGCCCTGGGGTCGACTCAGCCTCTAACGGAAATGAGTACCAGACGCTTGTTCTGGGGTAAAGGCGGCCGTCACGCAGGGCTGACAACCCGGCTGACATCAAGTGCCGATTGTCTAGAAAAAGTGGGAGCCTTAACCTCCTACTACCCCAAAGGCCTCTTGAGGCCTGTTGTGGGATCACTTTACCTTTATATATATATATATATATTTTTTTTTTTTACATACATACATACACACATACACACACATACATACATACATACATTTTTTTTTATCCCTAATAAAGTACTACTACTACTACTATATATATTTTATTACAAATCTCCTACAATTTGCAAGACTAAACAATGTTGGCTTTAAAATATTATATCTTCCAGTTTTCAGCAGTTGGTTGAAACCAACTGAAAATAACACTATATATAGGGGCCTATATATAGGTCCACCGCTGTGGTCTCCAGGTAGCGTGCTGCCTTGTCACCCAGCGGGCCCGGGTTCGATCCCCGGTCGGGGCAGTTTTTCTGGGTGAGGTTTTCATCGGGGTTTTTCCTCACCTCTAAGACAAATGTCAGGAAAACTTTAAGGCTCAAACTTTCCCCGAAATCATATGGCCATCATCATCATCATCATCATCATCATGTCCTTCACCGGTGTGGAAAGCAACGGGAAGCTACCACACCTACAATTCCCTAGTAAAGCTGCAAGCATAACATGAAAATGCTATGATTGCAGTGAAGGACCTGCCTTCGGGCAGAATTACAATAAAAAAATATATAAAGAATTCTTTGAAGTACCATAATGTGGAAAATTATAATAAAATTATAATAATATTTTTCAAATATAGTAGGCCTACCTGATATACATTCTGAAAATATAAAGTTTAAAATAAAAAATACTCAGGAGAAAAAAAAACTGTTTTGATTGTTAGATGAAATAATTAACAACAGAAGCAGTTTTAAGAAAAATGCAAAAGTAAGCAATGTTTATTAGTTGAAACAACAGGAGGCCTTGAGAACAATTATTGATAACATGGCCGCAAGTACGTATTTATTGTTTTATATTGTTTCAAATAAAGATCAGTTTATTTAAAATGCAGTGATTTGTTTCGTATAATGTATATTAACACTACCTTTTGGATGTTTTCTGTAGGCCTATATACATTGTACGTAGTATACATAGAGGGTAGTGGTTTTACTTCCCGCACGTGGTTGTAAACGTAATATTACAGTTTAGGTATTTAGGTTGGCAACCCCGAAATGTAGGAAGTTGAACTTTCAATAATGGTTGCCATTGCTGGTAAGTACGACAAAACGTAGGCCTACTATCGCGCAAAAATTATTTTTTTACAAATCGTACGTACATACAGTTATTCACAAGTAAACATTATTAAGCAGGCAATTTTCTAAATATCTGAGGTGTCCTTGCATATTATATATGAGCCCTGGAGTATAAAAATGGGCAATGTACTTTATGTTATATTTCGAGAACACAGAATTTTCTTCTAAACACTGGTTTAAGTAATGCGTTATAGATAGTAAACATACTTTATTTGTTTTAATAGACACTTGTAAACACTAGGAAATGCAATTATTAACATTAATATAGGCTTACACTTGATCTATCAGTAAATTTTTTCAAGTGCAAATTTATCAAAAGTGGAAATGTAAAATCACAAGGTGGAATGTACGATCTAAGGACAGAGACGACAGGTTGAGGTCAGTGGAGGAGGCGAAGGTCCGCAATGGACTATGGTACCACTTAATAATAATAATAATAATAATAATAATAATAATAATAATAATAATAATAATAATAATATATTTCCGGATTTAACAATGTTATACATTTTTTCGGCACCAATGGCTTGTCTTCAATTTCGCTTTATATTTTTCCTCCTTTCGTCTCTATTGTAACACATTGTTTCCTCTATTTCCCAATCCTTGGAAGCTTCTCTAATCCCTTGGATTGACGAGAGATTTGGTCGTCCTTTTCTTCTCGTTCCTGATGGTGTCCATTCCATTATTTTCTTCGGTAATCTTTCATCCTCCATTCGCCTAATATGCCCGTACCATTTTAGTTGCTTTTCTTGGATGGATTCTAAAATTGAGTTTTGTACATTCATGTTCTCTTTTATAACTTCATTCTTAATTTTCTCTCGCCTTAATATCCTAGCAGATCTTCTCCAATAGTCCATTTCTGCTACCATTAATTTTCTTTTCATCTGATAATTTATAGTCCAAACCTCTGAACCTTAGGTCATAATACTTCTAACTATTGTTTTAAAAATTTTAACTTTAGTTCCTTTTTTGTTATGTTTATTCCATAATATTCCATTCAGGGCATATATTACATATTTTCCTGAGTCTATCTTTGATCTTATTTTCTTTTCCTGCTTCCCATCTTCTGTAATTTTTACTCCCAAATAATAATAATAATAATAATAATAATAATAATAATAATAATAATAACCATGATTTTGGGGAAGTAGATTATACTGGTCCCTTATCCGCAACACTATTTAGTATAGTAGTTGATTCAATAATGAAACATTTAGACCTAAGAGGTAATATAAGTAACAAATTTAAACAATGTATTGCATATGAAGATGACATATTGTTAACAGCAAGGAATATAGCAACACTAGTACAAACGTTCCAGTTGCTGAAAGAAAAATCAGTTGAATGTGGATTAATAATAAATAATTCCAAAACAAAATACTTAAAATGTACAACAAGAAATGAAAAAAAATAAGTAATCTGAACATCAATGATACAAATATACAAGAAGTAAAATCATATAAATGTCTTGGTTCAACTGTAAATGGAAAAAAAATTATATAAAGGAAGAAATTGGTGAAAGAATTTCTTTGGGCAATAAAGCTTACTATGAAAATAGAACACTATTCAAAAGTACGAGTAAACTTGTCTCTAGATTAACTAAAGTTAAACTGTATAATACAGTAATAAGACCGATTGTAACATATGGCTGTGAAACATGGGTACTGAAGGAGTCTGACAAACAAAAACTATTAATCTTTCAAAAGAAGATCTTACAGAGAATTTTTTGGACCAATTAGAGAAAGCAATGGCACATAGCGTATACGAATGAACTCTAATAATCTAATACGAATAATTCTAATACGAAATAAAAATGTAATAAACCACATTAAAGCTCAAAGACTGCGCTGGTTTGGACATATAAATAGAATGCAGGAAGACAAGCTTGTAAGAAGAACATACAAATGGAAACCATTATGCACCAGAACAACTGGACGCCCAAGAGACAGATGGCAGGATGGTGTTATAAAAGATATATTAGAAATGAAAATTGGAAATTGGCCAGTCTGTATCCAGAATAGATCCAGGTGGAGAAAAAATTGTTGAGGAGGCCAAAACTTCAATGAGGTTGTAGTCGCCTGCTAAAGAAGAATAAGAAGATTATACTGGAGATGATTGGGAAACATTAGCTCATGGTAGGTATGTATGGAGAGTTTATGTCTTAGCAGCCATCAACCTATGGGTTCAATAGTCCCAATTAATTGGTTAGTTAGTATTCACATCTAATCCAACTGTGATAACTCACTGTTCTCGGTTTTTGATACATCATCAAGAGGTTATAAATTAAATTGAGTTAGAACGTTTCTAGATCATCACTTTCATCAACATTTTGATTAATTCCTTCATGAAATTTAAATATATGGATGATCCTATGTACCATATTCAAAAATAGTTTCCAAATCGAGTGATCGGTTTCACCAAATCGCCGTAACACGGATACGCTTATTAACGGTATTAAAAAATGGTCCCGCGGTGGACTAGTGGTTATGCTCCTTGCCTCTGATCCCGAGGGTCGCGGGTTCAAACCCGGCCGGAGTCGATGGATTTTTTAGGATGGAAAAATCCAAGGAGCAAGTCCTCCGGGAGGGACTTTAAGCGGTGGGTCCCGAGTCTGAAGATTTTTAGGCTCGTAAAAGATCCTTAAGCCTGAATGAA